>CAWUFW010010027.1:0-732335 GCA_963921515.1 Calotriton arnoldi | reverse complement strand
CTTGTGTGGTGTCCCTTTGTAGTGTTCCTCACTCGTGTTACTGTGTATGGTCATAACGCTTCACACCCTAGCAAGCTCCCCGAGATAGAGCCTACCTGCCTGCTCGTGCTACGTTACCACAGGGGCTGGGCAGGGGTATTAAAGAGGGTAGCCCTCTCACTCTTGACTTTAGGAGAAGGGTCCCTACTTGGACAGTGGCCAGCCATTGCCAACTAGAGACCCCCTACTAAACACTATGGTGCTCAGCGGTGAGGATCTGCACTTCACATTCATGATCGCATACAGTAATTATAGTGTACACTACTAGTGAGTGCAGAACCATAACGCACCGCGATACAAGTTTTTATGAGAACTGTTTTTTTGCTCCTATATTGTGATTGATATTGCCGGTGATTTTTCACCTGCCGCCCATTTATTGAAAAGCTTTTGATCCCCTATTGTGATTGATATTGCTGGTGATTTTTCACCCACGCACATTTCTGAGAGTTTTTGGGATCCTGTATTGTGATTGATATTGCGGTGATTTTCACCGCGCACATTTATTGAAAGTTTTTGATCCCCTATTGTGATTGATATTGCTTGGTGATTTTTCACCCCGTCACATTCTGAGAGTTTTGGGATCCTGCATTGTGATTGATATTGCCGGTGATTTTTCACCCGCGCTGTTACATTGTTGAAAGTTTTGATCCCCTATTGTGATTGATATTGCTGGGTGATTTTTCACCCACGCACTACTTCAGGGGATTTATGGATCCTATATTGTGATTGATTATTGCCGTGATTCTTCACCCGCTTACATTTTTTTGAGAGCAGTTTTCTTCTATCTTTTATTGATATTGTGCCGTGATAGATTACACATCAGCAGCGCTCATGTTTTATTGGAGTTATTGCCCGTGATTGCTACCTGTGGCCGAGCAAGCCTAGCTTTTATTGATATTGCCGGTGATTTTTTACCCGTGACACATTTTTCTTGAGAAGTTTTCTATCTAGCAGATATTGATATTTTGCCCGTGATTAAGCCACAGCAGGGCAAACCTATTGTGTTTATTATTGATATTGCCAGATATTGCTGCAGTGTAGGTCTTGCTGAAATGGAGACCTACCTTTACATAGATAGAACCTGTTGACCTTACAGTCTAGAGGTGTGTGAGCTAAGGGGGTTCTGTGAGGGAGAGGGGGCTTAGCAGTGAGTAGGAAGGAGACTCAGCTATCCCTGCAGACATCCCTGAGACTTTGGCAAACAAGACGAGCGGAGATTCTTTGGGACTCCAGCACACCTACCAAGAGGGTAGTTGGTCTGAGGGTGGCTCTGGAGAGTCTGAGGAGGAGAAGAAAGTGTTGAAGGATTACCCCATAGGAATTGGGGAGTTCCTTGATGAGTCTAGTGCCTCATGGTAGTGCCAGGTTCCCCTCAGGGTCCCATAGAGGAGTTGGTGGACAGGCGGGAAGGTCCCATAGGTAGGAGTCCCTTGCTGGATCTAGGTGCACAGGAGTAGCACCCAATCCCCTTCATGGTCCCCCAGAGGAGTTGGGGCCGACAGGAGGAGAGGGGCACCAGCTGGGAATTGGAGAGGAGCTCCAAACAGAGATTGCACAGCTGGAGGCGCACCTAGCGCAGATAGCAGAAAAGGAGAAGTTAGCTCAAGAGGGTGGAGAGTCACCCCTGGAGCGCAGTTTTAATTGTCTGGATTCCCCGAGAGAGTGGGGTCCAGTGGTGGCAGCAAAATTGAAGTATACAGTGATGACAGTGTAGTACACCCACCCAGAGATGTAGCACCTGACTCAGAAGGAGGGGGGACAGGTGTTGATCTACACCAGGATTCAAGGATATGAGATAGCTCCGTGGTGTGCAGTGTCCCAGAGGTGGATTGGGGAACTAGCGCAGGGGCCCATAGTCCTAGTGAAAGGAGGGATACTCTCACCGACTCTGGATGAGGGAGTGGCAGGGAGAGGGGCTCCCTCTGGTGGTTGAAGTCCTGGTTGTGTGATGTGTGAGGACCGCCCAGAAGAGTGTGGCTTGAGTGATAGAGACAGTCCAGTCAATGCCCCCGCCCATTTCTCAAGAAGAGTGGCGTAGAATCGTTATGTGAGACACTGGATTGTGAGGCAAAGGTTAGCACTCATGCGTGGAACTGTGTAATCCAATTGTGGGAGAGCATATTGTGAGTTCCTATTTTCTCAGAGCTAAACCAACATGTGTTAGAGTGCGAGTTCTCTGATCCTAGGGAACTTGCGCAGAGGCGTGCAGACCTCTGGGTGAGCACCAGAGCTCAGTAGAGCTGGTGGGGAATGCACCCTCAGAGGAGTGGTTCAGATGTCTTCCAACCCAGAGTGGTGGGAAAGGTTAGGAGTGTTACAGCTGGGTCCCCTTGTTGGGAGGGAGTGTTGTAGGGCCTCACATCCTGTCTCGTGATGGGAGCGGGAGTGGGACTGGGATAGGTCCCCGAAGTGCCTCAAACTCTCAAGTCTCCTGGACTGGATGGTTCCACGAGGAACACCAGTGCGGGAGCCTCGGTCTGTCCCGGATGGACCAGTCCTTACTGTGGGGTCCCCCGTGTTAGGTGAGCTGGGAGTGCCTGTGCAGTCAGACCTCCAGCAGTTCTAGTGTCTGGCAGTACCCCGCTCCAGTTGGGAGGTGCAGAAAGGCCAGAGTGAGGGGGTGAGGGGGGGAAAGAGTCCCCAGTGGAAGAACCAGTGGGTCAGGGGCCAGCCAGAAGGGTGGCTGGAGCCTCACAGGATTTAAGCCATCGTGACGCCACTTCTGGGTCCTGGGAGCATCTTCACGCACTGTGTCAGGAGGGACAGGAGTGCTTGTGAGCTCTGCTCCAGGCAGACTGTCACACCCACACGCATAGGTATGTGTCACCATCAGGAAGCCCCGAGTTGGCCAGGCAGTTGTTCAACCACAGGGGTTGGTCCCTGGGATGGTAAGTCAGGATCCAGGGGTTGTCCGCACTGGGAGGGGGAGGGACAGCTGTAAGCAGTGTCCCTTGACCATTTTTTCTAAGATATGAGCACCACCCAGGTGGGAGGGTGCAGCATGCTGGAAGGGGTGCAGAGGGAGTGAGTCCTCGCCTCTGACCCCGGTGCAACCAAGCGGGTTTTTCAGGTTGGTAGGTCAGTGGCAGGGGACAAGGCCCTGGACTGTAGTGGAAGAGTGTATTTTCCTTTGGGGGAATTGGTGTACGCTCCCCTTAGAAGTCCTGGGTTGCCAGGCACAGAGCCCATGCCCAAGGGTACAGACCCTGGGCTGGGGGCCAGGTTCAGGGTGTCCCCCTGATCTGGGAGGAAGGGGCAACTGCTAACAGTGCCTCCCGGTTTGAAGATGTGAGCAGGCACCTCTCCAGGTGGGAGGGTGCCGGGCCCCAGTAAAGGGGGCGGGAGGAGGGCAGCCTCGCCTGGACCTCGCCAGTCTGGGAGTACAGGACCCTATGTGCTGGGATACCAGTTGCAGAGATAGAACCCCTGAACTGGTGGGCGAGTCTATACAGGACACCTGCCTCAGGTGCCCTGACAATTCTGGAGAGGGGTACCGCTCCAGAGTGGGAGGTACCGAGCCCCAAAGAGAAGGACCGGGTGTGGGAGCCCACCGAGTCGTGCCCGCCGCTGGGCACAGGCCCAGGGCTGGTGGGTCAGTGTCAGGGCGCTGCCTGACCTGACAGGAGGAAGAGTGGACAAAGGTGCCAGACACCTGGGGTTACTGCCCAGCACTCTCTGATGCCACAAAGTTTGAGAGCCTGAGAGGTATAGGCTTGGATTTCATCACTGACTACTGTCAGTGATTACTGAACTCGTTGTTTATCTGCTTGGGACACACCTGGGGGCCAGTTAAGGTTGGGAGATGCTGCACAGGTGGTGTCCACAGGCAGGGGAAGAGTTCCCCATTGGTTGTCTCAGTGAGCCCTGGAGAGGTATAAGGCTCAGTGTCTCATACCTGACTACTGTCAGTGGCTACTGTAGCTTATTGTTTATCTGTTGGGACACACCTGGGGGCCACGTTAAGGTTAGGTGCTGCACAGGGGGTGTCCACAGGGGTGAGTGGCAGAGTTCCCCATTGGTCATCTTTAGTGGGCCCTGGTAGTGTGGACAGAGGGGATCCACCTGTGGGTTCAGATTGGAGTAGAGCTGGCGCACGTGCCCCTGCAGTTGCGGGCCAGTTCCGTGTTCTATCGCCCGAAGCAGGAAGCCCATCAAAGTGGTGGATTGGTCTACTTCCCGCGGTTTGGCTGGAAGGGGGTTGTGTTGGAAATGGCCCTTTTGCAGGAGTCACCCCTAAACTTTTGCCTGCCTCCTGTATTTTTGCTGACCTGTTTCTGTTGGTTTTATGACTCTGGGCACTTTACCACTGCTGTTCAGTGCCAAAAGTGCATATGCTCTCCCCTTGTAAATATGTCTCATGTGAATTGGTATATCCCTGGATTGGCTTAATACTGGTTTACCTGTTAGTCCCTAGCAGTGTGTGGCCCGTGTGCCCAGGGCTGGCAAACCAAATGCTGGCACAGGTGGGCATGCAGCGCTGGTTTGCGCCACCCACAGAAGCAGCTTGTAAAGTGTGTCTCAGACCTGCCACTGCAGTGTCTGTGCGGCTGTGCAGTCCAGAACTGCCATCTTGGCTGTGAGGGGGGGAGTGACCCACTTCCCAGCCCCGAACCTTCCCTTGGCATCATCAAGGTAAGTCACCCCTATGGTAGGGCGCATTGTAAGTGTAAGTGTATTGGACATGCCTTGGTGTGTGTAGCATGTCCCGGTAGTGAATTACACCCCATTTCGTTTTTCACCACTGCAAGGCCGCCCACTGTTCCCTCATGAAGGCGAGACGAGCAGTTTGACTATTACATTCTATGGTCCCAGCAGACCCCAGGAACATGGTAGAAGAACGCAATTTGGCATGTGCCTGAGCTTCAGAATAGTTAAAAATACACCTTTTAGTGAAGCTTATTTTTGAGAGTTCTGTGTTTCAGAAAATACCACTTTTAGAAAAGTAGGTGTGCTCTTGCCTAAGCCTTCCAGTGTGCTCTGCCGTTATGTGTGGTTGGCTGTCTGGTTTTAGGGGGCAGGACAGGCTGAGTCAGACCTGGGTTGAGTCAGGGAGAGATCTGCATTTGAGCTGTGTGTGGGGAGGGGTGGCTCTTTGATCTCAGCAGAATAGGGCTGCAGCTCTGGCAAGAGGAATGCTGGCTCCACCTCCCACTGTGTGTCTGCTAGCAGACCCACTCTTTCTGAAAGGAAGGATGCAGCCTGGCAAACAAAGTGCTCCAGGCCCGAGCAGAACTTGGTTCTGGCTAGGTTCCAGGGACTGGTAGCTGCAAGGATCAAAGGCTTTTAGGGGGTATAAATATCTGTGCCTCAAACCCCTACTTTTGTATTGCTTTTGGATCTGGAGGAGGAAACTCTGTCCGTGCCACTGGAGGAATCTGCAGGAAGTGACTGTCCTTGTGCTTGTGTGTTTTCTTGCACTGGCCTGCAGCAGTGACCACTGTGACCTTGAAGAGGAGAAAAGGACTTTTGAAGAGAACTTTTATTTTTGTTACAAAGCAATTACCCAAGGGCCAGGGAAAAGAGCTAGCCTCCTGCTGGAGTCTCAGGCACATCCGTGACTCCACCACCAACCTCCTGCTTCCTCCCTGCGAGGATTGCTATCTTTGCTGATGAGGCTCCCGTGTGAGTTCCAGGGCCTCCTAGTTTGCTTCATAGAGAAAGAGTGCTGGAAATCGCGTCGCTTCAACGCACGTTTGCGTAGCCGCTGCAGTCGGGCGCTGGAAAAATCATCGCTGGGCTTGCTGGCAGCTGGAGTGCTCGCAACACGAGACTCATCATGCTGCCCCCTTTGCGAGCCGCTGCAGCCAGGACCGCTGTGAAAAATCATCGCTAGCGCTGTCGCCGAGCGGCCGTAACCCCTACAGAATCATTGCTTCCAAGACATCGTGACAGGACTGCCGGCGCCGTCTAAAACGCCGATTCTCATCGCGATCGCACCCGGATTTCGCCGCTCCTCGCTGGGCTCATTTTTTCGCCTGCTTAACACGATCGCGACAACGCAACAGGCCCGCCGCCGCGATCGGCCTCTCCCGCGCGGCAAGAAAGTCGGTCGCTATCGGCGGCCTAGCGCAGCAGAAGTTTGTCGCTTCGTCTCCGCACACACACAACAGGATCGTCGCATTGACGCTTTCGCTCTCGCAGCAAGGTCTCAGCGCATCGGCGCGCCTAGCGTGCAGAGCATTGAAGTCGCAACAGCCTCCGGGCGCGATCACGGCAGATCGGCGCATCATCCTCCCTCGCGGCAGGATTTTTAACGCACGCTGCCTCGCGTGAGGAAAATCATCGCTACCACTTCTTCATGGCGACATTTTGTTGGTTTTGCTACTAAACCCAGGTACTTTGTGAGAGAAAGGGTCGCCGAGACCACTGCCTTGAATTCCCAGAACCTTATTTTTGCAACCTTTGAACTATTTTTTTGACAGTCCTTCAACCGCCATCCTATTTTTGACAGTCTTATGAGAGAAGAGTGTCGCAGAGACTCACTTCTGCCTTGAATTTGAACCTTGATTTTGCAACCTCTGAACGGGCAGGGCGCAGTAGGTGCCTCCTTGCCTTGAAGCCTGAACCTTATTCTTGCAACCTTTTGAACTATCTTTGACAGCCCTTCAACAGCTATCCTATTTTTGACAGTAGAGCCAGGCTTTTACAGCGATAGGTTCAGGTGATAAATTCATGCCTTTATATAAAGATACTTATTTTTTATAACTACTTCTGTGGTGTCCCTTTGTAGTAAGTTCCTCACTGTGTTACTCGTGAGCAGGTCTGCAAGCCACACCCTGCCCCTCTGAGATAAGCTCTGCCTGCTCGTAAGCTACGCTACCACAGGGTTGAGCAGGGGTACAAGAGGAGTAGCCCTCTCACTCTGACTTAGGAAGAAGAGGTCCCTACCCGGACAGTGCGCCAGCCATTGCCAACTAGAGGACCCCCATTTCTAACACCCTCTTCCTACAAAAGGCACTAAATACTTCAAGTACACGCTGCATACCCATGGGTGACTTAGAGAGTAGCAGCGTGTCGTCCGCGAACATAAGTGCTGGAATTTTACGATTTGCCAACCTCGGTGCGTCTATATCTTTCCCTGCTAATAAGGTTTCAATTAAACCATTTAAGAAGAGGGAGAACAGGGTCGGGGCAAGGACACATCCCTGTCTCACCCCTTTCTCTACGGGGAAGGGAGCTGTCAACTCGCCTTTTTGCCAAACCTAATTCTTGCATAATTATCTTGGTGCAGGCGTTTCAGCTGATGGGAAAGGTAATCAGGTAAACCCATATCATGAAGTATGTCCCATAGCTGATCTCGCCGCACCATATCAAATGCGGATTTAAGATCCACAAATGTGACATAGAGGCTGCCACCCTCTAGGACCACGATTTTCCAATGGATCAACTGTAATCTAAAGATCTGGTCAATAGTCGAGGTCTTGGCCCTAAATCCAGCTTGCAGAGGTGTTAGTACATTGTTTTCTTCTATCCAGCTTAAAAGTCGACCCAAAAGAACACGAGCATAGATTTTTTGGGTAACGTCTATGAGGCTTATTGGGCGATAATTAGCTGGGTTAAGAGGTGTACCTTTTTTATAAATAGGAATGATCTCTGCCCCTGCCCAGGTCGGGGGCAACGCCATACCTTGTAGGATGGCATTAAATAATAAACATAAATATGGTGCCCAAACTGCTGGTTCGGTACAAAATAGGTCACCAGGTATCTTGTCTAGCCCAGGTGCCTTGGCTGGTAATAGGTTGCTCAAGGCCACTGTGATCTCCTTCATTGTGCAGGGGGGGGTATTCAAGTTTGGGGGGGTTACTTCAGCGGCTGCTAATACTTCGCTGCAATCTTCTACCCCTACTACAGGCCGCGAGTATAAAGATTTGAAGTGGGATCTCCAAGCTTCTTCCCCCAGATTGGGTCCAAGGGCCAAATGGCCTTCGGGTTTCCCTGTCTTGACTAAATTCCAGAAGCCTCGCATATCGTGTTTATCAAGAGCTATTTTAATGGCCTCCCATTTATCTATCTCCCAGTTAGTTTTTGCATCAGCTGTAGTTTTTTTGTAGAAGGCTCTAGCTTCTTTTTATTCGTAATTTATCATTCTCTCCGATTCTAGTTACTAAGGCCTGCTTAGCTTTCCTACATGTTTTGTCGTACCATGGGTGCTTAGGTTTAAAGTTTTGCGTGGTCTTATCACTATTATAGAAAAACGGAGCCAATGTAGGTAGTAGATCCTGGTAGTTTTTTCCCATCGCCAATTGCGATGCCACGTCCCAATTATTTACAGGCAACTGAAAAGCAGTTTCCAGGAAGGGGGCAATTTGCTGATATAAAGTCGCCACTTTCTCTGGTGTCTGTGCAAAAGCCCCCCAGCGTACCCTCCTACCTCCCTCAATCAATACTAAGTTTGGGGCAGGATGTGCAGGAGTATTTTTAGGGTCATTGAGCATGGGAAGGGCTAATTCCAGGGCCAGCGGGTTGTGGTCACTTTCATGTCGGGAAATAACAGCAAAATCCTAATCTTATGCCATAATTGAACATCGACCAATATATAGTCAATTATAGATGCCTGTCCCGCCTTATTGAAAATAAAATTCCCCGGACTATCAGAGGGAATCGGCCATTGCAGGCCCTCAAAGAGTGGCTAAGTGTGATTGAATGCACCTGCAGGGCCAAGGAAGTCCATGCCCTTATTGGCCGAATATTGGTTTCCGGAATCGACCAAACCGAGTCTTCCTCACTTGTAATGGGTGTGGTAATACCATTAAGTGGTCTCGAATTGACAGTTAAGATCTCCACCTATGATCACTTGACAGCTCACTGGTAAAGTATACAGAAATGTGACTAGACAGTCAAGCTGTCTGCGAGGTGTGCCCCTGCCTCACTGGTCGAGAGTAGACATTTATTATAGCGATCTTCAATAAATTGTGAAAGGTAAGAAGGGTGCACAGAATGTCGGGGAGGAGGTCTCTAGCATTTTAACTGTACATCCCATGTGTATTCCAACCCAAGTACATAGGCCCCTGATGGTCTCCCCTAGTCCCCTGGACTGCTGGAATGCTATATGTGGCATAGCCCACTCTATGTAGATCTACCCTTGACCATGTTTCCTGGAACAGGCATAGGTCATGTTTATCTATAAATTCACCCCAGTCTGGAAAATCCAGTTTTGAGCTGAGACCTGCTATGTTCCAGGAAAGAATCTGCATATTCAATAATTCGTTAGTTGTGAGTGGCGAGTTCTGGGGGGTACAATTTATATGATATAGGACTTGTTGCATCTCCTTGTCGTTGTCATTATTCCCTGGCCCCTCCCCAGGGCTATAATCAGCAGTCTGATTGATCTCACTCTGGGGACTGGTAGTACTAGTTGTGGTGAGGGTCTCACAAATTTTGTTGGAAGTTTTATTTCCCGCCGATGGCATTCCCTTCATTTGAGACTCAGCTTGCTGTGTATTTCCCCAATTGTCCTCATTCATATTGTTATTAATGGACCTTTTACTGTCAGAATTTAGTCAGTCTACCAGGTCCAAGGAGCTAAATCTGTTATCGACAGGGATGCTGTACGTCACTATTTGTTGGCGTTCCCAGCCCGGATTTGGCGTAACTCCATCCTGTTCTCTTTGGGCCCCAGTTCTTATGCATAATTCCCTCATGGTCATGTCCAAGCTTAGAAGGATAAAAATATCCCAAGGGCAAAGTTACAATACCCCCTATCTCCCTGGTGTATCCCCAAGCCAAAATGTGTTGGACCGTCCGGGTGTCTCTAAAATTGATCACGATGCAATCCCCCGGGATGTCCTTTCGTCTTCGCCCCAACCAGCTAACCCTACGTGTCATCAGGATTTCACTTTGTTCATGATAGGGGAGGGGCCTATGTTTATTTAGCCAAAAAGGGATTTTGTTTTTGAGTTCGAAATGTGTCTCCCCTCGACCTGTATCCAGCTCTGGGACACCTGCTAAAATAATTACGTATGGAATAGAGGCTGGGGGCAAGTCTAAATGGGATGATAAGGATTTTGTTTCCCCTATTTTGGAAGGTAGTATGGTCCTAGCCTCAACCTCGTTATTACTTTGGGTATGATGTTTATTAGTTGATCTTAGGATTTCTATATCTCTGCTATTGTATGCATTATCAGTGCGATGAAGAAATCTCTGTTGAGGATTAGCTAGGGCCTGTTTTTGGGGGACTGGGGATTTAGACACAGTGGATGTATTAGTGTGCACCGTTGGATTATGCCCTAAAGGAGGGGGTAGTGCATTCGAACCAAGTGGATTTAACTGTTTTGGGTGCGGGGCTAACTTAGGAATTAAGGATTTAATAGGTTCAATTGCATCAATAATGGCATCTACTTTGCTCCCCAACAAGTCCAGCTGTATTAATAGATTATCAATTCGTCTAGTCACTACATCAAATTCAGATTCAATAGATGTGGCAAGGTGTGCTTTAAGTTCTTTTATCAAATGAGTTGCCCATGGTGGAGCGTCCGAAATTTTCTGCCAGCGCTCATCGTTGACTTGTCCCCTTGAGGGCGAAGTTGGTGCCATCCCAAGAGCTCGTTTCTTCTGTCTCCCTCCCTTGTGTGTTGTTGTTTTTTTCTTCCCGCCCTTCTTTTTTGCCCCGCCTCCTTCAATAGGGTTAGTAGTGTGGCCAGATGCTATAGGTTCTTGTAAGGGAAGAGAGTCCGGAATTAGGAGCACATTAGGTGTATGGGATAGGTCTAGGGTCTCAAGCTCCGTGGATGGTGAACTATGAGGGAGAATCGGTGTTAAAGAGAGACGTCTCTCAGTTCGCTCAATTTCACAGGACACTGCTCCTATGGCCCGTTGGAGCATTTTATCAATTGCAGTCGGTTGAGCAATGGGTACTGGCAGTGGAACCTTCTGCCTAGTGGTTGATCTTGTCGATAAGGGAGAACGTTTACCCATAGCTTCTTAGGGATCAATAGCTCGCCAGACCTTGGGAATAGTTCGTGTTGTAGTTACATTATACAATGCAGGATATGCTGGGGGTTTGAAGCTCCACCGGGTTCAAAGTTTGCTGATTAGGGATACCCCAGTTGGCTAACCCTTGAATTTTGCTTCGTCTAATGGACAGAGAGAGTATATCCAACAAAACAAAAAATTAAAGAGGAAAAAATAACCAAAGAGGGTGGCCCAGCCCAGCCTCAATCAGTCTCGGACGGGCTCAGACGGGCCCACCCTTGGTCCGGGCTTCGCCCAGCACGTCCCGCGCACGTCCCGCGCAGCGGGGTCCGAGGCAGCGCTTTATAGCGCGATGGAAACGCCTCCGCCCTCAGCAGCTGCAGTCAATTAGTGTAGGTGCACTCTGGGACACCGAGTCCCACCAGAGTGGAGATGCCGCGATGCCTTGCACCAGCGAAGGCTTGACAAGGCACACAGAGGCACTGGAGAGCAACCAGAGAGTTCCCCGACTCCTCCACAGATCCAAACAGCAGGACAGCAGGGGAAACACAGAAAGGCAAGCAACTCCCACACTGCGGGCGCGAGGCAGCGCTTATAGCGCGATGGAAACGCCTCCGCCCTCAGCAGCTGCAGTCAATTAGTGTAGGTGCACTCTGGGACACCGAGTCCCACCAGAGTGGAGATGCCGCGATGCCTTGCACCAGTGAAGGCTTGACAAGGCACACAGAGGCACTGGAGAGCAACCAGAGAGTTCCCCGACTCCTCCACAGATCCAAACAGCAGGACAGCAGGGGAAACACAGAAAGGCAAGCAACTCCCACACTGCGGGGCGCGAGGCAGCGCTTTATAGCGCGATGGAAACGCCTCCGCCCTCAGCAGCTGCAGTCAATTAGTGTAGGTGCACTCTGGGACACCGAGTCCCACCAGAGTAGAGATGCCGCGATGCCTTGCACCAGCGAAGGCTTGACAAGGCACACAGAGGCACTGGAGAGCAACCAGAGAGTTCCCCGACTCCTCCACAGATCCAAACAGCAGGACAGCAGGGGAAACACAGAAAGGCAAGCAACTCCCCACACTGCGGGGCGCGAGGCAGCGCATTATAGCCGGCGATGGAAATGCCTCCGCCCTCAGCAGCTGCAGTCAATTAGTGTAGGTGCACTCTGGGACACCGAGTCCCACCAGAGTGGAGATGCTGCGATGCCTTGCACCAGCGAAGGCTTGACAAGGCACACAGAGGCACTGGAGAGCAACCAGAGAGTTCCCCGACTCCTCCACAGATCCAAACTGCAGGACAGCAGGGGAAACACAGAAAGGCAAGCAACTCCCACACTGTGGGGCGCGAGGCAGCGCTTTATAGCGCGATGGAAACACCTCCGCCCTCAGCAGCTGCAGTCAATTAGTGTAGGTGCACTCTGGGACACCGAGCCCCACCAGAGTGGAGATGCCGCGATGCCTTGCACCAGCGAAGGCTTGACAAGGCACACAGAGGCACTGGAGAGCAACCAGAGAGTTCCCCGACTCCTCCACAGATCCAAACAGCAGGACAGCAGGGGAAACACAGAAAGGCAAGCAACTCCCCTCTGCTATCCAACACTTTCCCTACTGTTGCACTGATTGGAGAGGGAATAGTAATTTTTACCCCTCTGCAATCCAACACTTTCTCCACTGTTGAAATGAATGGAGTGGGAATTGCTGTTTTTTTGTTAATTATAAATTGTATTGTTGTGTTAAGTGTAGTGGGAATAATAAATTGCAATATTTTGTAATGTTATATTTTATGTAGTTTTATATTTATTGTAGTTAGAATAGTAAATCTTATTTTTGTGTGGTGTAAAATATTTTGTTACTGTTGTGTTGTGTTAGGTGAGAGTAATTATTTTTATATTTATTTAGTAGAAAAATGTTTTCTTTTTAATGTAGTGGAAATGTATATGTATTTATTTTAATTTTTAATAATTTATTTTATGTTGTAATGTATATAATTATGTGTATTATTTATTATAATAATAATATAATTTGCAATATTTTTTGTTTGTAACTTTTTTAAATTAAATTGTAAAATATGTGTGTTGTCTAATTTATATTTGAAATTAAATTGATTCCCTTTTTTAATATTTTATATTTTTGGTATATTTAAATATGTTTACATATATTTTTGAAATTTTATTTTAATATTTTAAATTATATATGTTTTAAATTCGATATTTAATACATCTATATTATTGTAAACTATATTTTTTCAATATTTTTGTATTTACCTGTTTAAGTATAGGGAGTCGATATGTTTGCATTCTATATTTTTACCTCGATATTTTTAACATCAATATTTTTGTGGTCAATATTCTGTCAGTGAACTGTACTCCTTTTCACCCTGTAGCAATCTGCAGATGCCAACCTAGTTAAATATCTGTTACAGCAACATCTGGCTAGTTAGTCACCCTTCCTTTTATTCATCCTTATACTGACCGTATGGCATTGTGAACTCACTTTGATGCATTGTTGGGGCTCATAAACAAGCCTTCCTGGACCCCCTAAGATCCCCATTGCTTGAAACCCTGGCACAATCAGCTGTTAGTTGTTTCGGGATGTTCCCACCGTTTGGGCGGATTCCTGTTGTCCCTCTGCTCTGATACAGTTTACAACTGTTTTGTTTTTACTCTTTTCTTTCATTTCTCCCTTCTTTGTAACTTTTATTTAAAAATAGGAAATATGTCATCTCCAATAATTAGGCGAGGCATTCACAAGCAGGTGAGGCCCCCATCTTCAACCCCTGGACAAGACCTCTACCCCTTTCCCTGCAGAGCTATGCGTACACCCACCCACACAACACATGTCATCCATTAACATAATCACCTGGAATGTGAGGGGAATGCACTCGCCTGAACGTTGCTACGACACTTATGCCTATCTTAAGCACAGGTCAGCACACATAGGGGCCGATTCCGATTCGGGCCGGAAATCTCTCCGACCGAACCGGACCCGGAGAGATTTCCGACCGAATCGGACCCTAGCAGTCCGACCGAACGAGTACGATGCGTTCGCATGCTATCGGCTCGAGTCGGTCGGACTCCCATTGAAGTCAATGGGAGCCGGTCGTACAATGCGTACGCGGGCTCCCATTGCCTCAATGGGTGCGAGGCGAACAAGGGCGCCCCCTACAGCGGGTACGCGGCGAAGCGACTCGCGCCGTACACGAACAGGTAGGGGGACCCATGGGTCCCCCTGTGTGCGACTCGCGTGGCTACAGCATACAGGGGGTCCGACACGGACCCCCGAAGAACGGCTCCGACTGCTCTTTCGAGCCGGACGGCGCGTGTCGGTCGGACTGCTCGCGGCGCGCATCGTACTCTACCCGGCCGGGGAACGTCTCCATTGCGCGGTGCGAATCGTGTCCGAGCGAGTCGGTCGGTGCGGTTTGACCCGGGGACGAGTCGGTCGGAGCGGTTGGGACGCCCGAACGAGTCGGTCGGCGATTTCTCATCGTACTCGCTCGTCCGGACGCCCGTACGGATCGGTCGGGAAATAGGGCTCCGAATCGGATCCGGTTAAGCCGAATCCGATTCGGAGCCCTACCGGCCGAGATCGGAATCGGCCCCATAGCGCTGTTGCAGGAAACACACCTCATACTGCCAGAGGTCCACCGACTCCGACATAGAGGGTGTGGGCAGGTCTATGCCACAGGTTAATCCTCACACGCCAGGGGGACACTTATATGGGTGCGGCCAGGCACCCCGTTTACTGCCGAAGAATCAATGGCTGACGCAGACAGGTGCTATGTCTTCATAAGAGGCTGAATGGACGGGAGGCACATATTACTTGGGGCTGTATATGCCCCCAATTCAGATCAGGCATCCTTGTGGCACTCCCTGCCTGGCATACTGCCATGCTGGAGCACACTTCCCTGGCTAATAGGAGGGGACTTCAATGCGGTGTTGGACACTTCAATGGACAGATCCTTTCCCCCTCTCACGCACGGTAGCCATATCTAATGCTCGGACGCTGGGTGACTGGTTACACCACTGGCACCTAACAGATCTTTGGTGAGCGCAACACCCTGAGACTAAAGTCTACTCCTTTTACTCCCCACCACATGACCCCCATGTCCCTATCGGACGTTTTGTAGGTTAGGTAGATTTGTTCTCTGGATGCAGCCACACAGGCTATCTGAGGCGGACTCGTTTGGATCATAATCCCAATCTCCTCCAAGTCAAGTGGCCAGATGCTGGCCAAGTCACACGTGTCTGGCGCCTCCAGTCGGCAGCACTCCAGGATCCACCCTTCCATGTGGCTTTGAGCACTGCCATACATACCTTCTTTGACACCAACAAAGGTTAGGGCACAGATGCGGGGCCGGGGTGGGAAGCACACAAGGTGGTGACCTTTGGTCAGTGCCTGGGCCTCAGCTGGGGTATCCGTAGGCAACTGGACTGAGATGTGGTATGCCTCGAGCAGACGCTCCTTTGAATTGAAACCGCTGCAGTGACGGACTCTGATGGCACAAAACCTCTGGCTGAAGCGAGGAGCGAACATGCATAATTATTGGAGCGGTTGCACTGCTTAAATTACGCCGCCCATTCTGCTCACACCCATGCCTCCATGGATCAAGCAGGTCGCCTACTAGCATGGTCAATCGGACAGAAGCAGGCGTGGCGACCGGTTCTTTCATTGCGCTCGGAGTTAGGTCACCTGCTACACACCCAGCGGGAGATCCACGGTGAGCTCATCAAGCATTACGCTACCTTGTACGGCTCACTTGTCACTATGGACCTGCTCAAGTTGGAAGGGTTCCTATCCCCTCTCTCCCTACCCTCTATCACACCACAACAGTGGGCAGAGCTGGAAGAACTGATTGCACTCTTTGAGGTCCAAGATGCCATTAGAGGACTGGCCACTGGGAAAGCACCCGGTCCAGATGGCCTACCAGCGGAGTACTACAAAACATACGCTGCAGAGCTAGCTTCTCACCTGAAGGTCGTATATGAGGCATCGATGGAGACGTCATTGCTCCCAAAAACAATGCAGGAAAAAGTTTGGCTAAAATACTGGCAGAGCGCCTGGCCCTCCTGGTCTCCGTGATGGTACACATTGACCAAAATGGGTGTGCCATCTCATAGCATGTTTCTTAATCTAAGCCACTTCTTCTGTGTGGCCAGATACTCAACAGATCACTGGCTGTATTCAGGGTGCATGCTCCTCCATCTGGAGAAGGCGTTTAACACGTTGGAGTGGGATTATCTATTTTCCATCCTGTCTCGATGTGGCCTGGGTGATCGTTTTCTACATCTGATCAGACTTTTATACACCCTTCCCACGGATTGAGTGAGGATGGGTCCATATCTGTCGGGACTGGTGACCATCTGTCGCTGCACTAGATAGGGATGCCCTCTATCCCTGCTACTGTTCTTCCTAGCCATAGAACCACTGGCGGCAGCTCTCCGCAGGGGGGAACAGAATGGGTGATCCCACAAGGAGACGGGATGCACTCCGTCTCACTCTACGCAGACGACCTCCTTCTCTATGTCAGGGACATCAGGGTGCCCCGAGATGATGTCACAAAAACACTCACTGATTTCACATCCTTGTCCGGCCTGCACGTTACCAGGACAAAATCGTGCCTGTACCCATTCAACCCGTCTGCCCCAGATCCAGAACTGACTATTAAAGTATTAACCTACAAAACGTTCAGCGGCAACACGCTGTCTTCCGCTGTTTGGGGGTCAGGATATACCATCAGCCCGAAGACTTGATGGATGGCAATCTCACATGTGCTATTACCACCATATGGTCACAGATGACCTTTTGGCAGAGCCTATCGCTGACAGTTATGGGCCGCATAGCTCTGATTAAGATGGTGGTGCTGCCCCGGCTCTTGTACTCCTTCACAAATCTGCCACTTCACATCTGTCCCCCCTTTTCCCGCTATTTTGAGAGCACCATGAAAGATTTCCTTTGGAATGGCACACGCTGCCAAGTTGCGCTGTCTAAGTTATATCAACTGTTGGACCAGGAGGGACTTACAGTGCCCAACATGGAACACTACTATTTATCAGCACAACTGCAATGGGTAGCCAAATGGGATAGCGAGCAACACTTG
The DNA here is from genome assembly GCA_963921515.1 of Calotriton arnoldi. Taxonomy (NCBI): domain Eukaryota; kingdom Metazoa; phylum Chordata; class Amphibia; order Caudata; family Salamandridae; genus Calotriton; species Calotriton arnoldi. The sequence goes on along the minus strand of CAWUFW010010027.1, from coordinate 715,291 downwards.
TGAGACACAGCCACACACCAACAGGCCTGGACATTCTCGTTAATCCTGCGACTATTCCATCCCGGGAGAAGGAGCACGGCACCTGAGCAGTTGATGCTGGCAGTGGCCTACAGATTGTTCAAGCGCGCCTTATCCCTTATAATGACCACATCCCATACGCACCCACTCTGCCCAAACTGGCCACGCCAAGAGGGCGAGGCAGCATCACCAGGACAGATCTCTCCACTTGGGAAGAAGCGGGATTGCAGATGCTGTGGGACCTCTACCACGACGGACAACTAACACCCTTCGACACACTGGTGACGGAGGATGGACTGCCAAGGGGATAGTTCCTGCTGCATGCCTCCCTACTCATGGCATTATGGGTGTTGTGAGGGGATGTGTCACAGGAAGCTGTGACACACTACACTATTCAATACATTCACATTATGGGCACAGGGAGGCACCTCGTTAGGCGGTTTGCTGAATCCCTACAAACATATGCAAAACAACGACTGACCTCCCTCAGAAACCGCTGGGGCACTGATCTTCACCGCCCTAGTACTGATAAAGAATGGGCGGGCATCCTGGAGGGACCCGTACTCATACCTAGGAATGCCAGATTCCGCCTCATACAACTTTACATAATTCATAGAGCATACCTCACACCAAAAATAAATAAATAGATACTTTCAACGAACTGACACTCACTGCCCTCAATGCAAGTTGGTGAATGCAGACCTAATCCACATGCAATGGGGCTGTACCACACTTACTGCCTACTGGATTGCAATCCCCACTCATTCGGCAGATTGCACCGAATGCATGGTGGAAAACAGCTGGGAGGTATGCCTTCTGGGCCTCTATCGCAGGTCTAAAAAACACAGGGTGACGTCCCAGTTCATAGATATAGGGCTAATCACCGCTAAACGCCTGATCACCAGACGATGGAAATGGGATGCTATATTCCTGGACCTTCGAAATGCCAGGTGAGGGCCCCAGACTGCACGCTTGGATGCTCCATGCTGGAGACAGCAGGTGACAATACACAGTAGACACGCTTACAAGACACAGAGACTAACTCTCAAATTTGCATTCCAAATCCCAGTTCCCTTCACATAAAATCAGGTAAACTATACAAGGGGTGGGGTAACCGTTGGTAATGTCGGGACAGTGGGTGGATGGCAGAGATCAGAAATATCAGGGTCTTTTGTTGGGCATGTTCACACAGTTAATACCCCGTTATCCCCGTTATCCTTCCCTCCTATCACTCCCAGTTCTATCCCTCTCCCCTCCCTCCCCACCTACCCAATTGCATCCGTCCCACATATGCCATACACGAACGATGCCATACACGAACGTGAAGATCGCCACAACAGGCAACCATAATTAGTCATTGTTCACACATAGATTCTGAGCAACAGATGAGATGCAACCGCCCCAACAGTTTAGAGTATGCTATAACTACAGATATGTACCTACTGTTGATTGTAATGATCTCGCAATTACTATTTGCTCCCTAATGCCTATGAAATAGGTACGTGCATTCAAAATGTCCTATTTTAACCTATAACACAAATAAAGAAATTTAAATAAAAAATAAATTAGGACCACGCAATTAATATTTGAGTCAGTAACTTGATATTGAAAGGTTTATCACAAACTCAAATCCAAGGCTAATATAATTCAATCTCAAACCTTAGTATAAAAGTATAAAATAACCAAACGGCGACCAAAGCATCTTCCAATATTGGTCCTCAAAAGCAAAGAACATATAAGTATCTCAATAGCTGCGATACAGAAAATAAGGAAAATATTTTGATAACTCGTCTATTGGTTTAGATCCTTCTCCCCATACATGGAAAAGATTTGCAGCATCTATTAAATCATACACTAACCTAAGGATAGGGGAAACCCAAACAGCAAGAAAGGTGTCAGCATCAGAACCTCTGTAGAAGTTCTATAAGTAAGGAGCCCTGTATAGCATGAAGCCACACAATCAGTAGAGGGCTGTACCTCTCCAAGTCTAAAGGGAATCTGACTAAACCCAAAGTGGGTTCACTAACTAAAATGCACAAAGAGCATTTGAGAATACATGACCTCATACACATCATATTATGTTTTCCAGTTCCAAGAAAATGCCTTGAACGCTACTCATATATTCCAGTCTCCGCTTCCAAAGTATCCTTGGTTTCTCCCTTTGTCTGATAGTACCAACTGGTAACACTCCCTTTGGTCTTCATTAAAATCATTTGACCTTGCTGACTCTTCCTGATCTCTCTTTCTCTGAAATACAATGTCATTTTCACTAACTAATGAATGTCTTTAGTCTGCACCTGCAAAGAAGAAAAACATGCAGAAAAACCACTTTAATGTTAGTATTAACTGTTTCAACTGTAAGCTTAAGGTTCACAATCATGCTAACTTAACATTTTTCTTTAAAACACATTAGTTCTACAACCTACATATAAGCCAATAAATGAAATCTTTAATAATGAATCAAGCTATATTGTGCGGTACTCTTATATGTGGCCCAATAACTAATACATTTTATTAAGCAAAAACAACAACTGGTCACAATTTATAAGGAAAGAATTAACACACATATGACTCATTCTCACTAAACACTGGCGAATGCACTGCATTAAAGGCATTTTAGCACACCACCTTACAGTCTAAACCTTTTTAAGATTAATATCAGCAATCCAGATGTTTCTGAAAGGAAAACATTATTATGCACTCAAACATATATATCAAAACACACAAAGGGTGCACTTCTATACCTTCAGTGCACCATATCTGTTTAGTATTATTGTGTCACATGAGTACATAAAGCCAAGTGTGTGTGTATATATATATATTCCCTGAAAGAAGCCAAAGGTTAAAGGGGCGTTATAGTTAGACTGACATTTCACTCGTACAAAACCAGAGAAATTCAGCAGTTATAGTTAAGCTGAGCTAACTATAACTCACGCCCTGCAATGCACTGCTTATGACCTCACATATTACATCACTCTTGACATGGTCAGTGACATCACTCATGACATCACTGATGACATCTCAAATGACATCACTGATATAATATATGTATATGTGAGCAAGGCAGGGGATCCAGTCGAAACGCGTAACAGCACAATAATTAAATAAATATTGCAAAACAACTGAATTTGTGGTGTTGGTGTCCGGTTTGACAAAGAAAACTGATGTTTGGTTTGAATATATATATAATATATATATATATATATATATATATATATATATATATATATATATATATATATATATATATATATATATATACTACTGGCGGTCGCCAGTAGATAGTTATAGTTAAAACCTATTATCCATAGGAAATCCGCGACATTCTATTTGAAATAACGTTGGCGCCGGTTGACGAATCTTCGCGAAAGTTTCCAACTTGTTGGGGCGCTCCGGTCCGCTCCTATCCTGAAAGTCTCGGGGTGATACGTCAAGCGGGGGCTGAGAAAAAGGGGGTCCCAAAACGCGTTTTCCCCATTCATTTTTCCATAGGAACCTTTAGTCGCAGCTACAGCCCGAACTGCTGAACGGAATTACACCAAATTTGGCAAAGAGGTAGCCCTTGGTTCAGTGTCGTGCCTTTTGCTTAAATGGTGTAAATCCGTTTGGTAGTTCCTGAGAAAATCAAAAGTAAAGTCACATATATATCTGGGCGGAGCCTAACCACACATGTCATCGTGAGATCTGATTGGCTGTCAGCACTTCATCCTGGAATTGCTGGCAGCCATCTTGGGACCAATATAAATGATAGTACCTCATTGAAATGCATTGTAGTGAATAGAAGATTTTGAGGGTCACCAAAAGGAGAACTATTAAGGGTGATAACAGGCTTTAGTTACATTAGAATTTATTTGTTGATGGTACCATACTAATTTTAGGAATTGTGGTGTATTCTAAGGTGATTTTACCATGTGAAAAACCTTCTGCTGGGATATCATGAATCATGTTTGAGAGAACACTATTTTCTCATGCTTGTCCCATGGAGGTTTGGAAGGTGCTCCAGAAGCTAAAATGAGAGCATATTTTCTGTAAATTCACATTATCTTTCTCACTCATGTGAGAATGAAGTCTGACATTCTCAGTAAAACATGTACATCCAACAAGGGCAGAGACTGTCAGTTGATTCCTTTGTGTTCTACTGCAGCTTCCCAGAGTGTTCTAAAGAACAACTAGAGTGCTAACAGCCTTACTTATGACAAAAGTATGGCACACCTGAAGCCATCTTGATTGGAATAAACTGGTAACACTTAAACAATTTAATTTAAAAAGGAACAAAATGATGGGGTTCATTTTGTCATAGAAATTATGGTTAGTGCTGTAGAAAGAAAAATTAGGACATGTTTCAAGTGTGATCTCAAATATCTTCCTGTTATATTTCAACAGGAGCAGCCTGCCAGTTGATGCCTTTGTGTTCTACTGCAGCTTCCCAGAGTGTTCTAAAGAACAACTAGAGCGCTAACAGCCTTACTTATGACAAAAGTATGGCACACCTGAAGCCATCTTGATTGGAATAAACTGGTAACACTTAAAACATTTAATTTAAAAAGGAACAAAATGATGGGGTTCATTTTGTCATAGAAATTATGGTTAGTGCTGTAGAAAGAAAAATTAGGACATATTTCAAGTGTGATCTCAAATATCTTCCTGTTATATTTCAACAGGAGCAGCCTGCCAGTTGATGCCTTTGTGTTCTACTGCAGCTTCCCAGAGTGTTCTAAAGAACAACTAGAGCGCTAACAGCCTTACTTATGACAAAAGTATGGCACACCTGAAGCCATCTTGATTGGAATAAACCAGTAACACTTAAAACATTTAATTTAAAAAGGAACAAAATGAGGGGTTCTTTTTGAAATAGAAATTATGGTTAGTGCTGCAGAAAGAAAAATTAGGGCATGTTTTAAGTGAGATCTCAAATCCTCTTCTATTTCATTAGAAAATTCTGACATGCAGACTGAAACAATCACTTTCAATACCAGCAGCAGACTACCAGTTAACTCCCTGGTGAGCAGTAGCTTTACTCCAGTGATCTAATGAGCAACTAGAGTGTTAACATTCTGAATTTATGGCAGATGTGAGACATCTGAATGCCTTCTTGATGGAATCAAAGTAAAAAACTGAAAGCATTTCCTACTGAGGAGACTGCAGTAAATGAAGAAATTAGGAAACTTCATAACAAAGAAGTCTTCCAAGATGGCCACCAGTGAAAAAAGAGCCCAAATGTAGCACAAATATTACCCAGATGTAGCCCACATATAGCCCAATGACAAAAGTGTGCAAAACACTTTTTATTTTTAGTTTTTTGCAGTTTTATGTAGTGCAGACTGGTCAGGTATTGGAGCATTGCATCTTAAAACATGACCCCCCTACACTACAAAAACACCACTGCACTACCTTAAACCCTAAAACACTACCCCCAGCACGACCCCCTACACTACACAAGCACCACTGCACTATCCTAAACCCTAAAACACTACCCCCAGCACGACCCCCTACACTACCCAAACACCACTGCACTAACCTAAATCCTAAAACACTACCACCAGCACGACCCCCTACACTACCCAAACACCACTGCACTACCCTAAAACATGACCCCCTACACTACACAAACACCACTGCACTACCCTAAACCCTAAAACACTACCCCCAGCACGACCTCCTACACTACACAAGCACCACTGCACTACCCTAAACCCTAAAACACTACCCCCAGCACGACCCCCTACACTACACAAACACCACTGCACTACCCTAAACCCTAAAACACTACCCCCAGCACGACCCCCTACACTACCCAAACACCACTGCACTAACCTAAATCCTAAAATACTACCCCCAGCACGACCCCCTACACTACCCAAACACCACTGCACTACCCTAAAACATGACCCCCTACACTACACAAACACCACTGCACTACCCTAAACCCTAAAACACTACCCCCAGCATGACCCCCTACACTACACAAGCACCACTGCACTACCCTAAACCCTAAAACACTACCACAGCATGACCCCCTACACTGCCCGAACACCACTGCACTGCCCTAAACCCTGAAACACCAGCCCCTGCATGACCCCCTACACTGCCTGAACACCACTGCACTGCCCTAAACCCTGAAACACCACCCCTAGCACGACCCCCTACACTGCCCGAACACCACTGCACTGCCCTAAACCCTGAAACACCACCCCCTTCACGACCCCCTACACTGCCCGAACACCACTGCACTGCCCTAAACCCTGAAACACTACCCCCAGCAAGACCCCCTACACTGCCCGAACAACACTGCACTGCCCTAAACCCTGAAACATCACCCCCAGCAAGACCCCCTACACTGCCCGAACACCACTGACCTAAACCCTGAAACACCACCCCCAGCACGACCCCCTACACTGCCCGAACACCACTGCACTGCCCTAAACCCTGAAACACTACCCCCAGCATGACCCCCTACACTGCCCGAACACCACCGCTCTGCCCAAAACCCTGAAACACCAGCCCCAGCACGACCCCCTACACTGCCCGAACACCACTGCACTGCCCTAAACCTTGAAACACCAGCCCCTGCACGACCCCCTACACTGCCCGAACACCACTGTACTACCCTAAACCCTGAAACATCACCCCCAGCACGACCCCCTACACTGCCCGAGCACCACTGCACTGCCCTAAACCCTGAAACACCAGCCCCAGCATGACCCCCTACACTGCCCGAACACCACTGCACTGCCCTAAACCCTGAAACACCAGCCCCAGCACGACCGCCTACACTGCCCGAACACCACTGCACTGCCCTAAACCCTGAAACACCAGCCCAAGCACGACCCCCTACACTGCCCGAACACCACTGCACTGCACTAAACCGTGAAACACCAGCCTCAGCACGACCCCCTACACTGCCTGAACACCACTGCACTGCCCTGAACCCTGAAACACCAGCCCCAGCACAACACCCTACACTGCCCGAACACCACTGCACTGCCCTAAACCCTGAAACACCACCCCGTGCATGACCCCCTACACTGCCCGAACACCACTGCACTGCCCTAAACCCTGAAACACCACCCCCAGCGCGACCCCCTACACTGCCCGAACACCACTGCACTAAACCCTGAAACACCACCCCCTGCACAACCCCCTACACTGCTCGAACACTACTGCACTGCCCTAAACCCAGAAACACCATCCCCAGCACGACCCCCTATACTGCACGAACACCACTGCACTGCCCTAAACCCTGAAACACTACCCCCAGCAAGAACCCCTACACTGCCCGAACACCACTGCACTGCCCTAAACCCTGAAACATCACCCCCAGCAAGGCCCCCTACACTGCCCGAACACCAGTGCCCTAAACCCTGAAACACCACCCCCAGCAAGACCCCCTACACTGCCCGAACACCACTGCACTGCCCTAAACCCTGAAACACCAGCCCCAGCATGACCCCCTACACTGCCCGAACACCACTGCACTGCCCTAAACCCTGAAACACCACCCCCTGCACGACCCCCTACACTGCCCGAACACCACTGTACTGCCCTAAACCCTGAAACCCCACCCCCAGCATGACCCCCTACACTGCCAGAACACCACTGCACTGCCCTAAACCCTGAAACACCACCCCCTGCATGACCCCCTACACTGCCCGAACACTACTGCACTGCCCTAAACCCTGAAACACCACCCCCAGCACGGCCCCCTACACTGCACGAACACCACTGCACCGCCCTAAACCCTGACACACTACCCCCAGCAAGACCCCCTACACTGCCCGAACACCACTGCACTGCCCTAAACCCTGATAACACCACCCTCAGCAAGACCCCCTACACTGCCCGAACACCACTGCCCTAAACCCTGAAACACCACCCCCAGCAAGACCCCCTACACTGCCCGAACACCACTGCACTGCCCTAAACCCTGAAACACCACCCCCAGCAAGACCCCCTACACTGCCCGAACACCACTGCACTGCCCTAAACCCTGAAACACCACCCCCAGCACGACCCCCTACACTGCCCGAACACCACTGCACTGCCCTAAACCCTGAAACACCAGCCCCTGCATGACCCCCTACACTGCCCGAACACCACTGCACTGCCCTAAACCCTGAAACACCACCCCTAGCACGACCCCCTACACTGCCCGAACACCACTGCACTGCCCTAAACCCTGAAACACCACCCCCAGCAAGACCCCCTACACTGCCCGAACACCACTGCACTGCCCTAAACCCTGAAACACTCACCCCCAGCAAGACCCCCTACACTGCCCGAACACCACTGACCTAAACCCTGAAACACCACCCCCAGCACGACCCCCTACACTGCCCGAACACCACTGCACTGCCCTAAACCCTGAAACACTCACCCCCAGCATGACCCCCTACACTGCCCGAACACCACCGCTCTGCCCTAAACCCTGAAACACCAGCCCCAGCACGACCCCCTACACTGCCCGAACACCACTGCACTGCCCTAAACCTTGAAACACCAGCCCCTGCACGACCCCCTACACTGCCCGAACACCACCGCTCTGCCCAAAACCCTGAAACACCAGCCCCAGCACGACCCCCTACACTGCCCGAACACCACTGCACTGCCCTAAACCCTGAAACACCAGCCCCAGCACGACCCCCTACACTGCCCGAACACCACTGCACTGCCCTAAACCCTGAAACACCAGCCCCAGCACGACCGCCTACACTGCCCGAACACCACTGCACTGCCCTAAACCCTGAAACACCAGCCCAAGCACGACCCCCTACACTGCCCGAACACCACTGCACTGCCCTAAACCCTGAAACACCAGCCCCAGCACGACCCCCTACACTGCCCGAACACCACTGCACTGCCCTAAACCCTGAAACACCAGCCCCAGCACGACACCCTACACTGCCCGAACACCACTGCACTGCCCTAAACCCTGAAACACCAGCCCCATGCATGACCCCCTACACTGCCCGAACACCACTGCACTGCCCTAAACCCTGAAACACCAGCCCCAGCACAACGCCCTACACTGCCCGAACACCACTGCACTGCCCTAAACCCTGAAACACCACCCCCAGCATCGACCCCCTACACTGCCCGAACACCACTGCACTAAACCCTGAAACACCACCCCCTGCACAACCCCCTACACTGCTCGAACACTACTGCACTGCCCTAAACCCAGAAACACCATCCCCAGCACGACCCCCTACACTGCACGAACACCACTGCACTGCCCTAAACCCTGAAACACTACCCCCAGCAAGACCCCCTACACTGCCCGAACACCACTGCACTGCCCTAAACCCTGAAACACCACCCCCAGCAAGACCCCCTACACTGCCCGAACACCACTGCCCTAAACCCTGAAACACCACCCCCAGCAAGACCCCCTACACTGCCCGAACACCACTGCACTGCCCTAAACCCTGAAACACCAGCCCCAGCATGACCCCCTACACTGCCCGAACACCACTGCACTGCCCTAAACCCTGAAACACCACCCCCAGCACGACCCCCTACACTGCCCGAACACCACTGCACTGCCCTAAACCCTGAAACACCAGCCCCAGCATGACCCCCTACACTGCCCGAACACCACTGCACTGCCCTAAACCCTGAAACACTACCCCCAGCACGACCCCCTACACTGCCCGAACACCACTGCACTGCCCTAAACCCTGAAACACCACCCCCAGCACGGCCCCCTACACTGCCCGAACACCACTGCACTGCCCTAAACCCTGAAACACTACCCCAGCATGACCCCCTACACTGCCCGAACACCACTGCACTGCCCTAAACCCTGAAACACCAGCCCCAGCATGACCCCCTACACTGCCCGAACACCACTGCACTGCCCTAAACCCTGAAACACCACCCCCAGCACGACCCCCTACACTGCCCGAACACCACTGCACTGCCCTAAACCCTGAAACACCACCCCCAGCACGACCCCCTACACTGCCCGAACACCACTGCACTGCCCTAAACCCTGAAACACCACCCCCAGCAAGACCCCCTACACTGCCCGAACACCACTGCACTGCCCTAAACCCTGAAACACCACCCCCAGCACGACCCCCTACACTGCCCGAACACCACTGCACCGCCCTAAACCCTGAAACACCACCCCCAGCACGACCCCCTACACTGCCCGAACACCACTGCACTGCCCTAAACCCTGAAACACCACCCCCAGCATGACCCCCTACACTGCCCGAACACCACTGCACTGCCCTAAACCCTGAAACACCAGCCCCAGCACGACCCCCTACACTGCCCGAACACCACTGCACTGCCCTAAACCCTGAAACACCAGCCCCAGCACGACCCCCTACACTGCCCGAACACCACTGCACTGCCCTAAACCCTGAAACACCACCCCCAGCACGACCGCCTACACTGCCCGAACACCACTGCACTGCCCTAAACCCTGAAACACCAGCCCCTGCACGACCCCCTACACTGCCCGAACACCACTGCACTGCCCTAAACCCTGAAACACCACCCCTCAGCACGACCCCCTACACTGCCCGAACACCACTGCACTGCCCTAAACCCTGAAACACCAGCCCCCAGCAAGACCCCTACACTGCCCGAACACCACTGCACTGCCCTAAACCCTGAAACACCACCCCAGCAAGACCCCCTACACTGCCCGAACACCACTGCACTGCCCTAAACCCTGAAACACCACCCCCAGCACGACCCCCTACACTGCCCGAACACCACTGCACTGCCCTAAACCCTGAAACACCACCCCCAGCACGACCCCCTACACTGCCCGAACACCACTGCACTGCCCTAAACCCTGAAACACCAGCCCCAGCACGACCCCCTACACTGCCCGAACACCACTGCACTGCCCTAAACCCTGAAACACCAGCCCCAGCACGACCCCCTACACTGCCCGAACACCACTGCACTGCCCTAAACCCTGAAACACCACCCCCAGCACGGCCCCCTACACTGCCCGAACACCACTGCACTGCCCTAAACCCTGAAACACCACCCCCAGCATGACCCCCTACACTGCCCGAACACCACTGCACTGCCCTAAACCCTGAAACACCAGCCCCAGCACGACCCCCTACACTGCCCGAACACCACTGCACTGCCCTAAACCCTGAAACACCACCCCCAGCACGACCCCCTACACTGCCCGAACACCACTGCACTGCCCTAAACCCTGAAACACCACCCCCAGCATGACCCCCTACACTGCCCGAACACCACTGCACTGCCCTAAACCCTGAAACACCAGCCCCTGCACGACCCCCTACACTGCCCGAACACCACTGCACTGCCCTAAACCCTGAAACACCACCCCCAGCACGACCCCCTACACTGCCCGAACACCACTGCACTGCCCTAAACCCTGAAACACCAGCCCCAGCACAGACGCCCTACACTGCCCGAACACCACTGCACTGCCCTAAACCCTGAAACACCACCCCCAGCATGACCCCCTACACTGCCCGAACACCACTGCACCTAAACCCTGAAACACCACCCCCAGCACGACCCCCTACACTGCCCGAACACTACTGCACTGCCCTAAACCCAGAAACACCATCCCCAGCACGACCCCCTATACTGCCCGAACACCACTGCACTGCCCTAAACCCTGAAACACTACCCCCAGCAAGAACCCCTACACTGCCCGAACACCACTGCACTGCCCTAAACCCTGAAACATCACCCCCAGCAAGGCCCCCTACACTGCCCGAACACCACTGCTCCTAAACCCTGAAACACCACCCCCAGCAAGACCCCCTACACTGCCCGAACACCACTGCACTGCCCTAAACCCTGAAACACCAGCCCCAGCATGACCCCCTACACTGCCCGAACACCACTGCACTGCCCTAAACCCTGAAACACCAGCCCCTGCACGACCCCCTACACTGCCCGAACACCACTGTACTGCCCTAAACCCTGAAACCCCACCCCCAGCACGACCCCCTACACTGCCAGAACACCACTGCACTGCCCTAAACCCTGAAACACCACCCCCTGCATGACCCCCTACACTGCCCGAACACTACTGCACTGCCCTAAACCCTGAAACACCACCCCCAGCACGACTCCCTACACTGCACGAACACCACTGCACCGCCCTAAACCCTGACACACCATCCCCAGCAAGACCCCCTACACTGCCCGAACACCACTGCACTGCCCTAAACCCTGAAACACCACCCTCAGCAAGACACCCTACACTGCCCGAACACCACTGCTGCCTAAACCCTGAAACACCACCCCCAGCAAGACCCCCTACACTGCCCGAACACCACTGCATTGCCTAAACCCTGAAACACCACCCCCAGCAAGACCCCCTACACTGCCCGAACACCACTGCACTGCCCTAAACCCTGAAACACCAGCCCCAGCACGACCCCCTACACTGCCTGAACACCACTGCTCTGCCCTAAACCCTGAAACACCAGCCCCAGCACGACCCCCTACACTGCCCGAACACCACTGCACTGCCCTAAACCCTGAAACACCAGCCCCAGCACGACCCCCTACACTGCCCGAACACCACTGCACTGCCCTAAACCCTGAAACACCAGCCCCAGCATGACCCCCTACACTGCCCGAACACCACTGCACTGCCCTAAACCCTGAAACACCAGCCCCAGCACGACCCCGTACACTGCCCGCACACCACTGCACTGCCCTAAACCCTGAAACACCAGCCCCAGCACAACCCCGTACACTGCCCGAACACCACTGCACTGCCCTAAACCCTGAAACACCAGCCCCAGCACGACCGCCTACACTGCCCGAAAACTACTGCACTGCCCTAAACCCTGAAACACCACCCCCAGCAAGACTACCTACACTGGCCGAACACCACTGCACTGCCCTAAACCCTGAAACACCACCCCCTGCACGACCCCCTACACTGCCCAAACACTACTGCACTGCCCTAAACCCTGAAACACCACCCCTCAGCACGACACCCTACACTGCCCGAACACCACTGCACTGCCCTAAACCCTGAAACACCACCCCAGCACGACCCCCTACACTGCCCGAACACCACTGCACTAAACCCTGAAACACCATCCCCTGCACGACCCCCTACACTGCCGGAACACCACTGCACTGCCCTAAACCCTGAAACACCACCCCCAGCACGACCCCCTACACTGCCCTAACACCACTGCACTGCCCTAAACCCTGAAACATCACCCCCAGCACAACCCCCTACACTGCCTGAGCACCATTGCTCTGCCCTAAACCCTGAAACACTAGCCCCAGCACGACCCCCTACACTGCCCGAACACCACTGCACTGCCCTAAACCCTGAAACACCACCCCCAGCACGCCCCCTACACTGCCCGAACACCACTGCACTGCCCTAAACCCTGAAACACCAGCCCCAGCAAGACCACCTACACTGCCCGAACACCACTGCATTGCCCTAGACTCTGAAACACCAGCCCCAGCAAGACCCCCTACACTGCCCGAACACCACTGCACTGCCCTAAACCCTGAAACACCAGCCCCAGCATGACCCCCTACACTGCCCGAACACCACTGCACTGCCCTAAACCCTGAAACACCAGCCCCAGCACGACCCCCTACACTGCCCGAACACCACTGCACTGCCCTAAACCCTGAAACACCAGCCCCAGCACGACCCCCTACACTGCCCAAACACCACTGCACTGCCCTAAACCCTGAAACACCAGCCCCAGCACGACCCCCTACACTGCCCAAACACCACTGCACTGCCCTAAACCCTGAAACACCAGCCCCAGCACCACCCCCTACAATGCCCGAACACCACTGTACTGCCCTAAACCCTGAAACACCACCCCTGCACCGCCCCCTACACTGCCCGAACACCACTGCACTGCCCTAAACCCTGAAACACCACCCCCTGCACGACCCCCTACACTGCCCGAACACCACTGCACTGCCCTAAACCCTGAAACACCACCCCCTGCACCACCCCCTACACTGCCCGAACACCACTGCACTGCCCTAAACCCTGAAACACCACCCCCAGCATGACCCCCTTTACTGCTCGAACACCACTGCACTGCCCCAAACCCTGAAACACCACCCCCAGCATGACCCCCTACACTGCCCGAACACCACTGCCCTAAACCCTGAAACACCACCCCTGAACAACCCCCTACACTGCCCGAACACCACTGCACTGCCCTAAACCCTGAAACACCACCCCCTGCACGACCCCCTACACTGCCCGAACACCACTGCACTGCCCTAAACCCTGAAACACCACCCCCAGCAAGACCCCCTACACTGCCCGAACACCACTGCACTGCCCTAAACCCTAGAACACTACTCCCAGCATGACCCCCTACACTACCCGAACACCACTGCACTACCCTAAACCCTAAAATACTCCCCCAGCATGACCCCCTACACTACCCGAACACGACTGCACTGCCCTAAACCCTAAAACACTCCCCCAGCACGACCCCCTACACTACCCGAACACCACTGCACTGCCCTAAACCCTAAAACACTCCCCCAGCACGACCCCCTACACTACCTAAACACCACTGCACTGCCCTAAACCCTAAAACACTACCCCCGCATGACCCCCTACACTACCCAAATACCAATGCACTACCCCTAATCCCTAAAACACTACCCCCCGCACAACCCCCTACACTACCCAAAGACCACTTCACTACCCTAAACTCTAAAACAATACCCCCGCACGACTCCCTACACTACCCAAAGACCACTGCACTACCCTAAACCCTAAAACACGACCTCCTACACTACACAAACACCACTGCACTACCCTAAACCCTAAAAAACTACCCCCAGCACGAACCCCTACACTACCCAAACACCACTGCACTACCCTAAACCATAAAACACTACCCCCAGCAGGACCCCTACCCTACCCAAACACCACTGCACTACCCTAAACCCTAAAACACTACCCCCAGCAGTACCCCCTACACTACCCAAACACCACTGCACTACCCTAAACCCTAAAACCCTAAAACACTAACCCCAGCACGACCCCCTACACTACCCAAACACCACTGTACTACCCTAAACCCTAAAACACTCCCCCCAGCACGACTCCCTACACTACCCAAACACCACTGCACTACCCTAAACCCTAAATCTACCCCCAGCATGACCCCCTACACTACACAAACACCACTGCACTACCCTAAACCCTAAAACACTACCCCCAGCACGACCCTCTTCACTACCTAAACACAACTGCACAATTTGTTACAGGCGTTGCAACGCAGGCCTGTGGTGCTTACTGGAAGTACCTGGTGGGCTGGTTGGGCCCCAGGGACTCTCAGGATTCAAGGTGACCTAATCCCCCAACTTAAAACGCGCCACGGGGCGCGTTTGCACAGTGGTGAAGGGAGGGGCGGGGCCTCAGGTGACATGTGCGCAAACACGCCCTGTGGTGCGTTTTAAGTTGGGGAGTTAATTCCCTTTGAATCCTGGGGGCCAACTAGCCCACCAGGTACCTTCAGTAAGCACAACAGAGGTGCGTTGCAGAGAGGTGAAAAAAGGTGCGTGGCCTCGGAACGCCTCTCTGCAACTCAGCTCTGTGGTCCTAACTGTAGGTACCTGGGGGGCTAGTTGGACCCCAGGGACCCTCAGGATTCAAGGGGACTTAATCCTGCAACTTAAAACGCGCCACGGGGCGCGTTTGCACACGTCACCTCAGGCCCCCCCTCCCTTCACCACTGTGCAAACGTGCACTGGCTCTGGTTAGTCAGAGTCAGTTACCACCAGTACCCGTCTGAAAAAGTTGTGGGCACAGGATGATTTTGCAACAAGGCCTCTTTCTGCTCCTCTGTTGGTTCTTTCTGCACATCTTTTGCTTCTTTCTGTGCGTTTTTTCTTCTTTCTTCACATGTCCTACCTCTGTTGGCATAGTTAGAAACTAGCATTTAAAAAACCTTTGAAATTCACTTAAAAAACCATAGGTTTCAGGCACGTTATAGTTAGAAATTAGCATTTAAAAAACCTTTGAAATTCACTGAAAAAACCATAGGTTTCAGGCACGTTATAGTTAGAAATTAGCATTTAAAAAACCTTTGAAATTCACTGAAAAAAACCATAGGTTTCAGGCACGTTATAGTTAGAAATTAGCATTTAAAAAACCTTTGAAATTCACTGAAAAAACCATAGGTTTCAGACACGTTATAGTTAGAAATTAGCATTTAAAAAACCTTTGAAATTCACTGAAAAAACCATAGGTTTTAGGGACAGTTATAGTTAGTTGGACATTGCACTCGTACAAAACCCGTGAAATTCCCCTGTTATAGTTAGTTCAGCTAACTATAACTCGCGCCTCATAATGCACTGCTGATGATGTCACATATTACATCACTCATGACATGGTCAGTGACATCACTGATGACATCACTGATGACATCTCAAATGACATCACTGATGACATCATCCATGTGATAATTTCATGCATCTTCTCACACCCTAATATAACTTTTGATACACCCACTCTAAATTACAGACTGCCATTCTCAAAACCATAGACACTCCAACACCAAAAACTACATACCCACTCACTGATTCTTAGGTCTACACACACATCCACTCACTCACCTGTACAGTCACTCATACTTACAGTCACTCAGTACAGGACTATCATATGCACTCATACACCTATATAAACACTCACACACCGCCACTCATCCATAGAGGTACTCACACACCTAGTCAGTCATGCAAAAAATTAATCACACACCCATTTACTCACCTATACAGTTATACACACACCAGCTCACTTACTCATACAAATACTAGCACATTCTTACGCTCTTATACAATAACTGATACAAGCACACACGCATCCATACAGCCACTCTCACAATAACACACTCTCACTTATAGCCATTTAAATACTCTAACACACATATATACTGCCTTTTACATATGTAGTTACTCGCACATGTACCACTGAGATATACATTCACTCACTAACACACCCATACACACACTCACCCACCCAAGCAGTCCATCACAGATGCACTCTTGAAATCATGCACCCAGTGAATCACCCACTCACACATCTATGTATAGAGTCACACACACCCCACCCACACAAACACTCAGGCAGCCATACAGATACTCAGAGAACCAATCAATAACCCATATAGACACTCATGTAGCTATTCGCAAATCCATGCATCCACTTACACACCAACAAACAGACGGATACAGACATTCACACAGTTTAGTCACTAACCCATGCATTCAGTAAGATACGTTTAATCACTCACTTGTAGAGTCAGTCACTCACGTACTAAATCATCCATTCAGACACTTATACACCCACTCATTCTTCAATACGCCTTTCCCTATATATATTAAACATATTTAAACTTTACAGAAACACACAGTCACTGGATGATGTCATCAGTGATGTCATCAGTGATGTCATTTGAGATGTCATCAGTGATGTCATCAGTGATGTCACTGACCATGTCATGAGTGATGTAATATGTGACGTCATCAGCAGTGCATTGCGGGGCGCGAGTTATAGTTAGCTGAACTAACTATAACAGGGGAATTTCACGGGTTTTGTACGAGTGCAATGTCCAACTAACTATAACTGTCCCTAAAACCTATGGTTTTTTCAGTGAATATATATATATATATATATATCTCACAGAAAGGATTTAGGATGAACAAAATCCAGACGAGCCCACTCGGTCGGTCAAGGTAGTTTATTTCTTCAAGACAGATATATATATAAGTGATGTCACTTTGGTGTGAGCAAGGTAGAGAAGCCAAAATGCATAACAGCAAGAAAATAAACGTGAGAAATTATAATAGAGCCTTGGTGTCGGTGTTTGGTTCCTACTGGGGAATTGGTGCTGGTGTTCATATATATATATATATATATATATATATATATATATTATCTACTGGCGGTCGCCAGTAGATAGTTATAGTTAGGACCTATTTTCCATAGGAAATTCGCAACATTCTATTTCCAATAACTTTGGCGCCGGTTGATGAATCTTCGCGAAATTTTCAAAACTTCGTGGGCCGCTCCGGTCTGCTCCTATCCTGAAAGTTTCGGGGTGATTCGGCAAGCGGGGGCCGAGAAAAAAGGGGGTCCCAAAACGTGTTTTCTCCATGTTAATTTTCCATAGGAAACTTTAGACACGGCTACAGCCCGAACTGCTGAACGGAATTACACCAAATTTGGCAAAGAGGTAGCGCTTGGTTCAGAAAGTGACCTTTTTTTTAAATGGTGTAAATCCGTTCAGTAGTTGCGGAGAAAATCAAAAAAATAAGAGTCAAAAAATCAATTTCCCATAGGAAACTTTATGCAAGGCTACAGCCCGAACTGCTGAACGGAATTACACCAAATTTGTCAAAGAGGTAGTTCTTGGTTCAGAAAGAACCCTTTTTGTTAAATGGTATAAATCCGTTCAGTAGTTCCTGAGAAAATCAAAAGTAAAAACACATATATATCTGGGCGGAGCCTAACCACACATGTCATCGTGAGATCTGATTGGCTGTCAGCACTTCATCCTGGAATTGCTGGCAGCCATCTTGGGACCAATATAAATGATAGTACCCCATTGAAATGCATTGTAGTGAATCGAAGATTTTGAGGGTTACCAAAAGGAGAACTATAAAGGGTGATAACAGACTTTAGTTACATTAGAATTCATTTGTTGATGGTACCATACTAATTTCAGGAATTGTGGTGTGTTCTAAGGTGATTTTACCCTGTGAAAAACCTTCTGCTGGGATATCATGAATCATGTTTGAGAGAAAACTATTTTCACATGCTTGTCCCATACAGTTTTGGAAGGTGCTCCAGAAGCTAAAATGAGAGCATATTTTCTGTAAATTCACATTATCTTTCTCAGTCATGTGAGAATGAAGTCTGACATTCTCAGTAAAACATGTACATCCAACAAGGGCAGAGACTGTCAGTTGATTCCTTTGTGTTCTACTGCAGCTTCCCAGAGTGTTCTAAAGAACAACTAGAGTGCTAACAGCCTTACTTATGACAAAAGTATGGCACACCTGAAGCCATCTTGATTGGAATAAACTGGTAACACTTAAAACATTTAATTTAAAAAGGAACAAAATGAGGGGGTTCATTTTGCCATAGAAATTATGGTTAGTGCTGCAGAAAGAAAATTTAGGGCATGTTTTAAGTGAGATCTCAAATCCTCTTCTATTTCATTAGAAAATTCTGACATGCAGACTGAAACAATCACTTTCAATACCAGCAGTAGACTTCCAGTTAACTCCCTGGTGAGCAGTAGCTTTACTACAGTGATCTAATGAACAACTAGAGTGCTAACATTCTGAATTTATGGCAAATGTGTGACACATCTGAATGCCTTCTTGATGGAATCAAAGTAAAAAACTGAAAGCATTTCCTACTGAGGAGACTGCAGTAAATGACGAAATTAGGAAACTTCATAACAAATAAGTCTCCCAAGATGGCCACCAGAGAAAAAAGAGCCCAAATGTAGCACAAATATCACCCAGATGTAGCCCACATATAGCCCAATGACAGAAGTGTGCAAAACACTTTTTATTTTTAGTTTTTCTGCAGTTTTATATAGTGCAAACTGGTCAGGTATTGGAGCGTTACATCTTACTTGGACCCCTTATTGCGTATTTTGCACGAAGTACATGAGATTGATCTTGCGAAACATTGACCTTTACGATTCTGTTAACCTGAAGTTGCTCTGAACCGGGCTTTGTAACACCCGTTTTTACCTACTGGTTTTAATTAATTCTCACTGTATTGTATTAGGAAAGAGGATTTACTGTTTTTATGTACACTTTTATGATCTATGTTTCTAAATCAGATCAAATAAAGTTTAATGAATTCTATGGCAGGACGGAGGCGAGGATTATGCATATCTTTCCTCACTTTATTTGCATAGCAGTTCAAAGAAAACGTAACACAACAATCATTAAACAAAAGACTACACAACCCATGAACCATTAGGGGGTAGTCTCCAAGGCAACTATAGTCCAATCATATCACAGTCCATCGTATATAATATCGTGACGTCCCTTCCGCTTCCTCTTTCTTCACTGCTCGTCAGTTAAGTGCATTCCTTACATTCTTGGCTTAATCTGACGTTGTTGCTGTTTGTATAGCGGTTTCTTGTGCACGTTAT
Organism: Calotriton arnoldi; assembly: GCA_963921515.1. Lineage (NCBI taxonomy): Eukaryota > Metazoa > Chordata > Amphibia > Caudata > Salamandridae > Calotriton > Calotriton arnoldi. The sequence continues at coordinate 695,111 of CAWUFW010010027.1, read as the reverse complement.
TAGCATTATTGCCTTGGTATTGTTTCATATTCCCTGCGCAGCAGGCTCTTGCCCGAGCGCGTTCTCCCCCTCGCAGTTTCTCCCGCTGTGTGCTCTGCGCGCGGTGAGATCCTGTCAGGCGCGTCTGGTCCGAGCGAGGCAGCTCCGTCGAGCGCTCCCGCTGGTCTTTACGCGCGTTTGGGAATCCGGTCACTCCTTTAGTGTCCGCTTGATTCCCGACCAACCCTCGCCTAATTTTGACACCGCTACGCGGTGATTTCCCCACACGGCCACGTTAGTGACCAGCGCCACCTGGTGGTGGTAATTGGTATTGCGCCTCAGTCTATTCTTATAACAGCTTCGGGGAAAGCCCAGCTGTTGGAGCACCGGCGAGGGGGCTGCCTTAAGGATTTTAAGGGCATTTGTTCTGTGCTCACACCCTCTGCTATCATGTCTTCTCCAGAAGACCATTTTTACTCCTCCTACCAGGAAGTGGAGGAGGAATGGCCCCCAACTTCTCCCTCCAGCAGTGGACCAAGCCCTCTCTCTGGCTATTTCTAGGGCGCTGGCTCCTCTTAGGGATCAGGTTGATAAGCTGGCGAAAAGCATCCCTGGGGTGTTCAGTGACCCAGATCTGGTGGTGGCGGGTCCCAGTAGCTCCCAGATGGGGAATAAAAGGGCCGTTAAGCATAACGCGGGGCACTTGGAAGGATTTGATAAACTTACGGAGACCTTCCTCAAGAGTGCGCGAACGCTAAAACATGCACCCTGCCGGGAGGAGGAGGGCCCGGAGAAAATTGCGACACTGTCACCACTATTGTAGACCCCGACGGCGGGTTTCCCTTAGAGGGAGAGGGTGTATCGGAGGACGATTTCTCCTCCGATGAGGATAAGGACTCGGGCGTCCCTGGCGTCCAGAGTCCCACTCCTCTCAGTCCCCGGTTGGGGACGGGGTCCACTCGGACATGTTCGAGCCTACCCAAATTTACCATCCTAGGTCAGCGGAGTGGACACCTGACGCCAAAGTGGCAGAGTATGTGGTGGGGAAAATCCATCAACCCCTTGAAAGGGAGGTCAGGAATAGGATGAGGGGAGAATGCCCCAGGCCCTCACTGAAGGGGAAGGTGGCACACACGCCTGAAATTGATGAGAAACTATGTACCTTTTTCTCCAAGTATATGAGGGATCCCAAGAAAGGAATTGATAGGTCTTGGACGTGGTAGGGCCCTTGACCCAAATTATTCAATTGACGGAGCGTTCCAAAGAGTCAGGATCCCCTTTGTCCACGGATATTGTGGCTGGTTGGGCGCACTACCCTAAACCCTAAAACACTACCCCCTCCACTACCCAAACACCACTGCACTACCCTAAACCCTAAAACACTACCCCCAGCACGACACCCTACACTACCCAAACATAACTGCACTACCCTAAACCCTAAAACACTACCACCAGCACGACTCCCTACACTACCCAAACACCACTGCACTACCCTAAACCCTAAAACACTACCCCCAGCACGACTCCCTACACTACACAAACACCACTGCACTACCCTAAACCCTAAAACACTACCACCAGCACGACACCCTACACTATCCAAACACCACTGCACTACCCTAAACCCTAAAACACTACCACCAGCACGACGCCCTACACTACACAAACACCACTGCACTACCCTAAACCCTAAATCTACCCCAGGCACGACCCCCTACACTACACAAACACCACTGCACTACCCTAAACCCTAAAACACTACCCCCAGCACGACCCCTTCACTACACAAACACCACTGCACTGCCTTAAACCCTAAAACACTACCCCCAGCACGACCCCTACACTACACAAACACCACTGCACTACCCTAAACCCTAAATCTACCCCCAGCATGACCCCCTACACTACACAAACACCACTGCACTACCCTAAACCCTAAAACACTACCCCCAGCACGACCCCCTTCACTACCTAAACACAACTGCACTACCCTAAACCCTAAAACACTACCCCCAGCACGACCCCCTTCACTACCCAAACACAACTGCACTACCCTAAACTCAAAAACACTACCCCCAGCACGACCCCCTACACTACCCAAACACCACTGCACGACCCTAAACCCTAAAACACGACCCCCTACACTACACAAACACCACTGCACTACCCTAAACCCTAAAACACTAGAACCCAGCACGACCCCCTACAGTACACAAACACCACTGCACTACCCTAAACCCTAAAACACTACCCCCTACACTACACAAACACCACTGCACTACCCTAAACCCTAAAACACTACCCCCAGCACGACCCCCTACACTACACAAACACCACTGCACTACCGTAAACCCAAAACACTACCCCAGCACTACCCCCTACACTACCCAAACACCATTGCACTACCCTAAACCCTAAAACACTACCCCCAGCATGACCCCCTACACTACACAAACACCACTGCACTACCCTAAACCCTAAAACACTACCCCCAGCACGACCCCCTACACTACCCAAACACCACTGCACTACCCTAAACCCTAAAACACTACCCCCAGCACGACTCCCTACACTACACAAACACCACTGGACTACCCTAAACCCTAAAACACTACCCCAGCACGACTCCCTACACTACCCAAACACCACTGCACTACACTAAACCCTAAATCTACCCCCAGCATGACCTCCCACACTACACAAACACCACTGCACTACCCTAAACCCTAAAACACTACCCCCAGCACGACCCCCTACACTACCCAAACACCACTGCACTACCCTAAACCCTAAAACACTAACCCCAGCATGACCCCCTACACTACCCAAACACCACTGCACTACCCTATACCCTAAAACACGACCCCCTACACTACACAAACACAACTGCACTACCCTAAACCCTAAAACACTACCCACAGCATGACCCCCTACACTACACAAACACCACTGCACTACCCTAAACCCTAAAACACTACCCCTACACTACACAAACACCACTGCACTACCCTAAACCCTAAAACACTACCCCCAGCATGACCCCCTACACTACACAAACACCACTGCACTACCCTAAACCCCCTACACTATACAAACACCACTGCATTACTCTAAACCCTAAAACACTACCCCCAGCATGACCCCCTCACAACACAAACACCACTGCACTACCCTAAACCCTAAATCGACCCCCAGCACGACCCCTACACTACCCAAACACCACTGCCATACCCTAAACCCTAAAACACTACCCCCAGCATGAACCCCTACACTACCCAAACACCACTGCACTACCCTAAACCCTAAAACACTACCCCAGCACTACCCCCTACACTACCCAAACACCACTGCACTAACATAAACCCTAAAACACTACCCCCAGCACAACCCCCTACACTACACAAACACCACTGCACTACCCTAAACCCTAAAACACTACCCCCAGCACGACTCCCTACACTACCCAAACACCACTGCACTACCCTAAACCCTAAATCTACCCCCAGCACGACCCCCTACACTACCCAAACACCACTGCACTACCCTAAACCCTAAAACACTACCACCAGCATGACCCCCTACACTACTCAAACACCACTGCACTACCCTAAACCCTAAAACACTACCCCAGCACGACCCCCTACACTACCCATACACCACTGCACTACCCTAAACCCTAAAACACTACCCCCAGCACGACCCCCTACACTACTGCACTACCCTAAACCCTAAAACACTACCCCCAGCACGACCCCCTACACTACCCAAACACCACTGCACTACCCTAAACCCTAAAACACTACCCCCAGCACGAACCCCTACACCACCCAAACACCACTGCACTACCCTAAACCCTAGAAAAGAAACCCCCACCCCATGCCCAATCCCCCTTACCTCTCACTCCTCGTGGTTCCTCTCTCCTCGTGGTTCCTGCTTCACGTCGTCTCTGAGGGGCGGTGCACGTCGTTGTGAGGAAACGGAACAGCCTCTGTTTCCTTACAACGACATGGATCGTCTACATGTTTTTTAGAACGCATGGTCATTTACCATACATACCTTTACAACAAAATTCGTTGTAAAGGCATGCGTGGTAAATGACCATGCGTTCTAAAAAAATGCGTAGTAATGACTTTGTGATGTACAACGCATGCGTGGTAATGCATGCGTTGTAATGGTATCGCAAAGTAAAAAAGTCGTTGTAACGGCTGTTTACCGATCGAAGCTGGCCCCTGTTCTTCAGTGAGACGTTTATTTGATTAATTAGGAGGAAGGAATGTGGTTTTTTTACCGAAAAGTGCATTCCCGGCTGTTGTATTGTGAAAGTGTCCGCGTGGCCTGGTTTCACTTCCGGTGAGAGAGTGGAAGAGTCTGTTTGGATCTAAAGGAGTTCTGTTGTTGGACGGGGCCGGCGCGACATGTCATCAGAAAACATAGCTAATGGAAAGCGTCCTCCCTGAAGTGTGGAGCAGTGCCATGAGAGGTCAACGAGTGTGCGTCCCACCGCAGTATGACCGTACCGCGTGACCCATGTGCCACCTCCAGGGTACGGGAGGCAGAAGCGGCATCGCAGGTCCTCTTGAAGACCGTTGTAGCACTAATTCTACATTTTGGTACTAGGGCATTTTAACTTCGTTGTTCCTGCCAGATACAAAGAGAAGATCCTGTGTTATTCAGTGCCCTCGTTACCTTTTTTGTGGGTTGTGGTGCTTGTCACTTCGCTGCCCCGCCGGTGCACACGACTGGGCACCCCACCTCGTGTGCCATCTGCAGGGCCTCTGCCCTCGGATCACTGGTTTCGGTTTCTGGAGTGGCAACATAAACAGTTGCTCCCAAAGGACTAGCCTGAACACTTAGGTGAATATCCCCTGCACCAGCATTCCACGGAAATTCTTTCCTAGCTCTCCCACGTCAACGAGGACGTCATAATAGCACGGCTCCGCTCGCGACACCGTATGACGTCATCGGAGCCATAAGAGGACCTCGTCGGCGTGCTGACGTCAGTTCCACCCATTTTTTCCGTGCCACCGAGGCAAACAGGGGACCGAGACATTTTCACATGTATACATAGTATAATAAATATATATATATTCACTGAAAAAACCATAGGTTTCAGGCACGTTATAGTTAGAAATTAGCATTTAAAAAACCTTAGAAATTCACTGAAAAAACCATAGGTTTCAGGCACGTTATAGTTAGAAATTAGCATTTAAAAAACCTTAGAAATTCACTGAAAAAACCATAGGTTTCAGGGGCGTTATAGTTAGTTGGACATTTCACTCGTACAAAACCATAGAAATTCCCCCGTTATAGTTAGTTCAGCTAACTATAACTCGCGCGCCCGCAATGCACTGCTGATGACGTCACATATTACATCACTCATGACATGGTCAGTGACATCACTCATGACATCACTGATGACATCTCAAATGACATCACTGATGACATCACTGATGACATCATCCAGTGAATGTGTGTTTTTCTGAAAATTAAATATGTTTTATATATGTATATCTCAAGGTCGATGGAAGAATAAATGGGTATATAAGTGTCTAAATGGATGATTTTTTTTGTAAAATTGATTGTATAACTGACTAAGTGTATCTTAGTGAATACATGGGTTAGTGAGTAATGTTTAAATATGAAAATATCTGTATCAGTCTCTCACTTTGTGTATAAGTGGCTGCATGGGTTGGTGAGTAGCTACATGAGTGTCTATATGGGTTATTAGTTGGTTTTTTGAGTATCAGTATGAGTGTCTGAGTGTCTGTATGGTTCGGTGGGGGTATTACTTAGTGCATAGATGCATGAATGAGTGACTCACTGTTTGTATGTGTTGAAGACAGCATGTGTGCAGGACTGTATAGGTGGATGAGTATGTGTATGGGTGTGTTAGTGAGTGAATGACTGTCTCAATAGTGTCTTTATGAGTAACTACATATGTTTTAAACTAGTATATGTGAGTATTGGTGTATATAAGTGAGTATATGTGAGAGTGAGAGATTGGAAGAGTTCCTGTACAAATAAGTAGGTGTTTCTATAAGTGATTGTTTAAGAGAGTAAGTATGTGTAAGTTTCTGTAGAAGTAAGTGTGGTAGTGTGTGTATAACTGTATATGCAAGTAAATGGATGTTTGATACTTTGTTTGCATGTGTGACTATGTGTGTGAGTAACTCTATGGATGAGTGGCGGTGTGTAACAGGATGTATAGGTGTATGAGTACATATGATGAGTGAGTACATGTATGAGTGACTGTATAGGGACTGTTGGTGAATGAGTGGATGTGTGTGTAGATCTTGGAATTACTGAATAGGTGTGTTGTAACTGGTATTGGTATGTCCATTGTTTTGAAAATGTTAGTTTGTATTTTTGAGTGTGTGTATCAAAGGTTATATTAGGGTGAGAGGAGGTCTGCCACTCTATCACAAGGATGATGTCATCAGTGATGTCATTTGAGATGTCATCAGTGATGTCATGAGTGATGTCACTGACCATGTCATGAGTGATGTAATATGTGACGTCATCAGCAGTGCATTGCGGGCGCGCGAGTTATAGTTAGCTGAACTAACTATAACGGGGGAATTTCTATGGTTTTGTACGAGTGAAATGTCCAACTAACTATAACGCCCCTGAAACCTATGGTTTTTTCAGTGAATATATATATATATTCACTGAAAAAACCATAGGTTTTAGGGACAGTTATAGTTAGTTGGACATTGCACTCGTACAAAACCCGTGAAATTCCCCTGTTATAGTTAGTTCAGGTAACTATAACTCGCGCCCCCGCAATGCACTGCTGATGACGTCACATATTACATCACTCATGACATGGTCAGTGACATCACTGATGACATCACTGATGACATCTCAAATGACATCACTGATGACATCATCCAGTGACTGTGTGTTTCTGTAAAGTTTAAATATGTTTAATATATATAGGGAAAGGCGTATTGAAGAATGAGTGGGTGTATAAGTGTCTGTATGGATGATTTAGTAGGTGCGTGACTAACTCTATAAGTGAGTGATTAAACGTATCTTACTGAATGCATGGGTTAGTGACTAAACTGGGTGAATGTCTGTATCCGTCTGTCTATTGCTGTGTAAGTGGCTGCATGGGTTTGTGAATAGCTACATGAGTGTCTATATGAGTTATTGATTGGTTGTCTGAGTATCTGTATGGGTGCCTGAGTGTTTGTGTGGGTGGGGTGTGTGCGACTCTGTGCATAAATGTGTGAGTGGGTGATTCACTGGGTGCATGGTTTCAAGAGTGCATCTGTGATGGACTGTATGGGTGGGTGAGTGTGTGTATGGGTGTGTTAGTGAGTGAATGTATATCTCAGTGGTACATGTGTGAGTAACTACATATGTGAAAGGCAGTATATATGTGTGTTGGAGTATATAAATAGCTATAAGCGAGAGTGTGTGATTGTGATTGTGAGAGTGACTGTATGGATGAGTGTGTGCTTGTATCAGTGATTGTATAAGAGCGTAAGAATGTGCTAGTATTTGTATGAGTAAGTGAGCTGGTGTGTGTATAACTGTATAGGTGAGTAAATGGCAGTGTGATTAATTATTTGCATGACTGACTAGGTGTGTGAGTACGTCTATGGATGAGTGGCGGTGTGTGAGTGTCTATGTAGGTGTATGAGTGCATATGATAGTCCTGTACTGAGTGACCGTAAGTATGAGTGACTGTACGGGTGAGTGAGTGGATGTGTGTGTAGACCTAAGAATCAGTGAGTGGGTATGTAGTTATTGGTGTTGGAGTGTCTATGGTTTTGAGAATGGCAGTCTGTAATTTACAGTGGGTGTATCAAAAGTTATATTAGGGTGTGAGAAGATGAATGAAATTATCACATGGATGATGTCATCAGTGATGTCATTTGAGATGTCATCAGTGATGTCATCAGTGATGTCACTGACCATGTCATGAGTGATGTAATATGTGACGTCATCAGCAGTGCATTGCGGGGCGCGAGTTATAGTTACCTGAACTAACTATAACAGGGGAATTTCACGGGTTTTGTACGAGTGCAATGTCCAACTAACTATAACTGTCCCTAAAACCTATGGTTTTTTCAGTGAATTTCAAAGGTTTTTTAAATGCTAATTTCTAACTATAACGTGTCTGAAACCTATGGTTTTTTCAGTGAATTTCAAAGGTTTTTTAAATGCTAATTTCTAACTATAACGTGCCTGAAACCTATTGTTTTTCAGTGAATTTCAAAGGTTTTTTAAATGCTAATTCCTAACTATAACGTACCTGAAACCGATGTTTTTTCAGTAAATTTCAAAGGTTTTTAAAAAAACTTTTTAAAATATAATAAATTTTAGATTTATGATTTTGAAACTAATTTTCCACATTTTCGTAACTATTTATTTTTACCTATTTTTAATTTTAATTACATTATCTATTTTTAATGTAAATTAAAAAAATATGTTTTTTGAAAAATTGTAACTGAAATGTTTTATATTTATTTTATAATAAATTTTTGAAATATTTATATTATTTCCCTTTTTTCAAATTTTTTGGGAATCGCGCACCCAAAGCGTACCGTTCTCGATCACTGCGCGGAACCTACCCGACATTTTAGAATGGTTATGTAGGATCCGCGTATGGTATGCGATGGATACGTATTTTCCTACGCGATTGCTATGCGACTGGTACGCGATTCCAAGCGCATACGCGACACGTACGTATTACTTTACGGACGCTCGCTCACTCTGCGCGTGACGTCCATTTACATGTTCGACGCGGTGGGTGCGCGAATCCCGCGTAATTTTTAAAGTCCAAAATGTTATAAATATGTATTTAATATACATATTAGGACAGGACATTATCTAAACTAATTATAAAAATAATATACATTTACTTTTAATAAGCATAGCTTTAAATGTAATTTTACGAAGTCGCGTTGGGTGCGTGTTGCGTGTGCGCACGGTGCGCGGATCCCATGTGACCTGAAAAAAAAAGATTTGATTGGTTAATAACATTTCCTACTGTAACTATTGAAGGACCCCACCCATTTGAATCATTCTTCTTAGACCTTCTTTGGAGGAAGATCTGTTACCTAAGAAGAACTTTTGGTTGGTTTCTACAGCTGCTACTGATTTGAAACTAAAAAATGGCTTCAGCACAGCAAATTTCATCTAGTTCAGAACACTCTTCGGATGATGGATTTCTTCCAGAACCTCCACGCCCTGAAAGATACACCTCAGTGGTGTGGAAATTTTTTACAATTCCGGAAGGAGAAAAAAAGTTAATGCAGTGAAGGTCACATGCAAAATTTGCCAAAGGGTATTATCCAGAGGTGACCCAACAAAGAAATATTCTTGCGGGACCGCAAGTATGCTAAAACATCTAAAGACTCTGCACCCTGTGAACCTGGCGAGGGAGGAGTGCAGAAGGTTGCGAGAGAACCCTGCACCAGCAGTACCCAGCACATCAGCAACACCATCATCTCCTGGCCACCCTGACATCCGGTCAGAATTTGCACAACTGAAAATAAGTTGCATTAAATGCAACAAACTGTTGTGTTATGGGGAGCAGTCAATTGACCTGATCTGCACAGCACAAAGAAATCATCGGTGCTGAACTTTTTTTTTCTTTATTTAACTGAAGTTCATTGTTTTGTTCCCCTAGTTCACGTTTTTCAGTTTAAAAAAAATAACAAAAAATAACAAAATTGTTCAAAAAAGTACAAAAAAATATATATAAAAAAAAAAGTTCTTTTCAGAACTAACTTCACTGGTTAAAAAAAGAGCTATATTTCTATGACAGTGTGTGAAAGTTTGGTTGAATGTATGTGTACGGCATAATTGACTGAAAGAATGCATTAGTAGTGTATGGTAAATGTATAAGTGCACAACTATAAGGAACTGCTTCAGCATTCACTGTAACCAGTTTAGCTGCAGTGTGCTGTGGTAGTTCCGAAGCACAGGGATGCAACATATGTCCATAAATATGTTGCATGTCTATGCTTCCCTGTGCACTGCTGCTTAAACTGCAGCTATGTAGTGACACCGGTACCGTTGCACCATGGTGCAAGGATATCAGTGTCGTGTGGAATTTGATTTTGTGCAGGAAGACACACCTTCCTGCACAAAAACAATCAGTGAAAGCATTTTTCTCCTTCAATGTATGATGTGCAATGCAACATATATTGAAAGAAAAATAAGAGGAGAAATGAAAACAATTCGCCTTGTTGAGCCTTGCTACACCATTTGGAGAATGGTGCAGCATTCACACACATCTCCAGATTTATGTTTTCAGATAAACATTTTTTCCTGTTGTTTTTTATAACTAAAATGTCTCAAAACTTAATATTGTAGAATTAATATCTGTAAAAGAGAAGAAAAAAACAGTTATACTATATAATATTAATTTTTTTCCAACAAACATAATTTTAACATTTTATAAATTATTTTCTTCACCTTTTTTGCTGTTGTCAGAATATATTGAATTTCACTACAAACAGTGATTTCAATGTTACTCATCATATAACAGCAGGCAAAAAATAAAACAATCAATAAGATTGTTTAAAAAAACAAAATTACTTCTAAAATATTTTTACTATACTCAACTATTTCTGAACATTCCATAAAATGTACATCCTCAATAACATACCATATAATAAAAATGACACATATATAACATGCTCACTTCTAAAAAAATATCTAACTAAACTTTACATACACTGTAAATGTTGTTCTTTAAAAATATATCCTAAGAGAATCTGCATGAAAGAGTCCATAATTTAAATAAATACTTTTCCTCTAGGCCAAATAGTATTGTTGAAATCCTATATATTGAAAATGTCCAATAGTAATTGTATGAGTACATATTAATAAATTCCTCAGAGGCCAAATTATGTTCCTAAAACTTTGGCTTTAAAAATATTAGGTAGGAATTTGGTAATTCGCTAGGCAAACGTTGTTTAAAAACCAATTGAGCATCATTACAATATGTCCATCCTTTATTACATTTCAAATAGGCAGTATAATGTCCAGATGTTGTAGAAGAACCATGATGGAAAATTATTGCTACTGCTACAAAAGTCCTTCCTGATATTGATAGTTGACTTGCTACAAAGTGTTTTATTAAAGTTTTCAATTTTCTTCCATCACCTGTACAACGTTGCATTATTAAAATTATATATTGTCCATATCTTTGTATAAATAATGTTGATAACATTTCTGATTTGCATTGGCTACACTCCATGTTTTGATTTGCTGCTTTAACTAGTTCGTTGAAAGACACTGATTTACAGTCTGGTAATATCAAATATATAAATCTTTCAGTGTCTATGTTAGTGCTACATGTAAACAAACAATTTTGACATTGATGTTCCCATTTATAACAAAGGCCAAAAAGATTTTCTATTTCTATGCCTTCATTTTCCAATACGGTAAGCATATACATTAGAAATTCCTGAGCATCTTGTTGGATATTTTCCGTAAATTGTGTAGAACCAGAACATATATCCAAAAGTTTACGAATATCAAAAACGCTTTGCATTTTACTCTTATCAGTTCTCAATTTTTCATAAACAGAATGCAACAAGGAACAAAATCTTTTTCCTGACTCTCCATAATTTGCTGTAGCAAACTTTCAAGAAAAAAACAACATTAACTACTACATTAGCATAGCAGTTGATACCTGAACTATTTTCAAACTGATAACTAACAATATCTTCAACAGGGTCCTTTTTTTTTGCAAGCACAACATTATCTTGTTTTTTTCCCTTCTCTATCACTTTACTACAAATATTCTCATATCTTCTTTTTCGACCTACTACACGCTTTTCAAATACAGGATATTCACCTAAATTGGGAGCATATGCTCTTCTTAACCTATTATACTCTTTTACACAGTTTACATCTGCAGTAATCTTTGACTCATCAAAATCAATCAAAAACAATCCAGCCCTCCACAGGGCTTGGTCGCCCCACTCACTGCTGCCGCTCCTGCCTGCCTTGCCGCCTCCTGCCTGGAGATTCCTTCGCTCGCTGCCCGCTGCTCCTGGGACTTTCCCGCTGCTCCTGGGACTTTCCCGCTGTCCGCTGCTCCTGGGACTTTCCCGCTGCTCCTGGGACTTTCCCGCTGCCCGCTGCTCCTGGGACTTCCCGCCACTGCCTCCCTGCGGCCCCGCCCCCGTGATTCCATTCGCCGCCCCGCCTCCCGCCACCCAGCTGCTCCCTCCCTCCAGGCTCCTTACTTATGACGCCCTGAGCGACCGCGCAGCGGCCGCGCGCAGTGGGAGCACCGACGGAGCGCCGAAGGTGCGCCAAAGCAAGCCCGTCTGCGCCCGTCCGCGCCTGGCCCGCGCCCAGCGCCAGGACCCCTGGATCCCACCGATGCAACACTACTCGACGGACCTACGACGCCGCCACCCTCACCGCACTCAATGCCGGCCGGAACCCTGCCTGCTACCGAGCCTCACCGAGACGCACCCACGGACCCTTCACCTGCCAAGCCTGCCGATTCACCTGCCCCCGGACGTGCACCACCTCCGCCAAGTCGAGCACCAGCAGCAACCACCTGAAATGCATCCTGTTGAACACCCGCTCCGTCCACAGGCACGCCGTGGAACTCTGGGACCTGCTCGACGCAACAGCACCGGACGTCGCCTTCCTCACCGAAACCTGGATGAACGCCTCCTCAGCGCCCGACATCGCCATAGCCATCCCGGACGGATACAAGATCACCCCGGAAGGACCGCGCGTCAACCAGACGGGAGGAGGCATCGCCATCGTACACAAGAACACCATCCGCATCTCGACTAACTCCGACGAGACCTTCACCGCCGCCGAACACCTACACTTCCAGATACACACTGACCCCAAGACCACCCTCCGAGGCACCCTCATCTACAGACCCCCGGGACCACGCACACTATTCAGCGAAGACATCACAGACTTCATCAGCCCGCACGCCATGCCCTCCGCCGACTACATCCTCCTAGGGGACCTCAACTTCCACCTGGAGAACAACAACGACAGAAACACCACCGCCCTGCTGGACAACCTCGCCAACCTCGGACTCAAGCAACTGGTGAACACGCCCACCCACTACGCGGCCACACGCTTGACCCCGTCTTCTCTTCCAGCAAGCACATCCTCCTTCAGCCACGCCACCGGACTCCACTGGACCGACCACAGCTGCGTCCACTTCAGCTTCAGAAAGACTGCGACCCACCACCACCCGCAACAGGCTCCCCGCCGGAGCTGGAGCAAGATCACCGCCGAGCAGCTCACCGCCTCCCTCAGCCAGAACACACCCACCAACACAACGGACCCAAACGAAGCAGCCAGCAACCTCGCCAAGTGGCTGACCGCCTGCGCCGACGACCTCGCACCACTAAAAACCCTCCCAGCAGACCCGGAAGCAAGAAAACCCCTTGGTTCACCAACGAACTCAAGGAATCCAAGAAGAACTGGCGCACTCTCGAGAAAGCCTGGCGACTCGACCAGACCACAGACAACAGGACCGCCCTCAAGCACGCCACCCGCAAACACCACCAGATGATCCGTGCCACCAAGAAGTCGGCACTCAAAGAACGACTGGACAACAACGCCCACGACAGCAAGGAACTTTTCAGCATCGTCAAAAGAGTTCTCCAACCCCAGCGCCGGAAACAACGACATCACCCCCTCGCAAGACCTCTGCAACTCACTCGCCGCGTTCTTCCACCGCAAGATCACCGACATACATAACAGCCTCGACGCACAGACCACGCACCCTACCGCCGAACCAACGCCCGCCACCACCACCCTCTGCAACTGGACCCCGATCAGCACCGAAGACACCACCCGCACGATGAACTCCATCCACTCCGGATCACCAACCGACCCCTGCCCACACCACGTCTTCAACAAAGCCGACGCCACCATCGCACCCCATCTCCGGGACATCATCAACTCCTCCTTCCACACCGCCACCTTCCCGGGAGAGCTGGGAAGCACGCCGAGCTTACCGCCCTCCTGAAGAAACCAACGGCGGACCCCACCGACCTTAAGAACTACCGTCCCATCTCGCTCCTTCCGTTTCCGGCCAAAGTCACCGAGAAGACCGTCAACAGACAGCTTGCCGCCTTCCTCGAGACGAATGGATCCCTCGACCCCTCGCAGTCCGGGTTTCGGGCCAACCACAGCACCGAGACCGCCCTTATCGCAGCCACCGACGACATCAGAACCCTAACCGACAACGGGGAAACAGCAGCCCTCATCCTCTTGGACCTCCCGCGGCGTTCGACACCGTCTGCCACCGCACCCTAGTGAAGCGCCTCAGCAACATCGGAATCCGAGAGAAAGCACTGGAATGGATCATCTCGTTCCTCGCCGGAAGAACCCAGAGAGTCCGCCTCCCCCGTTCAGATCCGAGGCCACCGAAGTCATCTGCGGCGTTCCACAAGGATCTTCACTCAGTCCAACCCTCTTCAACGTCTACATGAGCCCCTCGCAGCCATCGCACGCCAACACAACCTCAACATCATCTCCTACGCCGACGTGACACCCAGCTGATCCTCTCCCTCACCAACGACCCCACCACCGCCAGAGCCAACCTACACGACGGGATGAGAGACGTCCGCCGACTGGATGAGGAACAGCCGCCTTAAACTGAACTCAGACAAGACGGAAGTCCTCATCCTGGGCTCATCACCCTCCGCCTGGGACGACTCTTGGTGGCCCCCGGCCCTGGGCACCGCGCCCAAGCCAACGGACCACGCACGCAACCTGGGCTTCATCCTGGACTCCTCCCTGTCGATGACCAGACAAGTCAACGCCCGTCTCATCTTCGTGCTTCAACACCCTGCGCATGCTCCGCAAGATCTTCAGATGGATCCCCACTGAAACCAGGAAGACCGTCACCCAGGCACTCGTCACCAGCCGACTGGACTATGGGAACACCCTCTACGCCGGAACCACAGCCAAACTTCAAAAAGACTCCAGCGCATCCAGAACGCCTCCCGCACGACTCATCCTGGACATCCCCCGGCACAGCCACATCACCGGACACCTGAAAGACCTGCACTGGCTCCCCGTCAGCAAGAGAATCACGTTCAGACTCCTCACCCACGCACACAAGGCCCTCCACGACCCTGGGCCCCAAGTACCTCAACGACCGCATGACCTTCTACACGCCCACCCGCCAGCTACGATCAACCAGCCACGCCCTCGCCACCGTACCACGCATCCGCAGAGCCACCGCCGGAGGAAGATCCTTCTCCTACCTGGCAGCCAAGACCTGGAACTCCCTCCCCACTCATCTTCGGCGAACCCAGGACCATCTCTCCTTCAGGAAGCAGCTCAAGACCTGGCTGTTCGAGCAGTAACTTACCCCCTCCCCCAGCGCCTTGAGACCCTCCCGGGTGAGTAGCGCGCTCTATAAATGCCGTGATTGATTGATTGATTGATTGATTGATAAAGTTCTGACTCGGGATAAAGCAACATATGCCATACCCTCTTTAAACACGCTACTTCCAATGTTCACTAAAGCACTGTCTACACTTAATCCTTGAGATTTATGAATAGTCACTGCATATGCCAGAGAAAGTGGAAATTGTTTCCTACGGACATACAAATCTTTAACAAGCAAAAAACTAACAGAACAACGACCAATTTGTTTTACTTCTTCAATATGATCAAATTTAATTTTTAAAAATTCAACTCCATCTCGTTTATCAAAATTTACAAAATTCACAACTTTCCCCATAGCTCCATTAACTAAACCTTTTTCCACATCCAAATTACGCCGTAAAATTACTCGACAGTTTACACATACATATAAATTCTTTTCTAAACCAGCAGTTTTAGATATCGATTTTTCTAAAGAATCCAGTTTTGTTTTCAATTTTTCTGTCAAAATAATAGTGATTCCTTCATGCTCTATTTTATCAATGGCTTCCATTTTTATTATTTCTTCATTTTCTAGCTTCAAAAGTTGTTCATTGAATGTAGAACACTCACGCAGTGTTGGCATTAAACAAATTATAGATTTACTTTCAGCCATTTTCATATATATTTTTTCTGGAACTATATTTTCATTTGGAAACAAATTCATAAGTAGTCGACTTAGCAAAGCTTGTTTGCCTTGTTCTGTCAGAACTCCAATTCTTATATCTTTAAGAATAGATCCATAATCAACATCATTTGCCTGTCGCATATTTGTAATAAGTTCTTTGTATTCAAAATATGACCAAATATTAACGTTGCCAACACTTCCCAAAGACTTTCTGGTGTCTTCGTGCACAAGTGTTTTAAATACTGGTTGTCCGTTTACAGGAGTAAGTTGCAGAAGATCTCCAAAAACTATCACATGTTTTCCTCCAAATAAGACATCGTATTCTGTTTTAAGAATTTGCTGCATTCTTAAATGCACAAAAGCAAGCATTAAGTTCGAGACCATGCTCACCTCATCAATAATTAGAAGTTTCATTTTCCTCAGCACTCTTGAAACTTCATAAGAAGCTTCACCAGATAGCTTGTGATATTCCAATTTGTTTTCATGCTCTACAGGTAGCATTAGTAAACGATGTAATGTGATTCCTTTAATGTTGTGTGCTGCCAACCCTGTTGGAGCAGTTACAACACAAGCCAAATGTGAATTAGTTGTTTTCTGCAGATAACTGGTCAATACTTTAATTAAGAAACTTTTCCCAGTGCCAGCTTGACCACTGACATACATTCGGATAGGTTGAAATGATGTGCATGTGCAGTCTTTTGTTTCATGAAGAAATCCATGGTCAATCTGTTGTCTCACTTGCTGATATATTTCGTTCTGTTCAACATTTAGTTGTTCTTCCAAGATTCCTAAGTCCATAATATCTTCTTGAGCTTGATGCATTGCTGTTTCCACCTCATTCATTGCGATTGCTGCTTCATTTTCAACAATTGGTTGTCCAAGTGGATCCTGACTCATTGGTGGAGAACTTTGACTGTCTTGAGAACTGTCTCTAGCAATCTCAACTGCAATAGTAGCTTCTTGATCAATTTCATCGTTCAACATTCTCACATAATTTGCAAAAGCACTACATTCTATGGTATCTTTACAAGCATTGAAGTGATCTTCATAGCTCAGAAAATCTACAAGTAATTCCAATTCGGAACGCCACGGTTTAAACAGTTGTAAAAGTGCAAAATAGTAAAATTCTCTTTTATCAGCAGTGTCACAACTCAGTTTTCTGTGATTAATCAAATTTCCTTTCCTTTGTTTCACCAAACATCCTTCTGAACCAATCACTGCATATTTTCCATCAGTGATGTTTTCTGTAGTATTCCGTTTAAAAGTGTAGTTTTGCAGCACTTCATAGAGACATATATTCTCAAGATGATGACTTCTATTTGGATAATATGTATCCAACATATTTGTTTTCACAATATCTGTACTTTCCGGCTCTTTTTCTGCTAAATATTCAATTTCTTGAACAGATTTAAGTACTCGATTTCGCGTTGCAGCAAGACCTAGACTCACCCAAATGATTCTTCTAGATTTTGAGTATAAACTTGCAGATGATAACCGATCTGAGCATTCATACGCTCCAATTTCTCGATGGGATAACATCTTCAAACTGAAACTGTATAATTTCTTACTTAGACTCTTCTCGTGAGAAATCTCTTCCCACATTTCTTTCAATTCTGTCTTTTCTGATTTTGTAATGTAGGACGTTACATACCGAGCAACAGCAATGGAATTATCCGCAACATACTGAATATCCATATTAGCATTCCACATTGAGAGAATAACAGGATTATAATCATTTATATATTTTGATTCTTCACTTCTTCTTAAATTGTATGTATTTTTTGGAGACTTTCTAGTGATGGTATGTCTCATGGCTGACATAAAACTGTTTACTCTTCCTTTGGATATTACAGGACGTGGAAATCCAAAACGACATTTGGTATAAAACTTTTCCTTAGACTTGTACTTTCGTCGACAGTATTTTCCACATCGATGGCTTTGGAATCGTAAAACTTGTTGTCTTAAGTTGTTTCCTTCTGTTCTTTTGGGTATAGCACATGTCGCATATTCTTCAATAAAAGACAAAACAGTATCATCAGAATCAGTTCCAAATTTAGGGGCATCTTTGATCCATATCAGCATATGTATATGAGGAGCACCTCTAGCTTGATACTCCTTTCTCCCAAAAAAATCCAGAACATCTCCAAGAGGAGGATTCTTTTTATTGCAGATAAAAGACATCATAGCTTCAAATCTATGATTAAAATACCTGCACACATTAACAGGATCCAAAGAGCACAATTCTCCAGGTGTCTTGTATTCAATATTTTTTACATTTGAATTTGCCTCTCGAAGAAATTCAAGTAAATCATCCCAAGCGTATTCAGCACAGCTTAGGGTAACAAACCACGTAGGAGTTCCTAAGTTCCTTAGCATACATTTAAGTTCTCCATGACGACGGTACCAATACTCATTAGTACCACGCTGACATGCCATCAAATTAATTAGCTGAGATTCTAGATGATCGTCTCTCTGATGTACTTTATCCATAAATTCCTTTGCAGAAACATTTTGAAAATGTACTCCTGTTTTCAAAATGTGGTTCACTGCATATGAAAGTCCAGATAAGTCACTCTCAAACAAAAGATGAAATATATATGGGATACATTGTCGAAACCTTGGATCTTCTGCATACAATCTTGTTGTCCGATATTCAGATGCAGGAATTTGCACAGGTCGTTCATCATATCGTCCACCTTTTCCAGTTGGAAAAAGCTGTGGAAAACAACGAGCTTCCAAACTTTTCTCCCATACACTAATAGGAGTACCCTTTGCTTCCTTCATTTGGAATAACTCAATAGTATTCCCCATCACTTCTTTCGAATGAAGTGGATGTACACTATAATGTTCATAGATTTCTTCATTTTTCGACATGTCCACTTTTTCAATTTGACCACTTGACGTTTCAGTGTCATCTTCTAAAAGTATTTCTTCTTCTTCCACATACACATTTTTATAGTACTCATTGTTTTTTATTAGATATAATGTTGCCTTTTGCACTTTTCTAACATCCACTAATTCTTGCCAGATTTTCTTACTCTTAGTAGGAACACCATTAACTAGAATAACTAATGGTTCACTTTCTACATTCTCTACACCAATAGTGTCAATATTTTTCTTTAAATCCAGTGGTAAATATACAACTCTTCCTTTTAATCCTCTCTGTAAATCAGTCGGAGGCAATTTACCTGTTTTTGGCTCCATACGAACAATAGCCTGAAATGGGTGTACACATTGAATCAGAATAGACTCATACGTGTTTAAATCTATTAGTTCCGGAGGAATAGTTATCAACTCTAGATCATTATGAACAGCTCTAGCAGGCATTTTATTTTCATCCAATTTGTTATAACAATATTTACAAATACGTTGATCAGTACCCAAATCAAAACAATTCTCTACCCACAAATAAGTTGCAAAATTCTTCCACTCATCATTATTTTGTTTTTCACTTTTAAAATACAAATCAACACTCCTAGTCTGATTTCTATAGTGAGTTCGCCGGCAACAAATACAAGAATAATTTGGCCTTTCACCTGAAATCACCTTAAACTTTGTAATTTGTTCTTCAAATTTTTTGGAGTAGTATGTTGCACATTCTCTTCAACATTTTCTTCTATCAATGTGTCAGTTTCTGCACTCTCTTCTTCCGGACCAAAGTAACAAAACTCAATTTCATCACAAACCTTCTTCACATCAGATACTGACCCACACAAAAGAGCACTGTTCAACTCATTTAATTTAAGTGCTGGACTTTTTGCATAATACAATCTTCTAACTAACTTCCGCATTTGAGAATGATGTACTGCTAACATCCTAAAATGATGAAAAACACTTTGACATACTTTTCTAGAAAGACAAGCCAGAGAATGACCTTGCAAACCAGTATTTTTTCTCACTCTGCAAGGGTCTAGTCCTTGCAACATCTTAATCTTTTGCTTAACACTTTTTTTAGTATACTCTCGTAAGAAATTGCGTAAAATATCAATAGATTCCTGTCGTACACTACAAATACCACTGCAATCCCAAGTATACACTGGGACTTTAGGACGTCTCCCTAAAGCTTCATCAGCTATCACTTCTTCTACATTTCTTGGAACCATCTTCTCTTTCTCAATTGCACAACCATTTCTAACCTCATAAGCACGACCACTGGTATCAACTGCATGCAATAAATTATTGGTCTGAAAATAACTCTCTTCATTAAAGAACGGCTCTGAACTTGAACTATGTTTCCATTCACCCAAAAAAAAATCACAAAAATTAGTTCTGTTAATTACTTTTTTCTTCTTACTTTTGGCCTTCAAAAAATGGATTGGTTTATGTAGTGATCGAATTCTATTTAAAACTAAAATAAATAATTTCCTTTTTAATTCCAAAGCTTTTTGAACAATGGATTCAATATGCTTTTTCTTTTTATAAAATAGTGCTCTTCTTTTATATTTTTTAACATCTTTAAGCAAGTTAAAAACAACTCTATTATAAAAAATCTTTTTCCTGATTTCTTTATACTGATTTTGCCTTCTTTTACCATTCATTGTATCTTTTGAATGTAATTTTCCATTTACTCCTTTCTTTTTACTCATATTCTTTTTTGTAGTTGAAGCATTGTTTTTACTTTCTACAATCTGTACACTATTTCTAGGCTTTGAAATTTTTTTAAGGAATTCTTTTGTTGTCTTACCGAAAGACTTTTTCTTTTTAGCCACATGATGTTGGTCATCCAATACTTCTTCTGCAGATTTGTTCAAATAATTTTCCTTTTGCTGTCGTTTTCTCTTTCTTGATTTTCGAGGCATGATAACTTTGTTTTAATGATGATAAACAATATCTGTAAGAAATAATTATAAATAAATTAATTTTAATAAATTCATAAATTATACCTTTCTATTACTATAGAAACACATTGCACGTGTTAAAACCTAGCTCACTGTATAAGTAGTTGGGTAGCAAAACAATAATTAGAGTACTACACGGAGAGTGCCTTGGTGAATTTATATGTGGTTCAGTTTTTGCGCAGTGAATGGATTAGTACATAGTGTTCAATGGGTCACTACAACACTGCAAGGACAGTTACAGGATTTTGCTCGAGTGTATGGATACTGCCTGGGGAAATGAAGGTGTGTAAGATAAGTGTGTAGGTGATTAAAGGAGTGCATGCATATTCGATAAACATTTGTAGCAGTCCATGTGCTAAAGCCAGAATCACTGCATGAGTACTTGTGTACTGATTAAATGATTAGAGTACTGCAAAGAGAATGCCCGGGTGAATTTATAAATGGTTGGGTTTTGGCAGAGTGAATGCATTAGTACATGGTGCTGAATGGGTCAATACAGGATTGCAAGGGGAATTACAGGGTGTTTCTTGAAGTGTAAGGAGACTGACTGGGGAATTAAACACCTTAAACACAAGTGCGTAGATGGTTAAAGGACGACATGCATAGTGGATAGAAGTTTGAAACACTGTATGTGGTAAGGCTCTATATCACTGAATGAGTATTTAGATAGTAACTGAATTTAAACAGTACTGTAAGGAGAGTGCCTAGGTGAATTTTTAAGTGATTGGGTTTTGGCGCATTGAATAGATTAGTACATGGAGCTGAATGGGTCACTAGAGGAGATTGCTAGAGTGTATAGATACTGACTGGGGAATTGAAGGTGTGAAAGACAAGTGTGTAGGTAGTTACAGGACTACATGCGTAGTGGATAGGTGTTTGAAGCAGTCTATGTGCTAAGGCCTGGATCACTGCATGAGTAATTGGGTACTGACTGAATGATTAGAGTACTTCAAGGTGAATGCCTGGCTGAATTTATAAGTGTTTGAGTTATGGCGCAGTGTTTGGATTAGTATATGTACTGGATGGCTGAGTGGAGGAGTGCATGGGGAGTAACAATGTGTTTATTGAAGTGTATGGATAGTGCCTGAGAATTGAAGGAGTGAAAAACAAGTGTGTAGGTAGTTACAGGACTACATGCGTAGTGGATAGGTGTTTGAAGCAGTCTATGTGCTAAGGCCTGGGTCACTGCATGAGTAATTGAGTACTGACTGAATGATTAGAGTACTTCAAGGTGAATGCCTGGCTGAATTTATAAGTGTTTGGGTTATGGCGCAGTGTTTGGATTAGTATATGTACTGGATGGCTGAGTGGAGGAGTGCATGGGGAGTAACAATGTGTTTATTGGAGTGTATGGATAGTGCCTGACAATTGAAAGAGTCAAAAACAAGTGTGTAGGTAGTTACAGGACTACATGCGTAGTGGATAGGTGTTTAAAGCAGTCTATGTGCTAAGGCCTGGGTCACTGCATGAGTAATTGGGTACTGACTGAATGATTAGAGTACTTCAAGGTGAATGCCTGGCTGAATTTATAAGTGTTTGGGTTATGGCGCAGTGTTTGGATTAGTATATGTACTGGATGGCTGACTGGAGGAGTGCATGGGGAGTAACAATGTGTTTATTGGAGTGTATGGATACTGCCTGAGAATTGAAGGAGTGAAAGACAAGTGTGTAGGTGGTTAGAGGACTTCATGCGTAAAAAATAGGGGTTTGTAGCAGTCTATGTGCTAAGGCCTGGGTCATTGTATGAGTATTTGGGTAGAGACTGAATAATTAGAAAACTGCAAGGAGTGTGCCTAGGTGAAATTATAAGTGTTTGGGTTTTGACGCAGTGTTTGCATTAGTACATGGTGCAGGATTGCTGACTGGAAGAGTGCATGGGAAGTGACAGGGTGATTCCTGGAGCATCTAATACTACGAAAACTTGACAACATGACAGGTTTTAAAGCGGTTATCTGTCTGCAAACACATGAAGTACCCAAATGCTTCTCTCACAATGGTTGCCCAAATGCAGACAGACTCACAGTGTAATTGTAGACAAGCAACACAGTTCCTTGGACCTTTCCAAAACACATTCACTAGTCTGGAAGGGGTAAGGTGACTGCACACATTTTACATAATTCACTACTGCAGTCTACTGTGAATCACTGTCTCATTCTGCGAATGCACAAGCAATGACTGGCTTCTAATACTACGAAAACTTGACAACATGACAGGTTTTAAAGCGGTTATCTGTCTGCAAAGACATGAAGTACCCAAATGCTTCTCTCACAATGGTTGCTCAAATGCAGACAGACTCACAGTGTGATTGTAGACAAGCAACACAGTTCCTTGGACCTTTCCAAAACACATTCACTAGTCTGGAAGGGGTAAGGTGACTGCACACATTTTACATAATTCACTACTGCAGTCTACTGTAAATGACTGTCTCATTCTACGAATGCACAACCAATGACTGGCTTCTAATACTACGAAAACTTGACCACATGACAGGTTTTAAAGCGGTTATCTGTCTGCAAAGACATGAAGTACCCAAATGCTTCTCTCACAATGGTTGCTCAAATGCAGACAGACTCACAGTGTGATTGTAGACAAGCAACACAGTTCCTTGGACCTTTCCAAAACACATTCACTAGTCTGGAAGGGGTAAGGTGACTGCACACATTTTACATAATTCACTACTGCAGTCTACTGTGAATCACTGTCTCATTCCACGAATGCACAAGCAATGACTGGCTTCTAATACTACGAAAACTTGACAACATGACCGGTTTTAAAGCGGTTATCTGTCTGCAAAGACATGAAGTACCCAAATGCTTCTCTCACAATGGTTGCTCAAATGCAGACAGACTCACAGTGTGATTGTAGACAAGCAACACAGTTCCTTGGACCTTTCCAAAACACATTCACTAGTCTGGAAGGGGTAAGGTGACTGCACACATTTTACATAATTCACTACTGCACTCTACTGTGAATGACTGTCTCATTCTGCGAATGCACAAGCAATGACTGGCTTCTAATACTACGAAAACTTGACCACATGACAGGTTTTAAAGCGGTTATCTGTCTGCAAAGACATGAAGTACCCAAATGCTTCTCTCACAATGGTTGCTCAAATGCAGACAGACTCACAGTGTGATTGTAGACAAGCAACACAGTTCCTTGGACCTTTCCAAAACACATTCACTAGTCTGGAAGGGGTAAGGTGACTGCACACATTTTACATAATTCACTACTGCAGTCTACTGTGAATCACTGTCTCATTCCACGAATGCACAAGCAATGACTGGCTTCTAATACTACGAAAACTTGACAACATGACCGGTTTTAAAGCGGTTATCTGTCTGCAAAGACATGAAGTACCCAAATGCTTCTCTCACAATGGTTGCTCAAATGCAGACAGACTCACAGTGTGATTGTAGACAAGCAACACAGTTCCTTGGACCTTTCCAAAACACATTCACTAGTCTGGAAGGGGTAAGGTGACTGCACACATTTTACATAATTCACTACTGCAGTCTACTGTGAATCACTGTCTCATTCCACGAATGCACAAGCAATGACTGGCTTCTAATACTACGAAAACTTGACAACATGACCGGTTTTAAAGCGGTTATCTGTCTGCAAAGACATGAAGTACCCAAATGCTTCTCTCACAATGGTTGCTCAAATGCAGACAGACTCACAGTGTGATTGTAGACAAGCAACACAGTTCCTTGGACCTTTCCAAAACACATTCACTAGTCTGGAAGGGGTAAGGTGACTGCACACATTTTACATAATTCACTACTGCAGTCTACTGTGAATCACTGTCTCATTCCACGAATGCACAAGCAATGACTGGCTTCTAATACTACGAAAACTTGACAACATGACCGGTTTTAAAGCGGTTATCTGTCTGCAAAGACATGAAGTACCCAAATGCTTCTCTCACAATGGTTGCTCAAATGCAGACAGACTCACAGTGTGATTCTAGACAAGCAACACAGTTCCTTGGACCTTTCCAAAACACATTCACTAGTCTGGAAGGGGTAAGGTGACTGCACACATTTTACATAATTCACTACTGCAGTCTACTGTGAATCACTGTCTCATTCCGCGAATGCACAAGCAATGACTGGCTTCTAATACTACGAAAACTTGACAACATGACAGGTTTTAAAGCGGTTATCTGTCTGCAAAGACATGAAGTACCCAAATGCTTCTCTCACAATGGTTGCTCAAATGCAGACAGACTCACAGTGTGATTGTAGACAAGCAACACAGTTCCTTGGACCTTTCCAAAACACATTCACTAGTCTGGAAGGGGTAAGGTGACTGCACACATTTTACATAATTCACTACTGCAGTCTACTGTGAATCACTGTCTCATTCCACGAATGCACAAGCAATGACTGGCTTCTAATACTACGAAAACTTGACCACATGACAGGTTTTAAAGCGGTTATCTGTCTGCAAAGACATGAAGTACCCAAATGCTTCTCTCACAATGGTTGCTCAAATGCAGACAGACTCACAGTGTGATTCTAGACAAGCAACACAGTTCCTTGGACCTTTCCAAAACACATTCACTAGTCTGGAAGGGGTAAGGTAACTGCACACATTTTACATAATTCACTACTGCAGTCTACTGTGAATCACTGTCTCATTCCGCGAATGCACAAGCAATGACTGGCTTCTAATACTACGAAAACTTGACAACATGACCGGTTTTAAAGCGGTTATCTGTCTGCAAAGACATGAAGTACCCAAATGCTTCTCTCACAATGGTTGCTCAAATGCAGACAGACTCACAGTGTGATTGTAGACAAGCAACACAGTTCCTTGGACCTTTCCAAAACACATTCACTAGTCTGGAAGGGGTAAGGTGACTGCACACATTTTACATAATTCACTACTGCAGTCTACTGTGAATGACTGTCTCATTCTGCGAATGCACAAGCAATGACTGGCTTCTAATACTACGAAAACTTGACCACATGACAGGTTTTAAAGCGGTTATCTGTCTGCAAAGACATGAAGTACCCAAATGCGTCTCTCACAATGGTTGCCCAAATGCAGACAGACTCACAGTGTGATTCTAGACAAGCAACACAGTTCCTTGGACCTTTCCAAAACACATTCACTAGTCTGGAAGGGGTAAGGTGACTGCACACATTTTACATAATTCACTACTGCAGTCTACTGTGAATCACTGTCTCATTCTGCGAATGCACAAGCAATGACTGGCTTCTAATACTACGAAAACTTGACAACATGACAGGTTTTAAAGCGGTTATCTGTCTGCAAAGACATGAAGTACCCAAATGCTTCTCTCACAATGGTTGCCCAAATGCAGACAGACTCACAAAGTGATTCTAGACAAGCAACACTACTCCCTGGACTTTAGCAGGAGAAAAACATTAGTCTTATTAAAAACAAAGGCACAACATACAACACCTCACAAATTAATAACTCACCTTTCAAATTAATTTGTTGATTAAGAAGTATGTCAGTCACACACCAGATGTTCTTAAACCAAATGTCTGTACTGCACTGCTCTTAGCAAATCCAGAAAATGGCAAACTTTCCCTCTCTTTCTGCACACATATACATGTAAATATCAAATCACATTGCTTCCCACATTAATTCAAAAGCTAACACACATTTCTATTGGTTACACATTTCAAGCCTATCCAATTGATATAACTTTCAACCCTACCCCCAATCTGCTTACTGCCTGTTACCATAGTAACAGTTCATGGAACACTAAACTGAACTCACAGGTCACAAGTTCAGCACAGAATGTTGCTAATCCAAACAGCAAGTGCGCTTGACTTTTCAAAATATCAGCTTATCCTATCTAATGTTCCTTTCAAACAGTTTTCATTAACCAATAAGAAACGTGCTCTTGAAACACAGAAACATGCACCCTACTTTTTAGTCTATAATGTTCTCAAACAGCCAATCATTTGTTTGTTTTTTTAAAAACTGCATCTTATCCACCATTTTAGAAAAACTTTAGTAGTGAAACTGCCATTTCACATACAGACACCTTCTCAGTGCTTCCAGACCTCCTTTCAAAATGCTTAGAGTGTGGATTGTGGGACACAGCTATATTTTCTGGAGCAAAAGGTATGCAGAAAACAGTGGCATTGACAAACACCTAGGTTTGCCAAATGTAGACATTAAATGGATTGGACAGAGAGGATTAAAGTGGCACCAATTAATGCCATTGGTTAAATCCTTTTTGCATCTCCAACACCCTGACCTCATAATTGTGCACTGTGGTGGCAATGACCTAGGCACTTTGACTGGGGTAGGTCTGGAAATGCTTATGAAGGACACCTTTGGAGAACTGATGTCACTTTTCCCCCAAACTGCCTTTGTGTATTCTAATATATGTCAAAGACAGAAATGGAACTGGTCCAATCAATTTTGTCCACAGATTGAGAAAGCTAGGAAACATGTCAATAAAGCTGTTTCTGCTTATCTCAGAGATTATAGAATGGGGTCTATTTACAACAACAATCTGCGTTTTAATATGGACGGCATCTATAGGAGAGATGGTATTCATTTTACAGATGAGGGTAACAGAGTCTTGCTCAACAACTTTAGACTCTGCATCGGTACTTACTTGTAGGTACCAAAATATCCCCAAAAACATAACGGCTCTTTTTAGAGCCACCCAAGACCTAAACACCTAAACTTCATTTCTATCTGAAATTTTTTAACATTTGTTTTGCTTGGATTCGCGCACCCAACGCGTTGGAATCGTGCACCAAACGCGTTAGGGGTCGCGCATCCAACGCGTGCACACCAGAGGCCGCGCTGAGCGCCGCGCTAGATGCGCGACTCCTAATTTTACCGTAAAAAAATAATTAGCACCTTGCACTAATTTTTATTCTCCCCGGGGACCCCATCCCCCGGGGCCTATATACAACGTTGGAGACCGTGGGGGGAGCCCCAATGCCCCACAGTCCCAGCCGGCTCCCAAAGTCCTTCCGAAGCCGGCATTGCTTTTCCACATGGGGAGCAGCTAACATGCTGCTCCCCATGTGGAAAGCTAATTGGGTTTGCATTTTGAAAGAGAGAGCAGGTTTCCTGCTCTCTCTTTCAAAATGCAAACCAAGTTTGCTATGACAGGACGGGAGCCGCGAGGCTCCCGTCCTGTCATAGCAAACTACAGTGTCCCGGGGGTGGGCACCCCGGGACACTGCAGGAGCCGGCCCTGGGGGGTGGCGGTCCCCAGGGCCATCAAGGGCTCCAGGAGGGGGACCGCACGGCCCCCCTCCCATCCAGTGCACAGCCCCGGGGAGGTGGTGGTCCCCGGGCTTTGGGGTCCGTAACGGACCCCCATATTCAAATCTTTAGTGCCCCGGGGAGGTTGCGGTCCCGGGCGTGTGGGGGCTGGAGCCCCCCCCCCCACACAGGTCAAAAAAAAAAAAAAAAGAAGCCCCGGGGGTGGCGGTCCCTAGGGCTGCTGGAGGGCCAAGAGCCCTCCCGCACCATTATTTTTTCAAAGCCCCGGGGGGTGGCGGTCCCCGGGGCTTGCCCCACCCGGGGGCAAATTAACATCGAAGCGCGGGAGACCGCGCTTCGATTTTTTTATTTTTCGTCGGGATTCACGCACCCTAAGCGCATCCCGCCGATTTTTAAAAAAAAAAAATTTCTTTTTTCTGCCCAGGGGGTCCTTGTGAGACCCCCTGAGCAGACCTAGGGGGTCAGGGTGTTTCTACCCTGCCCCCTTTGTGCGTTTTGCGCACTTGTTTCTTTTTTTTTTCTCGGCGGGATCCGCGCACCCTGAGCGCATCCTGCCGATTTTTTTTTTTTTTTAAATGCTTTTTTCTGCCCAGGGGGTCCTTGTGGGACCCCCTGAGCAGACCTAGGGGGTCAGGGTGTTTCTACCCTGCCCCCTTTGTGCGTTTTGCGCACTTGTTTTTGTGCCTCGGTTCTACCGAGGGACAAAATGGCTGCCAACACTTCCTGGTTTGGAGTGTTGACAGCCAGCTGACAGCCAATTAGCATGCAGCTCGTGATCGGGACGGTGCACGCAGGGTGCGCTGAGGGTACGCGGACCCTACTCGGCCATAGATATATATGTGACTTTACTTGTGAATTTCTCAGGAACTACTGAACGGATTTACACCATTTAAGCCAAAGGCACCAGTCTGAACCAAGGGCTACCTCTTTGCCAAATTTGGTGTAATTCCGTTCAGCAGTTCGGGCTGTAGCTGCGACTAAAGGTTCCTATGGAAAAATGAATGGGGAAAACGCGTTTTGGGACCCCCCTTTTTTCTCGGCCCCCGCTTGACGTATCACCCCGAGACTTTCAGGGTAGGAGCGGAGCGGAGCGCCCCAACAAGTTGGAAGCTTTCGCGAAGATTCATCAACCGGCGCCAACGTTATTACAAATAGAATGTCGCGGATTTCCTATGGATAATAGGTCCTAACTATAACTATCTACTGGCGACCGCCAGTAGATAATATATATATATATATATATATATATATATATATATATATATGTATATATATATGTATGTATTGGCTTCATCCTTCTACTTTGTGCTAGTATATGTCTTAGCAAAACATAAAAGGATGGATCCAAAATCATACTGCTCTAATTCCCCCTCTTATGACGATCAAGCCATCACAGATTGCAATCAGATCATGATGAGATTTGACCAAACAAATACTAGTGGTCTAGAGCATCTTTCGTCTAGACTCCTCTAGATGCTTCATATAATCATATCTGCTCTGACCTTCTTCTAACTCTGTATCTGCTCTCTTTCTCTTCACTCCCTGTCTCCCTTGTGCATAAAGATCAAATATAGGAACATATTACATCACTCATGACATGGCCAGTGATATCACTGATGACATCTCAAATTAAAGTACTGATATATTTTATATATATATATATTCACTGAAAAAACCATAGGTTTCAGGGATGTTATAGTTAGAAATTAGCATTTAAAAAACCATTGAAATTCACTGAAAAAACCATAGGTTTCAGGCACGTTATAGTTAGAAATTAGCATTTAAAAAACCTTAGAAATTCACTGAAAAACCATAGGTTTCAGGGACGTTATAGTTAGTTGGACATTTCTCTCGTACAAAACCATAGAAATTCCCCGTTATAGTTAGTTCAGCTAACTATAACTCGTGCACCCGCAATGCACTGCTGATGGCGTCACATATTACATCATTCATGACATGGTCAGTGACATCACTGATGACATCACTGATGACATCTCAAATGGCATCACTGATGACATCATCCAGTGACTGTGTTTTTCTTTAAAGTTTAAATATGTATTATATATATGCCAAGGTGTTTTGAAGAATGATTGGTTGTATAAGTGTCTGGATGGAGGATTTAGTAGGTGCGCGACTGACTGTTTAAGTGAGTGATTACATGTGTCTTACTGAATGCATGGGTTAGTGACTAAATTGTGTGAATGTCTGTATCAGTCTGTCTGTTGGTGTGTAAGCTGCTGCATGGGTTGGTCAGTAGCTACATGAGTGTCTATATGGGTTATCGATTGGTTGCCTGAGTATTTGTATGGGTGCCTGAGTGTGTGTGTGGGTGGGTGAGGAGGTGTGTGACTCTGTGCATAGATGTTTGAGTGGTTGATTCACTGTGTGTATGTGTTCAAGAGTGCATGTGGAAACAGCTGTTTGGGTGGGTGAGTGTGTGTATGGGTGTGTTGGTGAGTGGATGGATGTCTCAATGGTACATGTCCAAGTAACTACATATGTAAAAGGCAGTGTATGTGAGAGTTGAAGTATATTAATGACTATACGTGAGAGTCAGTGATTGTGAGAGTGGCTGTATGGAGGAGTGTGTACTTGTATCAGTGATTGTATAAGAGAGTAAGTATGCGTTTGTTTCTGTTTGAATAAGTGATGTGGTGTGTGTATAACTGTATAGGTCAGTAAATGGAAGTGTGATTGATTCTTTGCATGACTGACTAGGTGTGTGAGTAACTCTGGATGAGTGGTGGTATGTGAGTGTCTGTATAGGCGTATGAGTGCTTATGATAGTGTTGTATTGATGAGTGACTGCATGTATGAGTGATTGTATGGGTGAATGAGTGGATGTGTGTGTAGACCTAGGAATCAGTGAGTGCATATGTAGTAACTGGTATTGGTGTGTCGATGGTTTCTGAAAATGGTAGTCTGTATTTTACAGTGGGTGTATCAAAGGTTATATTAGAGTGTGAGGAGGTGCATCAGATTTTCACGTGGATGATGTCATCAGTGATGTCATCACTGATGTCATTTGAGATGCCATCAGTGATGTCATCAGTGATGTCACTGACCATGTCATGAATGATGTAATATGTGACGTCATCAGCAGTGCATTGTGGGTGCGCGAGTTATAGTTAGCTGAACTAACTATAACGGGGGAATTTCTATGGTTTTGTACGAGAGAAATGTCCAACTTACTATAACGTCCCTGAAACCTATGGTTTTTTCAGTGAATTTCTAAGGTTTTTAAATGCTAATTTCTAACTACAACGTGCCTGAAACCTATGGTTTATTCAGTGAATTTCAATGGTTTTTTAAATGCTAATTTCTAACTATAACGTCCCTGAAACCTATGGTTTTTTCAGTGAATTTCAAAGGTTTTTTAAATGCTAATTTCTAACTATAACATAGCAGTCACATTTGCAGAGTGGTGGAGAAAGGTGAGCGTGGCCTTCAAACACATCTTAGCAATCCCACTGTGTGGGATTTACTGGAGGTAACAGGAGGAGTAGTTGGCCCCCAAAGTCAACCTTGGGGGCCAACTACCCCTTTTATTACCACCAGTAAGTCCCACACAGCAGGATTGCTAACTTCTTATATCAGGCCCCGCCCCCTCCCTGCACCACTGTGCAAATACGCCACCTAGCACGTTGTAAGTTGGGGGATTAAGTCCCCTTGAATCCTGAGGGTCCCTGTGGGCCAACTAGCCCACCAGGTACCTCCAATAAGCACCACAGAGCTGCTTTGCAGAGAGGTGGTCCAAGGCCACGCCCCTTTTTACACCTCTCTGCAGCGAAGCTCTGTGGCGCTTACTGGAGGTACCTGGTGGGCTAGTTGGACCCCAGGGACCCTCAGAATTCAAGGGGAGTTAATTCCCCAACTTACAACGCACCAGAGGGCCCGTTTGCACAGTGGTGAAGGGAGGGGGTGGGAGCTGATGTGACAAGTGTGCAAACGCACCCCGTGGTGCGTTTTAAGTTGGGGGATTAAGTCCCCTTGAATCCTGAGGGTCCCTGGGGGCCAACTAGCCCACCAGGTACCTCCAGTAAGTGCCACAGAGCTGCGTTGCAGAGAGGTGTAAAAAGGGGCGTGGCCAAGGACCACCTCTCTGCAACGCAGCTCCCTGCCGCATACTGTAGGTACCTGGTGGGCTAGTTGGCCCCCAGGGACCCTCAGTAATCAAGGGGAATTAATTTACCAATGTAAAACGCACCACGGAGCGCGTTTGCACACTTGTCACATCAGGCCCCGCCCCCTGCCTTCACCACTGTGCAAACGTGCCCCATGGCGCGTTTTAAGTTGGGGGATTAAGTCCCCTTGAATCCTGAGGGTCCCTGGGGGCCAACTAGCCCACCAGGTACCTCCAGTAAGCACCACAAAGCTGCTAGTTAGCCCACCAGGCACCTCCAGTAAGCGCCACAGAGCTGCATTGCAGAGAGGTGTAAAAAGGGGCGTGACCTAGGACTAGGCCTGGGTGAAAACTACGCTACGCTCATGGAGTTTGCGCTACTACGCACTGCGCGAATTGCACGTAGCACAGTGCAAAAACGCATAGCGTAGCGGGCATTTTTTGCTTGCTCGTGGTCCTCAACGTCAAGTTGGCGACCGCGAGCAAGCAAAATCAACATCCCGGCGAGACTTTTTCCTCATTCCCGATCAGAAACATCAAGTTGCCGATCGCGAGCGTGGAAAATAAACCTCCCGGCGAGATTCTCAACGCGGGGAGGTCAGGTTTCTCATTGCGAGTGGTCGCGTATGCTCGCGACCGCTCGCGCTGAGAAACTACCAGTCCGCGTTGAGAAAGCTGCCGCTCGAGTACAAATCTACTCGAGCGTCAGAAAATGACCGCTTGCACTGTGCAAGATGCCGTTTGCAATGATTGCACAGTGCGGACAAGCATCCGGCACTGTGCAATCAGTGCGAACAGCATTTCCCTACCGCACTACGCGTAGCGTGCGAAGTGCACTTCGCGTAGCTATGCGTAGCGCTACTATGCGAACTACGCCCAGGGTTACCTAGGACCACCTCTCTGCAACGCAGCTCCCTGGTGCATACTGGAGGTATGGTGGGCTAGTTGGCCCCCAGGGACCCTCAGTAATCAAGGGGAATTAATTCCCCAACTTACAACGCACCAGGGGGCGCGTTTGCACAGTGCTGCAGGGAGGGGGCGGGGCCTCCCGTGACTTGCCGGTTCCTTTTTTTTTTTATTAAATGACTGTTATTGGAGGGGGACTGCGTGTCCCTCCTTCCCTGGGCCACTTTTGGCCCCAGGGACCCCATCCCCCAGGGCCTGGCAGCCTTTTAAAAAAAAAAAAAGAATTCAGGAGGGGGACCGCGTGGCCCCCTTCCAGAGGCCAATTATGGCCCTGGGGACCCCATCCCCCGGGGCCTGGCCAGCCTTTTTATTTTTTTTTATTTTTTGGGAGGGGAGCCGTGTGGCTCCCCTCCTCAGGCCATTTATGGCCCCGGGGACCCCAACCCACGGGGCCGTCCTTATCCTGTTTTTTTTTTAAATTCTTGGGAAGGGGGGTCGTGTGGCCCCCCTCCCGGGCCACTTCTGGCCCCGGGGACCCCATCCCCTGGGGCCTGGCCACTCCGTTGGGGACCGTGGGGGGAGCCCCAATGCCCTCACGGTCCCTGCCGGCTCCCTGCCTCCTGCGGGAGCCGGCATTGCTTTTCCACAAGGGGAGCTGCTGACATGCAGCTCCCTTGTGGAAAGCTATCCTGCTTGCTTCATTGAGCGAGAGCAGGTTTCCTGCTCTCGCTTCAATGAAGCAAAGCAGAGTTTGCTATGACAGGGCAGGAGGCGCATGGCTCCGGCCCTGCCATAGCAAACAGCAGTGTCCCGGGGGTGGGCACCCCGGGACACTGCAGGAGCCGGCCCTGAGGGGTGGCAGTCCCCAGGGCCATCGAGGGCTCCTGGAGGGGTGCCACGCGGCCCCCCTCCCTTCATTTAGAAAGCCCCGGGGAGGTGGTGGTCACCGGGGCTGGGGGTCCGTAAAGGACCCCCGAAATTGACAAAAGAGTGCCCCGGGGAGGTGGTGGTCCCTGGGGCACGTGGGGGGGCTCTTTCCCCCCCACACTTTTTTATTTTTTATTTAAACAGAGCCCTGAGGAGGTGGTGGTCCTGGGGGCTGCGGGGGGCCGCGTGCCCCCGCATACAATTAAAAAAGCCCCAGGGAGATGGCGGTCCCCGGGGCAGCTTGGGGCGGTGGGACCCCCCATGCATTTTTTTTGTCAAAAGCCCCGGGGAGGTGGTGGTCCCCGGGGCTGCGGGGGCCCCCGCAGGCCCCTGCTATTATTATTTGGGCAATGCCCCCGGGACCTGGCCCACCCGGGGGCCTCATTTAAGTGAAGCGCGGGAGCCCGCGCTTCATTTATTTTTAATAATTTTGGCGGGATTTGCGACCTCAACGCGAATTCCGCCAAAATTATTTTAAAAAATGCTTTTTTTGGCCCTGGGGGTCCTTGTGGGACCCCTGAGCAGGCCTAGGGGGTCAGGGGGTTTCTACCCTGACCCCTTTTCTTGTTTTTAACCTTTTTTTTTACAGTTTTCTTGCGACTCGGTTCTACTGAGTCACAAGATGGCTGCCAACACTTCCTGGTTTGGAGTGTTGGCAGCCAATCAGAGTGAAGCTCGTGCTTGGGAGGGTTCACAAATCCACCGCGGCCATAGATATCGAAACTTTTTCTTTTTCTAATTTCTCAGGAACTACTGAACGGATTTACACCATTTAACAAAAAGGGATCTTTCTGAACCAAGACCTACCTTTTTGCCAAATTTGTTGTAATTCCGTTTAGCAGTTCGGGCTGTAGCTTTGTCTAAAGTTTCCTATGGAAAATAACATGGGGAAAACGCGTTTAGGGACCCCCCTTTTTTCTCGGCCCCTGCTTGACGAATCACCCCGAAACTTTCAAGACATGAGCTGACCGGAGCGCCCCACTAGTTTTGAAAATTCTGCGAAGATTCGTCAAACGACGCCAAAGTTATTGGGAAAACAAAAAATGCTTTTCCTATGGAAACTAGGTCCTAACTATAACTACCTACTGGCGACGCCATGATAGGTAATATAAATATATAATATATAATAATATACTATATATATATATATATATATATATATATATATATATATATATATATATATCATATATATATATATATTACCTACTGGCGGTCGCCAGTAGGTAGTTATAGTTAGCACCTAGTTTCCATAGGAAAAGCGTTTTTTATTTTGCCAATAACTTTGGCACCGTTTGACGAATCTTTACGAAATTTTGAAAACTAATTGTTCATTGAGGTCAGCTTCTGGCTTGAAAGTTTGGGGGTGATTCATGAAGGGGGGGCTGAGAAAAAATGGGGGTCCCAAAACGCGTTTTCTCCATGTTAATTTCCATAGGAAACTTTTGACACGGCTACAGCCTGAACTGCTGAACGGAATTACACCAAATTTGGCACACAGATAGCTCTTGGTCCAGAAAGCACACTTTTTGTTTAAATGGTGTAAATGCGTTCAGTCGTTTTTGAGATATTTAAAGATTTAGAGATATCGATATTTGAAAATTGTGAGATCTGATTGGCTGAGCGCGAGGTTGACTCTGATTGGCTTCCAACACTTCAAACCAGGAAGTCTTGGCAGCCATTTTGTAACTCGGTTGAAACCAGTAGGGGGAAACGGAAGAAAAAAAAGTAGAAGAGGGTAGGGTAGGAACACTGTCACCTTTCTAGGGTGCTGAGGGGGTGTCAGAGGGAGTCGGAACGTAAAGAAACATTTTTATATGCTTTCGGCGGGATTTGCGTAGGGACTGGAAATGACGGCGGAAAAAAGAAAAACGAAGCGCGGTGTCGAGTGCTTCGTTTAATTAAGCCACCGGTTGGGTAGCTCCCGGGAGCAATGTTTAGTTATGATGCGGGTTTACTTCTGTCACGGGGACCGCCACTTCCTTGGAGCAAATATAATGATATGGGGGGGAGGGGGGGTACGCGTGTTCCCTCCCCCTCCGCTCCAAGGAACAGCACGTGTTTGGAGGTATATGTAAAATTTAAGTGTGGAGGGCTGAAGCTTACCCACACTGTCCCGGGGGGCACTACTTCTTTGGGCATTTCTGAATTAAAATGCGGGGTCTGTTGCGGACTGCCGGCCCCGGGGAGTAGGATGTCGCGGGCTTTAAATTGGATGGAGGAGCATCGTCCAATTTCCCTTGAGGAGCTTTCCGTGGCCCTGGGTATCACCATCTCCGAGGGCCGGTTTCAACAATGACCCGTGGTGCGTAACTCATGGACATTGTGGTTTGCTATGGCAAGGCGGGATCTATGCAGAGTTCCGGCTCTGTGATAGCAAACTTTTGCTTCGCTTGATGGAAGCGAGAGGAGGAAATTTGGTGTCGGTTTTATGAAGTGAAGCAGATTTGCTTTTGGGCAAAGGGAGCTTGTATGGAGCAGCTGGCTTTGTTGAAAAGGAATGCCGGCTGCCGCAGGAGGCGGGGAGGTGGCAGGGAGTACGGGGAATTGGGGCTCTTTGCCCGTTTCCGAAGCATTTTGGTGAGGCTCCGGGGGATGCGGTTCACTGGGCCTAAAATGTTCCGGGTGAGGTGGTGTAACGAAACTTGAGGGGGCCCCCCTGTAAGGTAGGTGGAGGGGCTCTCTCCTGATTAAATCAGGAACTCTCCGGCCAGAGCACTGTGCTGAGGGGGCCCCCCGCAGCGCGGGGGCCTGTGGTACTGAGTTATAGAGTGGCTCTAAAAAGAGCCCTTGTGTTAATTGTGAGTTTGTTGGAGCTACATGTAAGTGCGGATGCACAGCTTCAGGTTGTTGAGAAAAACTCTGTTTCCCTGGTCTGTGAAGTGTACTCCATCACTCCTGTAGATGCCATCCATATCAAAACGTATGTTGTTATTGTAGATGGACCCCATTCTATGATCTCCAAGGTATGCAGACACAGCTTTATTTACATTCTTCCTAGCTTTCTCAATCTGAGGACAGAATTGATTTGACCATTTCCACTTCTGTATTTGGCATATATTGGAGTATACAAAGACAGTTTGAGGTAAAAGGAACATTAATTGTCCAAAGGTATCCTTCATGAGCATTTCCAGACCTACCCCAGTCAATGTGCCTAGGTCATTGCCACCACAGTGCACATTCATGAGGTCAGGGGGTTGGAGATGCAAAGAGGTTTTAACCAAAGGCAACAATTGGTGCCACTTTAATCCTCTCTGGGCAAACCATTTAATGTCCACA
This sequence comes from Calotriton arnoldi, assembly GCA_963921515.1. Classification (NCBI taxonomy): domain Eukaryota; kingdom Metazoa; phylum Chordata; class Amphibia; order Caudata; family Salamandridae; genus Calotriton; species Calotriton arnoldi. The sequence goes on along the minus strand of CAWUFW010010027.1, from coordinate 657,796 downwards.
TTTTGTAAACCTAGGTCTTTGTCAATACGTCTGTGTTCAGCATACCTTTTGCACCAGAAAACATAGCTGTGTCCTACGATCCATACTAGCATTTTGAAGGTATGGCTGGAAGGAATCAAAAGATGTCTGTAGCTCTTGTAGTCCGTTGGTAGAATGAGAGATATGTTGAAAGGTGGAGAAGAAGCTTTTTTTTGGAGAAAACGACAACTGATTGGGTGGTGAAGAACATTGTGTAGTGAAAACTAGGGTGCATGTTAGTTTGGTGAGAAAGTATGTTTCTGATTGGTTAGTAAAAAATGTTTGAAACGTACACTACATAGGATATGATCAGACGTGCGGAGCGCAACCACACCTACTACTTGCATTTGGAAGGTACTGTTCTGAACTTAAAAAAATGGTGAACTTGTGACCTGCACGTGCTGTTGAATGTTCCAGAAACTGTTAGGATGAAGTATGGTGAACTTATTACCTGCACGTGGCGTTGAATGTTCCAGAAACTGTTAGGATGAAGTATGGTGAACTTATGACCTGCACGTGCCGTTGAATGTTGCAGAAACTGTTGGGATGAAAGTTGGTGAACTTGTGACCTGCAGTCTTCCGTTGAATGTTGCAGAAACAGTTGGTATGGAAATTGGCGAAAAGGTGATTGGTGGAGCAGTAGAAATAACTGTGGTATTAAAATATGAAATGCAAAATTAATTACAACTGGTAAGCTATGAAAGTTAATTTTTCAAAATAAGTAGTATGTCTAGAAGAAGGGTGTTCTTTAAAATTTGAGGTAGTATTAGAAATAGGCTTCTAAATTGTTGTAAGGGTTTGGGGCTGTATGGCGATGCAGCAGTGTGGGGGAGTGTCCAATCCACAAAATAAGAGTACCAGTTGGGGGCGTTTTAGAAGAAAGTTAGAGAGTGTTAATATGAGTAACCAATAGGAATGTGTTTTGCAATTTGAAATAATTAAGGAAGGATTGTGATTTGTTACGTGCATGCATTTATGTGCGAAAATAGAGGGAAATGTTGCCATTATTGGTTCTATTCTTGACGAGAGTCTAGAATTACATTTATTGTCTGAGAAAGAAAATATTGCATGCGTTTGTGAAATTCGAAATCTGCATACCAACTACAGAGGTGAGTTACAAATTAATAAGGTGTGCTATATATTGTGTAATAGTGGTTGAGTGTTTGAGACGATATTTGTAAGTTTGAAAAAAATGTTTGGGGGTAAATTAGATAGTATTACTGAAGTGTGCTGTTTCACATTTGTTACAGAATGTGGATAGAGTGTGAGTAGTTGCTGAACAAGTACCCATATATATTTAGGAGTTTTACAGGAAGAAGTGTAGTTTGTCATGTTTAAAGGAAAGTGAGGTACAGGGTTAATTTGCGTTCGAAAATGAATTCGGGCAATATAAAGAAATTGTAGTACATTTGCACTTTGTTACTTGTGGAAAAAAAGTGGGGAGGGGGTTAAAAGAGACATGTTTTATTAACTTGAGGGAAATAAAAAAAAAGAAATGTTGCGTGCAGACGTTGTGCTCGGACTTTTCACACTGGTGAGCTATATTTGAATATAAGTGTAGGCAACTGTGACAGTCCCTGGCCATGCAGATTGTGCAGATACTAGAAGGCCGGTAGATCGAGAGATTAAGAATGATACGTTCCTTTCTATATGTATTTTTACACGTGTTATGCATCGGAAGATTAGATAACTATGTAACAGTGGTATACATTTATTTGTATGTTTCTTTTAAGTATGTGCTACTAGGAAAAGATACAGCTCCATGTACGCATGCTTTCATTGATATGGTGACACTGTCAACTGTGATATCAAAAGTGTTTGTACTTTGCATTTGGATAGAGTGAAGAGTGTTAGTAGTTGCTGAGTAGTGAAGAATGAAAAGACAGATGAGGTGAAATACATGGTGGTAAAGGGATTAGTGATTATGGTACTTCGTATGAGTGTTTGGGAAGGTGTTGTTGAAGTGCGCCGTATATATTTAAGTATTTTCGTGAAATGAGGAATGCAGTCTATTATGTTGAAAGGTCTGCATGGTGTTGCGAGTAAGGTACAGTGTTGAATTAATATTGAAACTCGGCCCGGTGAATGTAAGAGAAATAGGAATGTTTGTAGATTGCGCCTTGTCGGAAAATACAGGTGGTGAGGGAAGGGGGGGCGTTTCTTTACTAGAGATATGTTTTATGAATGTGTGAGAGATAAAAAAGAAATGGAAATGTTCCGAGCATATTTTATGTACGAATTTGTTCACACTGGTGAAGTACATGTGAATATAAATGGAGGGAATTGTCAGGGTCTCTCCCTGTGCTGAATCTGTTTATATTAGAGGTCCGGCAGATCAAGAGTTTGGTAATGATACGTCCGTTGACCCCCTCTCCCCCATCTTTGCTCCCGCTCTTTAACGGTTTGTCTCCCTTCGTTTGTAAAAGGAACGTAAGAGAGGCCCATGTACCCTGAGAAATAGCACTTAGACGTTGATTGGCTTGTTGGTGGCATCTGTGCAGCGCACAGAAAGTTGCAATCGGTTTGAGTGGTATACGAGTGCAGTGTGTTATGTTGCAAAGGTTACATGGTCTTGTGTCTAAGGTACAGGGCAGTAGCGGCTCGCTGAGGGAATGCTGCGGGCGGTGCGGGGGGTGGGCAGGGAGGGGGGGTAGTAGAGTCCAACATAAGATGGACAGGAGTAACATAATTAATTAAATTAAACAATTTACCTTGCGTGCGGTGCATCACCAAGTCGGCGCTGCAGCGCTCGCAAGGTAAATTGTTTTATTTATTTAATTACTTACCTTACTCCTGTCCGTGGTATGTTGGACTCTACTACCCCCCTCCCTGCCCTTCCCCCGCCCCACCCCACCACCCGCAGTACCCCCTCGGCGAGCCGCTACTGGTACAGGGATGAATTGGGGTCCAAAATCGGCCCGGGTAATGTAGAAGAAATGACCTTCTGCAGATTGAAGCTTGTGGGAAAATAGTGGGGGGGGGGCTTTAACACGGACATGCTTTAGTAACTTCAGTGAGATGAAAAAAATTCAAATGTTGTTTGCACACTTTGTGCATTGGTTTGTGGACATTTGTAAAGCACACGTGAATATATGTTAAGGTATTGTCAAGCTTCCTGCTCGTGCTGAACCTGTGTACATCACAGGGACGGCAGATCGAGAGACTGGGAATGACACGTCCCTTGAGGCCCCCCCTCCTTCTTCCCGCTCTCTAACGGTTCGTGTCTCATCGTTTGTTAGAGGAAGGTAACAGAGGCCCATGTACCGTGAAAAATAGCACTTAGACCTTAATTGGCTCGTTGATGGTATCTGTGCAGCGCAAAGAAAAATGCAATCGGTTTCAGTGGTAGACGAGTGCAGTGTGTGATGTTGCAAGTGTTACATGGTCTTGTGTCTAAGGTACAGGGATGAATTGGGGTTCAAAATGAGCCGGGGTAATGTACAAGAAATGGCCTTCTGCAGATTTAAGCTTGTGGGAAAATACTGGGGGGGGCTTTAACATATACATGGTTTATTAGGTTTAGTGAGATGAAAAAAATGAAATGTTGTTTGCACACTTTGTGCATTGGTTTGTACACACTTGTAAAGCACATGTAAATATAAGTTCAGGTATTGTCAAGCTTCCTGCTCGTGCTGAAGCTGCCTACATCACAGGGGCGGCAGATGGACAGACTGGGAATGATATGTCCCTTGAGGCCCCCCCACTCCGTCTTTCCTCTCGCTCTCTAACGGTTTGTTTCCCGTCGTTTGTGAAAGGAACGTAACAGAGGCCTATGTATCCTGAGAAATAGCACTTAGACGTTGATTGGCTTGTTGGTGGCATCTTACAGCGCACAGAAAGTTGCAATCAGTTTGAGTGGTATACGAGTACAGTGTGTGATGTTGTAAAGTTTACATGGTCTTGTGCCTAAGGTACAGGGCAGTAGCGGCTCGCAGAGGGAATGCTGCGGGGCAGTGGGGCGGGGGAGGGGCAGGGAGGGGGGGTAGTAGAGTCTGACATATGACGGACAGGAGTAACGTAATTAATTAAATTAAACAATTTACCTTGCGTGCGGTGCATCACGAAGTCGGCGCTGCAGCGCTCGCAAGGTAAATTGTTTTATTTATTTAATTACTTACCTTACTCCTGTCCATGGTATGTTGGACTCTACTACCCCCCTCCCTGCCCTTCCCCCACCCCGCCCCACCGCCCCGCAGCAGTCCCTCGGCGAGCCGCTACTGGTACAGGGAGGAATTGGGGTCCAAAATCAGCCAGGGTAATGTAGAAAAAATGGCCTTCTGCAGATTGAAGCTTGTGGGAAAATAGTGGGGGGGGCTTTAACACGGACATGCTTTAGTAACTTCAGTGAGATGAAAAAAATTAAATGTTGTTTGCACACTTCGTGCATTGGTTTGTGGACATTTGTAAAGCACATGTGAATATATGTTAAGGTATTGTCAAGCTTCCTGCTCGTGCTGAACCTGTGTACATCACAGGGGCGGCAGATCGAGAGATTGGGAATGACACGTCCCTTGAGGCCCCCACTCCTTCTTCCCGCTCTCTAACGGTTCTTGTCCCATCGTTTGTTAGAGGAAGGTAACAGAGGCCCATGTACCGTGAAAAATAGCACTTAGACCTTCATTGGCTTGTTGGTGGTATCTGTGCAGCGCAAAGAAAGGTGCAATCGGTTTCAGTGGTAGACGAGTGCAGTGTGTGATGTTGCAAGTGTTACATGGTCTTGTGTCTAAGGTACAGGGATGAATTGGGTTCAAAATGTGCCGGGGTAATGTACAAGAAATGGCCTTCTGCAGATTTAAGCTTGTGGGAAAATACTGGGGGGGGAGGCTTTAACATGTACATGGTTCATTAAGTTTAGTGAGATGAGAAAAATGAAATGTTGTTTGCACACTTTGTGCATTGGTTTGTGCACACTTGTAAAGCACACGTGAATATAAGTTCAGGTATTGTCAAGCTTCCTGCTCGTGCTGAAGCTGCATACATCACAGGGGCGGCAGATGGACAGACTGGGAATGATATGTCCCTTGAGGCCCCCCTCCCACTCCATCTTTCCTCTCGCTCTCTAACGGTTTGTTTCCTGTCGTTTGTGAAAGGAACATAACAGAGGTTTATGTATCCTGAGAAATAGCACTTAGACGTTGATTGGCTTGTTGGTGGCATCTTACAGCGCACAGAAAGTTGCAATCGGTTTGAGTGGTATACGAGTACAGTGTGTGATGTTGTAAAGTTTACATGGTCTTGTGTCTAAGGTACAGGGAAGTAGCGGCTCGCCGAGGGAATGCTGCGGGGCGGTGGGGTGGGGTGGGGGCGGGGAGGGGCGGTTGTAGAGTCTGACATACGACGGACAGGAGTAACGTAATTAATTAAATTAAACAATTTACCTTGCGTGCGGTGCAATAGCCAAGTCTGCGCTGCTGCGCTCGCAAGGTAAATTGTTTTATTTATTTAATTAGTTACCTTATTCCTGTCCGTGGTATGTCGGACTCTACTACCCCCCCTCCTTGCCCTTCCCCCGCCCCACCGCCCCGCAGCACTCCCTCCGCGAGCCGCTACTGGTACAGGGATGAATTGGGGTCCAAAATCGGCCGGGGTAATGTAGAAGAAATGGCCTTCTGCAGATTGAAGCTTGTGGGAAAATAGTGGTGGGGGGGTCTTTAACATGGACATGCTTTAGTAACTTCAGTGAGATGAAAAAAATGAAATGTTGTTTGCACACTTAGTGCATTCGTTTGTGCACACTTGTAAAGCATGTGAATATAAGTTAAGATATTGTCAAGCTTCCTGCTCGTGCTGAACCTGTGTACATCACAGGGGCGGCAGATCGAGAGACTGGGAATGACACGACCCTTGACCCCCCTTCCTTCCACCCGCTCTCTAATGGTTTGTCTTCTGTCGTTTCTAAAAGGAAGGTAACAGAGGCCCGTGTACCGTGAAAAAATAGCAGTTAGACTTTCACTGGCTTGTTGGTGGCATCTGTGCAGCGCACAGAAAGTTGCAATTGGTTTCAGTGGTAAATGAGTGCAGTGTGTGATGTTGCAAAGGTTACGTGGTCTTGTGTCTAAGGTACAAGGATGAATTGGGATCTAAAATGCGCCGGGGTAATGTACAAGAAATGGCCTTCTGCAGATTGAAGCTTGTGGGAAAATACTGTGTGGGGGGGCTTTAACACGGACATGGTTTATTAACTTCAGTGAGATGCAAAAAATGAAATGTTGTTTGCACACTTCGTGTATTGGTTTGTGCATACTTGTGAAGCACTCATGAATATACGTTAAGGTATTGTCAAGCTTCCTGCTTGTGCTGAACCTGCGTACATCACAGGGGCGGCAGATTGAGAGACTGGAATGACACATCCCTTGAGCTCCCCTTTCCTCTCCTGTTTCCTCCCGGTGTGTAATAGTTCCTGTTCCCTTGTTTTCAAAAGGAAGATAACAGAGGCCTATCTGCGATGATCCTCACTGGTCTTCTTGGGACATGTGAGGAGCAGAGAGAAAGTCGTAATGTAGTTCTATGGTATAGAAAAAAACTGCACACAGTTGCAACTTACATATCACTCCAATTTACATTGCTGGATGATTTGTCTTAACAGTTTAACGTTGCTGAGGTATGTATATGCTTCAACATCTATTTTCACACGAGTTATGTATTAGAATATCTGAAACCTATAAAACACAGGTATAGATCTAGTTGTATGTTTCTTTTAAGTATGATGCCACTAGGAAAATGCATAGGGAGATGTATAGATCCTTTGAGTAATATGGTGACACTTTGAACTGTGATATGGAAAGGGTTTCTGGTTTGCGTTTGGGAGGCCGAACATTGTTAGTAGTTGCTGAGTAGTGAGATGCAAGAGGCCAATGAGGTTAAAGACATGATAGGAAATGATTTAGTGATTTTGGTACTTTGTATAAGTGTTTGGGAAGGTATTGTTGAAGAACGCAGTATATATTTGTGTGGAATGAGTAGTGTTTTGATATTTGAAATCCAGAAAATAGTAATGTAAATAATTGCTTGGTAATTAATATCGGTAATCATATGAAATTATTTTAAAATATTGAATAAATGTAAGAAACTAATGAAACTGTTCTTTGCTTTTCAGAAAATTATTCTGTTTGGATCACAAATTCAAGATGGCAAGAAAAGATGAAAATAGAAGGAAACAAAAAAAGAGATCTACTTAAAGAAAAAGAAACAAAAGGTGTCAAAAACAAATGAGAGTGTTACTAAGGATAACGTTTGTTTAGGTAAGACCACTAAACAGTTTCTTAAAAAAGTTGTGGAGAAATTATATGAGAAAAGGAATGAAAGGACAAAGAAAAGTTTTTCAACTAATGAGAAGGAGAATGATACTTCAAATGGAAAAAAGAAAACAAAAAATAAGGAAAAAACACAAGTTACAGGAAGACAAAAACAATTTCAAGAGATTCGACAACGACTTTTTCGAAGTAGAGTAATTCAGAATTTATTGAAAGACTGTAAAAAGTATAAAAAAAGATTACTAGCTTACAAACAAAAGCAGCGGATTGAAACCTTAGAAGATTCTGCTTTTAACTTGAAACGAAAATTATTTATATTAATTCTAAAAAGGATGAAATCTTTAAATAAAACAATGAAGTTTCTGAAAGACAAAAGCAAAGAAAAAGGCTTGTTAATAGAAGTAACTTTTGTAAAACTTTCAGTGGTGAGTGGAAACACACTTCTACTAGTGAGCCTTTCTTTAATGAAGAAAGCTACTTTCAAGACAACAATTTACCATTTGCAGTTGATATTGGAGGTCGCTGGTATGAAGTTCGGAATGGTTGTCCCATTGCAAAAGAAGAAATAGTTGTTGTGAGTGCAGAAGAATTAATAGCTGAAGAAGTCCAAGGGAAATGCACACAAGCTCCTGTATATAAGTGGGATTGTAGCAGTATTTGCAGTATTTGACAGGAATCTATTGACATAATGCAAAAATTTTTACGACAATATGCACAGAAAAGTGTTAAACAGAAGATTAGGGGGCCGATTCCGATCTCGGTCGGAAGCTCTCCGAACGGGATCTGGCCGGAAAAAGTACGAGCCGTACGCTAGTTTTCCGACCGACTCGTACAGCTGTACGAGCGAGCGAGTACGATGCGATTGTACGCGTGTGTCCCGACCGAACCGTTTCCGGATCCCAACCGCTCCGACCAACTCGTACAGAAACGAATCGCACCACGCAATGGAGACGTCTTACGACCGAGCGAGTACGATGTATGCGTCGGACAGCCGGATCGAGTCGGAGCGTCCGGCTCAAAAAAGCTCCCGAAGCCGGACGTTGGGGGTCCGTGCCAGACCCCCCAAAACCCGAAGCCTTACGAGTCAAACACAGGGGAGACCCATGGGTCTCCCCAACACAGGTATGTACGGTGCGGGTTGCACCGACGCGTACCCACTGTAGGGGGCGCAATTGTTCGCGACGTACCCATTCAGTCAATGGGAGCCCATGTACGCGTCGTACGACCGGCTCCCATTGACTTCAATGGGAGTCCGACCGAATCGAGTCCGGCAGCATGCGGCCGCATCGTACTCGCTCGGTCGGACTGCAGGACTCCAGCTCGGTCGGAAAACACTCCGGATCCGGCTCGGTCGGAGAGCTTTCCGACCCAGATCGGAATCGGCCCCATGGTTGTTACAAGGGCTAGATCCATGTAATGTAAGAAAATATACTAAGAAGCACGATCATTCTCTGGTTTGTCTTTCGAGAAAAGTGTATAAAAGTACTTTTCATTACTTAAGAATGTTAGCAGTACACCACTTAGGAATGCGGAAAGTTTGTAAGGAAAGTGTACTATGTAAAGACTCCTGCATTATGTTTAAGTGAACTGAACACAGCTCTTTTACACGGTTGTTTATCAGATGTAGAAAAAATGTGTGATGAAATTGAATTTCGTTTTTTTGGTTCAGAACAGCAGTGTGTAGAAACTGAGAGCTTGACAACTGCAGATGTTGAAGAACATGGTAAAGAGATTAGCATTGATCAGTTTGAAGAAGAAATTACAAAGTTTAAGGCAGTGTGTTCTGAAAAACCAAACTATGTTTGTATTTGTTGTCGACGTACTCATTATAAAAGTCAAACTAGGAATGTTAATTTGTATTTAAAAAGTGAAAAGGAGAACAATGATAGGTGGCAGCAATTTGGAGGTTACTTGTTCGTGGAAGGTCGATTTGAGTTGGGTACTGATAAAAGTATTTGTAAATATTGCTACAACAAATTAGAAGAGAACAAAATGCCAGCTAAAGGAATACATAACAACTTACTATTAGTACCTATTCCACAGGAACTGGCAGATTTGAATACATATGAGTCAGTTCTTATTCAATCTGTTCACCCATTTCAAGCTATAATTCGCATGGAGCCTAAAACAGGTAAACTGCCACCAACAGACTTACAAAGAGGTCTGAAAGGAAGAGTTGTGTACTTACCTTTAGATTTTAAGAAAAATATTGAAACTGTTGGTGGAGACAGAGAGGAAAATGAGGCAGTTGTTATTCTAGTAAATGGTGTACCAACAAAGAGTCGGAAAATATGGCAAGAGTTTGTAGATGTTAATAAACTTCAAAAGGCTACGTTATATCTTGTACAGAACAATATTTTTTATAAAAATGTAAATGTTGATGAAGAGGTAATAAGTTTAGAAGATGAATCAGAAATTTCAAGTGGTCAAATAGAGAAAGTGGACAAGTCGAGGAGTGAAGAGATTTATGAACATTATACAATATGTCCTCTACATTCAAAAGAAGTAATAGGAAACAGCATTGAGTTATTTCAAATGGAAAAAGCAAAGGGAACTCCAATGAGTGTATGGGAGAAAAGCTTAGAAGCTCGTTGTTTTCCACAGCTGTTCACTACTGGACAAGGTGGACGAATTGATGAGCGACCTGTACGGATTCCAGCTTCAGAATATCGCTCAACAAGATTATACTCTGAAGATCCTAGATTTCGACAATGTATTCCATATATATTTCACCTTTTGTTTGAAAGTGATTTGTCTTCTCTTTCGTATGCAGTGAACCACATACTGAAAACGGGAGTTCATCAATCACTTGTTTCAGCCAAAGAATTCATGGAGAAAGTTGAGCGTACAGATGAAAATTTAGAAGCACAGTTAATTGATTTGATGGCATGTCAACGTGGAACCAATGAGTATTGGTTTCATCGTCATGGTGAACTTAAGTGTATGTTAAGAAACTTAGGTACACCAACATGGTTTGTAACACTTAGCTGTGTGGACCATGCATGGGAAGATTCACTTGAATTTCTACAAGAAGCAAATTCCAATATCAAAAATATTGAAGTGAAGACACCTGGAGAACTGTGTTAATTGGATCCTGTAAATGTGTGCAGGTATTTTAATCATAGGTTTCAAGCTATGATGTCTTTTATCTGCAATAAAAATAATTGTCCTCTTGGAGAAGTTATTGATTTTTTTGGGCGAAAAGAATATCAAGCGAGAGGTGCTCCACATATACACATGCTATTATGGATAATGAATGCTCCAAAATTTGGAACGGATACTGATGAAACAGTATTGTCTTTCATCGAACAGTATGTTACGTGTGAGATTCCAAGAGAAGGAAGAGAAAAAAGTTGAGACAACAAGTTTTACGTTTCCAGAGTCACCGTTGTGGAAAGTATTGTCGACGAAAATACAAGTCTAAAGGAAAAGTTTATACCAAGTGTCGGTTTGGACTCCCACGTCCAGTAATTTCTAAAGGAAGAGTAAATTCTTTTATGTCTGCTGTGAGGCACACAATAACTCGGAAATCACCGAAGAATACGTACAACTTAAAAAGAACAGAACAGTCAAAGTATATTAATGACTACAATCCAGTTATTTTGAAAATGTGGAATGCAAACATGGACATTCAATATGTTGCAGATAACTCAATCGCAGTTGCACGTTATGTTACATCATATATAACAAAATCAGAAAAGACAGAGATAAAAGAAATGTGGGAAGAAATTTCACAAGAGAAGAGTCTTAGCAAAAAATTGTACAGCTTTAGCTTGAAAATGCTTTCCCACAGAGAAATTGGATCCTACGAATGTTCGGATCGCTTGTGCTCTTCTAGTTTATATTCAAAGTCACGTGGAATCATTTGGGTAAGTTTAGGTCTTGCCTGCACACAAAATAGAGTGTTGAAAACATTAGAAGAAATTCAATACTTAGCAGAGAATGATCCGGAAAGTACAGAAATTCTTAAAACTAATATGTTGGATACATACTATCCTAAAAGGAGTCCACATCTGGAAGAGCTTTGTCTGTATGAAATACTTCAACATTACAGCTTTAAAAGAAATGTTTCACAGAATTTAAAACAAGGAAAATATGCAGTAATTGGATGTGACGGTTGTTTAGTGAAACATGCCAAAGGAAATCTTGTTAATCATAGAAAACTCAGTTGCGAAACTCCAGATAAGAGAGAATTTTTTTATTTAGCACTTTTGCAACTGTTCAAGCCATGGCGTAGCGAAACTGAATTACTTGGACATTTTGACTGCTATGAAGATTCTTTTAATGCATGCAAAGATAACATTGCATGTACAATTTTTCCTACATATCTACAAATGTTAAATGATGAAATTGAACAAGAAAAGACTATTACAGCTGAAATAGCAAACAACAGTTCTCAAGATAGTCAAAGTTCTGGTCTAGCTAGTCAAGATCCACTGGGACAACCAATTATCGAAAATGAAGCAGCAATAGCCATGTATGAAGTAGAAATTGCAATGCAACAAGCACAACAAGAGAATACTACGTTGGAAAACTTAGAACAGCTAAATGTTGAACAGAAAGAAATATATGTACAAGTGACAGAACAGATACAACATGGTTTGATGCATGAAAAAAGGAATGTATATGTACATCATTTAAACCTATTCTTATGTACATCAGTGGTCAAGCTGGAACAGGTAAAAGTTTTTTAATTAAAGTTTTGACTAGTTATCTCCAAAAAACTACAGAATCACATTTATCTTGCGTTGTAACAGCTCCGACTGGATTAGCAGCTCACAATATTAAAGGAATTACTTTACATAGACTACTTATGTTACCAGTTGAACATGATAATAAATTAGAATATCAGAAGTTGTCTGGAGATGCTTCTTATGAAGTGTCAAGAGTGCTGAAGAAAATGAAACTTCTCATCATAGATGAGGTGAGCATGGTCTCAAACTTAATGCTTGCCTTTGTACACTTGAGAATGCAACAGGTTTTAAAAACAGATTACGATGTTCTGTTTGGAGGCAAACATGTAATTGTATTTGGAGATCTACTACAACTAACTCCTGTAAAAGGACAACCAGTTTTTAAAACAGTTGTGCATGAAGACACTAGGAAATGTTTGGGAAGTATTGGAAATGTGAATATATGGTTACATTTTGAATATAAAGTACTTATAAAGAATATGCGACAAGCAACTGATGAAGATTATGGAAATATTCTGAAAGATATAAGAATTGGTGTCCTAACCAAACATGGTAAACAAGCTTTAGAAAGTCGGTTACTAAGGAACTTGTTTACGAGCTGAAAATACAGCAGCTGAAGTAATGTATAAGAAAATTGAAGAAAACAAGTCTATAGTTTGCCTAATGCCTACACTGCAAGAGTGTTGTACATTTAACCAAGAGCTTCTAAAATTGGAAAAACAAGAAATAGTTCAGTTTCAAGCAATTGATAAAATAGAGCATCAGGGAGTGACCATTCTTCTTTCAGAGAAACTACATACTAAATTGGACTCTTTGGAAAAGTCTGTATCTAAAACTGCTGGCTTAGAAAAAAGTTTAGATGCATGTATAAACTGTCAGGTAATTTTGCGGCGTAATTTAAATGTAGAAAGAGGTTTAGTAAATGGAGCAATGAGGAAAGTTGTTGATTTTGTAAAATATCAGAACAGAGATGGAATAGAATTCCTGAAAATAAAATTTGATCAGATTACAGAGGTAAAACAGATTGGGCGTTGTGCTGTACGTTTTTGCTTGTAAAAGACTTGTATGTTTGCAGAAAACAGTTTCCTTTGTCTTTAGCATATGCAGTAACTATTCATAAATCTCAAGGTTTAAGTGTAGACAGTGCTTTGGTAAATATTGGAAGTACTGTGTTCAAAGAGGGGATGGCATATGTTGCATTATCTCGATTTAGAACATTGTCTGGTTTGTATTTGATTGATTTCGATGACAACAAGATTAGTGCTGATGGAAATTGTGTAAGAGAATATGATCGTTTAAGAAGACTTTATGCACCAAATTTAGGTGAATATCCCGTTTATGAGAAACGTGTTATGTGTTCTAAACGAAAATATGTTAATGAATCAAGTGCAGTTGAAAAGCATAAAAAAATAGAACAGAAAGGAAAAGGTGTAAAGAAACAGAAAATGGAAAGTGTTGATGACGTTGTGGGATTCCAATTGGAAAATAGTTCAGGTATCAACTGCTATGGTAATGTTATTCTGAATGTTGTATTTTATCTACAAGATCTTCATCATGAAATCATGGGAAATCAGGAAAAAAGATTATGTTCTGCACTTTATGATGTATTTCAACAATTGACAACTGACAGAAGTAAAATGCATACTGTTTGTGGTATTCGCCAACTCTTGGATATATGTACTGGTTCTTTGACGTTCAGTTTTAATATACAACAAGATGCACAAGAATTTCTGATGGTTATGCTTGGAGTATTAGAAGATGAAGGAATAGATATTGAAAACTTATTTGGACTAAGTTACAAATGGGATCATAAATGTGAACAGTGTTCATTTAGTTCAAGCAGTGTAGTGGACACAGAACGATTCATATTCTTAACAATACCTTACTGCAAATCTGTAGCTTTTAGCAAATTAGTAAAAGCAGCAAACCATGATATGAAATGTTCTCATTGTAAATCAGAGATGTTATCTACATTACGCATAGAAAGATATGGAAAATGTCTGATTTTAATGCTACAACATTGTAGAGCAAATGGAAGAAAACTGGAAACCAGAATTAAAAATTTTGTTGCCAGTCAAATCTCTATTTCTGGAAGAACTTTTACAACAGAGGCTATTGTTTTCCATGCTGGACCTATTACGACATGTGGACACTATACTGTGTATTTAAAGTGTAATAAAGGATGGACACATTGCAATGATGCACACTTGGAAATAAAACCCAGATTGCCTTACGAATTACCAAATTCATATTTGCTATTTTTGAAGCCTAAGTTTTGAATACATCATTCGGCCTATTGGGAAGATGTAAATATGCTTTAACGAACTCATATTGGATATTTTACAAACCAAACTTTTGAATACATTATTCGGCCTAGTGGGAAAATGTAAAGAGAAAAAACAGAGCACTGGAAATAATTACTAATTATAACTACTGTTGGGACTAATATTTGTGGTGATTGGTATTGCATTTGGAAAAATTGCGTTGCAATGAAATAGTTTACATATTTGTTCTGTATATTGTAGGAGATGTAAATTCGTGTACATTTTGAAAATGTTGTTGAGTTAAATAAAAGATATCATTTAGAAGAAGCATGAAATGAAAAAAATTGAAAGGAGGAACACATATAGGTACAGGTATTGAAAATAATGTTGTACACTGATTTTTTGTTTTTTAACAATCTAGTTGATTGGTTTTTTTTCCCCGCTGTTTCATGATGAATCTCATTGACATCACTGTGTACAGTGAAGTTAAGTGGAATCTGAAAACAGCAAAAAAGGGCAAATAAAATGTTATGTAAATGTTAAATTATGTTGTAGTCTTTAAAAAGAAACAATGTAATTTGTGAAATACATTACATTACATAACAGTTTTTTCGGTTTATTGTATTGTACGTAGTGGTAAACTTTGAAAAGAGTTTTAATGATGAATAGCACAATAGTACTTTGATATTTACAGATAAAATCATAGGTTTAGGGACGTTATAGTTAGAAATTAGCATTTAAAAAACCTTTGAAATTCAGTGAAAAACCCATGGGTTTCAGACATGTTATAGTTAGAAATTAGCATTTAAAAAACCTTTGAAATTCACTGAAAAAACAGCAGGTTTCAGGGACGTTATAGTTAGAAATTAGCATTTAAAAAACCTTTGAAATTCACTGAAAAAACCGCAGGTTTCAGGGACGTTATAGTTACAAATTAGCATTTAAAAAAAATTGAAATTCACTGGAAAAAACCACAGGTTTCAGGGATGTTATAGTTAGTTGGACATTTCACTCGTACAAAACCAGAGAAATTCGGCCGTTATAGTTAGTTGAGCTAATTATAACTCGCGCCCCCGCAATGCACTTCTGATGACGTCACATATTACATCATTCATGACATGTTCAGTGACATCACTGATGACATCACTGATGACATCTCAAATGACATCACTGATGACATCACTGATGACATCATCCATGTAAAAATCTTATGCACCTCCTCATATCCTAATATAACCTTTGATACACCCACTCTAAAATACAGACTACTATTTTCAAAACCATAGACACACCAATACCGGTTACTACATACCCAGTCACTGATTCCTAGGTCTACATACACATCCACACATTCACCCATACAGTCACTCATACATGCAGTCACTCATCAATACAGCACTATCATATGTACTCATACACCTATACAGACACTCACACACTGCCACTCATCCATAGAGTTACTCACACACCTAGTCAATCATACAAAGAATCATTCACACTCCCATTTACTCACCTATACAGTTATACACACCACCACACTTATTCATACAGATACTAAGACATACTTACTCTCTTCTACAATCACTGATACAAGCACACACTCATCTATACAGCCACTCTCACAATCACTCACTCTCACATATAGTCCTTTATATACTCCAACACTCACATATACTGCCTTTCACATATGTAGTTACTCACACATGTACCACTGAGACATCCATTCACTCACCAACACAGCCATACACACACTCACCCACCCATACAGCCCTTCACAGAGGTACTCTTGAACCCATACACCCAGTGAATCACTCACACATCCATGCAGTGAGTCACATACCCCCCACCCACCCACACATACACTCAGGCACCCATACAGATACTCAGACAACCAATCAATAGCCCATATATACACTCATGTAGCTAGTCAAGAACCCATGCAGCCGCTTACACACCAACTGACAAACTAATACAGACATTCACACAGTTTAGTCCCTAACCCATGCATTCAGTAAGACACGATTAATCATTCACTTATACAGTCAGTCACGCACCTACTAAATCATCCATTCAGACACTTATATACCCACTCATTCTTCAATACACCTTGGCATATAGATAAATATAAAACATATTTAAACTTTACAGAAACACACAGTCACTGGATGATGTCATCAGTGATGTCATCAGTGATGTCATTTGAGATGTCATCAGTGAAAAAGGGGGTGAGGCCCTGGGGGATGGGGTCCCCAGGGCCACAAAAAGACTAAAAGAAGGGGGACCACACAGCCCCCCTTCTAAAAAAACAATAGAAAAAAAAGCCGGCATCTCGCCGGAGGCCCCGCCTCCTCCCTGCACAACTGTGCAAACGCGCCCCCTAGCGCGTTGTAAGTTGGGGAATTGATTCCCGTTGAATACTGAGGATCCCTGGGGGCCAACTAGCCCACCAGGTACCTCCAGTAAGCGCCACACAGCTGGATTGCAGAGAGGTAGTCCGAGGCCACACCCCTTTTTACACCACTCTGCAAATGCGCCTCTTGGCGCACTGGTGGTGGGGCGATGAGGTCCTCTTGTGTCCTGAGGACCTCAGGACACAAGTGGACTTCATCCCCCGAGCAGCAGTGCGCCAGGAGCTGTGTTTGCAGAGTGGTGTAAAAAGGGGGCGTGGCCTCCAACCACTCTCAGCAACCCAGGTGTGTGGCACTTACTGGAGGTACCTGGTGGGCTAGTTGGCCCCCAGGGACCCTCAGGAATGAAGGGGACTTAATACCCCAACTTCAAACGCGCCAGGATGTGCGTTTGCAGAGTGGTAGGGAAAGGAGGCGTGGCCTCTGACCACCTCTCAGCAATCCCACTGTGTGGGGCTTACTGGAGGTAAGAGGTAGGCTAGTTGGTCCCTAAAGGACCCCCAGCAGCGAAGGGGACTTCAATCCCCATCCAAGAGCGCACCAGGGAGCGTGTTTGCAGAGTGGTGGGTGAAGGGGGCGTGGCCTGCTATGAGAACTTAGCAATCCTGCTGTGTGGGACTTACTGGAGGTAATAGGAGGGATAGTTGGCCCCCAAGGATGCCCTTGGGGGCTAACTACCCCTCTTGTTACCTCCAATAAGTCCCACAGAGTGGGATTGCTAAGATGTTTTTGGAGGACATGCCCCCCTTTCTCCACCACTCTGCAAACGCCCCTCCTGGCAGACTACGGGATGGGGATGAAGTCCAATTTACTCCTGAGGGACTTTGGGGGACAAGAAGCCCTCCTGGTACCTCCTCTAAGTCCTATGCAGCGGAATTCCTTAGCGCTGGTCGGAGGCCCAGCACCCTTTCTCCACCACTCTGCAAACGTGACTACTACTTAAAGAAGCATCTTTCTGCACCTCTGACTTAGAGGTAGTTTTAATCCCCCTGCCCTATTATGTACTAGGGCCTTACAGAGGAGGTCATGCCAATCACAGGGGTACCCCAACGGATAGTGTTCCCTAGTGTATGTAGGTGTTTTCACTCGATTCTAAGTGTCTTTTAGCATAGCACTGGCTCTAGGCCTGGTTAGTCGGAGTCAGTTACCACCAGTACCCGTCAGCAAAAAGTTGGGGGCACAGGATGACTTTGCAACAAGGTCTCTTTCTGCTCCTCTGTTGGTTCTTTGTGCACATCTCTTGCTTCTTTCTGCACCTTTCTTCGTCTTTCTGGACTTCTGTTGCCTCTTTCTGCATTTCTCTTGCTTCTTTCTGTGCCTTTCTTCCTCTTTCTGCACGTGTCCTACCTCTGTAGGCATAGTTAGAAATTAGCTTTTAAAAAACCTTTGAAATTCACTGAAAAAACCACAGGTTTCAGGGACGTTACAGTTAGAAATTAGCATTTAAAAAACCTTAGAAATTCACTGAAAAAAACACAGGTTTCAGGGACATTATAGTTAGTTGGACATTTCACTCGTACAAAACCAGAGAAATTCAGACGTTATAGTTAGTTGAGCTAACTATAACTCGCACCCTCATAATGCACTGCTGATGACATCACATATTACATCATTCATGACATGATCAGTGACATCACTGATGACATCACTGATGACATCTCAAATTACATCACTGATGACATCATTGATGACATCATCCAGTGACTGTGTGTTTCTGTAATGTTTAAATATGTTTTATATATATAAATGCCAAGGTGTATTGAAGAATGAGTGGGTGTATGAGTGTCTAAATGGATGATTTAGTAGGTGGGTGACTGACTGTATAAGTGAGTGATTAATTGTGTATTACTGAATGCATGGGTTAGTGACTAAACTGTGTGAATGTCTGTCAGTTGGTGTGTAAGCGGCTGCATGGGTTGGTGAGTAGCTACATGAGTGTCTATATGGGTTATTGATTGGTTGTCTGAGTATCTGTATGGGTGCCTGAGTGTCTGTGTGGGTGGGTGGGGGGTATGTGACTCACTGCATGGATGTGTGAGTGGGTGATTCACTGGGTGTATGGGTTCAAGAGTGTGTCTGTGAGGGGCTGTATGGGTGGTGAGTGTGTGTATGGGTGTGTTGGTGAGTGAATGGATTTCTCAGTGGTACATGTGTGAGTAACTACATATATGAAAGACAGTATATGTGAGTGTTGGAGTATATAAATGACTATATGTTAGAGTGAGTGATTGTGAGAGTGCCTGTATGGATGAGTGTGTGCTTGTATCAGTGATTGTATAAGAGAGTAAGTACGTGTTACTATCTGTATTAATAAGTCGGCCGGGCCGGCCGTATTAATGTCAAGAAAAAGGTTGCCCCCAGGCGAAGTGCACCCATCAAGACCGGCATATTTCTCTGGAGAGAGCAATTTTTGTAAGTGGTGAGACAGCGTGATGTCCGACGCGTTTCGGAATCTCCTTCCTTTATCAAAGACACCACACTACACGGATAGACGACAAAAATCATCCAATCATTTCCCTTTTTATTCAATCTCTCAAGTGAGCCAGGGCAAGTGCTATGAATCTTGGTATTGGTAGTTCGATTTCACCCATGTGGATTTGCCGTAAATGTCCGTGTTAAAAATCTCTTTAAAATGCCAGTGCACATCCCCAAAATTATTTCCTCCACTCCACAGCGCCTTGTCAACCCCCATGACGTAGCTGAAGTCAGCCAACTGGGGCCCGCTAGGATGTCGCGGGGGTGCTCTTCACGGCCGGGCCGGCCGTATTAATGTCAAGAAAAAGGTTGCCCCCAGGTGAAGTGCACCCATCAAGACCGGCATATTTCTCTGGAGAGAGCAATTTTGGTAAGTGGTGAGACAGCGTGATGTCCGACGCATTTCGGAATCTGCTTCCTTTATCAAAGACACCACACTACACGGATAGATGACAAAAATCATCCAATCATTTCCCTTTTTATTCAATCTCTCAAGTGAGCCAGGGCAAGTGCTATGAATCTTGGGATTGGTAGTTCGATTTCACCCATGTGGGTTTGCCGTAAATGTCCGTGTTAAAAATCTCTTTAAAATGCCAGTGCACATCCCCAAAATTATTTCTTCCACTCCACAGCGCCTTGTCAACCACCATGACGTAGCTGAAGTCAGCCAACTGGGGCCCGCTAGGATGTTGCGGGGGTGCTCTTCACGGCCGTGCCAGCCGTATTAATGTCAAGAAAAAGGTTGCCCCCAGGCGAACTGCACCCATCAAGACCGGCATATTTCTCTGGAGAGAGCAATTTTGGTAAGTGGTGAGACAGCGTGATGTCCGACGCGTTTCGGAATCTCCTTCCTTTATCAAAGACACCACACTACACGGATAGACGACAAAAATCATCCAATCATTTCCCTTTTTATTCAATCTCTCAAGTGAGCCAGGGCAAGTGCTATGAATCTTGGGATTGGTAGTTCGATTTCACCCATGTGGGTTTGCCGTAAATGTCCGTGTTAAAAATCTCTTTAAAATGCCAGTGCACATCCCCAAAATTATTTCCTCCACTCCACAGCGCCTTATCAACCCCCATGACGTAGCTGAAGTCAGCCAACTGGGGCCCGCTAGGATGTCGCGGGGTGCTCTTCACGGCTGGGCCGGCCGTATTAATGTCAAGAAAAAGGTTGCCCCCAGGCGAAGTGCACCCATCAAGACCGGCATATTTCTCTGGAGAGAGCAATTTTGGTAAGTGGTGAGACAGCGTGATGTCCGACGCGTTTCGGAATCTCCTTCCTTTATCAAAGACACCACACTACACGGATAGACGACAAAAATCATCCAATCATTTCCCTTTTTATTCAATCTCTCAAGTGAGCCAGGGCAAGTGTTATGAATCTTGGGATTGGTAGTTCGATTTCACCCATGTGGGTTTGCCGTAAATGTCCGTGTTAAAAATCTCTTTAAAATGCCAGTGCACATCCCCAAAATGATTTCCTCCACTCTACAGCGCCTTGTCAACCCCCATGACGTAGCTGAAGTCAGCCAACTGGGGCCCGCTAGGATGTCGCGGGGGTACTCTTCACGGCCGGGCCGGCCGTATTAATGTCAAGAAAAAGGTTGCCCCCAGGCAAAGTGCACCCATCAAGACCGGCATATTTCTCTGGAGAGAGCAATTTTGGTAAGTGGTGAGACAGCGTGATGTCCGACGCGTTTCGGAATCTCCTTCCTTTATCAAAGACACCACACTACATGGATAGACGACAAAAATCATCCAATCATTTCCCTTTTATTCAATCTCTCAAGTGAGCCAGGGCAAGTGCTATGAATCTTGGGATTGGTAGTTCGATTTCACCCATGTGGGTTTGCCGTAAATGTCCGTGTTAAAAATCTCTTTAAAATGCCAGTGCACATCCCCAAAATTATTTCCTCCACTCCACAGCGCCTTGTCAACCCCCATGACATAGCTGAAGTCAGCCAACTGGGGCCCGCTAGGATGTCGCGGGGGTGCTCTTCACGGCCGGGCCGGCCGTATTAATGTCAAGAAAAAGGTTGCCCCCAGGCGAAGTGCACCCATCAAGACCGGCATATTTCTCTGGAGAGAGCAATTTTGGTAAGTGGTGAGACAGCGTGATGTCCGACGCGTTTCGGAATCTCCTTCCTTTATCAAAGACACCACACTACACGGATAGACGACAAAAATCATCCAATCATTTCCCTTTTTATTCAATCTCTCAAGTGAGCCAGGGCAAGTGCTATGAATCTTGGGATTGGTAGTTGCATTTCACCCATGTGGATTTGCCGTAAATGTCCGTGTTAAAAATCTCTTTAAAATGCCAGTGCACATCCCCAAAATTATTTCCTCCACTCCACAGCGCCTTGTCAACCCCCATGACGTAGCTGAAGTCAGCAAACTGGGGCCCGCTAGGATGTCGCGGGGGTGCTCTTCACGGCCGGGCCGGCCGAATTCATGTCAAGAAAAAGGTTGCCTCCAGGCGAAGTGCACCCATCAAGACCGGCATATTTCATATTAATCACTCACTTATACAGTCAGGTCACCCACCTACTAAATCATCCATTTAGACACTCATACACCCACTCATTCTTCAATACACCTTGGCATTTATATATATAAAACATATTTGAACATTACAGAAACACACAGTCACTGGATGATGTCATCAGTGATGTCATGTGAGATGTCATCAGTGATGTCATCAGTGATGTCACTGACCATGTCATGAATGATGTAATATGTGACGTCATCAGCAGTGCATTGCGGGGGCGCGAGTTATAGTTAGCTCAACAAACTATAACGGCCAAATTTCTCTGGTTTTGTACGAGTGAAATGTCCAACTAACTATAAAGTCCCTGAAACCTATGGTTTTTTCAATGAATATATATATATATTCATTAAGAACTGAGTTGTAGCGGTTCTGTCCTCGTTATGACTGTGACCTTTGCCAGTATATGGAACTTTTCCGTGAATGCGTGATGAAACCACAAGGCACAAAGTGAAAACAAGCTCAAAGTTGAATTGAGAACAAATTATAAATGACTGAAGATGCACGAACAGCAGGAATGGAGCATTATGGTAGTTGTGGTCAAGATGACTGCTAAACAAAGAAATTTAAGGCATGTAATGATGGTAAATTGAAAATACTATATTTAAACAGGACGAACTTATAAACGAAATTGAAAAGAATACTTTCCATCAAGGCCAAAATGAATTAATTTAAAACTCGAGAAATGTTATTCACTGCTGCTTTAAATTCAATATGTGGGCTATCAGTCCGTTCTCAATGTCTCCAGCTTTGAATATTTAAAAGAACCAATGAACTTGCCCAATGAATATGAGCATTTGACAAAGACTCGCATGAGTTGAAACGCGTTATGCCTTCTGTTTGCCTTGAAATAAAGGATTTTACGAAGCACTGTTGGTGTGGCCTGCATCACGTTACTAAATACTAAGTGTTTTCTTTTGGAATATTTGAGGTGTCTGACGCACCTGGGTGGACCCCGACCCGAGAGGCTGTGGCGCTCCTCACGTCAGGAGTTTGTTTGGAGCTTATGGTAAAGGAGCGCCCACCGGCTGCAAAATTGGACATTAAACAGAGTATTGATGGCAGGGCCACCATTGAGAGGCCCACTTCTATTTTGGGAAAAGGACTTTGAATCAGCCAGGGTTTGCGGTTGGATTCCTGTTCATATTGTCTTCCTTGAACGTGAGCACTCGCCGGCTGGAAATCTGAACATTAACAGAATATCGATGGCAGGGCCACTGTGAAGAGGCCCGCTTCTATTTTTGAAAAATTGACTTTTAATCAGCCAGTGTTGGGAGTATGGAATTCATTTGCACGCAGTGCTTCTATGAACATTATTTTCAAGGCAAGTATGAATTCATTAAGAACTGAGTTGGAGCGGTTCTGTTCTCGTTATGACTGTGACCTTTGCTAGTATATGGAACTTTTCCGTGCATGCGTGATGAAACCACAAGGCACAAAGTGAAAACAAGCTTAAAGTTGAATTGAGAACAAATTATAAATGACTGAAGATGCACGAACAGCAGGAATGGAGCATTATGGTAGTTGTGGTCGAGTTAACTGCTAAACAAAGAAATTTAAGGCATGTAATGATGGTAAATTGAAAATACTATATTTAAACAGGACGAACTTATAAACGAAATTGAAAAGAATACTTTCCATCAAGGCCAAAATGAATTCATTTAAAACTCGAGAAATGTTGTTCTCTGCTGCTTTAAATTCAATATGTGGGCTATCAGTCCGTTCTCAATGTCTCCAGCTTTGAATATTTAAAAGAACCAATAAACTTACCCAATGAATATGAGCATTTGACAAAGACTCGCATGAGTTGAAACGCGTTATGCCTTCTGTTTGCCTTGAAATAAAGGATTTTATGAAGCACTGTTTGTGTGGCCTGCATCACGTTACTAAATACTAAGTGTTTTCTTTTGGAATATTTGAGGTGTCTGACGCACCTGGGTGGGCCCCGACCCGAGAGGCTGTGGCGCTCCTCACATCAGGAGTTCGTTTGGAGTTTATGGTAAAGGAGCACCCGCCGGCTGCAAAATTGGACATTAAACAGAGTATTGATGGCAGGGCCACCGTTGAGAGGCCTGCTTCTATTTTGGGAAAAGGACTTTGAATCAGCCAGGGTGTGCGGTTGGATTCCTGTGCATATTTGCTTCCTTGAACGTGAGCACTCGCCGGCTGGAAATCTGAACATTAACAGAATATCGATTGCAGGGCCACTGTGAAGAGGCCTGCTTCTATTTTTGAAAAATGGACTTTTAATCAGCCAGTGTTGGGAGTAAGGAATTCATTTGCACGCAGTGCTTCTATGAACATTATTTTCAAGGCAAGTATGAATTCATTAAGAACTGAGTTGGAGCGGTTCTGTTCTCGTTATGACTGTGACCTTTGCCAGTATATGGAACTTTTCCGTGAATGCGTAATGAAACCACAAGGCACAAAGTGAAAACAAGCTTAAAGTTGAATTGAGAACAAATTATAAATGACTGAAGATGTACGAACAGCAGGAATGGAGCATTATGGTAGTTGTGGTCGAGATGACTGTAAAACAAAGAAATTTAAGGCATGTAATGATGGTAAATTGAAAATACTATATTTAAACAGGACGAACTTATAAACGAAATTGAAAAGAATACTTTCCATCAAGGCCAAAATGAATTCATTTAAAACTCGAGAAATGTTGTTCTCTGCTGCTTTAAATTCAATATGTGGGCTATCAGTCCGTTCTCAATGTCTCCAGCTTTGAATATTTAAAAGAACCAATGAACTTACCCAATGAATATGAGCATTTGACAAAGACTCGCATGAGTTGAAACGCGTTATGCCCTCTGTTTGCCTTGAAATAAAGGATTTTACGAAGCACTGCTGGTGTGTCCTGCATCACGTTACTAAATAGTACGTGTTTTCTTTTGGAATATTTGAGGTGTCTGACGCACCTGGGTGGGCCACGACCCGAGAGGCTGTGGCGCTCCTCACGTCAGGAGTTCGTTTGGAGTTTATGGTAAAGGAGCGCCCGCCGGCTGCAAAATTGGACATTAAACAGAGTATTGATGGCAGGGCCACCGTTGAGAGGCCCGCTTCTATTTTGGGAAAAGGACTTTGAATCAGCCAGGGTTTGCGGTTGGATTCCTGTGCATATTTGCTTCCTTGAACGTGAGCACTCGCCGGCTGGAAATCTGAACATTAACAGAATATCGATGGCAGGGCCACTGTGAAGAGGCCCGCTTCTATTTTTGAAAAATGGACTTTTAATCAGCCAGTGTTGGGAGTATGGAATTCATTTGCACGCAGTGCTTCTATGAACATTATTTTCAAGGCAAGTATGAATTCATTAAGTACTGAGTTGGAGCGGTTCTGTTCTCGTTATGACTGTGACCTTTGCCAGTTTATGGAACTTTTCCGTGAATGCGTGATGAAACCACAAGGCACAAAGTGAAAACAAGCTTAAAGTTGAATTGAGAACAAATTATAAATGACTGAAGATACACGAACAGCAGGAATGGAGCATTATGGTAGTTGTGGTCGAGATGACTGCTAAACAAAGAAATTTAAGGCATGTAATGATGGTAAATTGAAAATACTATATTTAAACAGGACGAACTTATAAACGAAATTGAAAAGAATACTTTCCATCAAGGCCAAAATGAATTCATTTAAAACTCGAGAAATGTTATTCACTGCTGCTTTAAATTCAATATGTGGGCTATCAGTCCATTCTCAATGTCTCCAGCTTTGAATATTTAAAAGAACCAATGAACTTACCCAATGAATATGAGCATTTGACAAAGACTCGCATGAGTTGAAATGCGTTATGCCTTCTGTTTGCCTTGAAATAAAGGATTTTACGAAGCACTGTTGGTGTGGCCGGCATCACGTTACTAAATAGTACGTGTTTTCTTTTGGAATATTTGAGGTGTCTGATGCACCTGGGTGGGCCCCGACCCGAGAGGCTGTGGCGCTCCTCACGTCAGGAGTTCGTTTGGAGTTTATGGTAAAGGAGCGCCCGCCGGCGGCAAAATTGGACATTAAACAGAGTATTGATGGCAGGGCCACCGTTGAGAGGCCTGCTTCAATTTTTGGAAAAGGACTTTGAATCAGCCAGGGTTTGCAGTTGGATTCCTGTGCATATTTGCTTCCTTGAACGTGAGCACTCGCCGGCTGGAAATCTGAACATTAACAGAATATCGATGGCAGGGCCACTGTGAAGAGGCCCGCTTCTATTTTTGAAAAATGGACTTTTAATCAGCCAGTGTTGGGAGTATGGAATTCATTTGCACGCAGTGCTTCTATGAACATTATTTTCAAGGCAAGTATGAATTCATTAAGAACTGAGTTGGAGCGGTTCTGTTCTCGTTATGACTGTGACCTTTGCCAGTATATGGAACTTTTCCGTGAATGCGTGATGGAACCACAAGGCACAAAGTGAAAACAAGCTTAAAGTTGAATTGAGAACAAATTATAAATGGCTGAAGACGCACGGACAG
Organism: Calotriton arnoldi; assembly: GCA_963921515.1. NCBI lineage: Eukaryota > Metazoa > Chordata > Amphibia > Caudata > Salamandridae > Calotriton > Calotriton arnoldi. Next base: position 631,661 of record CAWUFW010010027.1, on the reverse strand, counting down.
CAGGAATGGAGCATTATGGTAGTTGTGGTCGAGATGACTACTAAACAAAGAAATTTAAGGCATGTAATGATGGTAAATTGAAAATACTATATTTAAACAGGACGAACTTATAAACGAAATTGAAAAGAATACTTCCCATCAAGGCCAAAATGAATTCATTTAAAACTCGAGAAATGTTATTCACTGCTGCTTTAAATTCAATATGTGTGCTATCAGTCCGTTCTCAATGTCTCCAGCTTTGAATATTTAAAAGAACCAATGAACTTACCCAATGAATATGAGCATTTGACAAAGACTCGCATGAGTTGAAACGCGTTATGCCTTCTGTTTGCCTTGAAATAAAGGATTTTACGAAGCACTGTTGGTGTGGCCTGCATCACGTTACTAAATAGTACGTGTTTTCTTTTGGAATATTTGAGGTGTCTGACGCACCTGGGTGGGCCCCGACCCGAGAGGCTGTGGCGCTCCTCACGTCAGGAGTTTGTTTGGAGTTTATGGTAAAGGAGCGCCCGCCGGCTTCAAAATTGGACATTAAACAGAGTATTGATGGAAGGGCCACCGTTGAGAGGCCCGCTTCTATTTTGGGAAAAGGACTTTGAATCAGCCAGGGTTTGCGGTTGGATTCCTGTGCATATTTGCTTCCTTGAACGTGAGCACTCGCCGGCTGGAAATCTGAACATTAACAGAATATCGATGGCAGGGCCACTGTGAAGAGGCCCGCTTCTATTTTTGAAAAATTGACTTTTAATCAGCCAGTGTTGGGAGTATGGAATTCATTTGCACGCAGTGCTTCTATGAACATTATTTTCAAGGCAAGTATGAATTCATTAAGAACTGAGTTGGAGCGGTTCTATTCTCGTTATGACTGTGACCTTTGCCAGTATATGGAACTTTTCCGTGAATGCGTGATGAAACCACAAGGCACAAAGTGAAAACAAGCTTAAAGTTGAATTGAGAACAAATTATAAATGACTGAAGATGCACGAACAGCAGGAATGGAGCATTATGGTAGTTGTGGTCGAGATGACTGCTAAACAAAGAAATTTAAGGCATGTAATGATGGTAAATTGAAAATACTATATTTAAACAGGACGAACTTATAAACGAAATTGAAAAGAATACTTTCCATCAAGGCCAAAATGAATTCATTTAAACTCGAGAAATGTTATTCACTGCTGCTTTAAATTCAATATGTGGGCTATCAATCCGTTCTCAATGTCTCCAGCTTTGAATATTTAAAAGAACCAATGAACTTACCCAATGAATATGAGCATTTGACAAAGACTCGCATGAGTTGAAACGCGTTATGCCTTCTGTTTGCCTTGAAATAAAGGATTTTACGAAGCACTGTTGGAGTGGCCTGCATCACGTTACTAAATAGTACGTGTTTTCTTTTGGAATATATATATATATATATATATATACCTACTGGCGGTCGACAGTAGGTAGTTATAGTTAGGACCTTGTTTCTATTCAAAAAGCGTTTTTTCTTTTGCCAATATCTTTGGTGCCGTTTGACGAATCTTCGCGAAATTTTTAAAACTAATGGGGCGCTCCCGTCAGCTCCTGTCTTGAACGTTTCGGGGTGATTCGTCAAGCGGGGGCCGAGAAAAAAGGGGGGTCCCAAAATGCGTTTTCCACATGTTCATTTCCATAGGCAACTTTAGACAAGGCTACAGCCCGAACTGCTGAACGGAATTACACCAAATTTGGCAAAACGGTAGCTCTTGGTTCAGAAAGCGCCCTTATTTTTAAATGGTGTAAATCCGTTCAGTAGTTTTTTAAATATTAAAGGAAAAAGAAATTTATATATCTGGGCGGAGCCTAACCACACATCTCATCGTGAGATCTGATTGGCTGTCAGCACTTCATCCAAGAAGTGTTGGCAGCCATCTTGGGACCAATATACATGATAGCACCCCATTAAAATACATTGTAGTGAATGGAAGGTTTTGAGGGTCACCAAAAGGAGAACGTATAAAGGGTAATAAGACTTTAGATACATTATAAATCATTTGTTGATGGTACCATACTAATTTTAGGAATTGTGGTATGTTCTAAGGTGATTTTACCCTGTGAAAAAGCCTTCTGCTGGGATATCATGAATCGTGCTTGAGAGAAAACTATTTTCTCATACTTTTCCCATAGAGGTTTGGAAGTTGATCTAGAAGCTAAAATGAGAGCATATTTTCTGTAAATTCACATTATCTTTTTCAGACATGTGAGAATAAAGTCTGACATTCTCAGTAAAACATGCACATCCAACAAGGGCAGAGACTGTCAGTTGATTCCTTTGTGTTCTACTGCAGCTTCCCAGAGTGTTCTAAAGAACAACTAGAGCGCTAACAATCTTACTTATGACAAAAGTATGGCACACCTGAAGCCATCTTGATTGGAATAAAGTGGTAACACTTAAAACATATAATTAAAAAAGGAACAAAATGAGGGGGTTCATTTTGCCATAGAAATTATGATTAGTGTTGCAGAAAGAAAAATTAGGGCACATTTTGAGTGACTTCTCATATCCTCTTCTATTTTATTAAAAAATTCTGACATGCAGACTGAAACATGCACTTTCAATACCAGCAGCAGACTTCCCTGGTGAGCAGTAGCTTTACTACAGTGATCTAATGAGCAACTAGAGTGCTAACATTCTGAAATTATGGCAAATGTGTGACACATCTGAATGCCTTCTTGATGGAATCAAAGTAAAAAACTGAAAGTATTTCCTACTGAGGAGACTGTAGTAAATGAGGAAATTAGGAAACTTCATAACAAATAAGTCTCCCAAGATGGCCACAGAGACAAAAGAGCCCAAATGTAGCACAAATATCACCCAGATGTAGCCCACGTATAGCCCAATGACAGAATGTCCCAGAGTGTTCTAAAGAACAACTAGAGCACTAACAGTCTTACTTATGACAAAAGTATGGCACACCTGAAGCCATCTTGATTGAAATAAACTGGTAACACTTAAAACATTTAATTTAAAAAGGAACAAACTGAGGGGTTCATTTTGCCATAGAAATTATGATTAGTGCTGAAGAAAGAAAAATTAGGGCACATTTTGAGTGACTTCTCAAATCCTCTTCTATTTCATTAAAAAATTCTGACATGTAGACTGAAACATGCACTTTCAATACCAGCAGCAGACTTCCCTAGTGAGCAGTAGCTTTACTACAGTGATCTAATGAGCAACTAGAGTGCTAACATTCCAGAATTTGTGGCGAATGTGTGACACATCTGAATGCCTTCTTGATGGAATCAAAGTAAAAAACTGAAAGCATTTCCTACTGAGGAGACTGCAGTAAATGAGGAAATTAGGAAACTTCATAACAATTAAATCTCCCAAGATAGCCACCAGAGACAAAAGAGCCCAAATGTAGCACAAATATCACCCAGATGTAGCCCACGTATAGCCCAATGACAGAAGTGTGCAAAACACTTTTTATTTTTTGTTTTTTTGCAGTTTTATATAGTGCAGACTGGTCAGGTATTGGAGTGCTTTACATGAGCATTGGTTACATCACACAAGGACAAATTCATGTTGGTTGTAGACATGGGGAGATTAAGTGATTTGACCAGAATCACAGAATGTCGAGCTGAAGCAGAAACTCCAACCTGGTTCCCCAGTTGCAAAGTCTGCAGCTCTGGAAGTAATACCACATCCTCTCCCCTAAGTGCAACATTTAATCAAGTGGTCAGCTGGATAAAAAAACATAAAGATAACAAATAATTTAAAAGTGCTTTGTCGCTATTTGAAAATTCAGAAAATATGTCCTCATTTTAGTTTTTTAGAGCACTAACCATAATTTTGATGCAAATAAGACCCTCTCATTTCTGTAATTTCTAAAGGAAATGCTCTAGGTATTACAGTTTTGATTACATCAAGATGACGTCAGGCGTGCCACACTTTTGTAATAAATATAGAATGTTAGCAATCTAGTTGTTCATTAGGATACTGTTGAGAGGCAGAGGCCAGGGGCACGGACTCAGAAAATTGAAGGCAGGTAGGAGGGTGCAGAGGCAACAATTTGACCACACTGGGGAGGCAGGAAGGGCAGTGGCAGCACAACAGACTATGGAGGGCAGTGGAAAGGGGGGCAGGGGCAACAAACCAACAATGCAGGACAGGCAAGAGAGGCTGTGGCAATATAATAGACCATTGTGGGCAGAAGGAAGAGGCAGTGGTAGTACAATCATACATGCCAACAGACCCGATTCAGCCTGGAAACGCCCAATGTTTTTAAGCCCAAATGGGCTTTATTTGATCTGTCTCCTGTCTACAATCTCCTCTTTTTCAATGTAAGTCAATTGGGAAAATCAATACCCCAGTTTTTCTTTCAAAATCTCCCTCTTACCAAGTTCAAAATGTTAGCAAGTATGGTACATTGGATCATGGAAGGCAGGAGGAATTGGGGTAGGGACATGGACTTGGATAACAGAGGACAGGAGGGACATGAACAGGTGCACCAAACTGACCTCACAGGGCAGGCATCAGGGTTTGCAGCAGCACAATACACCACACAGGGCATGCAGGACGGGAGTGCAACACAACAATCCATGGAAAGCAATAGGGAGGGGACAGGACCGTGCACATGGACAACAGAGAACAGAGGGGAAAGAGGCAATGGCAGCTAGCTGACCATAATGGACAGACAGGAGAGAGAGCTGCAGCATAACGGACCATAAAGGGCAGGAGGTAGGGATCAGGGGCATTACAATGGAACAGACAAGCCAGGAGGGAGGGAATAGGGGTCTGCACATGGAAAACAGAAGGCAGGGGGCAAGGGGGCAGGGCAGGAGCAGCAAGCTGCCAATGGAGGTCAGGCAGGATGGGCACTAGAAGCAAGACACACCATAGGGGATAGGGGCATTGAATGTGCACAGGCAGGGTGGAGGTGGCAGGGACAGGTTACAGTCATCTGACAATGCTAGGCAGGTGGGAGGGGAGTGGCAGCTTAACAAAACAGTCAGAATAGATAGGAGGGGCAGGTCCATGGAACATGGTGGGCAAAAAGGATGGAGCAGGGGCATGCACACAGACATCGGAGGGCAGGGGGAAGGAGAGTAGGGGCAGCAAGCTAAGCACAGAGGCTAAGCAGGAGGTCAATGATGGGGCATAGAATTGGGCAATGGAGGGCAGGAGGAGTGGACTGGGACATCATGCTAAATGGAGGGCAGTGGCAGCACATCAGACCATGCATGGCAGGAGGGAAAAGGCTAGTGCATGGATTCAGACAACAGAGGATAGGGAGGAGGTGGATGGGGCAGCAAGCTAACTGTTCAGAGAAGACGGGAAGGCCAGTGGCAGAACAACGGCCACACAGGGCTGTAATGAGGGAGCAGGGGCATGGACTTGGACAATGGATGGCAAGGAGGAGGGGAGGCAGGAGCACAAGCTTGGGTGGGGGCAGCACAATGCCAGGCCAGGCCCTGCTTCCAACCCCCATCCATTGTGATAGGCATCTTACTTAACGTTAAAAAAAACCTAGACATTCGCTGAAGAAACAAAGATTACAGGGACGTTATAGTTAGACTCAGATTTCACTCGTACAAAACCAGTGAAATTCAGCAGTTATATTTGCCTGAGCTAACTATAACTTACACCCCCGCAATGCACTGCTTATGACCTCAGACATTACATCATTCATGACATGGTCAGTGACATCACTCATGACATCACTCATGACATCTCAAATGAGCTGTGAATGGAATGGAACTATAATCGCTAGAACTTTATTTATGGATAGTGTGTGTATATTAACACCCCTTTTCTTTTCTTTCGTGTAAGAACAATTATAATACGCAACGTGCCCAGATCCATATGGCCGATAGCCTTTCACTTTAAAGTAATGTGTAGTCCATTGTTTATGTTGATGTTTGCAATCCTAAGTATGTTTATTATGAACAAGTCACGTTGACGAACATACAGGTACGGCGGTCACGGGGCAAGATATGCTGAAATGACATTGTGCGCATATTAACACTTGTTTTCTTTTCTTTACTGTATCAATTCCTGAATTTTCACATCGTGACCAGGCCAATATGGCCGCCAGCTTTTTGGGTTAAAGTAATATGTAGTCCTTTGTTAATGTTGGCAACTGGAGGCGCCACAGAGTTGGAAAAAGGGGCGTGGCCTCTGACCACCTCTCTGCAACGCAGCTCTGTGGCGCTTACTGGAGGTACCTGGTGGGCTAGTTGGCCCCCAGGGACCCTCAGGATTGAAGGGGAATTAATCCCCCATCTTAAAACCCGCCAGGGGGCGCATTTGCACAGTGGTGAAGGGAGGGGGCGGGGCCTGGTGTGACATGTGTGTACTTCTGCAATCACTCCGCCAAAACCCAAGCACTTATAAATTCACCATGCACTCTCCTTGCAGCACTCTAATCATCCAGTCACTACCCATGCACTCATGCAATGACCCATGCACTAACTCATGCACTGCTACAATACCCTGAGCAGTACCCATGCAGACAAGCCATCGCCCTGTCACTACTCATGCACTCCTCCAATCACCCAGCACGCACCATGTACTTATCCAATCACTCCGCCAAAACCCAGGCACTTATAAATTCACCATGCACTGTCCTTGCAGTACTCTAATCATCCAGTCACTACTCATGTACTCATGCAATGACCCAGGCACTAACTCATGGCAAATACAGAGGAGGTCATGCTAATTACAGGGGTACCCCAACGCATAGTGTTCCCTAGTGTATGTAGGTGTTTTCACTGTATTCTAAGTGTCTTTTAGCATAGCACTGGCTCCGGTCCTGGTTATTCAGAGTCAGTTACCACCAGTACCTGTCAGTAAAAAGTTGGGGGCACAGGAGGACTTTCTGCTCCTCTGTTGGTTCTTTCTGCAGATCTCTTGCTTCTTCCTGCACTTTTCTTCATCTTTCTGGACTTCTGTTGCCTCTTTCTGCATTTGTCTTGCTTCTTTCTGCGCTTTTCTTCCTCTTTCTTCACATGTCCTAACTTTGTAGGCATAGTTAGAAATTAGCATTTAAAAAACCATTGAAATTCACTGAAAAAACCACAGGTTTCAGGCACGTTATAGTTAGAAATTAGCATTTAAAAAACCATTGAAATTCACTGAAAAAACCATAGGTTTCAGGCACGTTATAGTTAGAAATTAGCATTTTAAAAACCTTAGAAATTCACTGAAAAAACCATAGGTTTAAGGGACGTTATAGTTAGTTGGACATTTCACTCGTACAAAACCATAGAAATTCCCCTGTTATAGTTAGTTGAGCTAACTATAACTCGCGCCCCCGCAATGCACTGCTGATGACGTCACATATTACATCATTCATGACATGGTCAGTGACATCACTGATGACATCACTGATGACATCATCCACGTCAAAATCTGATGCACCTCCTCACACTCTAATATAACCTTTGATACACCCACTATAAAATACAGACTACCATTCTCGAAACCATCGACACACCAATACCAGTTACTACATACGCACTCACTGATTCCTAGGTCTACACACACATCCACTCATTCACCCATACAATCACTCATACATACAGTCACTCATCAATACAACACTATCATATGCACTCATACACCTATACAGACACTCACACACCGCCACTCATCCATGGAGTTACTCACACACCTAGTCAGTCATGCAAAGAATCAATCACACTCCCATTTTCTCACCTATACAGTTATACACACACCACCTCACTTATTCAAACATATACTAACACATACTTACTCTCTTATACAATCACTGATACAAGTACACACTCATCCATACAGCCACTCTCACAATCACTGACTCTCACGTATAGTCATTTATATACTCCAACTCTCACATACACTGCCTTTTACATATGTAGTTACTTGGACATGTACACTGAGACATCCAATCTCTCACCAACACACCCATACAAACACTCACCCGCCCATACAGCTGTTTCCACATGCACTCTTGAGCCCATACACCCAGTGAATCAAACAATCACACATCTATGCATAGTCACACACCTCCCAGCCACCCACACACACACTCAGTCTCTCATACAAATACTCAGGCAACCAATCAATAAACCATATAGACACTCATGTAGCTACTGACCAACACATGCAGCAGCTTACACAACAACAGACATACTGATACACACATTCAGACAGTTTAGTCACTAACCCATGCATTCAGTAAGACACATTTAATCACTCACTTATACAGTCAGTCACGCACCTACTAAATCCTTCATCCAGACACTTATACACCCTCTCATTCTTCAATACACCTTGGCATATATATAAAACATATTTAAACTTTACAGAAACACACAGTCACTGGATGATGTCATCAGTGATGTCATCAGTGATGTCATTTGAGATGTCATCAGTGATGTCATCAGTGATGTCACTGACCATGTCATGAATGATGTAATATGTGACATCATCAGCAGTGCATTTCGAGGCGCGAGTTATAGTTAGCTGAACTAACTATAACGGGGGAATTTCTATGGTTTTGTATGAGTGAAATGTCCAACTAACTATAACGTCCCTGAAACCTATGGTTTTTTCAGTGAATATATATATATATATTCACTGAAAAAACCATAGGTTTGAGGCACGTTATAGTTAGAAATTAGCATTTAAAAAACCTTAGAAATTCACTGAAAAAACCATAGGTTTCAGGCACGTTATAGTTAGAAATTAGCATTTAAAAAACCTTAGAAATTCACTGAAAAAACCATAGGTTTTAGGGAAAGTTATAGTTAGTTGGACATTGCACTCGTACAAAACCCGTGAAATTCCCCCGTTATAGTTAGTTCAGCTAACTATAACTCGCGCCCCCGCAATGCACTGCTGAGGACGTCACATATTACATCACTCATGACATGGTCAGTGACATCACTGATGACATCACTGATGACATCTCAAATGACATCACTGATGACATCACTGATGACATCATCCATGTGATAATTTCAGGCATCTTCTCACACCCTAATATAACTTTTGATACACCCACTCTAAATTCCAGACTGACATTCTCAAAACCATAGACACTCCAACACCAATAACTACATACACACTCACTAATTCTTAGGTCTACACACACATCCACTCACTCACCCGTACAGTCACTCATACTTACGGTCACTCAGTACAGGACTATCATATGTACTCATACACCTATATAGACACTCACACACCGCCACTCATCCATAGAGGTACTCACACACCTAGTCAGTCATGCTAATAATTAAACACACTCCCATTTACTCACCTATACAGTTATACACACACCAGCTCACTTACTCATACAAATACTACCACATTCTTACGCTCTTATACAATGACTGATACAAGTACACACTCATCCATACAGCCACTCTCACAATCACACACACTCTCACTTATAGCCATTTATATACTCCAACACACATATATACTGCCTTTCACATATGTAGTTACTCACACATGTACCACTGAGATATACATTCACTCACTAACACACCCATACACACACTCACTCACCCATACAGCCCTTCACAGATGCACTCTTGAAACCATGCACCCAGTGAATCACCCACTCACACATCTATGCACAGAGTCACACACACCCCACCCACACAAACACTCAGGCACCCATACAGATACTCAGACAACCAATCAATAACCCATGTAGACACTCATGTAGCTATTCGCAAACCCATGCAGCCGCTTACACACCAACAGACAGACGGATACAGACATTCACACAGTTTAGTCACTAACCCATGCACTCAGTAAGATACGTTTAATCACTCACTTATAGAGTCAGTCACGCACCTACTAAATCTTCCATTCAGACACTTATACACCCACTCATTCTTCAATACGCCTTTCCCTATATATATTAAACATAAATAAACTTTACCGAAACACACAGTCACTGAATGATGTCATCAGTGATGTCATCAGTGATGTCATTTGAGATGTCATCAGTGATGTCATCAGTGATGTCACTGACCATGTCATGAGTGATGTAATATGTGACATCATCAGCAGTGCATTATGAGGTTCGAGTTATAGTTAGCTGAACTAACTATAACGGGGGAATTTCACGGGTTTTGTACGAGTGCAATGTCCAACTAACTATAACTTTCCCTAAAACCTATGTTTTTTTCAGTGAATTTCTAAGGTTTTTAAATGCTAATTTCTAACTATAGCGTGCCTGAAACCTATGGTTTTTTCAGTGAATTTCTAAGGTTTTTTAAATGCTAATTTCTAACTATAACGTGCCTCAAACCTATGGTTTTTTCAGTGAATTTCTAAGGTTTTTTAAATGCTAATTTCTAACTATAACGTGCCTGAAACCTATGGTTTTTTCAGTGAATTTCAAAGGTTTTTTAAATGCTAGTTTCTAACTATGCCTACAGAGGTAGGACATGTGAAGAAAGAAGAAAAAACGTACAGAAAGAAGCAAAAGAAATGCAGAAAGAAGCAACAGAAGTCCACAAAGACGAAGAAAAGAGCAGGAAGAAGCAAGACATGTGCAGAAAGAACCAACAGAGGAGCAGAAAGAGGCCTAGTTGCAAAATCATCCTGTGCCCACAACTTTTTCAGACGGGTACTGGTGGTAACTGACTCGGACTAACCAGGCCTAGAGCCAGTGCTATGCTAAAAGACACTTAGAATACAGTGAAAACACCTACATACACTAGGGAACACTATGCGTTGGGGTACCCCTGTGATTAGCATGACCTCCTCTGTAAGGCCCTAGTACATAATAGGGCAGGGGATTAAAACTTCCTCTTAAAACGCGCCTCCGGGGCGCGTTTGCACAGTGGTGAAGGGAGGGGGGGCCTGAGGTGACATGTGTGCAAACAAGCCCTGTGGTCGCTTTAAGTTGGGAGATTAAGTCCCCTTGAATCCTGAGGGTCCCTGGGGTCCAACTAGCCCACTAGGTACCTCCAGAGAGGTGTAAAAAGGGGCATGGCCTCTGAACACCTCTCTGCAATGCAGCTCCCTGATGCATACTGGAGGTTCCTGGTGGGCTAGTTGGCCCCCAGGGACCCCCAGTATTCAAGGGAAATTACTTCCCCATCTTACAACGCACCAGGGGGCGTGTTTGCAGAGTGCTGCAGGGAGGGGGCGGGGCCTCCGGCGCGATGCCGGTCTTTTTATTTTTATTTTTAGAAGGGGGGCTGTGTGGCCCCCTTCTTTTTAATTATTTTGGGCCCTGGGGACCCCATCCCCCGGGTCATTGCCACATGTTTTTAAAAAAAAAATTCATGGAGGGGGGCTGCGTTGCTTCCCTCCTCAGGCCTCCTTAGGCCCCGGGGACCCCATCCCCCGGGGCCAGCCTTTTTTTTTTTAAAAATTGATAATTTGGGGGAGGGGAGCCGCGTGGCCCCCCTCCCGGGCCACTACTTGCCCCGGGGTCCCCATCCCCCAGGGCTGGCCCTATCCTTTGGGGACCGTGGGGGGACCCCAACTCCCCCACGGTCCCGCCATCTCCCCGCCTCCTGCGGGAGCCTGCATAGCTTTTCCACACGGGGAACTGCTTAGATGCAGCTCCCCGTGTAGAAAAGCAATTTGCTTTGAATTTTGGAAGAGAGAGCAGGTTTCCTGCTCTCTCTTCCAAAATTCAAAGCAAGTTTGCTATGACAGGACTGGAGCCGCGAGGCTCCCGCCCTGTCATAGCAAAGAGCAGTGTCCCGGGGGTGGGCACCCCGGGACACTGCAGGAGCCGGCCCTGGGGGGTGGCGGTCCCCAGGGCCATCACGGGCTCCAGGAGGGGGCTGTGCGGCCCCCCTCCCAACATGTGCAAAGCCCCGGGGAGGTGGCGGTCCCCGGGGCGTGTGGGGGGGCTCGAGCCCCCCCACACAGGTAATTTAATTTTAAAAAAAAGAAGCCCCGGGGGGTGGCGGTCCCCGGGGCTGCGGGAGGGCCCAGTGCCCTCCCGCACCATTTTTAATTCAAAGCCCTGGGGGGTGGCAGTCCCCGGGGCTTGGGGGGGCCTTAGAGGCCCCCCACACCATTCTTTTATTAACCCCCGCATGCCCCCGGGACTTGGCCCACCCGGGGGCCAAATAACAACGAAGCGCGGGAGACCGCGCTTCGTTTTTTTTTTCACGGTGGGATCCGCGCATCCTAAGCGCATCCCGCCAATTTAAAAAAAAAAATGCTTTTTTTGGCCCTGGGGGTCCTTGTGGGACCCCCTAAGCAGGCCTAGGGGGTCAAGGTGTTTCTACCCTGCCCCCTTTTTGCGTTTTGCGCACTTGTTTCTCTCATTTCTTGTGCCTCGGTTCTACCGAGGCACAAGATGGCTGCCAACACTTCCTGGTTTGGAGTGTTGACAGCCAATTAGCATGAAGCTCGTGATCGGGAGGGTGCGCGTATCCACCGCGGCCATAAATATCGAAACTTTTATTTTTGATTTTCTCCAAAACTGCTGAGCGGATTTACACCATTTTTAAAAAGGGTGCTTTTTGAACCAAGCACTACCTTTTTGCCAAATTTGGTGTAATTCCGTTCAGCAGTTTTGGCTGTAGCCTTGCATAAAATTTCCTATGGGAAATCGATTTTTTGACTCTTATTTTTTGAATTTCTCCGACAACTATTGAACGGATTTACACCATTTAAAAAAAAGGTTGCTTTCTGAACCAAGCGCTACCTTTTTGCCAAATTTGGTGTAATTCCGTTCAGCAGTTCGGGCTGTAGCCGTGTCTAAAATTTCCTATGGGAATTAACATGGAGAAAACACGTTTTGGGACCCCCCTTTTTTCTCGGCCCCCGCTTGACGAATCACCACAAAACTTTCAAGACAGGAGCTGACTGGAGCGCCCCACTAATTTTGAAAATTTCGCGATGATTCGTCAAACGACGCCAAAGTTATTGGGAATAGAATGTTACGAATTTCCTATGGATAATAGGTCCTAACTATAACTATCTACTGGCGACCGCCAGTAGATAATATATATATATATATATATATATATATCCATCCAAAAAGAGTTTGCCTCCTGTGGGGACGCTCACACCGAGGATACATCTCTGCAGGTGAGTATTTGCAATCAAAACCAACACCGTGCCTTTTATCAGTTCAAAACAGCTCTACGCGTTTCAGATGCTACTCCTTGTTCACGAGCCGATACAAAAGAAACACTGCCGATATGTACAGACACTTTTATAATGGGATTTATTCAGTCCACCCCAATGGGCGTGTTTTTGCACTGATTGACCGTCCCAGTGCCATCTGGTATTCGTAGTGCCTGGCCAGTATTCTCCAAGTGGATTCAGCAGTATTTCACAATAAAGTCAATAAAACCCCCAGTGGGTGGATAAAACATTACGGGCTGGTGGTGTTGCCTTTATAATTACTCACTGTTGAGCACCTCAGCCTTAACGGCGCCCAGCCTTCCGAGCGCCAAAGTCCGCTTTCCCAGCGGCAGTGTATCCCCGCGACCGGGCAAGGCGGCTAATTATCCATCCAAAAAGAGTTTGCCTCCTGTGGGGACGCTCACACCGAGGATACATCTCTGCAGGTGAGTATTTGCAATCAAAACCAACACCGTCATTTTATCAGTTCAAAACAGCTCTACGCATTTCAGATGCCACTCCTTGTTCACGAGTCAAACCAAAAGAAACACTGCTGATATGTACAGACACTTTTATAAAGGGATTTATTCAGTCCGCCCCAATGGGCGTGTTTTTGCACTGATTGACCGTCCCAGTGCCATCTGGTATTTGTAGTGCCTGGCCAGTATTCTCCAAGTGGATTCAGCAGTATTTCACAATAAAGTCAATAAAACCCCCAAAATATCGATATCTGAGCACCGAGGAGGGTTCGCGAACCCTCCCGGGCACGAGCTTCAATCTGATTGGCTGCCAACACTCCAAACCAGGAAGTGTTGGCAGCCATCTTGTGACTCGGTAGAACCGAGTCACAAGAAAAGAGAAAAAAGAAGATGAAAAACAAGAAAAGGGGGCAGGTTAGAAACAACCTGACCCCCTAGGCCTAATCAGGGGGTCCCACAAGGACCCCCAAGCCCAAAAAAAGCATTTTTTTAAAAAAATAAAAAATCGGCAGAATTCGCGCTGGGGTCGCGAATCCTGCTGAGAAAATAAAAATGAAGCCCGCGCTACATTTTAATGAGCCCCCGGGTGGGCCAGGTCCCGGGGGCAATGCCAAAATTAAATAGCGGGGGCCCCCTTAGCCCCGGGGACCTCCACCTCCCCGGGGCTTTCAAATTTAAAACGTGGGGGGGGCCTTGCTGGCCCCCCAAGCTCCGGGGACTGCCACCTCCCTGGGGATTCAAAGTAAATTAGGGGGCCTCATGGGCCCCCCAAAGCCCTGGGGACTACCACCTCCCCGGGGCTATGCAAATTGAGGGAGGGGGCCGCGCGGCCCCCCTCCAGGAGCCCTTGATGGCCCTGGGGACCGCCACCCCCCAGGGCCGGCTCCTGCAATGTCCGAGGTTGCCCACCCCCGGGACATTGCTGTTTGCTATGGCAGGGCGGGAGCACGGCTCCCGCCCTGCCATAACAAACCCTGCTTTGCTTCATTGAAGCGAGAGCAGGAAAACCTGCTCTCGCTTCAATGAAGCAAAGCAGGATTGATTTTGAGCAAGGGGAGCTGCATGTCAGCAGCTCCCCTTGCTCAAAAGCAATGCCGGCTCCCGCAGGAGGCGGGGAGCTGGCGGGACTGTGGGGGCATTGGGGCTCCCCCCTATGGTCCCCAATGCAAAGGGCCGGCCCTGGGGATGGGGTCCCAGGGGCCAGAAGTGGCCTGGGAGGGGGGCCACACGGCCCCCCTCCGCGTTAATATAAAAAAAAAAATGTCTGGGCCCCGGGGGATGGGGTCCCCGGGGCCAGAAATGGCCCAGGGGAGGGGCAACGCGGCCCCCCTCCCCGCAGATATATAAAAAAAAAAATACCCAGGCCAGGCCCTGGGGGATGGGGTCCCCGGGGCCAATAGTGGCCCAGGGAAGGGGGGCCACGCGGCCCCCTTCCCGTTTTTTTTTTTTTTTAAAGAAAATGCTCAGGCCCTGGGGGGATGGGGTCCTTGGGGCCAAAAGTGGTCCAGGGAAGGGGGGCCACGCAGCCCCCTCCCATAAAATAATAGTTAAAAAAAAGAAAAAAGAAACCGGCAACTGCCGGAGGTCCCGCCCCTCCCTGCAGCACTCTGCAAACACGCCCTGGCGCGTTCTAAGTTGGGGATTAGTCCCTTGAATACTGAGGGTCCCTGGGGGCCAACTAGCCCACCAGGTACCTTCAGTAAGCGCCACAAAGCTGCGTTGCAGAGAGGTGGTCTGAGGCCACGCCCCTTTTTACACCTCTCTGCAACGCAGCTCTGTGGCACTTACTGGAGGTACCTGGTGGGCTAGTTGGCCCCCAGGGACCCTCAGGATTCAAGGGGACTTAATCCCCCAAATTACAATGCACCAGGGGGTGCGTTTGCACAGTGGTGCAGGGAGGGGGCGGGGCCTGACATAACAAGTGTGCAAACTCGCCCCCTGGCGCGTTGTAAATTGGGGGATTAAGTCCCCTTGAATCCTGAGGGTCCCTGGGGGCCAACTAGCCCACAGGTACCTCCAGTAAGCGCCACAGAGCTGCATTGCAGAGAGGTGGTCCGATGCCACGCCCCTTTTTACACCTCTCTGCAAGGCAGCTCTGTGGGGCTTCCTGGAGGTACCTGGTGGGCTAGTTGGCCCCCAGGGACCCTCAGGATTCAAGAGGACTTAATCCCCCAACTTACAATGCACCAGGGGGCGCGTTTGCACAGTGGTGCAGGGAGGGGGCGGGGCCTGATATAACAAGTGTGCAAACACGCCCCCTGGCGCGTTCTAACTTGGGGGATTAAGTCCCCTTCAATCCTGAGGGTCCATGGGGGCCAACTAGCCCACCAGGTACCTCCAGTAAGCGCCACAGAGCTGCGTTGCAGAGAGGCGATCCGAGGCCACGCCCCCTTTTTACACCACTCTGCAAACGCGGCTTCTGGTGCACTGCTGGTGGGGCGATGAGGTCCTCTTGTGTCCTGAGGACCTCAGGACACAAGTGGGCTTCATCCTCTGAGCAGAAGTGCGCCAGAAGCCGTGTTTGCAGCGTGGTGTAAAAAGGGGCGTGGCCTCAGAACACCTCTCTGCAACACAGCTCTGTGGCACTTACTGGAGGTACCTGGTGGGCTAGTTGGCCCCCAGGGACCCTCAGGATTCAAGGGGACTTAATAGGGACGTTATAGTTAGAAATTAGCATTTAAAAAACCTTACAAATTCACTGAACAAACCATAGGTTTTAGGGACGTTATAGTCAGAAATTAGCTTTTAAAAAACCTTAGAAATTCACTGAAATTACCATAGGTTTCAGGGACGTTATAGTTAGAAATTAGCATTTAAAAAACCTTAGAAATTCACTGAAAAAATCACAGATTTCAGGGACGTTATAGTTAGAAATTAGCATTTAAAAAACCTTAGAAATTCACTGAAAAAAACCACAGGTTTCAGGGACGTTATAGTTAGTTGGACATTTCACTCGTACAAAACCAGAGAAATTCGGCCGTTATAGTCAGTAGAGCTAACTATAACTCGGCCCCCGCAATGCACTGCTGATGACGTCACATATTGCATCACTCATGACATGGTCAGTGACATCACTGATGACATCACTGATGACATCTCAAATGACATCACTGATGACATCACTGATGACATCATCCATGTGATAATCTGATGCACCTCCTAACACCCTAATATAACCTTGATACACCCACTGTAAAATACAGACTACCATTTTCGAAACCATCGACACACCAATACCAGTTACTACATACGCACTCACTGATTCCTAGGTCTACACACACATCCACTCATTCACCCATACAATCACTCATACATGCAGTCACTCATCAATACAACACTATCATATGCACTCATACACCTATAGAAACACTCACACACCACCACTCATCCAGAGTTACTCACACACATAGGTAGTCATGCAAAGAATCAATCACACTTCCATTTACTCATGTATACAGTTATACACACACCACATCACTTATTCATACAGAAACAAATACATACTTACTCTCTTATACAATCACTGATACAAGCACACACTCATCCATAAAGCCACTCTCACAATCACTCACTCTCATGTATAGTCATTTATATACTCCAACACTCACATATACTGCCTTTCACATATGTAGTTACTCACACATATACCACTGAGACATCCATTCACTCACCAACACACCCATACACATACTCACCCACAAATACAGACCTTCACAGATGCACTCTTGAACCCATACACCCAGTGAATCACCCACTCACACATGTATGCACAGAGTCACCCACCCCCCACCCACTCCCACAGACACTCAGGCACCCATACAGATACTCAGACAACCAATCAATAACCCATATAGACAGTCATGTAGCTACTCACCAACCCATGCAGCCGCTTAAACACCAACTGACAGACTGATACAGACATTTACACAGTTTACTCACTAACCCATGCATTCAGTAAGATTCGCTTAATCAGTCAGTTATACAATCAGTCACGCACCTACTAAATCATCCATTCAGACACTTATAAACCCACTCATTCTTCAATACACCTTGGCATATATATATAAAACATATTTAAACTTTAAAGAAACACACATTCACTGGATGATGTCATCAGTGATGTCATCAGTGATGTCATTTGAGATGTCATCAGTGATGTCATTGACCATGTCATGAGTGATGTAATATGTGACGTCATCAGCAGTGCATTGCGAGGGCGCGAGTTATAGTTAGCTCTACTAACTATAACGGCCGAATTTCTCTGGTTTTGTACGAGTGAAATGTCCAACTAACTATAACGTCCCTGAAACCTGTGGTTTTTTCAGTGAATATATATATATATATATATATATATTATCTACTGGCGGTCGCCAGTAGATAGTTATAGTTACAACCTATTATCCATAGGAAATCCGCGACATTCTATTTGAAATAACTCTCTTGCCGGTTGACGTATCTTCGCAAAATTTTCAAACTTTGTGGCCCGCTCCGGTCCGCTCCTACCCTGAAAGTTTCGGGGATTCATCAAGCGGGGCCGAGAAAAAGGGGGTCCCAAAACGCGTTTTCCCCATGCAATTTTCCATAGGAAACTTTAGACACGGCTACAGCCCGAACTGCTGAACGGAATTACACCAAATTTGGCAAAGAGGTAGTTCTTGTTTCAGAAAGAACCCTTTTTGTTAAATGGTATAAATCCGTTCAGTAGTTGCTGAGAAAATCAAAAGTAAAAAGATAGGTATATCTATGGCCGAGTAGGGTCCGCGTACCCTCAGCGCACCCTGCGCGCACCGTCCCGATCACGAGCTGCATGTTAATTGGTTGTCAGCTGGCTGTCAACATTCCGATTCAGGAAATGTTGGCAGCCATTTTGTCCCTCGGTAGAACCGAGGGACAGAAACAAGTGCGCAAAGCGCACAAAGGGGGCAGGGTAGAAACACCCTGACCCCTAGGTTTGCTCAGGGGTCCCACAAGGACCCCCTGGGCAAAAAAAAATATTTTTTTAAAAAAAATCGGCAGGATGCGCTCAGGGTGCGCGAATCCTGCCGAAAAAAATCGAGCGCGGTCTCCGCGCTCGATTGCATTTTGCCCCCGGATGGCCCAAGTCCCGGGGGCATGGTGAGGGGGGTTAAATTTATGTATGGGGGGCCTCAGAGGGCCCCCCAAACCCCGGGGACCGCCACCCCCCGGGGCTTTCTTTTGAAAATGGTGCGGGAGGGCTCTGAGCCCTCCCGCAGCCCCGGGGACCACCACCTCCCCGGGGCTTCTTTTTTTGCCATTTAAAACCTGTGTGGGGGGGCTCCAGCCCCCCCACATGCCCCGGGGACCGCCACCTCCCCGGGGCACTAACAAATTAAAATGGGGGTCCGTTTTGGACCCCCGAAGCCCCGGGGACCACCACCTCCCCGGGGCTGTGCTGATGTAGGGAGGGGGGCCGCGCGGCCCCCCTCCTGGAGCCCTTGATGGCCCTGGGGACCGCCACCCCCCAGGGCCGGCTCCTGCAGTGTCCCGGGGTGCCGGAGGTAGCTGGTGGGCTAGTTGCACCCCAGGGACCCTCAGGATTTAAGGGGACTTATTCCCCCGACTTAAAACGCACCACGGGGTGCGTTTGCACAGTGGTGAAGGGGGGCGGGGCTTCAGGTGACATGTGTGCAAACAGGCCCCGTGGCGCGTTTTAAGATGGGAATTAAATCCCTTCAATCCTGAGGGTCTCTGGGGGCCAACTAGCCCAACAGGTACATCCAGAAAGCGCCACAGAGCTGCGTTGCAGAGAGGTGTAAAAAGGGGTGTGGCCTCTCTACACGTCTCTGCAACGCAGCCCCTGGCGCATACTGGAGGTTCCTGGTGGGCTAGTTGGCCCGTAGGGACCCACATGATTCAAGGGGACTTAATCCCCCAACTTAAAACGCGCCACGGGGCGCGTTTGCACAGATGTCACCTCAGGCCCCGCCCCTCCCTTCACCATTGTGCAAATATTCCTCTAAAATCAGCCGAAATACGAATTCTGATTTACTCACCTGTTATCAGGAGAGACCTCAGTGCTGCATCTTTCAGCCCAGTACTAATCCTGAAAAGTAATTTTAACCGTACTTACCAGTAACTTGAATTTCCTTCCATAGGCTAACATTGACTGGTTTCACTTGGAAATTCTTCTAAGTGTGGAGTTTTGGAACTTTAAAATATTCCTCTAAAATCAGCCGAAATACGAATTCCGATTTACTCACCTGTTATCAGGAGAGACCTCAGTGCTGCATCTTTCAGCCCAGTACTAATCCTGAAAAGTAATTTTAACCGTACTTACCAGTAACTTGAATTTCCTTCCATAGGATATCATTGCCTGCTTTTTGCTGAAAAAGTTTCTAAGTCTTGATTTTTGAAACATACAAATATTCCTCTAAAATCAGCCGTAATCCGAATTCCGATTTACTCACCTGTTATAAGGAGAGACCTCAGTGCTGCATCTTTTAGCCCAGTACTGGTCCTGAAAAGTAATTTTAACCGTACTTACCAGTAACTTGAATTTCCTTCCATAGGCTAACATTGACTGGTTTCACTTGGAAATTCTTCTAAGTGTGGAGTTTTGGAACTTTAAAATATTCATCTAAAATCAGCCAAAATACGAATTCCGATTTACTCACCTGTTATCAGGAGAGAACCCAGTGCTGCATCTTTTAGCCCAGCACTGACCCTGAAAAGTAATTTTAACCGTACTTACCAGTAACTTATATTTTCTTCCATAGGAATCCATTGTCTGGTTTTCAGCAGAAAAGTTTCAAAGTGTCGATTTTCACAAACTACAAATATTCCTAAAAAATCGCCTGTATGACTTAAACACATTCTTTCAACTGTTTACAGGAGATGCACCAGTGCTGGATCCAGGATCCAACACTGAGTAAGAAAAAGTAACGATAACAGTTTTTAACTTCTAAGTGAATTTCCTTCCATAGGATAACATTGGTGATTCTATGAGAAAAGTTTCTAAGTGTGAACTTTTAAAGTACAATAATATTCCTTAAAAATCACGACTGTAACCAAAACGCTTTTACTCAACTGTTTACAGGAGATGTCCCAGGACTGAATCTAGGATCCAGTCCTGTGGTTAGAAAAGTAATCCATAAAGTAACTAATTGCATTTAACTAGAAATTCACATTGAGCTGAATGTTGCATTGTGTTTGAAAATGTGTTGCCCATTGCAACAACTGTAACTACTGTACTTAAAAGTCTATTGCCTATGTGCAAAGTATTTAAACTAAAGTAATTAATTCTGAGAAAGTATTTTTGTAATGTAATGTATAATGTAATTACAATGTAATTTAAAAAATAAAATATGTAAAAAAAAATTGTTTCTAAAAATGTAGTAAATCAGTATGAAAAAAATTTATATAACAATTAATACATTTAAAAATTGACATTTACAAAACCTTTGAAATTCACTGAAAAAACCGTAGGTTTCAGACATGTTATAGTTACAAATTAGCATTTAAAAAACCTTTGAAATTCACTGAAAAAACCGTAGGTTTCAGACATGTTATAGTTACAAATTAGCATTTAAAAAACCTTTGAAATTCACTGAAAAAACCATAGGTTTTAGGGACAGTTATAGTTAGTTGGACATTGCACTCGTACAAAACCCGTGAAATTCCCCCGTTATAGTTAGTCCAGCTAACTATAACTCGCGCCCCCGCAATGCACTGCTGATGACGTCACATATTACATCACTCATGACATGGTCAGTGACATCACTGATGACATCACTGATGACATCTCAAATGACATCACTGATGACATCATCCACGTGATAATCTGATGCACCTCCTCACACCCTAATATAACCTTTGATACACCCACTCTAAATTACAGACTGCCATTCGCAAAACCATAGACACTCCAACACCAATAACTACATACCCACTCACTGATTCTTAGGTCTACGCACACATCCACTCACTCACCCGTACAGTCACTCATACTTACGGTCACTCAGTACAGGACTATCATATGCACTCATACTCCTATATAGACACTCAAACACCGCCACTCATCCATAGAGGTACTCACACACCTAGTCAGTCATGCAAATAATTAAACACACTACCATTTACTCACCTATACAGTTATACACACACCAGCTCACTTACTCATACAAATACTAGCACATTCTTACGCTCTTATACAATCACTGATACAAGCACACACTCATCCATACAGCCACTATCACAATCACTCACTCTCGCTTATAGCTATTTATATACTCCAACACACATATATACTGCCTTTCACATATGTAGTTACTCACACATGTACCACTGGGACATACATTCACTCACTAACACACTCTTACACACACTTACCCACCCATACAGTCTATCACAGATGCACTCTTGAAACCATCCACCCAGTGAATCACCCACTCACACATCTATGCACAGAGTTGCACACACCCCTCCCACACAAACACTCAGGCACCCATACAGATACTCAGACAAGCATTCAATAACTCATATAGACACTCATGTAGCTATTCACAAACACATGCAGCCACTTACACAGCAACAGACAGACGGATACAGACATTCACCCAGTTTAGTCACTAACCCATGCATTCAGTAAGATACGTTAAATCACTCACTTATAGAGTCAGTCACGTACCTACTAAATCATCCATACAGACACTTACACACCCACTCATTCTTCAATACGTCTTTTCCTATATATATTAAAAATATTTAAACTTTACAGAAACACACAGTCACTGGATGATGTCATCAGTGATGTCATTTGAGATGTCATCAGTGATGTCATCAGTGATGTCACTGACCATGTCATGAGTGATGTAATATGTGACGTCATCAGCAGTGCATTGCGGGGCGCGAGTTATAGTTAGCTGGACTAACTATAACGGGGGAATTTCACGGGTTTTGTATGAGTGCAATGTCCAACTAACTATAACTGTCCCTAAAACCTATGGTTTTTTCAGTGAATATATATATATATATATATAATCTACTGGCGGTCGCCAGTAGATAGTTATAGTTAGGACCACGTTTCCATAGGAAAAGTGTTTTTTGATTTGCTTATAACTTTGGCGTCGTTTGACGAATGTTTACGAAATTGTCCAAACAACTTCTCTTTTTAGATCAGCTCCTATCTTGAAAGTTTGGGGGTGATTCGTCAAGGGGGGGCTGAGAAAAAAGGGGGGTCCCAAAACGTGTTTTCTCCATGCAATTTCCATAGGAAACTTTAGACAAGGCTACAGGTCAAACTGCTGAACGGAATTACGCCAAATTTGGCAGGGAGAAAGGTCTTGGTCCAGAAAGCACGCTTTTGTTTAAATGGGGTAAATCCATTCAGTAGTTTTTGATAAATATCAAATTTTACAGATATCGATATTTGAGAATTCTGACATCTGATTGGCTGAGGCGTTACGAGCACGAGCTTGCGGCTCATTGGCTGCGAACTGTTGAAACTAGGAAGTGTTGGCAGCCATTTTGTGACTCAGTTGAAAGGAGTAGGGGGAAAAAAGAGAAAAATTGTATAAGAGGGTATAGTAGGAACACTGTGGACTTATTTTAAGCAGTCTGTACGGTGCACAGACAGGTAGTGTGAATGTTGCGTAGGCCGTGGAAATTACGTCCGCAAAACAACGATGTGCGGTATTGCGGCAGTGTTCAGTAGGCTGTGGAAATCATATCGGGAAAACAACAATGCGCCGTATTGCGGCCTTCCTTTAATATAATGCGCAGTAATGTTTACTTATAATGCGGTGTTCACTTTTATCACGGATAGTGTCACTTTGTTAGAGAAAATTTAATATTATGTGGGAGGGCGTGTTCTCTCCCTGTGAGCGGAACAAAATTTACGTTTAATTGGCTGAGGTGTTCCAACAACGAGCTTAATGTTCATTGGCTGCGAACCATTGAAAGTAGAAGTGTTGCCAGCCATTCTCTCCCCCTCCGTGGAGTAGCAAGGACATCTGATTGGCTCACATGTTCCAAGCAGGACCTTCCAGAGCTTAATGTTCATTGGCTGTGAACCATTGAAAGTAGAAGTGTTGCCAGCCATTCCCTCCCCCTCCGCGGAGTATCAGCGACTTCTGATTGGGTAACGTGTTCCAAGCAGGACCTTCCGAAGCTTAATGTTCATTGGCTGTGAAGCATTAAAAGTAGAAGTGTTGGCAGTCATTAGGTTCCGAGTACAAGTTTGTTCCTTATTGGGTGGGAACGGTTCACTGTTGTCAGTCATTTTGTGATGCACTTCAAAGGAGTACAGGAAAAAAAAGTAGTAGAGGGGAGGGTAGGAACACTATTAACTCTGTACAGTGGTCACAAGGTGGTGGACAGGGACTGTGAAGGTAAAAATTGTTTTTTATATACTTTAAGGGCCATTTATATAATTTGCGTGGGGCCTACAAATCATGGCGGGAAAATAACAGAGTGTGTTGCGGTCTTATTTTTATAAAGTCAGCGGGTGGGATACTTCCCAGGAGCAGTATTTACTTATAATGTGGTGTTTACTTTTCTGACGGGAGTGCTACATCTTTGGAGGAAAAATTATAATATGGAGGAGGGGGTTGCAAAAGAAAGCGCGCTGTTGCGGTCTTCATTTAAATAAGGTTCTGAGTAGGCTACTTCTCGGGAGCAATGTTTACTTATAATGTATAGTTATAGTGCGGTGCTTACTTCTGTCGCGGGGAGTGCTACTTCCTTGCAGCAAAATAGTAGGTGTGGTTGCGCTGCAAAAATTTCAGTCTAGGTTTGAAACAGTTTTTATTAAGCAATCACAAATATACTTTCTTAGGAAAGTGTAGCTGTATATATCAGAGGGGTGACAAATAAAAACGCAATTCATAAAATATCCCTTAAGCATGGCCACACCCTCCCTTTTTTTTGTCGTCTATAGTTTGTAAAAGTGTTGCCCCATATTCTTGTTAATATAAGAGGGCATCAGTTACTTTTAGATAAAGTAGAAAAGAAGTGCTACAAGAAACACTCCCGCACTACATCATTTCAGGTCACAACAACAATAACAAGTAAAAAACAGTTAAACACAAATGACGTCATATTACCTAGAAATGTACGCTTCATCAAAACATTAAATGAAGCACTATGTATATAATTTTTTTTTAAGGACTAATATTTTATAAAATAATAGCAGTGTTACAAACTGTGAGGTAGTAAGTTATCAACGGAAATAACTGTAGTATATGTTGTTAATGTCTCGCACAGATAGATCTCCAACCCTTTGAAGTACTATAAACTCACAGTATTAAAATGTACAGGGTGCGTTTATAGTATTCCACAGGAGAAGAAGAACACAACAAAAAAATCAAAATTTTTACAATTTCTTTTCTGTAGAAGTTGGGAAAGTTTTGTCGTAGTGCTTAGAGGTCGCTCACTGCTCCGCTAACAGATCACATACTCCTTTAAGAACATATAGGATAGTAGTAATATATACACTACTATTCCTATAAATTCTATAGGGAGAACGAGAATAGGAACCACAACAGAGAAAAAGAGAAATACCAAAATATCATTAAAAAATGTAGGGTTTATCAAAGGCATTCAGTAAGAAAGTGTCTATGCAAACAATCTTTTTTTAAACTGCAATTTCAAAAAATATTCTCACTGTAAAAATATCTCATCAAGTAAGTTATAAAGGTCAGTAAGCTGTATTTGAGATGGTTTACTCCTGGCGGCGACAAATCTCCTATTCCTGTTGTGTGAAAATATGACACTCTACTACAATATAGAGAGTGACACTGATGCCACACAAAAAGGAAAAGGAAAATAAAGTCATGAACACAAAACAAGATCAATAACGAAATACTTTCCAGCGGTGAATATGTTCAGAGCTTCTTTTCTCCGGGACTTCGACATTTTTCATCTTCGCGCCAACAGGTCATAAACTCCTCTGAGATCATAATGACTGTGAATATTACAATATACATATTCACACTACATGATCCCAAGGGGGAAACAGAGTAAGAACCAGAAGCTGCTGACGTTACTTATCAATCTTTAGTCTTCGCGCCCACGGGTCACCAACACCTCTGAGGTCAAGTATAGTGTCAATTTTATAGTATACAAAGTGACACTATATGAGCTCAAATGAGCCAGAAAAGGAATAGTGTTTCCTCTATTTTGTCTGTTTCTGAATACAAGCTGCTGACGTTACATATAAATGGTAAAAACAACCAATAACATTTTTTTCTAAATACAAATCTTTAAATATTCACAAATAGCTACGTATTATAAATATCTACTATGCCATAATCAAACAACTTACAACTCCGTAATATGTTTTGTTGTCGCAAAAGAAGAATCCGACGCTAAAAAACGGAAGCTGCATCACAGAATGGACACGCGTAAATAACTCGCAAAAACAAAACTAATCGAACAACGGGTGTGGTTACACTACTATTCCTATAAATTCTATAGGGAGAAACAGAATAGGAACCACAACAGAGAAAAAGAGAAATACCAAAATATCATTCAAAAATGTAGGGTTTATCAAAGGCATTCAGTAACAAAGTGTCTATGCAAACAATTTTTTTTTTAAACTGCAATTTCAAAAAATAATCTCACTGTAAAAATATCTGATCAAGTAAGTTATAAAGGTCAGTAAGCTGTATTTGAGATGGTTTACTCCTGGCGGCGACAAATCTCCAATTCCTGTTGTGTGAAAATATGACACTCTACTACAATATAGAGAGTGACACTAATGCCACACAAAAAGGAAAAGGAAAATAAAGTCATGAACATAAAACAAGATCAATAACGAAATACTTTCCAGCGGTGAATATGTTCAGAGCTTCTTTTCTCCGGGACTTCGAAATATTTCATCTTCGCGCCGACGGGTCATAAACTCCTCTGAGATCATAATGACTGTGAATATTACAATATACATATTCACACTATATGATCCCAAGGGGGAAACAGAGTAAGAACCAGAAGCTGCTGACGTTACTTATAAATCTTTAGTCTTCGCGCCCACGGGTCACCAACACCTCTGAGGTCAAGTATAGTGTCAATATTATAATATACAAAGTGACACTATATGAGCTCAAATGAGCCAGAAAAGGAATAGTGTTTCCTCTAATTTGTCTGTTTCTGAATACAAGCTGCTGACGTTACATATAAATGGCAAATACAACCAATAACATTTTTTTCTAAATACAAATCTTTAAAAATTCACAAATAGCTACGTATTATAAATATCTACTATGCCATAATCAAACAACTTACAACTCCGTAATATGTTTTGTTGTCACAAAAGAAGAATCCGACGCTAGAAAACGGAATCTGCATCACAGAATGGACACGCGTAAATAACTCGAAAAAACAAAACTAATCGAACAACGGGTGTGGTTTATATACTTTTTGATTATTGAGTAGTCTATGGAAGGAACATGCGGCTCCGCCCATTTAGATGTCACGTTTTACAGTTGACACGTGCTCACCTCTTCACTGTTTAACTTGTGCACGTGTTGGGAAAAGTTACAAAATGTGAAGTGTGAAAGGTTTCGATTTCGATCCTCACACGTATAAGCTCCTTAATATGTACATACGTTGGAGACCTTAAAAACTGTTACCCGGTAAACCGTGTCATTTCCTTTCTCGTGACTAAAAACATCTATTAATTGCTGTAATTCTAAATAGAAAACATAAAAAAATATAGTTCAGAATAGAAAAAAAAATACGTGCTAATATTTCTCATCACTATAGTTTTAAATTAAAAAAATGCCAGCATTTGTAAAGCATACAGCTACCTCCAGAGAGGTGTCCCGGCGCTCGGGGCGTCGGGAAGATTAAGCAAGGTATTGCCCACAGTGACATAGTGGTGGGCTAACGTGACGCCGGAGCCGGGAATCGAACTGTGAATGCTGTTGTTCTAAGTCAGGTATCATAGCTGCTGCGTCACACTTTTTCCACACTTATATGTTAATTAGTGCTAATTAAGTTTTAAACATTGTTAAATTATAACTTATAACAGACTTATAACAGACTTATAACAGACTTATAACAGACTTCTGTTAGAAATTAGCATTTAAAAAACCTTAGAAATTCACTGAAAAAACCATAGGTTTCAGGCACGTTATAGTTAGTTGGACATTTCACTCGTACAAAACCATAGAAATTCCACCGTTATAGTTAGTTCAGCTAACTATAACTCGCGCCCCCGCAATGCACTGCTGATGACGTCACATATTACATCATTCATGACATGGTCAGTGACATCACTGAAGACATCACTGATGACATCTGAAATGACATCACTGATGACATCACTGATGACATCATCCATGTGAAAATCTGATGCACCTCCTCACACTCTAATATATCCTTTGGTACACCCACTGTAAAATACAGACTACCATTTTCTAGATCATTGACACACCAATACCAGTTACTACATACGCACTCACTGATTGCTAGGTCTACACACACATCCACTCATTCATCCATACAATAACTCATACATGCAGTCACTCATCAATACAACACTATCATATGCACTCATACACCTATACAGACAATCACACACCGCCACTCATCCATGCAGTTACTCACACACCTACTCAGTCATGCTAAGAATCTATCACACTCCCATTTACTCACTTATACAATTATACACACACCACCTCACTTATTCATACAGATACTAACGCATACTTACTGTGTTATATAATCAGTGATACAAGTACACACTGATCTATACAGCCAGTCTCACAATCACTGACTATCATGTAGAGTCCTTTATATACTTCAACTCTCACATACACTGCCTTTTACATATGTAGTTACTTGGACATGTACCACTCAGACATTCATTCACTCACCAAGACACCAATACACACACTCACGCACCCATACAGCTGTTTCCACATGCACTCTTGAACCCATACACCCAGTGAATCAACCACTCAAACATCTATGCACAGAGTCACACACCTCCCACCCACCCACACACACACTCAATCTCCCCCAAAAAATACTCAGACAACCAATCAATAACCTATATAGACACTGATGTAGCTACTGACCAACCCATGCAGCAGCTTGCACAACAACAGACAGACTAATACAGACATTCACACAGTTTAGTCACTAAACCCATGCATTCAGTAAGACACATTTAATCACTCATTTATACAGTCAGTCACTCACCTACTAAATCCTCCATCCAGACACTTATACACCCACTCATTCTTCCATACACCTTGGAATATATATAAAACATATTAAAAAAATTAAAGAAACACACAGTCACTGGATGATGTCGTCAGTGATGTCATCAGTGATGTCATTTGAGATGTCATCAGTGATGTCACTGACCATGTCATGAATGATGTAATATGTGACATCATCAGCAGTGCATTGCGGGGGTGCGAGTTATAGTTAGCTGAACTAACTATAACTGTGGAATTTCTATGGTTTTGTATGAGTGAAATGTCCAACTAACTATAACGTGCCTGAAACCTATGGTTTTTTCAGTGAATATATATATATATATAAAAGTCCAAACAGTTTTGCCCAATGCCGTACGCATGCCCTTCGATGTCGGTGCCAGCCGTGGCGGCCAGAACCATGAAAATAGTCAACAATCCTTATGCATATAAAAAGGAAGTGGCACTCCGTTACGGTCCACAGATCTTAGAGTCCCGCTACATTATTGATTTGAATACCAGAATGACTTTTGGATTAAACAAAGAAGAGGAATTGGCTACACACATAGGGATTTAGCTAATTTTTTCATTGTACTTTTTTGAAAATGTTTTCTGTGCAATCTTTTCTTACTTTATTTTTCCCTTGTAGTAACTATTTATGCTTCTTTATGCTTGTGGATATTGTTATTCTCATGTAGGGTGCACAGAGAGCACGTATTCCTTTGAGGTCAGATCGTGTGTTAATGTATGACATAGGGGCACTTGCCCTTTATATATGTATATTATATATTTATATATATTTTTGGGATCAAATTGGTATTTTCCAGATCATGGTCATTTTTGAAGCTATTATTTGTGCCTGTGTGATCTATCCTCATAATGGATTTGTATTTATAAACACTTTGATGCTTTCACTTTTTCTCACTCTGCACTTACCTGCTCTATTTTAGAATTAATTTTCTATACTCGCAGTTGCCTTCTGTACATGCATTTGTGATCTTTTGATTGTAGATCAGTATTCTCATGATTTTGCTTATAATTGTGTCATCTTGATATGTATATATGATCCTCTACTGTGCGGCACTATTAGTGATATGATGACTTGGATTACGACATATTATATGTCATATGGTTTTGCTGTGGTTAACACGCCACGCAATGAGGAATCCTCATTTATTTACGAACAGATGAAATTTCGTGGAGAATGTTGTTTATTCCATTTGTGATTGTCATTCTTTGAAGTGCGCTAACTTTAATAATTACAGGAGCTGCACATAAGATTTATGTGAATCTTTCTACTCTGTCTATTATGTCACATGGTAATCCTACGGCCGCACAGCCCATTGTCTAGCATATTGCTTTCAATTGAAATTATCAAGTGTTTGAAGGGTAATCTTGCACGGTAATTTTCTGACACTACGCATGATGACATTAGCGGAATTTAGATACTTTTATACATACTATTTTGTATTTTTGACAAAACGCCCATTAGGATGTTTTTCATTTCTATTATGACGTGTAAAGTATTTCAATGGAACTGTGAGCAGTGATTTTGAAACTTGACGAAGGCCGCCAGGCCGAAACGCGTTGTTCTCTGCACATTAAAACCATCTGTGGATCGTAACGGTGTGCCGCTTCCTTTTCATATGCATAAGGATTGTTGACTATATATATATATATATTCACTGAAAAAACCATAGGTTTCAGGCACGTTATAGTTAGAAATTAGCATTTAAAAAACCTTAGAAATTCACTGAAAAAACCATAGGTTTCAGGGGCGTTATAGTTAGTTGGACATTTCACTCGTACAAAACCATAGAAATTCCCCCGTTATAGTTAGTTCAGCTAACTATAACTCGCGCGCCCGCAATGCACTGCTGATGACGTCACATATTACATCACTCATGACATGGTCAGTGACATCACTCATGACATCACTGATGACATCTCAAATGACATCACTGATGACATCACTGATGACATCATCCTTGTGATAGAGTGGCAGACCTCCTCTCACACTAATATAACCTTTGATACACACACTCAAAAATACAAACTAACATTTTCAAAACAATGGACATACCAATACCAGTTACAACACACCTATTCAGTAATTCCAAGATCTACACACACATCCACTCATTCACCAACAGTCCCTATACAGTCACTCATACATGTACTCACTCATCATATGTACTCATACACCTATACATCCTGTTACACACCACCACTCATCCATAGAGTTACTCACACACATAGTCACACATGCAAACAAAGTTTCAAACATCCATTTACTTGCATATACAGTTATACACACTACCACACTTACTTCTACAGAAACTTACACATACTTACTCTCTTAAACAATCACTTATAGAAACACCTACTTATTTGTACAGGAACTCTTCCAATCTCTCACTCTCACATATACTCACGTATATACACCAATACTCACATATACTAGTTTAAAACATATGTAGTTACTCATAAAGACACTATTGAGACAGTCATTCACTCACTAACACACCCATACACATACTCATCCACCTATACAGTCCTGCACACATGCTGCCTTCAACATATACAAACAGTGAGTCACTCATTCATGCATCTATGCACTAAGTAATACCCCCCACCGAACCATACAGACACTCAGACACTCATACTGATACTCAAAAACCAACTAATAACCCATATAGACACTCATGTAGCTACTCACCAACCCATGCAGCCACTTATACACAAAGTGAGAGACTGATACAGATATTTTCATATTTAAACATTACTCACTAACCCATGTATTCACTAAGATACACTTAGTCAGTTATACAATCAATTTTACAAAAAAAATCATCCATTTAGACACTTATATACCCATTTATTCTTCCATCGACCTTGAGATATACATATATAAAACATATTTAATTTTCAGAAAAACACACATTTACTGGATGATATCATCAGTGATGTCATTTGAGATGTCATCAGTGATGTCATGAGTGATGTCACTGACCATGTCATGAGTGATGTAATATGTGACGTCATCAGCAGTGCATTGTGAGTCGCATGAGTTATAGTTAGCTGAACTAACTATAACAGGGGAATTTCTATGGTTTTGTATGAGTGAAATGTCCAACTAACTATAACGCCCCTGAAACCTATGGTTTTATCAGTGAATTTCTAAGGTTTTTTAAATGCTAATTTCTAACTATAACGTGCCTGAAACCTATGGTTTTTTCAGTGAATTTCTAAGGTTTTTTAAATGCTAATTTTACGTGCCTGAAACCTATGGTTTTTTCAGTGAATATATATATATTTATTATACTATGTATACATGTGAAAATGTCTCGGTCCCCTGTTTGCCTCAGTGGCACGGAAAAAATGGGTGGAACTGATCTCAGCACGCCGACGAGGTCCTCTTATGGCTCCGATGACGTCATACGGTGTCGCGAGCGGAGCCATGCTCGTTGACGTGGGAGAGCTAGGAAAGAATTTCCGTGGAATGCTGGTGCAGGGGATATTCACCTAAGTGTTCAGGCTAGTCCTTTGGGAGCAACTGTTTATGTTGCCACTCCAGAAACCGAAACCAGTGATCCGAGGGCAGAGGCCCTGCAGATGGCACACAAGGTGGGGTGCCCAGTCGTGTGCACCGGCGGGGCAGCGAAGTGACAAGCACCACAACCCACAAAAAAGGTAATGAGGGCACTGAATAACACAGGATCTTCTCTTTGTATCTGGCAGGAACAACAAAGTTAAAATGCCCTAGTTCCAAAATGTAGAATTAGTGCTACAACGGTCTTCAAGAGGACCTGCGATGCCGCTTCTGCCTCCTGTACCCTGGAGGCGGCACATGGGTCACGCGGTACGGTCATACTGCGGTGGGACGCACACTCGTTGACCTCTCATGGCACTGCTCCACACTTCAGGGAGGATGCTTTCCATTAGCTATGTTTTCTGGTGACATGTCGTGCCGGCCCCGTCCAACAACAGAACTCCTTTAGATCCAAACAGACTCTTCCACTCTCTCACCGGAAGTGAAACCATGCCACGCGGACACTTTCACAATACAACAGCCGGGAATGCACTTTTCGGTAAAAAAACCACATTCCTTCCTCCTAATTAATCAAATAAACGTCTCACTGAAGAACAGGGGCCAGCTTCGATCGGTAAACAGCCGTTACAACAACTTTTTTACTTTGCGATACCATTACAACGCATGCATTACCACACATGCGTTGTACATCACGAAGTCATTACTACACATTTTTTTAGAACGCACGGTCATTTACCACGCATGCCTTTACAACGAATTTTGTTGTAAAGGTATGTATGGTAAATGACCATGCGTTCTAAAAAACATGTAGACGATCCATGTCGTTGTAAGGA
The DNA here is from genome assembly GCA_963921515.1 of Calotriton arnoldi. Lineage (NCBI taxonomy): Eukaryota > Metazoa > Chordata > Amphibia > Caudata > Salamandridae > Calotriton > Calotriton arnoldi. The sequence continues at coordinate 598,563 of CAWUFW010010027.1, read as the reverse complement.
AACAGAGGCTGTTCCGTTTCCTCACAATGACGTGCACCGCCCCTCAGAGATGACATGAAGCAGGAACCACGAGGAGAGAGGAACCATGAGGAGTGAGAGGTAAGGGGGATTGGGCATGGGGTGGGGGTTTCTTTTCTAGGGTTTAGGGTAGTGCAGTGGTGTTTGGGTAGTGTAGGGGTCCTGCTGGGGGTAGTGTTTTAGGGTTTAGGGTAGTGCAGTGGTGTTTGGGTAGTGTAGGGGGTCGTGCTGGGGGTAGTGTTTTAGGGTTTAGGGTAGTGCAGTAGTGTAGGGGGTCGTGCTGGGGGTAGTGTTTTAGGGTTTAGGATAGTGCAGTGGTGTATGGGTAGTGTAGGGGGTCGTGCTGCAGTAGTGTTTTAGTGTTTAGGGTAGTGCAGTGGTGTTTGAGTAGTGTAGGGGGTCATGCTGGTGGTAGTGTTTTAGGGTTTAGGGTAGTGCAGTGGTGTTTGTGTAGTGTAGGGGGTCATGCTGGGGGTAGTGTTTTATGGTTTAGGGTAGTGCAGTGGTGTTTGGGTAGTGTAGGGGGTCGTCCTGGGGGTAGATTTAGGGTTTAGGGTAGTGCAGTGGTGTTTGGGTACTGTAGGGAGTCGTGCTGGGGGTAGTGTTTTAGGGTTTAGGGTAGTGCAGTGGTGTTTGTGTAGTGTAGGGGGTTGTGCTGGGGGTAGGGTTTCAGGGTTTATGTTAGTGCAGTGGTGTTTGGGTAGTGTAGGGGTAGTGCTGGGGTAGTGTTTTAGGGTTTAGGGCAGTGCAGTGGTGTTTGTGTAGTGAAGGGGGTCATGCTGTGGGTAGTGTTTTAGGGTTTAGGGTAGTGCAGTCGTGTTTGTGTAGAGTAGGGGGTCGTGTTTTAGGGTATAGGATAGTGCAGTGGTGTTTGGGTAGTGTAGGGGTCATGCTGGGGTTAGTGTTTTAGGGTTTAGGGTAGTGCAGTGGTGTTTGGGTACTGTAGGGGGTCGTGCTGGGGGTAGTGTTTTAGGGTTTAGGGTAGTGCAGTGGTGTTTGTGTAGTGTGGGAGGTCATGCTGGGGGTATATTTAGGGTTTAGTGTAGTGCAGTGGTGTTTGGGTAGTGTAGGGAGTTGTGCTGGGGGTAGTGTTTTAGAGTTTAGGGTAGTGCAGTGGTGTTTGGGTAGAGTAGGGAGTCGTGCTGGTGGTAGTGTTTTAGGGTTTAGGGTAGTGCAGTGGTGTTTGGGTAGTGTAGGGAGTTGTGCTGGTGGTAGTGTTTTAGGGTTTAGGGTAGTGCAGTTATGTTTGGGTAGTGTAGGGTGTCGTGCTGGGGGTAGTGTTTTAGGGTTTAGGGTAGTGCAGGGGTGTTTGGGTAGTGGAGGGGGTAGTGTTTTTGGGTTTAGGGTAGTGCGCCCAACCAGCCACAATATCCGTGGACAAAGGGGATCCTGACTCTTTGGAACGCTCCGTCAATTGAATAATTTGGGTCAAGGGCCCTACCACGTCCAAGACCTATCAATTCCTTTCTTGTGATCCCTCATATACTTGGAGAAAAAGGTACATAGTTTCTCATCAATTTCAGGCGTGTGTGCCACCTTCCCCTTCAGTGAGGGCCTGGGGCATTCTCCCCTCATCCTATTCCTGACCCCCCTTTCAAGGGATTGATGGATTTTCCCCACCACATACTCTGCCACTTTGGCGTCAGGTGTCCACTCTGCCGACCTAGGATGGTAAATTTGGGTAGGCTCGAACATGTCCGAGTGGACCCTGTCCCCAACCGGGGACTCTGGACACCAGGGACGCCCCGAGTCCTTATCCTCATCGGAGGAGAAATCGTCCTCCGATACACCCTCTCCCTCTAAGGGAAACCCGCCGTCGGGGTCTACAATAGTGGTGACAGTGTCGAAATTTTCTCCGGGCCCCTCCTCCTCCCGGCAGGATACATGTTTTAGCGTTCGCGCACTCTTGAGGAAGGTCTCCGTAAGTTTATCAAATCCTTCCAAGTGCCCCGCGTTATGCTTAACGGCCCTTTTATTCCCCATCTGGGAGCTACTTGGACCCGCCACCACCAGATCTGGGTCACTGAACACCCCAGGGATGCTTTTCGCCAGCTTATCAACCTGATCCCTAAGAGGAGCCAGCGCCCTAGAAATAGCCAGAGAGAGGGCTTGGTCTACTGCTGGAGGGAGAAGTTGGGGGCCATTCCTCCTCCACTTCCTGGTAGGAGGAGTAAAAATGGTCTTCTGGAGAAGACATGATAGCAGAGGGTGTGAGCACAGAACAAATGCCCTTAAAATCCTTAAGACAGCCCCCTCGCCGGTGCTCCAACAGCTGGGCTTTCCCCGAAGCTGTTATAAGAATAGACTGAGGCGCAATACCAATTACCACCACCAGGTGGGCTGGTCACTAACGTGGCCGTGTGGGGAAATCACCGCGTAGCGGTGTCAAAATTAGGCGAGGGTTGGTCGGGAATCAAGCGGACACTAAAGGAGTGACCAGATTCCCAAACGCGCGTAAAGACCAGCGGGAGCGCTTGACGGAGCTGCCTCGCTCGGACCAGACGCGCCTGACAGGATCTCTCCGTGCGCAGAGCACACAGCGGGAGAAACTGCGAGGGGGAGAACGCGCTCGGGTGATACTTGTGCTACATTTGGGCTCTTTTTTCTCTGGTGGCCATCTTGGGAGACTTATTTGTTATGAAGTTTCCTAATTTCGTCATTTACTGCAGTCTCCTCAGTAGGAAATGCTTTCAGTTTTTTACTTTGATTCCATCAAGAAGGCATTCAGATGTGTCACACATATGCCATAAATTCAGAATGTTATTACTCTAGTTGTTCATTAGATCACTGTAGTAAAGCTACTGCTCACCAGGGAGTTAACTGAAAGTCTACTGCTGGTATTGAAAGTCATTGTTTCAGTCTGCATGTCAGAATTTATAAATGAAATAGAAGAGGATTTGAGATCTCACTTAAAACATTCCCTAAATTTTCTTTCTGCAGCACTAACCATAATTTTTATGGCAAAATGAACCCCCTCATTTTGTTCCTTTTTAAATAAAATGTTTTAAGTGTTACCAGTTTATTCCAATCAAGATGGCTTCAGGTGTGCCATACTTTTGTCATAAGTAAGACTGTTAGCGCTCTAGTTGTTCTTTAGAACACTCTGGGAAGCTGCAGTAGAACACAAAGGCATCAACTTGACAGGCTGCTCCTGTTGAAATATAACAGGAAGATATTTGAGATATCACTTAAAACATGTCCTAATTTTTCTTTCTACAGCACTAACCATAATTTCTATGACAAAATGAACCCCCTTATTTTGTTCCTTTTTAAATTAAATGTTTTAAGAGTTACCAGTTTATTCCAATCAAGATGGCTTCAGCTGTGCCATAATTTTGTCATAAGTAAGACTGTTAGCGCTCTAGTTGTTCTTTAGAACACTCTGAGAAGCTGCAGTAGAACACAAAGGCATCAACTGACAGGCTGCTCCTGTTGAAATATAACAGGAAGATATTTGAGATCTCACTTAAAACATGTCCTAATTTTTCTTTCTACAGCACTAACCATAATTTCTATGGCAAAATGAACCCCCTCATTTTGTTCCTTTTTAAATTAAATGTTTTAAGTGTCACCAGTTTATTCCAATCAAGATGGCTTCAGGTGTGCCATACTTTTGTCATAAGTAAGACTGTTAGCTCTCTAGTTGTTCTTTAGAACACTCTGGGATGGATTATTATGTGAGATATGGCGGTTAAGGGAATCCGTATATGTTCTTTTAATGTTTGTGGCCTAAATAATAGTAACAAAAGGCGTAGGATAGCCGCAGAATTACGTATTATTAAACCAGATATTCTGTGTATCCAGGAAACACATATAGCTTGGTCCAAACGTAAATTGTTGGAAGAAATAGGATACACACTTCTTGCTGCAACTCGGCAGACCACCGCTAATAGGGGTGGAGCTATTTTGGTATATGGTGGCATTATGGGGACAGGGAGGGTAGCGGTGGACAATTATGGAAGATGGGCGATAGCCGAATGTTTAATAGGAACAACTAAGTGTACTATCTGCTCTGTCTATGGGTCAAATGTAGACGAAGCTGGTATATTGGAAAATCTAAATGTCGAATGGCATTATGGCCCACCCCACTAATTTTATGTGGGGATTTTAATATCCATTTAGAGGGGCAAATCTTAAACCCCAAATATAAGTATGTGGGCCGCAAACCCAAAGTTTTTAAGGCTTTAGTCCAAGTATTGAGGGTTCATGGGTTAGTGGACACATGGAGGACAATACATTCGTTAGATCCCGGATATACGTTTTATTCACATCCGCATCAAAAATTGGTAAGATTAGATTATGTATTTTTGTCTAGGGCACTCTTAGTTGGAGCAAAAATGCAGGTCTGGCCCCGAATTACAGCAGATCATGGTCCTTTACTGCTGGACTTGCATATCATTAAGCAGAGGAAGGGTGGAAGGATATTTACCTTTAACAGGAAATTATTGAATGATCAGGCATTTAGAGATCATATGACTAGGTGGACAAAGGATTTTCTCGATATAAATAGGGGATCCGCCTCGGGTTCTATTGTATGGGATACTCTTAAAGCAGGAATACGGGGTGAGGCACTGAGTTTTGGGCTAGCTAAATTAAAACAAGGGCAAACAGTTATGCACCAGCTGTTGGATGAGCTTCGTGAGATGGAATCGGAATTGATAAAGATTCTTAGACAGGGGTCAGATGCTAAAATTATATGTAGTAAGTTAGCATGTGTTAAAGCTAAAATAAATGCGATCTGGTGCAAGGAAATTGCCCTTCAATACAATACTTATAAACAAAGTCGATATGAATATGGAGAGTCAACTGGTCGGTGTCTTGCACAGCGACTCAGAGTTAGACAATCCTCTCAAAGAATTTTGGCTATGATGGATGCGGCGGGTAACATGGTTGAAACAGAGGAGGGTATCTTGTTTTTTTTTTATGAGTTCTATCAAGAGCTATATAAGCAACAGGATACTGAGGAATTAGATATCGAACATTTTTGTCAAAAATTAGTATTGAATCGGATAACTGTTGAGGAGCAAGCATCACTGGATGAATCAATAACAATCGAGGAAATGGAGGCAGCAGTAGGACAGTTAGCACGTGGGAAAGCTGCTGGTCCCGATAAATTACCATTAGAAATGTATCAGCTGCTCTTTCCAGTGTTGAAAACTGATATGCAGGGTGTTTTTCTGGAAGCACAGCTGGGGAATGTACCCCCATCTTGGGATGAGGCCAACATTGTCGTGTTTCAAAAAAAGGATAAGCCCCCTAACATACCAGGGTCATATAGACCGATATCTTTGTTAAACGCTGATGGGAAAATCTATGCCAAGATTTTAGCTAATAGGTTAATGCGGGTTATTACGCTCTTGGTTTCAATGTCACAACATGGATTTATTCCAGGTAGAAGTACCATTAATCATATTCACAGAGTTATTACTCATAGACTTCGCCAATGTTTATCATAAAAAGTTGGGCCTAATATTTCTCGACGCCGAGAAGGCGTTTGATCGTGTATCTTGGATTTTTATGTGGGGTATTATGCGGGAGATGGGGTTTGGGCCAGGATTTATTAAGTCGATTCGAAGTATGTATAAGGCACCAAGAGCTAGAATTTGTGTTATGGGCAGGGAATCTCAGCAAGTCTGTATTAATAGGGGAACAAGGCAGGGATGTCCCTGCTCCCCATTACTTTTTGCATTATATATTGCCCCATTTGTTCATATGCTAGAACAAAGCAGTATGATAAGGTCAATGGAATGTGGGCTCTATCGGGTACGTGTTCTAGCATATGCGGATGATATCGTTGTAGCCTCTGCAGATCCTGCACAGGCTATAAGGGAGATAGAAAAGCTGGCTGAAGAGTTTGGGGCGGTGTCGGGATATAAACTTAATGTGGCCAATACTCAGATAGTATGCACTGATCAGGCCTGTCCGGGGGAGAGTCAGGTGACGGATGAAGCTCGATATTTCGGTATTAAAATCAGAATGTCCCTACAAGAATTAATTGAGGTCAACTGGGGTAGTATCATCCTAACGGTCAAGAAGCAGTTAGATCATTTGGAGTGTTTGCATTTGACTTTAGTTGGGAGACGAAATGTTTTAAAAATGATTGTTCTTCCTAAAGTACTATACTACTTTAGAGCAGTACCACTAGAGCTTACAAACAAACAGCTACAAGGGATCCAATCTATATGTGATAGGTTCATGTGGGGACAACGCAAGGCGAGGAGAGCTTTTAAATACATGATGCTACCACTAGACAGGGGAGGTTGGTCTGTTCCGAATTTTCGTTTTTATTATTATGTTTGTTTATTGCAAAATATACGTATTTTGTTGACAGGGGAAGACCCGATAGCGGCAGAAGCTCCATCAATATATCAAATATTGTTAGGGGAAGAAGCTAGAAATGTGTTAATGAAATTTTCTGAGCCAAGTTATTATAAAAAAACAAGGTTCAAGGTTATGATTTCAGCCTATAAGGTGTGGAAAAGGGTATGTAAGTGGTTGAATATTCCACAATTGAATCATTATACTCCTCTCGACTCAGCTGTCAGGTTCCCAGAAATATTTTGGGATTATAAGATGTTATGTTGGAAGATGCAGGGGATTAGATATTTGGGTGATTTATATAAGGGAGGGTGCTTTGCTCATTTGTGGAATTAGCTGAAAGTTATCAACTTCAACATCACGAATTTTTAAGTATCTGCAATTGCGTGATTATCTCGTTAGACATCACCTGTATGAGGGAATTATGACACTTCCAATAGTAGAGGCAATTAGAAGGAAGGCAAAGATAGGGGTATTATATGCTATGTTAATTGAATCTCAAAAAGACGATCTGGTGGCCCATGATCTCAAATGGGCTGTACGTTTAGGGGTTAATGGAGGGGGGATGCAGACCTCTATAGACATTGCAGGAAGAATACTGTTATCAGCGAATTTACAAACGCAACATTTTAAGTCTATTTTCGACCTAAATTACACACCTGAAGGCATGATGAAGTGGGGTGGAAATAATGATGGTAAATGTTTCAGGTGCCGTATTGATGGAGCTGATAGTGTACACGTTTTCTTTGAGTGTATTGCATTGTCGCAATTTATACAACAAATAGAACTGTTTCTGCAAGAAGTAACAGGTACCTTTATTTCAATGACGAAGGCAATGATGCTATTAGGGATATGGCCAAATATCTCACATGTGCAACCAGTGTATAAATTTAGATACTTAGCATTTATTGCCGCAGCTGTGGCACATTTATGTATTGCCTTATGTTGGCTTCAAAGTGAGGCTCCCACATTCGAGATGTGGAGGGCTAAATTTTTCATGTCTTTAATATGGAATATAATTTATATGCCTTAAAATCATCTAAACGGCAAAAACTTGGGATTCAGATATGGGAGTCTATGATACAATATATGAAATAATTAGTTGATTTCTGTTTAATGATAATTTGATTCTAACCTGCTTTGTTCATGTTGCGTGTGTTGATCCACTTCGTGATAGTTAATATTGTATCAATTATTTTGTTGGTATTGATTATAACTGCTATGACATGTATTTGTGACATGGATTGAGTCAATAAAAAAAAAATAGAACACTCTGGGAAGCTGCAGTAGAACACAAAGGCCTCAACTGACAGGCTACTCCTGTTGAAATATAACAGGAAGATATTTGAGATCTCACTTAAAACATGTCCTAATTTTTCTTTCTACAGCACTAACCATAATTTCTATGACAAAATGAACCCCCTCATTTTGTTCCTTTTTAAATTAAATGTTTTAAGAGTTACCAGTTTATTCCAATCAAGATGGCTTCAGGTGTGCCATACTTTTGTCATAAGTAAGACTGTTAGCGCTCTAGTTGTTCTTTAGAACACTCTGGGAAGCTGCAGTAGAACACAAAGGTATCAACTGACAGGCTGCTCCTGTTGAAATATAACAGGAAGATATTTGAGATCACACTTGAAACATGTCCTAATTTTTCTTTCTACAGCACTAACCATAATTTCTATGGCAAAATGAACCCCCTCATTTTGTTCCTTTTTAAATTAAATGTTTTAAGTGTTACCAGTTTATTCCAATCAAAATGGCTTCAGGTGTGCCATACTTTTGTCATAAGTAAGGCTGTTAGCACTCTAGTTGTTCTTTAGAACACTCTGGGAAGCTTCAGTAGAACACAAAGGAATCAACTGACAGTCTCTGCCCTTGTTGGATGTACATGTTTTACTGAGAATGTCAGACTTCATTCTCACATGACTGAGAAATATAATGTGAATTTACAGAAAATATGCTCTCATTTTAGCTTCTGGGGCACCTTCCAAAACTGTATGGGACAAGCATGTGAAAATAGTTTTCTCTCAAACATGATTCATGATATCCCAGCAGAAGGTTTTTCACAGGGTAAAATCACCTTAGAACACACCACAATTCCTGAAATTAGTATGGTACCATCAACAAATGAATTCTAATGTAACTAAAGTCTGTTATCACCCTTTATAGTTCTCCTTTTGGTAACCCTCAAAATCTTCGATTCACTACAATGCATTTCAATGGGGTACTATCATTTATATTGGTCCCAAGATGGCTGCCAGCAATTCCAGGATGAAGTGCTGACAGCCAATCAGATCTCACGATGACATGTGTGGTTAGGCTCCGCCCAGATATATATGTGTTTTCTTTTTCAAATTTCTCAGGAACTACTGAACGGATTTACACCATTTAATGAAAAGGCACGACTCTGAACCAAGGGCTACCTTTTTGCCAAATTTGGTGTAATTCCGTTCAGCAGTTCGGGCTGTAACTGCGATGAAAGGTTCCTATGGAAAATTGCATGGGGAAAACACGTTTTGGGACCCCTCTTTTTTCTCGGCTCTCACTTGACGAATCACCTTGAGACTTTCAGGATAGGAGCGGACCGGAGCGCCCCACGAGTTTTGAAAATTTCACGAAGATTCGTCAACTGGCGCCAAAGTTATTTCAAATAGAATGTTGCGGATTTCCTATGGAAAATAGGTCCTAACTATAACTATCTACTGGCGACCGCCAGTAGATAATATATATATATATAAATTCACTGAAAAAACCATAGGTTTCAGGGACGTTACAGTTGGTTGGACATTTCACTCGTACAAAACCAGAGAAATTCCGCCGTTATAGTTTGTTCAGCAAACTATAACTTGCGCCCCCGCAATGCACTGCTGATGACGTCACATATTACATCATTCATGACATGGTCAGTGACATCACTGATGACATCTCAAATGACATCACTGATGACATCACTGATGACATCATCCAGTGACTGTGCGTTTGTTTAAAGTTTAAATATGTTTTATATATATGTCAAGGTGTATTGAAGAATGAGTGGGTGTATAAGTGTCTGGATGGAGGATTTAGTAGGTGCGTGACTGACTGTTTAAGTGAGTGATTAAATGTGTCTTACTGAATGCATGGGTTAGTGACTAAACTGTGTGAATGTCTGTATCAGTCTGTCTGTTGTTGTATAAGCTGCTGCATGGGTTGGTCAGTAGCTACATGAGTGTCTATATGTGTTATCGATTGGTTGCCTGAGTATTTGTATGGGTGCCTGAGTGTGTGTGTGGGTGGGTGGGTGGGAGGTGTGTGACTCTGTGCATAGATGTTTGAGTGGTTGATTCACTGGGTGTATGGGTTCAAGAGTACATGTGGAAACAGCTGTATGGGTGGGTGAGTGTGTGTATGGGTGTGTTGGTGAGTGAATGGATGTCTCAGTGGTACATGTCCAAGTAACTACCTATGTAAAAGGCAGTGTATGTGAGAGTTGGAGTATATAAATGAGTATACGTGAGAGTCAGTGATTGTGAGAGTGGCTGTATGGATGAGTGTGTACTTGTATCAGTGATTGTATAAGAGAGTAAGTATGTATTTGTTTCTGTATGAATAAGTGATGTGGTGTGTGTATAACTGTATACATGAGTAAATGGAAGTGTGATTGATTCTTTGCATGACTACCTATGTGTGTGAGTAACTCTGGATGAGTGGTGGTGTGTGAGTGTTTCTATAGGTGTATGAGTGCATATGATAGTGTTGTATTGATGAGTGACTGCATGTATGAGTGATTGTATGGGTGAATGAGTGGATGTGTGTGTAGACCTAGGAATCAGTGAGTGCGTATGTAGTAACTGGTATTGGTGTGTCGATGGTTTCGAAAATGGTAGTCTGTATTTTACAGTGGGTGTATCAAGGTTATATTAGGGTGTGAGGAGGTGCTTCAGATTTTCACGTGGATGATGTCATCAGTGATGTCATTTGAGATGTCACTGACCATGTCATGAATGATGTAATATGTGACGTCATCAGCAGTGCATTGCGGGGGCGCAAGTTATAGGTAGCTGAACTAACTATAACGGCAGAATTTCTCTGGTTTTGTACGAGTGAAATGTCCAACTAACTATAACGTCCCTGAAACCTATGGTTTTTTCAGTGAATTTCTAAGGTTTTTTAAATGCTAATTTCTAACTATACCGTACTTGAAACCTATGGTTTTTTCAGTACATTTCAATGGTTTTTTAAATGCTAATTTCTAACTATAACGTCCCTGAAACCTATGGTTTTTTCAGTGAATATCTGATGAAATGAAAATAAAGGATTGTGAAAACACCTAACCTGGAAGTGCGACCCTTTTTCCTTCACCTCGAGGGATTTGGAAAATGGAATTTGGCGTGGTTCAACCAAGGGTCACGCACCGAGAGAGAATCACCTTATGGAGTCAGCAACTGTGAACTAAAGCAAAAGGATATATATATATATATATATATATATATATATATATATATATATATATTATCTACTGGCGGTCACCAGTAGATAGTTATAGTTAGGACCTATTTTCCATAGGAAATCCGCGACATTCTATTTGAAATAACTCTTGCGTCGGTTGACGAATCTTCGCGAAAGTTTCAAACTTTATGGCCCACTCCGGTCCGCTCCTACCCTGAAAGTCTCAGGGTGATTCGCCAAGCGAGGGCCGAGAAAAAAGGGGGGTCCCAAAACGTGTTTTCCCCATTCATTTTCCCATAGGAAACTTTAGACACGGCTACAGCCCGAACTGCTGAACGGAATTACACCAAATTTGGCAAAGAGGTAGTTCTTGGTTCAGAAAGAACCCTTTTTGTTAAATAGTGTAAATCCGTTCAGTAGTTGCGGAGAAATTAAAAAATAAGAGTCAAAAAATCAATTTCCCATAGGAAACTTTATGCAAGGCTACAGCCCGAACTGCTGAACGGAATTACACCAAATTTGGCAAAGAGGTAGTTCTTGGTTCAAAAAGAACCCTTTTTGTTAAATGGTGTAAACCCGTTCAGTAGTTGCTGAGAAAATCAAAAGTAAAAACACATATATATCTTGGCGGAGCCTAACCACACATGTCATCGTGAGATCTGATTGGCTGTCAGCACTTCAACCTGGAATTGCTGGCAGCCATCTTGGGACCAATATAAATGATAGTACCCCTTTGAAATGCATTGTAGTGAATCGAAGATTTTGAGGGTTACCAAAAGGAGAACTATAAAGGGTGATAACAGACTTTAGTTACATTAGAATTCATTTGTTGATGGTACCATACTAATTTCAGGAATTGTGGTGTGTTCTAAGGTGATTTTACCCTGTGAAAAACCTTCTGCTGGGATATCATGAATCATGTTTGAGAGAAAACTATTTTCACATGATTGTCCCATACAGTTTTGGAAGGTGCCCCAGAAGCTAAAATGAGAGCATATTTTCTGTAAATTCACATTATCTTTATCAGTCATGTGAGAATGAAGTCTGACATTCTCAGTAAAACATGTACATCCAACAAGGGCAGAGACTGTCAGTTGATTCCTTTGTGTTCTACTGCAGCTTCCCAGAGTGTTTTAAAGAACAACTAGAGTGCTAACAGCCTTACTTATGACAAAAGTATGGCACACCTGAAGCCATCTTGATTGGAATAAACTGGTAACACTTAAAACATTTAATTTAAAAAGGAACCCAATGATGGGGTTCATCTTGTCATAGAAATTATGGTTAGTGCTCTGGAAAGAAAAATTAGGACATGTTTCAAGTGTGATCTCAAATATCTTCCTGTTATATTTCAACAGGAGCAGCCTGTCAGTTGATGCCTTTGTGTTCTACTGCAGCTTCCCAGAGTGTTCTAAAGAACAACTAGAGCGCTAACAGTCTTACTTATGACAAAAGTATGGCACACCTGAAGCCATCTTGATTGGAATAAACTGGTAACACTTAAAACATTTAATTTAAAAAGGAACAAAATGAGGGGTTCATTTTGCCATAGAAATTATGGTTAGTGCTGTAGAAAGAAAAATTAGGACATGTTTTAAGTGAGATCTCAAATATCTTCCTGTTATATTTCAACAGGAGCAGCCTGTCAGTTGATGCCTTTGTGTTCTACTGCAGCTTCCCAGAGTGTTCTAAAGAACAACTAGAGTGCTAACAGCCTTACTTATGACAAAAGTATGGCACACCTGAAGCCATCTTGATTGGAATAAACTGGTAACACTTAAAACATTTAATTTAAAAAGGAACAAAATGAGGGGTTCATTTTGCCATAGAAATTATGGTTAGTGCTGCAAAAAGAAAATTTAGTGCATGTTTTAAGTGAGATCTCAAATCCTCTTCTATTTCATTAGAAAATTCTGACATGCAGACTGAAACAATCACTTTCAATACCAGCAGTAGACTTCCAGTTAACTCCTTGGTGAGCAGTAGCTTTACTACAGTGATCTAATGAACAACTAGAGTAATAACATTCTGAATTTATGGCAAATGTGTGACACATCTGAATGCCTTCTTGATGGAATCAAAGTAAAAAACTGAAAGCATTTCCTACTGAGGAGACTGCAGTAAATGAGGAAATTAGGAAACTTCATAACAAAGAAGTCTTCCAAGATGGCCACCAGTGAAAAAGAGCCCAAATGTAGCACAAATATTACCCAGATGTAGCCCACATATAGCCCAATGACAAAAGTGTGCAAAACACTTTTTATTTTTAGTTTTTTGCAGTTTTATGTAGTGCAGACTGGTCAGGTATTGGAGCGTTGCATCTTAAAACATGACCCCCTACACTACAAAAACACCACTGCACTACCCTAAACCCTAAAACACTACCCCAGCACGACCCCCTACACTACACAAGCACCACTGCACTATCCTAAACCCTAAAACACTACCCCCAGCATGACCCCCTACACTACACAAACACCACTGCACTACCCTAAACCCTAAAACACTACCCCAACACCACTGCACTAACCTAAATCCTAAAACACTACCCCCAGCACGACCCCCTACACTACCCAAACACCACTGCACTACCCTAAAACATGACCCCTAAACTACACAAGCACCACTGCACTACCCTAAACCCTAAAACACTACCCCAGCACGACCCCCTACACTACACAAGCACCACTGCACTACCCTAAACCCTAAAACACTACCCCAACACCACTGCACTAACCTAAATCCTAAAACACTACCCCCAGCACGACCCCTACACTACCCAAACACCACTGCACTACCCTAAAACATGACCCCTACACTACACAAGCACCACTGCACTACCCTAAACCTAAAACACTACCCCCAGCACGACCCCCTACACTACACAAACACCACTGCACTAACCTAAATCCTAAAACACTACCCCCAGCACGACCCCTACACTACCCAAACACCACTGCACTACCCTAAAACACTACCCCCAGCACGACCCCCTACACTACACAAGCACCACTGCACTACCCTAAACCCTAAAACACTACCCCCAGCACGACCCCCTACACTGCCCGAACACCACTGCACTGCCCTAAACCCTGAAACACCAGCCCCTGCACGACCCCCTACACTGCCCGAACACCACTGCACTGCCCTAAACCCTGAAACACATACCCTAGCACGACCCCTACACTGCCCGAACACCACTGCACTGCCCTAAACCCTGAAACACCACCCCCAGCATGATCCCCTACACTGCCCGAACACCACTGCACTGCCCTAAACCCTGAAACACCACCCCAGCATGACCCCTACACTGCCCGAACACCACTGCACTGCCCTAAACCCTGAAACACTACCCCCAGCAAGACCTCCTACACTGCCCGAACACCACTGCCCCTAAACCCTGAAACACCACCCCAGCACGACCCCCTACACTGCCCGAACACCACTGCACTGCCCAAAACCCTGAAACACCACCCCCAGCACGACCCCCTACACTGCCCGAACACCACTGCACTGCCCTAAACCCTGAAACACCACCCCTGCACGACCCTCTACACTGCCCGAACACCACTGCACTGCCCTAAACCCTGAAACACTACCCCCAGCAAGACCCCCTACACTGCCCGAACACCACTGCACTGCCCTAAACCCTGAAACACCACCCCCAGCAAGACCCCCTACACTGCCCGAACACCACTGCCCTAAACCCTGAAACACCACCCCCAGCAAGACCCCCTACACTGCCCGAACACCACTGCACTGCCCTAAACCCTGAAACACCAGCCCCAGCACAACCCCTACACTGCCCGAACACCACTGCACTGCCCTAAACCCTGAAACACCACCCCCTGCACGACCCCCTACACTGCCCGAACACCACTGCACTGTCCTAAACCCTGAAACACCACCCCCAGCACGACCCCCTACACTGCCCGAACACCACTGCACTGCCCTAAACCCTGAAACACCACCCCCTGCACGATCCCCTACACTGCCCGAACACTACTGCACTGCCCTAAACCCTGAAACAGCACCCCCAGCACGACCCGCTACACTGCACGAACACCACTGCACTGCCCTAAACCCCGAAACACTACCCCCAGCAAGACCCCCTACACTGCCCGAACACCACTGCCCTAAACCCTGAAACACCACCCCCAGCAAGACCCCCTACACTGCCCGTACACCACTGCACTGCCCTAAACCCTGAAACACCACCCCCAGCATGACCCCCTACACTGCCCGAACACCACTGCACTGCCCTAAACCCTGAAACACCACCCCCAGCACGACCCCCTACACTGCCCGAACACCACTGCACTGCCCTAAACCATGAAACACCAGCCCCAGCACGACCCCCTACACTGCCCGAACACCACTGCACTGCCCTAAACCCTGAAACACCACGCCCAGCACGACCCCCTACACTGCCCGAACACCACTGCACTGCCCTAAACCCTGAAACACCAGCCCCAGCACGACCGCCTACACTGACCTAAAACCACTGCACTGCCCTAAACCCTGAAACACCAGCCCCAGCACGACCCCCTACACTGCCTGAACACCACTGCACTACCCTAAACCCTCAAACACCAGCCCCAGCACGACCCCCTACACTGCCCGAACACCACTGCACTGCCCTAAACCCTGAAACACCAGCCACAGCAAGACCCCTACACTGCCCGAACACCACTGCACTGCCCTAAACCCTGAAACACCACCCCCAGCAAGACCCCCTACACTGCCCGAACACCACTGCACTAAAGCCTGAAACACCACCCCCAGCAAGACCACCTACACTGGCCGAACACCACTGCACTGCCCTAAACCCTGAAACACCACCCCTGCACGACCCCCTACACTGCCCAAACACCACTGCACTGCCCTAAACCCTGAAACACCACCCCCTGCACGACCCCCTACACTGCCCGAACACCACTGCACTGCCCTAAACCCTGAAACACCACCCCTCAGCACGACACCCTACACTGCCCGAACACCACTGCACTGCCCTAAACCCTGAAACACCACCCCCAGCACGACCCCCTACACTGCCCGAACACCACTGCACTGCCCTAAACACTGAAACACCACCCCCTGCACGACCTCCTACACTGCCGGAACACCACTGCACTGCCCTAAACCCTGCAACACCACCCCCAGCACAACCCCCTACACTGCCCGAACACCACTGCACTGCCCTAAACCCTGAAACATCAACCCCAGCAAGACCCCCTACACTGCCTGAACACCACTGCCCTAAACCCTGAAACACCACCCCCTACACTGCCTGAACACCACTGCCCTAAACACTGAAACACCACCCCCTGCACGACCTCCTACACTGCCTGAACACCACTGCACTGCCCTAAACCCTGCAACACCACCCCCAGCACGACCCCCTACACTGCACGAACACCACTGCACTGCCCTAAACCCTGAAACACCAGCCCCAGCAAGACCCCCTACACTGCCCAAACACCACTGCACTGCCCTAGACTCTGAAACACCAGCCCCAGCAAGACCCCCTGCACTGCCTGAACACCACTGCACTGCCCTAAACCCTGAAACACCAGCCCCAGCACAACCCCCTACACTGCCCGAACACCACTGCACTGCCCTAAACCCTGAAACACCAGCCCCAGCACGACCACCTACACTGCCCGAACACCACTGCACTGCCCTAAACCCTGAAACTCCAGCCCCAGCACAACCCCCTACACTGCCCGAACACCACTGCACTGCCCTAAACCCTGAAACACCTGCCCCAGCACGACCCCCTACACTGCCCGAACACCACTGTACTGCCCTAAACCCTGAAACACCAGCCCCAGCACGACCCCCTACACTGCCCGAACACCACTGCACTAAACCCTGAAACACCACCCCCTGCATGACCCCCTACACTGCCCGAACACCACTGCACTGCCCTAAACCCTGAAACACCACCCCCTGCAGCACCCCCTACACTGCCCAAACACCACTGCACTGCCCTAAACCCTGAAACACCACCCCCTGCACCGCCCCCTACACTGCCCGAACACCACTGCACTGCCCTAAACCCTGAAACACCACCCCCAGCATGACCCCTTTACTGCTCGAACACCACTGCACTGCCCCAAACCCTGAAACACCACCCCAGCACGACCCCCTACACTGCCCGAACACCACTGCCCTAAACCCTGAAACACCACCCCTGCACGACCCCCTACACTGCCCGAACACCACTGCACTGCCCTAAACCCTGAAACACCACCCCCTACACTGCCCAAACACCACTGCACTGCCCTAAACCCTGAAACACCACCCCCAGCACGACCCCCTACACTGCCCGAACACCACTGCACTGCCCTAAACCCTAAAACACCACCCCCAGCATTACCCCCTACACTGCCCAAACACCACTGCACTGCCCTAAACCCTAGAACACTACCCCCAGCACGACCCCTACACTACCCGAACACCACTGCACTACCCTAAACCCTAAAATACTACCCCCAGCACAACCCCCTACACTACCCGAACACGACTGCACTGCCCTAAACCCTCAAACACTCCCCCAGCACGACCCCCTACACTACCCAAACACCACTGCACTGCCCTAAACCCTAAAACACTCCCCCAGCACGACCCCCTACACTACCCGAACACCACTGCATTGCCCTAAACCCTAAAACACTCCCCCAGCACGACCCCCTACACTACCCAAACACCACTGCACTGCCCTAAACCCTAAAACACTACCCCCGCATGACCCCTACACTACCCAAACACCAATGCACTAACCTAATCCCTAAAACACTACCCCCGCATGACCCCCTACACTACCCTAAACCCTAAAACACTACCCCCGCACGACTCCCTACACTACCCAAAGACCACTGCACTACCCTAAACCCTAAAACACGACCTCCTACACTACACAAACACCACTGCACTACCCTAAACCCTAAAACACTACCCCCTACACTACACAAACACCACTGCACTACCCTAAACCCTAAAACACTACCCCCAGCAGTACCCCTACACTACCCAAACACCACTGCACTAACCTAAACCCTAAAACACTTCCCCCAGCAGTACCCCTACACTACCCAAACACCACTGCACTACCCTAAATCACTACCCCCAGCACGACCCCCTACACTACCCAAACACCACTGCACTACCCTAAACCCTAAAACACTACCCCCAGCACGACCCCCTACACTACCCAAACACCACTGCACTACCCTAAACCCTAAAACACTCCCCCAGCACGACTCCCTACACTACCCAAACACCACTGCACTACCCTAAACCCTAAATCTACCCCCAGCATGACCCCTAC
Organism: Calotriton arnoldi; assembly: GCA_963921515.1. Lineage (NCBI taxonomy): Eukaryota > Metazoa > Chordata > Amphibia > Caudata > Salamandridae > Calotriton > Calotriton arnoldi. The sequence continues at coordinate 580,463 of CAWUFW010010027.1, read as the reverse complement.
ACTACACAAACACCACTGCACTACCCTGAACCCTAAAACACTACCCCCAGCACGACCATCTTCACTACCTAAACACAACTGCACAATTTGTTACAGGCGTTGCAACGCAGGCCTGTGGTGCTTACTGGAAGTACCTAGTGGGCTAGTTGGGCCCCAGGGACCCTCAGGATTCAAGGTGACCTAATCCCCCAACTTAAAACGCACCACGGGCGCGTTTGCACAGTGGTGAAGGGAGGGGCGGGGCCTCAGGTGACATGTGCGCAAACACGCCCTGTGGTGCGTTTTAAGTTGGGGAATTAATTCCCTTTGAATCCTGAGGGACCCTGGGGGCCAACTAGCCCACCAGGTACCTTCAGTAAGCACAACAGAGTTGCGTTGCAGAGAGGTGAAAAAGGTGCGTGGCCTCAGAACGCCTCTCTGCAACTCAGCTCTGTGGTCCTAACTGTAGGTACCTGGGGGCTAGTTGGGCCCCAGGGACCATCAGAATTCAAGGGGACTTAATCCCGCAACTTAAAACGCTCCACGGGTGCGTTTGCACACATGTCACCTCAGGCCCCCTCCCTTCACCACTGTGCAAACGCGCCCTGTAGCGCGTTTTAAGAGGTAGTTTTAATCCCCTGCCCTATTATGTACTAGGGACTTGCAGAGGAGGTCATGCTAATCACAGGGGTACCCCAACGCATAGTGTTCCCTAGTGTATGTAGGTGTTTTCACTGTATTCTAAGTGTCTTTTAGCATAGCACTGGCTCTGGTTAGTCAGAGTCAGTTACCACCAGTACCCGTCTGAAAAAGTTGTGGGCACAGGATGATTTTGCAACAAGGCCTCTTTCTGCTCCTCTGTTGGTTCTCTCTGCACATCTTTTGCTTCTTTCTGTGCGTTTTTCTTCTTTCTTCACATGTCCTACCTCTGTAGGCATAGTTAGAAACTAGCATTTAAAAAACCTTTGAAATTCACTTAAAAAATCATAGGTTTCAGGCACGTTATAGTTAGAAATTAGCATTTAAAAACCTTTGAAATTCACTGAAAATACCATAGGTTTCAGACACGTTATAGTTAGAAATTAGCATTTAAAAAACCTTTGAAATTCACTGAAAAAACCATAGGTTTTAGGGACAGTTATAGTTAGTTGGACATTTCACTCAGTACAAAACCATAGAAATTCCCCCATTATAGTTAGTTCAGCTAACTATAACTCGCGCCCCATAATGCACTGCTGATGACGTCACATATTACATCACTCATGACATGGTCAGTGACATCACTGATGACATCACTGATGACATCTCAAATGACATCACTGATGACATCATCCATGTGATAATTTCATGCATCTTCTCACACCCTAATATAACTTTTGATACACCCACTCTAAATTACAGACTGCCATTCTCAAAACCATAGACACTCCAACACCAAAAACTACATACCCACTCACTGATTCTTAGGTCTACACACACATCCACTCACTCACCCGTACAGTCACTCATACTTAGTCACTCAGTACAGGACTATCATATGCACTCATACACCTATATAAACACTCACACACCGCCACTCATCCATAGAGGTACTCACACACCTAGTCAGTCATGCAAAAACTTAATCACACACCCATTTACTCACCTATACAGTTATACACACACCAGCTCACTTACTCATACAAATACTAGCACATTCTTACGCTCTTATACAATCACTGATACAAGTACACACTCATCCATACAGCCACTCTCACAATCACACACTCTCACTTATAGCCATTTATATACTCCAACACACATATATACTGCCTTTCACATATGTAGTTACTCACACATGTACCACTGAGATATACATTCAATGACTAACACACCCATACACACACTCACCCACCCATACAGTCCATCACAGATGCACTCTTGAAACCATGCACCCAGTGAATCACCAACTCACACATCTATGCACAGAGTCACACACACCCCACCCACACAAACACTGAGGCACCCAAACAGATACTCAGAGAACCATTCAATAACTCATATAGACACTCATGTAGCTATTCACAAACACATACAGCCACTTACACAGCAACAGACAGATTTTTTTTTTTTTCGGCAGGATCCGCGCACCCTGAGCGCATCCTGCCGATTTTTAAAAAAAAATAAAAAAAAATTTTGCCCAGGGGGTCCTTGTGGGACCCCCTGAGCAGACCTAGGGGGTCAGGGTGTTGCTACCCTTCCCCTTTTGTGCGCTTTGCGCACTTGTTTCTGTCCCTCGGTTCTACCGAGTGACAAAATAGCTGCCAACACTTCCTGATTTGGAGTGTTGACATCCAATTAGCATGCAGCTCGTGATCGGGAGGTGCGCGGATCCTCCGCGCCCATAGATATATATGTACTTTTACTTTTGATTTTCTCAGCAACTACTGAACGGATTTACACCATTTAACAAAAAGGTTCTTTCTGAACCAAGAACTACCTCTTTGCCAAATTTGGTGTAATTCCGTTCAGCCGTGACTCACTCGCATTGAGAAATCTAACCTACCACGTTAAGAAATCTCGGTAGTAAGTTGATTTTCCTCACTCACATTTATCAACTAGAGCTTGGTGAGTCCAAGCGAGGAAAAAAATCGCACCGGGAGATGCATTTTTCTTGCTCACTCTCGCCAACTTGACATTGACGAGCATGAGCGGAGTTCACTGCCCAGGTTTAAAATATTATTGATCTTGCGAAGGTCCTGCACTATGCTGTACTTACCTCCAGTCTTCTGCAAGCCCATAATGAGTGAGTTTCATGGACTCCCCATGATTTCTTTCACTATACCCTGTTGAATCATTGTCTTGATCATCACCACAGTTATCCCAACAATCAATTAAGGGGTCAAATAATACTGCAGTGTTCTAGGATATTCCACATTCGTTTTTTGTTGTATAGGGGCAGGCTCAACTCCTTTAAGGAGTACAATGTCCCTTCCTGAAAAATCCCAAACTTCTGGTCTCACTGAATATCTAAGATCTAAAGCTAAGTCTTCTGTCGCCATCATTTAATACATTCTGATATTTGGATTCTGATTTGCCAGTTTGAAAGCAATGTCTTCATCATGAGTTTGTAGCTCTACTGCTTTCCGGGTACAATATACAGTGCAATTCAGTTTGCACAACAAATCGCATCCTAACAAACTCACAGGACTTTAATCACAGACACAAATTGGTAATTATCCTCAAAACTCCATATATTTACAGGGTCATCCTCAGTAATGGGATTCTTCATTTATTGTTGATTACCAACTCCACCAACTTGGATAGTTCTTTCTGAGAGGGACAGCTTTGGGACTGTAGTGTAGTTCCTATTTCCCTAATAGGCTCTGCGCATTGGAATAATATAACCTATAGGTTTGACATAGGACTAAGGTCGGTATGTCCCTATCGAGTATATTAAACTTAATTACTTGTGCCAGCTAGCTCAGAGGCCACTAGAAACTCCTTGAGAACAAGAAGGGAGAAGTTTCTGGCAACCGAAAAACATGACAACTTTGTTTCCCTTTAGAATCGGAACACGTCTCAGAATCGTGGAAACAATAGATAACAGTTTCACTCAGTCAATCGTGCATGCTTAGTTTCTACAGAGTTACACAGAAAGGAAAGACGGGCGTTTCAATAAAAGGGTTTTATTGAACAGTCTTGTTTCTCGTGTAAGAGATATGTGCTGTTATGATCACAAGACAGTATGCAAGATAAATAATGTACAGCGTAAGCAGTAGAAATAAATAATACTGCGCTAGCATTATCTTTTAGCATATATTCACGTACATAAATAACATGAGCTAAAATGCGAGTACTCATACGATGCGTCCCTAAACTAGTTCTACCCCAATGTACCTAACCTGGTCTAGGTGTAGGGAAAGGTAGAAGTAGGCGGAGTATTCTCTAGTCTGGTATACTAAGAGTATGTTTAAGTCTAGTATGCCAAGTATGATATGCCAAGAGTCCCTCTAGGTTCTAGTCAGCTCCATACCTTGAGAATGAGAGAGGTGTGAATCTCTAGCCGGATCTGGAACTCTAACACCCCGCGAAGGGAGTCAGAACACTGGAAGCTGGATTCGTCTGCGTGCAGGAATGACAGCGTCTTCTCAGTGCGTCAGGCCGGGATACGGGCTCCTCTGAAGTCGAGGTCTCCTCTAACTTGCTTGGGCAAGGGAAGGTATATTTATACCTGGTAGGTGTCTTGGAATGTTAGCATTGACGTGAAGTCGGACAGAGGAAGACGTCAGGAATGAACCCTTAAGGTATAACGGTTCATACATAATAGATGAGTTCTTGGAGAAATCAATAGTCCTGTGCTAGGGGAACTCCCGAAGCTTAAGGGTCTGGTTTCTAAGAACTCGTTGTGACGTTAGGGTGGACGGATGTCGGTGACCATGCCTGTATTTGGAGTGCACGGTTAATGCCTAAATAAGGACAGGGATTCTATGCCTATATAAGGGCAATGCGAATTGTGCCTATATAAGGACATGATTCAGGAAAACCTATATACGGACCCCTAAAGCGGAATACAACACCCACTCCATCTTCGATTGAACGAAAATACTAAATGCTAAACATTTAAATGCTAAACATAAAATAGAGTACCACATGTTGCTAAAAACATTTCTAAAAGCATTTTAAAAGAAGCTCAAAACTGTTGAAATGCAATAGGTACTGTACATTTAAAGCATCGTTTCCATTCTAAGCATATAACGGAAGTAAAATGCAACGTGAATGAAAACAGAAATATATACATATGACGAAATGGTCGATAAGTTCTCAAAATCAAAGCCATTGTATATCATAGAATTAAATGAAATGTTAGACAAGTAAGGTGACAATGTGTCCCTGGAAGTATTCAAAGAAGTCCGTTTTATAAGACTAGTTCTACTGTAAGCAGATTGTTCATTTGCCATGTTTCCTTTTTTGAAAGAGAATTTTTTTTTTTTTGATCAAATGAAAAAGTTCAATTTCTGGGAATAGTTCCAAGTTTTAAAAATATGAAGGCCAAATTTCAATGGTGCCCTGGTACACTGTGAGCCGAATCAAAGTCAGTGTATGGGTCTGGCGTAAACATTAGATCATCTATGTCCGTAGCCAAAATATCGTCCACCGAAGTTGGTGACATTTGGAACACCTCATTCAGAAGGTTAATTGCACAGAGATGAGAAACATCGCCTTCAGCAGAAGATGCAATGTTCGCGTCCGTTGTTACCTGTGTGCCTGTTGACCCATCTCGTACCTCAGCAGCAGCCGGAAGCATCTGTGAGATCTCAATGAATGCCGTCATCAGGATTGGTAGCCTCTGGGGACAACACACAGCATGGGCCGTTATCGGGTCCAGCAGAGTATCGATATCCGTTGGCATGACTGATGGAAGTGTTAGACAGGTGTCTAGCACGCATTCTTCACCGCAAAACAGGCAGCGTAGAACAGGTTAGATGCAATCTTGCCAGATTGGTCTGAATGACAGGAACCACGTTGTATTAAGTTCCCGTAGACGAGGCATGCCCAAAAGCTGTACTATTCGCTCACGGCATTTCCGTTCAAGGAGGGCTCTCTCCACATCGCTCGGAGTGATGTTGGCGAAGAGGCTTGCCATAGCGTAGTAGGTGGAATAGAAACAGAATTCCGGCAACAAGTGCTAGAATTAACGGCACACCACCAAACACCGAATGTGCGAAGTTTGGGATGATTCCGAGGACAGCCTGAAAAGGTGCTAATAGTCCGGAACAGATGGTCTTAAATACATGTACAATTCCACTTGTATCTGACATGTTAAAGATACGCCCTATCATTTCTACGAAATGTATAGGGCAGTTTGTACGAATTAAATTCTGTATCTCAGCCGAAGTCCTTGCAACTTGTAGATCATAGGTTTCATTGGCCGAGGTCAAAGGCACTGATTGTTGTATAAGCATGGCTTTCATTCTGCTTAAAGTATCAAATCGTATAAAAGAGACATTCAACGAAGGCCATAAAGGCGACTCCCTGACTGTTTCTATTGGGGCAAACAATACTTGCATACAGCAAGTGACCCTGGAGTTGACCTTTACTAGATATGGGATGCCTGGCAACATGCCACAGCAACTCTGATCATTCAACATGAGGTAACTCCCATTAGACAGTTGGCCAAACGTTGGATTAATCACAGCAGCTGGTGTACCCTGCTGGTGGCAGGTCAAATTTGCCACAGAACCATTACAAGCCCCGTGTAAAGATATGTCCTGACAAATCAGTGAACCGCTTAGTGCATTTTCACAGTATGTACCACTTAGAAACACTTCACGATCCCCACTCCAACATCTATATGTGTATGGTAAATTCCAGGATGTCTTAATGTATTCTTTACCCAACCTTTCATATTTGCCTGCTTGCATCTGTTTAAGGCAATACTGAAACTGGAAAGTAGTCACAGGTAGACTAATTTTGCCATGAATAAGCCATTCTGTAGCTGGTTTTTCTGCCACTGTGAATGGTAATTTTTCAAGTTTTTCAATGCTCAGTACTGTATACTTCGCTCCCCTTTGTGCCAGTTTGATCTGTTTATCAGTTAGATTGTATTCTGCAAACAGAGCCGTTGTGTTGATAAAACGCCAAGGCACATAGCCCGCACGCAAAGATTGCAGCGTCCAGCTTAATAACATAATAGAACGTAATTGAGATTGGCCTTGCTGTAACATGGCTAAATCTTGTTCCAGTATGTCGATAGCAGAAGATACAATACTGTCCAATGAATAAATTCTGGAGGACAAAGTTGTTAACCCATTGTCGACCACAGAGAGAGTTTTCTCTAAGTTAATACGATCAAGTTCACGTATTCGTTCTGCGGCCTCCATCTGTGACACCTTCCATGCTTCATTATAAGCAGCATAAATGCCGGCATATATGAAACGTTTTTGACGCGGTTTTCTTGGTCCAAGCAAGAATTCCCTAAGGTCTGTGTCTTCTTTAAGTAAAGATAAGTGTTGTTTCACATCCTTAAGTGTAGATTTTTGCAGCCAATCGAGGCATAATTTTCCTACACTGTATGTTGTTACTACCCCCAGATGCTGTCTTTGGATGTATTGTGGGTCTGGCCTATGAATAGTAAACCCCTGTGTTTTATTCAGGAATCTCTCTTGACAGTTGTTTGTGTCTGTGGGCCAGATCAACCATTTTCTCCAATCAGGATTTGTTCTGTTGAGTTGTAGTATGGTGTCAACTGTAACCGCTGCCTGTGTATTATTATCACTTGCAGGTGTTGGTACAGAAGGTGTTTTCATGTCTTTAATCTTGGCTAACCCAAGGCAAGACGTTTGTTGCACAGTGTCATTCAAAAACATTATTTGTTGAGGGACGATACAGGCTCTAAATAAAGCTTCCATCCCCTGTACTTGCCAATCTTTAGTACCCCAGACAGATTTTGTGTCTATTGTCTCTTTCCACAAGTCGAAACCATGTCTAGACAGTTGGGCAATACATTTTGCAGAGTAAATCTGTTTTGTATTAGTTAACATAATTTTCAGTCCTGTTTTGTTCACATTTTTATAGTAAAATGTTTCTGGATCAGATGTATTGTATCCTGAAAAATATGGAAACTTTTTAGCAAATGTTTTTGCACTACCTTTTGGTAGTGTAGGACAATGTTCCCATTGGTTAAACATAAACACATTTCTAGGTGTTGCAGATTTATGCAAAAAATGATGACCATAGTGGTTATAGCAATACAGCTGTTCATAGTCTGATGAACCCTCTAAATATTCATTATTAGAAAATGCAGCAGATTTTTCTAGGTTAAACATCATGTTATTTACAGTTTCAAAGTCCCAATCATCAGAATAGGTACTGGATGAAACAAAATCACTTAGTGAGATCTTAAATAAATGTGGAATGTTCAAATGTTCCGTCGGGCCAAAAATATCGAAATCTGTTTTGTCCCACACTATACCATCCTGTATAGGAACGGCTGTGATGTTCACTGCAGACAAGTCTCTTGTTTCACGATGGGATGATTTGTGAGGTTTTAAAAGTAAGTTCACTTCTTTTCTTTCAGTGTCTGCCACTTATAAGCACGCTCATAGTCATAACCAAAGCTAGCCAAAGCAGGAAGAAAAATATTCCAGAAATAACCCAAAGTTCAATCCACGGTGAAACCAAATAAGTCTTTCTTAAAAAATGAAAAAAGTCGTGTACTTGCTGTTTAAAAGTTTTTGATGCTGGCGATGTCTCAGGCTCACTCAGGTCCTCAGAAAACGTATCAAAGTTAATGAAATAGCCAGAAGCAGTTCTGTCAATTGTTGGAATTGCATCAGGATTTGTAGAAATCGCTGGAACCAGTTGATCACTTGTTACATTGGTGTAGACAGGTGTATTTGGACGAACTGTTACTTGAGTTTCAAGAGGGATGAGTTCCATAGCATTGTTGCTCAGTCCTTCATCTGTTACTGCTGAATTCTCGATGGTTATCAGTCTTTCAGTCTGAACCTCTTGGATAGTAGCGAGAGGAGTGTGTCTGCTACTAGGTCGGAGTCCACGAGGCCTACTATTTAGTATTGGCCACATACTGTGGTTTGATGAGGTCGATGGACACAAATCTTTTCTCCTTTTTTCCAGCAAGGGGCGGCAGAAGTACTGTTCTTGTTCCGTGTATGGCTAGGACAGGTACTGGTTGTCTGTAAGAAGGTCCAAATTCCTTCTTGTCCGCAATTTTTTCTCTGACTAGATCCCTAACTTTTGAAATCCAGACAGGCCTTGCTGGGACCGCCGGTTTTTCCCCAGTGGTGTTTGGCTGCAGGAATACGTTGCTTTGTTTCGATCTTAATTCATTTAGATCCTGTAAACCAGCCAAACGATCTTTGATATCAAAGGGTTTAGTTTCCACCACTGTGCCATTATATTCTAGATTGGGCACCCACATTCTTGTCCCAAATAGGATCTCATATGGAGAGACCCCCCCTAGAGAACTTCTTGGCAAATTGTTTAATGAGCGTTAGACCCCATAAAGATGTTTGACCCACCCATCACCCGAACCTAATACACTAGCTGTTATAGACTGCTTTATGTCCCGGTTTTTCCTTTCCACAACAGAATTTCCCTCAGGATGAAACGGAGAGGAGTACCGCAATGCAACGCCCAGACTGGCCATGGCTTCTTTGTAAGCTCGAGAGCTAAACGCAGGGCCCTGGTCAGAATGTAGCATGCCTATTGCGTATGTGCCGATAAAGACTCGCAAATCTTTTATAACAGTTCGAGCGTCAGCCGAGCACTGAGGCCATATCCATAGGAACCTAGAGCAAGAATCCACTGCGACCATGATATATTTATAGTTACCGTCCCTTTGCAAGGGACCGCAGTGGTCCAGGTAAACACAAGCTAATGGTTTGTCTGAAATTAACAGGGGTGTCTGTGCAGGACGTTTCACTGTGGAGACTTTCATCTGTTGGCATATTTCACATTCCAGAACATAGTTCTTGGTCTGCTTCCTAATGCCAGGCCACCAATATCTTAGTTTTAGTAAAAATACTGTTGCAGAAATACCTGCATGGGCAGAGGCTATCCCTTCATGTGCTGCTAGGATTAGTCCTCATCTGCGTTCCTTGTTTGGAATTACCCTATCCCCCACTCCAGGGATTCGAGCAAAGGAACGTTGTTCGCATCAATTACATAAGAGTACTTGAGTGGAAACTTTTTTGGTAACGCTGCACCACTGCCTTTGCTCGTAGCATTGACAGCCAACATTATCTCACTGTCTATTCTCGTTTTTGAACGAGTGATCGCAGCTACGGAAGCCGTCTGAACAGCCCCCTTTGCGGCTTCGTCAGCCAATGAATTCCCTGCAACGTGAACGCCATCACGTTGATGACTCAGTGTATGGATCACGTGAGCCTTTGGTAGTTCGTTTTTAACTGAACTACTTGTTCCCAAAGCGTTTTATGCTTTATTGTGCCACCTTTTGCATCTTTGAACCCATTTTCAAGCCAAGTTTGTATATATTCATTATACGACTGCACACAGTAGAAAGAATCGCACACTATTAGTGTGGGGAATTCTCGATCTGTATTTTCAAGTGCCAGTTTGAATGCTTGTAGTTCAGCTCGCTGAGCTGTGCAATCTCCTAGAGATTGAGTTTTAGTGACCATAGGTCTGAAGTTGCCATCGCGCATGCGACCTTTAACGATTGCGCACGCTGCACTGTAAGCTTGCTTACTCCCTGTTGCGGGTTGTGCGGATCCGTCAGTGTAAATTATGAATTCGTACTGATCGAGAGGCAGAATCTCAGTGGGCAGAGGACATTCATGATCATATTGCAGGAACGCTTGTGTTTTAAAATCAGGATCAAAAACATATTCAACATCTGTTGCAGCAAGAGAATTAACCCATTGTATCCATCTCGGATGTAATGCTTTTGCATTTGGAATGCTCGCTTTAGTTACCGCCTCTAAGGCCGGAACTGGGGTTACGACAATAATGCGTTTCCCTTGGGCTAAAGCTCTTTCTTTTGCTACTGCAGTTTGAACTGCTGTCAGTATTTTTTCAGTTTAAGTGAAGCGCATTTCTGCTTGTGTATACAAATGTGATTTGTATGCAATTGGTACTTTTTCACCCTCATTAAATGTTAAGTAGGTGAATCCGCATTGACCCGAAATTATTCGGATCACTAAATTGCGTTGACTTACGCGTGTTTGTAAGTGATTTGTTGCTAACATGTTAGCTTGGAGTGAACGCAAGATTTCTGTGTGTTCCTGTGTCCAATTTTTGATTGAAAAATCAGGTTTGATTAATGCATAGAGAGGTTTAACCCTTTCTGCATAATTTAGAATGTATGTTCTTCCAAAATTTAGGAAACCCAGGATGGATTGTAAATGTTTCAGCGTTTTTGGATGTTGGAGCAGCGCACACCTTTCTAAAAAGTTGGCTGCCAAGCTCTTGCCTTCACTTGAAAGCTCATATTCTAGAAAAAGGACATTGAGATGGGCAATTCTGGACTTTTTGAAGTTGAATTTGTAGCCCTCAGAGGCGAAGCCCAGTATAATGGTGCTCACCCTGTTCAAGTGCCTATCCAGGTCATCGTCTGTCAGATAGATGTCATCGACATATGACAATGCCTCATTATCATAAATTTGTAGTAACTCTGTTACCCTCGCTGAGAATAACCCCGGGCTGTTCTTGAACCCTTGTGGGAGTCGACAAAATTGACGCTGGGTCCCCATTATTGAGAATGCTGTTAAGTACCTGCTTCCAGGTGCTATGTTTTGACAAAAGAAACCATTTGAGATATCCAATGTGGTTTTATATTTTTTACGCACAATGTTATTCATTAATGCTGTACTATGTGCATTTTGCACTGCAAATGTTTTAGAACAAGTGTTTAAATGTCTGTAATCCAAAACTAGACGATAGGTGTTGTCTGGTTTGGAGACAGGAAACCAAGGATTTTTCATTGAAGAGGTGCATGGTTCAATCGCCCCTTGGTATTCAAGTTGATCTAAGATCTCCTGACCTGTTTTTAGCTTCTTGCTTTATTGGATACTGCCTCTGTGCAGTAGGTACATTTTTAAATGTATTTTATGTTGAGGTGAGTCCTCATCCCATCCTACATGATTTTTGTATAATGCTGGGGCCTGGGCAACTGCCCATTTCCTGGCATAAGTATATTTTAGATGAATTGGAATATGGTTGGAGAAGGCAGGCATAATGATGTCCTCACCATGTGGGCACTCCCTGACAAATTGTGGTGGCCAGTCTTTTTCTGCTAGAAGTATGTCATAGCCCCTTGAAAGTTTTTCCCAAAAGAGTGCTTTCACCTGTCTAGGTATGTCTCCCTCCATCCGGAGTGTTATTTCATATAACTTTTGTGGAGTACTAACCCTGGTGTCTACAGTCTCAACTGTAATGTACTCATTCAAGTCCACTATCTCCAGAAGTTCCTTCAGGTTCTGGCGAGCTATTTTGACTTCTGCTGCACTGTCCAGCATTGTCTGAGCCCATTCTCCGTTCTTGAGTTGTGTTCTCAGTATCCTCGGTATGTCTGACCTTCAGACCTGCTACCTTCTACTTTGAGAATTGAGGTTTGGATTTATTTTTTGGAACGTGTTTGTCGTCTTTCGATTTCACGCGTTTTTCTCTATGTTCTGACCGTCTTCTTCTTTCCGATGTCTGTGACGAGATCTGAAAGGTACGAGAGGAACGTGTATCAGTATCTTGATACCTGCCAGGCTTTTTCAAATTATCCCTATTCTTGAGGTTATACCTCCTTTCAGAGGGCTCCTTTTGAGGAGACCTACCTCGGGATTGAGAACGTTTCTCGTTTGAATTATGTTTATTAGTTTCCCACTTCTTTTTAGAAGATGTAGGAGTTTGTTTAATAGAGTCCTTCTCAGGACTTTCAGATAGTTTTGGCTTTAATGGTCTTCCACCCAAACTATCTCTGCCTAATTCTGCATAAGATTGTTCTATTATTCTGGGTAGTTCTGTTTGATGTTCTGTAACATCGAATTCTCTTAATCGTTGGCGGATCGCCACTGCTGCTGCCTCCCCTTTAATATTAGATAATATTATTGTTGAGACCTGGTCGAAATTTTTCAGTAATTTCATACCTAAATTCAGAGCAGGCTCTTTCCCGTATTCGTTTTGAATTTGTTTCAGGACATCAGGTATTACTGCAATTGACGGAATACCATGTGTTTTAGTATAGATGGCAGCAAAGACTGAGCCCCAAGTGGTGCAGTCTCCCAGTTGTGGTGTGATCCCCATTGGTAAACAGATTGTTAGGATTCTGTGTTTCTCATACGGGCTAGTATTACGAAATACTGCTTCTATGTGAGTAATTTTTTGAGCTATCCAGAATGGAATTTGCTCACGTTTTGTGGGCATTTTACCCATGACTGCGTATAGAGTCTGTGGTGTAATTTTTAGTGTATTCCCCTGTTGAGGAGTTTGATTTGGAATGGTTAATGGTGGTTGGACTGTGAAAGTCCGCATGACATATTGGACTAATTGTCTGTAAATTTTTATTAACTCTGTAAGTTGAGTAAGTAATTCCTCGTCTGACATTATTTTGATGTCAGGATGAGGTGTGTAGCCGGCTAGAATCGGCCATGTTGCTCCTGGTCTACCTAGTGGACCAAGCCTGGTAATGTTTTTGTGATGTTTTAGGGCGCCTTTAAACCAGAGCTGATGCTCCTGGTATGTTAGTGGAATTTCAATATCCTCGAAAGGAATATATTCCTCTGGTGGTTCATCTTCTTTGTAGAAGTGAAACAGTCTTGTTACTGAATTTGATTCAGGAAATGTTACCCATGAATAGAATACCTCTGTCTGAAAGGATTCGTGTGCCTCTATCACGAAAACTGCTCTACCGCCTCTTGGTGGTAGGCCATGTTTTATAAGTTTTAGAGTGATGTCTCTTCTTAAGTTTGGATTGATGTCTATAACACCCTCCTCAGGTTCATTTAAACCTGTAAAGTTAAAAACTGTTGCTATGGCTAGGTCAGCCGCAGCTCCACCGTTCCTGGTGTTATTGTCCCCGTTGGTGGACATTTTGTTTCTTGAAAAATGTAGAACAAGTTTCAAGGAAACAAAAAGATAAGGTGCACAATATTTTGGAACACTGTATCCTTCAACGTTGAGCAAACCACACAACTAATATATAGGGTGCTTCCCTATTTTAGTTATGGCGGATATTTAACCCTACCCACTCCAGACGTCTTATGGAGTATGTGAGTAGGGGTCTCTGAGAAAAGCACGACTGAATTACTCAGTATCTAGCGTTAAATTACTGCCTTACCAAATGTTTGGGTGCCATGTAGTGTAGTTCCTATTTCCCTAATAGGCTCTGCGCATTGGAATAATATAACCTATAGGCTTGACATAGGACTAAGGTCGGTATGTCCCTATCGAGTATATTAAACTTAATTACTTGTGCCAGCTAGCTCAGAGGCCACTAGAAACTCCTTGAGAACAAGAAGGGAGTAGTTTCTGGCAACCGAAAAACATGACAACTTTGTTTCCCTTTAGAATCGGAACACGTCTCAGAATCGTGGAAACAATAGATAACAGTTTCACTCAGTCAATCGTGCATGCTTAGTTTCTACAGAGTTACACAGAAAGGAAAGACGGGCGTTTCAATAAAAGGGTTTTATTGAACAGTCTTGTTTCTCGTGTAAGAGATATGTGCTGTTATGATCACAAGACAGTATGCAAGATAAATAATGTACAGCGTAAGCAGATAGAAATAAATAATACTGCGCTAGCATTATCTTTTAGCATATATTCACGTACATAAATAACATGAGCTAAAAATGCGAGTACTCATACGATGCGTCCCTAAACTAGTTCTACCCCAATGTACCTAACCTGGTCAAGGTGTAGGGAAAGGTAGAAGTAGGCGGAGTATTCTCTAGCCTGGTATACTAAGAGTATCTTTAAGTCTAGTATGCCAAGTATGATATGCCAAGAGTCCCTCTAGGTTCTAGTCAGCTCCATACCTTGAGAATGAGAGAGGTGTGAATCTCTAGCCGGATCTGGAACTCTAACACCCCGCGAAGGGAGTCAGAACACTGGAAGCTGGATTCGTCTGCGTGCAGGAATGACAGCGTCTTCTCAGTGCGTCAGGCCGGGATACGGGCTCCTCTGAAATTGAGGACTCCTCTAACTTGCTTGGGCAAGGGAAGGTATATTTATACCCGGTAGGTGTCTTGGAATGTTAGCATTGACGTGAAGTCGGACAGAGGAAGACGTCAGGAATGAACCCTTAAGGTATAACGGTTCATACATAATAGATGAGTTCTTGGAGAAATCAATAGTCCTGTGCTAGGGAACTCCCGAAGCTTAAGGGTCTGGTTTCTAAGAACTCGTTGTGACGTTAGGGTGGACGGATGTCGGTGACCATGCCTGTATTTGTAGTGCACGGTTAATGCCTAAATAAGGACAGGGATTCTATGCCTATATAAGGGCAATGCGAATTGTGCCTATATAAGGACATGATTCAGGAAAACCAATATACGGACCCCTAAAGCGGAATAAAACAGGACTGCCACTGATCTCACAGTAGAACCAAAAAACAACCAAAAATCATACATCATAGCCATATACCTCAGCATGATGAGCCACTCTGGTCTACCTTCAAGACTGAGCGAAGCACTCAATATTCCTCCCCCTCTCAGGCACCATCAGGAGCTCTGATTGATGCCAAGATTTTCACTTGTCTCAAACATACGAAATTGTTGGTAAAGATTATTATTCTAGAAAGCATGCAGATTAAATTTGGGACCTGGTTTGAAGAAAATCTGGGTACATTTGCAGATTGCTATGGGACCACTCTACAGGCTTCTCTCCTGATTTAGGGCTTTCATTTGTAAATGATGCAAGATCACTCCTATTCCAAGGTATTTATTTATTTTATTTATTTGAGTTTTATATAGCGCTGGCTAGACCCGGAGGTATCAGAGTGCTTTACATGAGGAAAGTTACATCAGTTACAAGTTACACATTGTTACAAAAGATACATCAGTTACAAGTTACATCAGTTGGTTTGTGGCGTGTAGAAGGGTAAGGGGGTAAAGTAAAAGGGTAAGTAAAAGGTAAGGTACACATATATATAACCTCCACAAGGTACCTCTTGTAAAGGAAAGCTTGTTGATCCTGTCCCCACCTTCAAGGACGAGGTGGCTCTCCAGTCATTTTCTTGAGAGTTGTCTTTTTGACCATTTAACTTCCCACTTATCCAATTCACTCCAAATTCGGATGCTGTGAATTAATTCTCGAATTTGCATCTTCATTCCTGGTATTCACATTTATTCTATGTCCTATTCAGTAAAAGCGTGTCGGTGGCTCTTCTGTAAAGCCTTTGTCGGCTCTAAATCTATCTCATATTTCGGACTCAATTTAGGGCCCGATTCCGATGCAGTTTGGAAATCATTCCGACCGAATCGGTTTGGCAATGGTTTCCAACTGACTCAGATCGGGAGAGTCCGACCAACTGAGTACGATGCATCTGAATGCTTCCAGATACGATTCGGTCAGACTCCCATTGACTTCAATGGAGCCTATGTTCCCACTGAATGCATAGGCTCCCATTGAAGAAAGGGGTGGCTGGGGAAAATCAGGCACTCTGTGGCGGACACCCCGTGGTGCCTGCCACACTGTGCATGGCTGGTAAGGGGGGACCCATGGGTACTGCCACAGGCTCGATTGGGAAGGCTCTGGGTGCAGGGGAGCCTGCTACGGGCCTCCAAAGTCTGATTCCAACTGCCGATTCGAGTCGAATGGCATGATTCAGAAAGGCTGTCCGAATCCAGCATCATAATCGGTCATTCAGAAACGAGGCCCGTAGAGACATACGAGTCTTCTCCGTACGGCTTGGTCATCCCGAATGCCATCGGGTTCGGTTCAGGATATTCCTAACGCCTAACTCGCATCGTACTTGGTCGGTCGGAAACCTTTCCAATTCAGTCGAAAAGACACGTTCCAGATCCGATTCGGACGGAGCAAATGCCTTTAGGAGGCCTTCCTAACCACATCGGAATAGGGCCCTTGGTATTAAAAACCAAACATGGAGAAAAGTGGAATTAGTATCCCATCACCACTGTACAGTCAACCTGTTTTTGCCTGGTGGCTCATGTGGGTCCGTGGCATTTTTCAGGACAGATACACGGGATCCAGGTATGGCAAATATACACGAATATGCACTACTAACAAAAGGATGACCTTTGTCAATCTTTTATGTATCAGGTACATAGGTACCCCACTATTGGGTCATCCGGGCCCCATGGACGAAGGGCCCAGGTACCCCTGTAGTCAAACGTTTGTCAAGGTGCGTCCCTGTCTGGAAACCTGGCCACGTCTGTTCCTTCCTCCTGAAGTGCCACTAGCTGGCCCAATGGGTGGCTTTATTATGTTAAAACATTGTGTTTGGAGGCCAGCTCACCCTTGAGGCCCCATAGCCTCTAGTTACCTACCTTGGATAATCTCCAGGGGTGTGTGTTTGGATGTAAAATGTACTATTCCCACTTCAAACAGCGCACAGTATGGAAAGTGTTGGACTTTGTAGGCGTAACATTTATTCAGCATTATTCATCAGCTGTTGGTTTATCTCCATTCAACTTAAGTGAACAGTTCGCCATTCACCATGCAACTTTCTCTATACACTGGGCCAGTTGTTGCTGTGGTTGCACAGCTATTTATCGATGGAGGCCCAAGTAAAAAACACTAATAGCATGTTGCTTTGACATGAATAGAACTCTATACAAAATACTAGACCCCCTACCCATACACTCTAGGAGAACAGTGGTCCAAGCGTTGATTCTCTCCCGCTTGGACTATGTGAACTCCCTGTATATGGGTTCACCCTAATACATCATTAAGAGACTTCAGTTGGCCCAAAATGTGACAGCAAGGACTATCTTTAAGCTACCCAAACACTCCTCTGCAAAAAGAGCACAGGCCTCCTTGCACTGGCTTCCAGTGGAGGAGAGCATTAATTTTAAGGCACTTTATCTGGCTCATAGGGAAATCAACCATAAAGGGCCCTCTCTGATAACGGCCCTCTTCTGGCACCTTATCCCCATAGTAGGACCTTAAGAGCTTCCAAGGCCTGGCTTCTAAAGGTTCTGCAAATCCAAAGGAACAGATGGGGAGGCAGATGTTCTTCGTATTAGACCCCTAAGCTATGGAATGTTATGCCTGCTGAGCTGAGAAACAAAATGAACAAGATACATTTCAGAAAAATGCTTAAAACATGGCTATAGCCCCACTAGCCCTATATACCTACTGCTTCAAAAGCTCACTAGTGTATGCTATGAGTTATTCAGCCCTAAGAAGCCATCAGTTAGCTACATGCTTTAAAATATTCTGCACGGCATAGCCTTATTCCCACTCCAGTCTGTGCAACAGCAGGGAAAGTGTTGGACTTCAGATGGGTTAAATTAACTATTCCCATTACAAATAGTGCAATTGCTGGGGAAGCGCTGGATTTCGGAGGGGTAAAAGGTACGATTTCTGCTCCAAACAGCACAACATTAGGGAAAGCGTTGGATTTCAGAGGCGTAAAATGTACTATTCCCACTCCAATCAGTGCAACAGCAGGGAAGGATTTGGACTTTGGAGAGTAAAATTTACCATTCCCACTCCAGTCTGTGAACAGTAGGAAAAGTGTTGGTTTCCCACTCCAAACAGCGCAACAGTAGCAAAAGTGTTGCGCTGCAAAGAGGTTCATTTTACTATTCCTACTGCAGTCTAAACAACAGTAGGGAAAGTACTTCACTTCAGACACATTACACGCATAAGTAACATCTTGAATGTAGAAAAAATAGCAAACTCTTAACATAAAAATTATTAGTTAACATGCAAAATATATGTATATGTAATAAAAAACAAAAACATTCATACATTTACATAATTATTATTCCATAAAAGAATTATAAACTACTAAATAATTGTTATTCAATGATTAATTGATTTAACCTCTCACAATGATATGCCGGAACCAATCAAATAAATGTAGCCCTTTTTATATTGAAGGCTCCCAAATCAACAGAGTGAACACTTTTTGCTATCTGGGGGAACCAGTTTACAAGTAATGGCATATGGGTGCAACAGATTGCAAATGCTAAACTTAAAATGAGCAGTATTTGTGGGGGGATTTTTAATTTTTTATCTAAAGTGGGTGAGCGCCTCGTTAAAGAACTGATTGAGATTTACAAGGCTAAAGTAGTACCTGCTGCCTTATTTGGGACCGGACTGCCCGGGGTAAACTCCAAGAAAATCGCTTCAAGTAGAAGAAAACCCTTTTTAGGTCTCGCCTACGCAGCGCGCATGCACTACTTAGGAGACCTTTAGCCGTCGTGCAGCTCTTTTTCAAAGCACATACTCGTGCTTGTGGCGGCATACGCCTTGCGGGAGTGTGCAGCGGCGCACCACAAGCACGAGTATGTGCTTTGAAAATGAGCAGACTGCTCTCCCAAACGCGTGCGCGCGCCTCTTTCCTTGCCCACACGTCCCGTCGCGCAGCTCGCCCAACTCTGTTTCCACATCTTCAACACCGCTTCTAATCGGCAACAATGGCGGCTGCACTTTTCTTCTTGTTTCTTTCTTATTCTTCCATCCATATTTATCTTCGAATTTTCTTTCCTCGTTCTCCCATTTCCGTGTTCCTTACTCTTTCTTATCTTGATTTCTTGGAGGGTTGCTTCCTTTCTTTCCACCTGGTCCTTCATACCCCTTCTCGCTTACTACTTCTTATATTCTCCCCCAACTCCCTCTTTTCAGTTATTTTTGCATTTTACTTTATTTGGTTCTCCAGTTCCTCGTTTCTTCTAGACTCTTGCTTTCACCTTTGTCTCTTCATCGCCTTTTCTCTCCCAAAACATTTTCATTAATTTTCCTTTATTGTTCTCTACTTTTTCTAATGACTTCCACATTCACCTTTCATTTTGCTTCCCTTCATTTCCCTATCTACCGCTGTCTATGCGTTTTATTTTTTTATTTCTCTCGTTTGCCTAAAACCCTTTTCACCCTCCTATCTGCCCTTTCTCCTTTTCATCCACCCTCATCTTTCACTCCTTACCTTCGACTCTCCGCCTGGATGTCAACAGATGTCTGACTGTACAATAGCCGGCACCTTCTGCTCCCGCCGCCCAGGGTGCCTGTACGTTCGCCCCCCCTCCCTCTCCCGTTGCGCTGAATATGTATTGCGCTTCTGTTTCTCGTCCCCGCTGTACATACCTGCGTGTCGTCTGTGTGCTGTCCTCTGCACTCCTCAGACCCCAAAGCGTCTCTTATTTATATCATCCAGCTTTTTTCTCCGCTGTTCCTTCTCGTGTCATCGTTCTATGTCACACATTTTTTTCTCTTTTTCATACCACCCCATGCCTTTTCTCCTCTCTCTTTCTCTTCTCTCCCTTTTCTCTCCCCCTCCCCTGTGCTGTGGCTTCTGTCCTCTACCTGTTCTGTCTCCTTTCTGTATTCTTTCCGCCGTGACTGTCCCCTCCCCTTTCTCTCAACTCTCGCCTACTTTCTTCTTCCCCGTTTAACTTCTCTCTCTATTTTCTCTACTTTCCCTCGCCAGACGCTTCATTGAGTCACCTTCTCTCTCTATATTCTTTGTTACGTCTTTTCGGACTCTCTTTCTGTCTTACACCTTCTCCTTCTTATCTTCCCTTCTGTCTTGACCTTTCACCTTACCGCGCGTCCTCCTTTCTTAGTTGCACCTGCTTCTCCAGGTCGTTGGTGCCCATAATTTCCGACTCCTCTAATCTACGCGCCCCCATTAGCTCTTGTCCTCTCACCTGTCTCGTCTTCTCTACGCTCCCTTTTCATAGCGCATCGTTTTACTCTACAGTCGCCATTTGCTGGCATGCTCAGCCCCGTCACTCTCCCCTCTGGTTTTGCTCTTGTCCATTTTCTCCTCTTTCCTCCCTCTCCCCAGCCCCTTCCGCTACCTCACATTACTCTTGCTATAAATTACGCTCGTGCCCTATCCCTTCCACTGCATTCTGCTCCTGAAGCTCTGTTTTGAGTACTATTAATTGTATAATTGTAACACCCATTATTTACAACGCTTAGAAACAACTGCAGTATAGTCCGAGACACTATAGAAAATCAAGTTCTTTCTGCCTGTCCTTCCCTCAATCCACCTCTTTCCTCACCCCATCTCCTGCTTTTCAGTACGTCTCTCTGCCCCGCCCTCCCTCTTCTTCTCTTCATCTCTTGCCCTCTCTTCCCTCTCCTCCCTTCCTCTCCCCTTCTTTCCGTACTATCATCTGGCGAAACCCAGTCTGACTCATTACAAATGGTTTACAAACGTTGAACAACATTCTGCTGTGAATGTGAATATGTTCAACTACATGAAACCAAAATGTGCATCCTTTTGGATGTACTTCTTGAAAATGTGTTGCCAGCAGATAGCTCGAAGTTACCATTTTTAATCACTCTGTGATGTTACTGGATGTATTGTTTGAGTGGTCTCACACTATTTCCAATGTATACCAATTAATGCAGCTTCACCCCAGTGCGCAATAAGGTTTCACCAGCATATAAAACAAGCATTGGCATAGCCAATAGGTCTACGCCTTTGGGGCCTTATAAGTATTTAATTCTGCAGCACAATATCCTTGGTGCAACATCAACTGTTGCATGGCTAAACACTTATAATGTCCCAAAAGCGAGACCTATTGGCTATGCCAATGCTTGTTTAAAACAGCTGCTCTGTTTGCCTGTTTCAGACCCATCCCTGATTTTGCATAAAGAGGTGAGGTTGTTTTATCTGGAGGATTTTCTTTTAATGAAACCATTGTTGGCTGGCTCATATAGTTTCCATGTTTAAGTCTATGTTTAACTTGGCAGTGGGGGAGTAGCCATTCCAGGTATTACCATTAACCAGAGTCACATTAAGGCCACTTTTTTCTACATAGGTCTGAAGATAGACTTTTTTTAGAGACAAAGAAAATGACGGTTGCTATGTATATGTCCTTGGAGGAAAAGGAGGGGTGTCAGGAGTATTTAAAGTGTCTTAAAAATAACCAACATCAGTATAACCTAACTAGATTTAGATGTTGTATGGTGCATCATTTGGTTACATTTCCGAAGATGAATGCTTTTACCTCTGACAAAACCCCTTGTCCCTGTGATGGAATGAGTACGCAAAGCACACAGCACTTAATTTTATTCTGTAAGTTTTATAAGGGTGGCGATGCCAATATTTGAAACCCCTTTTATTATGGAGAATATAAGAAACTTAAAAGATGCACAGACATTTCTGCTTGCACTAAATGATGAATTTGTGTGTTTTAGTGTTGCCATTTTTACTTTAAAAGCTATTTATTTAAGGAAATGTATTGTGTTAGATTCTGTCCAGGGCTTATGATTGTATATGTTATGTGAAGATATCTTAAAAGATTTTATTGTTTTAATGAATTATTCTGCATGAATTGTTTTATAATTGTATGTACTTTAATGGCAGAATAAAGTCTTGAATGAATGAATGAAGGAATGAACTTCTCACCCTATACACCTACAAACTTAGCAACCTGCAACTGAAATATAACTAAAACTACAAAAATAAGTATTCTATAATTTACATATTTAAAATCAATTATATAGTTAACAATGAATTAAATATTACTTAATTAACTTCCCAGTCTAGACCCCTACAAACATAACAACCCACAACTAACATATAACGAAAATAAATCAGTATTACATCATTTGCATAATAAATATAAATCATATAACTAAATAAAATGTATTCAATAATTTATAATTGAATATTGCCTAATTAACTTCCCACTCTATCCCAACAACCTACTACGACACTATTAAAAATTAAATAAAAAATTCCAAATCATTAAAATTACATGCAATATTCTAAAGAAGTAATAACATTCATGTAAACAATAGTAACACATGAAATTAATATATCAACTAAAACACATTCAAATCATTAAAAAATTATATTGTGAGTCACTATATTATTGAAAACGATATTAAAAACATCAATATTATTTAAAACGATATTACGTACCTCAAACACTGATATCTTTGTCAGCAATATTTGTGCATCATGATATTTGTGTGTCACAATCTTTAATTTCTAATATGCCTCCTGAAACGTTTTGCTTGATATTTTGTCCAAACACCCTCAAATGGGAAAGGGCCCAGTCTTCTTGTCCTCAGGGCCCCAAATGCCACAGACTCTAAACCAAACAATATCTGTCCTGGTTGGTAATCTACCTGTGAAGACTTCTGGTCGCAAGCTCCTGACTGGTTCCCAAATTCTCATTTGCTCTCTTCCGATACTCTGCCATCCTGGAGTGAACGCCTAGTATATTGTCTACAACTCTTGCTGTGGTTCTTCTATGGGTTTCTCCTATCCTCTCTCACCAAACTCACTTGGACCTCTTACATGGTGATCAAACAGAAGTTCAAAGGATCTGAAGCCCACTCCATTTTAGGGTACCTAACTGTAGGCAAACAGTAGGCATGGTAGGAGAACATCCCATTTCCTTCTGAGTTTCTCTGGTAAACCTATTATCATGCCCTTCATGATCTTGTTACATCTCTCAACTTGACCATTACCTTGAGGGTGGTTCGGGGTGGTGAACTTATAGGTAACACACCACTTATCCCACATTGCTTTCAGATAGGCAGACATATCTGAAAAAACTTCCTTAGAGAAACACACTCTGGTGAAGATACCAAGTAGAGCCCTAGCCACTGCAGGAGCAGTCACTGTCCTGAATGGAAGTGTTTCTGAGTACCTGGTGGCATGATCCACTACCCCCAGAATGAACCTATTTCCAGATGCAGTTTGTGGGTCTAGGTGATCAACATTGTAAATTCCCACCCTCTTAAAGGGAGTCTCCACCACAGGCAGTGGTATAAGTGGAGCCTTTGGCTTGCCCCCTGTCTTGCCAGTGCTTTAATAGGTGACATGGTAGACACAGAACTCCTTCATTTTCTCTGACATTTGGGGCCAATAAAAGTGATTGAACAACCTCTGCTGTGTTTGCGTCTGCCCCAGATGACCAGCTAAGGAGATGTCATGAGCTAGGTAAAGGAGGAATTCTCTGTACTGTTGAAGTACCACCACTCAAACATAAGGTGATGATGGACCGAGCGCTGAAACTTTTCAGACACTCATCCCCAGTCACAGATCTGGGTTGAATCCATCATCGTTCTTTAGCTCACTTCACCACCCCAGTTCAGACACACCTTTATGCAAATCAGTCTTGGCCCTGTGCCTCATGGGAACAGTCCAGCCTAAATTGCCAAGCCATGTCTTCCCTGGACCAGAAACAAGCATCCTGGGACCGGTTTTGGGGTAATACCCCTCATCAGCCAGGCAAGCTTGAATCCAGTGGCAAAGTGAGCTAGGGACCCACGTCTGGGCATACCCTGCCAACTTAGGATAAACAAAGCAAACACAAGGAGATGATGGACGGAGCGCTGAAACTTTTCAGACACTCACCCCCAGTCACAGATCTGGGTTTAATCCATCATTGTTCTTTAGCTCACTTCGCCACCCCAGTTCAGACACAGCTATATGCTAGTCAGTCTTGGCCCTGGCCCTCATGGGAACAGTCCAGCCCGAACTGCCAAGCCATGTCTTAATTAATAAAGAAACTTAGACGGCGGACTGCTGTTTCTGCACCTCACACTAGTTTCAATTGAATCAGGTTCCTTGCGCAACAAGCCCTAGCACCAGCCGTCGGGTGATGCCTCTGTAGATCTCATCGTAAGCAATAGAGGGTTGGGCGTGCGCAGGTGATGAAGTCCAAGAAGTCAATATTTAGTTTTACAAATGAGTCTTTATTTTCAATCAGTTAGTTCTCACAGAATTGGAGATTTTACGGTCAGCCAACGCGTTTCGTTCTCATGATGAGAACTTCGTCAGGGCTTTCGTGTGGAAATCGAATAAGCGATCCCTCAAACAAGGTTTATTCTGGCAGGAGAACTTCATTTCTGAGATTTACTACTTAGGCCGACTGAGGCCCTGCGATATCCTGAGTGTTTCCAAAGTAATTGCCTGGAACACTGACTTGGTTGAGGGATCGCTTATTCGATTTCCACACGAAAGCCCTGACGAAGTTCTCATCATGAGAACGAAACGCGTTGGCTGACCGTAAAATCTCCAATTCTGTGAGAACTAACTGATTGAAAATAAAGACTCATTTGTAAAACTAAATATTGACTTCTTGGACTTCATCACCTGCGCACGCCCAACCCCTCTATTGCCAAGCCATGTCTTCCCTGGACCAGAAACAAGCATCCTGGGACCGGTTTCGGGGTAACACTCCTCATCATCCAGGCTAGCTTGAATCAATTGGCAAAGTGAGCAAGGGACCCACATCTGGGCATACCCTGCCAACTTAGGGCAAACAAAGCAAACAAAAGAAGGAGATGATGGACGGAGAGCTGAAACTTTTCAGATACTCACCCCCAGTCACAGATCTGGGTTGAATCCATCATCGTTATTTAGCTCACTTCGCCACACCAGTTCAGACACAGCTATATGCAAATCGTTCTCACCTGGCTCCTTCTGGTTTGGGGGCCCCTTGCCTCACTGTACAGGACTCCCTCCTCCCAATATACCCCCAATGTCATCATTTTTTCTTGCTTTTCAGCTAGTTGTCTCAGGCCTTCAAGAGCGGGACAAGTCTTTTGCATCTGGTACTAGTCCTCCTTGGAGGGACTTCCGGCCCCCTGAAGTTGTGTCAACTCTGGCAAGTTTGTCTCAAGGAGACATCCTCTTCTTCAGGCACTAGGCCCTTCCCCTCAGGGTTTGGCTGCTTCTGGGTCTGAGGAGTCTGGGGAACTAGGTGACCAGACTTCCTGCCCTTTCTCTTATAACTACGGACCTGGGTCATTCTTCCAGACTCCAAAGTTCCTTGACTTCCCTGAAAGGCTGCTTGTGCTGTAGAAGTTGCTCCCCCACTCAGGGTGGCCCAGCATTTCTGCATGAGCCCTCTTTTCCACACCTTCCCAGGCAGACATTTTCAGGTCATTTTTAAGCAGGGCAGGGGACACAGCCACCTTCTCTAGGTCAATATCTTCTTCCCACTCAAAGTCCACCATAGCCATGGGATGTGACTTTGTGTCATTGCCAGAGTTGACTAACTGATACACCTCTTTCTGCATTATTTGGTCTGGGGAAACCAGCTAAGCCACTACCATGGTTATTCAGGCACCTGTATCCCTCAGAGCCTTCACTTTAGCTCCATTGATTCTTGGCCACATCCTATACTTTTCCATACTTAGAGGCCAGTGGGCCATAGGTTCAATTTCCTTCCCATGCATTAATACCTTTAGGATGGTTACCAGTGGTTGACTTCTTAGTGCACACAGAACTCCCTGCTTGTGTCCTGACTGCTGACAGTCATAACATACCCTGCCTTTGAAGGGTCATCATTCTTTTGTAGGTACCCCCTTCTCTTGGACTGGGATCAGAGTGGGTCTCCCCCCTTGGGCAATTTTTGGGGTTCTTTAGGGGTCTTTTCCTTTTTATCTTTGCCCACTTATTTCCCCTTAGTGTGCACCCATTCATGAGCCATCATGCCCAACTCTCTAGGGCTATGCTATGCCTATATGTATTGTGCACTCATCACACAAGAGGGTTTCCAGGTGCTTGCAGATAGGTAGGCTTTGCCCCCCGCCCTCGGGGTGGTGACTCAAAGAGTCAGGTCTTCTGCTTCTGCTGATTTTTGGCAGTCTTAGACTTATTAACTGTATGGTTTTGTAAAACACAGGTTCTGGACCCCACGACTAGGCACCAAATATGAGGAAAGCGGTTCATTATATAGTGTGGTTATGTGACTTCACAGAGTAATAAACTCACAAACCCCTCTTAAGTCCAGTCAAGCTAGTTTACAAAACCTTAGCTCAACCATGGGTAGCTGTGGCTTTGAACAGTCAGGTTTTGTCAAAGGAACAAGTGTGAAGCACTTAGAAGTGGCAAACAGTTGAATTAGAAAAAAACAGACACAAAGGAAATACAACACCAATTTTTAAAATAGCTCTTATTTCTATGACTTTCTAGACACAAAAATGAACAAAGTCCATTGGAGGGTTCCGGAGATATAAATTATTAAACAAATAATAATTCACTGCTTTTCATTCAAATCGCAAACAAGCATTGGTAACTACTTCAGTTAGCGGGTACTTGGAAAACTTTTTAATTTTTTTTGTAAAGTTGGATATGACTACTCCTGTCATGTAGTTCCTATAGTACCCATGCAGGACCTGCGCGTTGGATAACATAAACTGTGGGCTTGGTATTAGACTGGCTCTGTGCACCCCCACCGCCTATGTTAGCCTGATTTGCATTAGCTAGCTCACAGTGCCACTAGAATCTCCTCTTATCGGGAGAGATTAGTTTCTGGCAACCTTAGATCATGACAACCCAAATTCCTCAGAATCGTGGAAACAATATACTACTTTTCGCTCAGTCACTCGTGCTTACTTATTCGGTTTGTCTCAGAGAGTTACACAGAATAAACAGTCTGGGCGTTTCAATAAGTATTTATTGAACAGTTGTTATTCTAGTGTAAAATATATGTGCTGCGACAACCAGCAGACAATAGCAGAGATATATTATCATCAGTACGACAAAAGCAAAGGGATAGAACAGTTCTACCATATTGCAATAATCATGAATACATACATGAATATAAAAAGCATTATGAAAGTGCGCGAACTCCTACAATGCCTAACTAGATGTACCTGAGTGTACCTAGCATATGTGTAGGTCTAAAAGCCTAAGAGCCAAGAATCCTTCTAGGATTTAGTCGAACCCCCATACCTGAATAGAGAGAGTGTGGGACCCCGTCCTGGTCTCGATTTGGACACCCCGCAAGGGCTGTGTCAGACCGCTGTCAGCTGGAGCGACTGCATGCAGGAGCCTCAGCGTCTCTGGTCAGTGTGTCAGCATGGAAGTCTCGGTTCCTCTCTGTCTTACCGGGGTAAGATGTGGTGTATTTATACCCTGAAGACTCTAGTTGCTTCGTATGGTTTGTATTGGCCCTTGTTAGACTTGAGGAAGACGTCAGGGGTGAACTTTGTACATACATATTATGCAGGTGGTGTATTCCTAGAGAGCCATGCATAATTGATGAGTACAGTGTGGGCCTGTGTTTGGGAAAAACCCTGCTGTATTCAAAACCACAGGATAGATAACGTTCAGCCCTCAGAGCTCGTTGTGTACTAGCGAGGACCAATGTAGGTAAAAGATCATGCCTATATAAGGAATCATGACTATAATAGGACATGTACAGTTATGACCGTAATAGGGCATATGCGGCATTGACCATAATAGGGCAAGTACGAATATGACCGTATTAGGGCAAATACGAATACATCCATTTTAGGGCATGTATGAACGGGTCTACATTAGGGCCTCTATACGGGACATAACACCCACTCCTCTTCCGAACAGGATGATAATGACCATACTTAAAATCTGGACAATTTAAAAACATTTTATGGTTTAAATCGTTTTATTGAATATTGCTGTAACCGATAACAATACACCCACCTACAACCACAGGCCGGCAGGGAACTCTGCTGTTGCTTTCAAGTTTTATTGAATTGAACACAGATTGAAACAAAAGAAAGAGACAAAGGAAAGGGTCCAAGAAGAGCAGAATAAAGCGAAGAGGAGAATGAGATCAGTTGGAGAGAGGAGAGACAGAAATCCACCCACTGCTCAAGGTAAGGCCTGGTAGGGAGTCAGGGCTGGGGAACCGCAAGACCCTGAGGTATCGAGGGGCAAGTAAGCTCAACAAACTCGGAGGAGAGGTACGCCACAGTGGACCCCCAGGTCTTGTCAAACTTTGGTAATGTGCGGTTGATCCCAGCAGTGATCTGCTCCATCCCGACCACCTCCCACAGTCTGTGCAGCCAGTCTAGCTTGGTTGGGATAACATCCGTGCCCCATTTCGCCAGGAGGACCTGCTTGGCTGCTCCCAATGCCAAAGTGATCACCCTACCTCTACAGCAGCGGAGAGGATATGTAAGGGGGTTAGGAAGTCCCAACAAAATATAGCTGGGGAATCTAGGGAGTTCTGTCTGGTATATATGGTCAACTAAGGGCAATACGGAATCCCAGAATGACTGTATCTTGGGGCAGTGCCAAAGAATATGAGACAAAGTGCCCACCTGACCGCAATTGCGCCAACAAATATCGCTGCTGCGAGGCCTCCACTTAGCAACACGTGCCGGGGTATAATACCAATAGTGCGCAATTTTTAGGAGCATCTCCTTCCCTGAAGTGCTGCACGATGATGCTCGGGCCCTGTGTATAATGTCCGCCCATTCTTTTGGGGAAAATACCCTATCCAACTCCGATTCCCACCTACGCTCCGCTGGGGACTTAGAGTGATTCTTAGCCTTGTTGAGAAAATTATAAATGTCTGACAGGAGACGCTTGTTGGAAGTGCAGGTGATGTACCAGATCTCGAATTTTGTAAGGAGCCGACCTGCATGCGGACGGACCTGGGGCTGCGTGACCCAGTGGCGCAGCGCTAAGTACTTCCAGTACGCCTCCTTGGGGATCCCGTAGTGAGCTACAAGTTGGGGGAAGTCCATAATTCCCTGTACATCAAAAAGGTCGCCAATACGTTTACAGTTTGCTTCCTGCCATTTTAAGTAGGCGTTCCCTGTGAGAGCCAGGGAGAAGTCCGGGTTCCCAATGAAGGGGGTCAGGGGTGACATAGCCGTAGAGAGCTGACATTTCTCCTGCACCTTATCCCATACCTTCATGGTAGCGCGCAAGACCGGAGAGAGGTATACGCCCGGTGGGCGGTGTCGCCGCGGGAGCCAGGGAACCTTCCAGATGTGGATCCCCACCACGCCCCTGTCCATGAAGCACCAGTGCTTTTCGGACTCTAGTTGATACCATTCCACCATCCAGCACAGTTGCGCTGCTTCATAGTAGCGGCCTAGGTGGGGGACGCCAAGACCTCCGTCCTCCTGTCGCAAATACGTGAGGTGTCGGGCCATGCGCGGTTTCTTCCCTCCCCAAATTAAGCCATTAATTAGTTGTTGCATTTGGACCAATATCTTGGGTGGCGAACATAAGGGAAGCGTCTGCATTATGTAAAGCAGACGCGGTAAGATCGTCATTTTAACGGCGGCTATCTTGCCCAGCCATGAAAGAGCATGTTTCTTCCAGTTGTTTAGGTCCTTACGGGCCTTAGCCAGCGATTCCGAGTAGTTCACCTGGGCCGTCTTTGCGGTGGTCGAGAAAACCCGGAGCCCCAAATACGTAATGTCGCTGACAGCCCAAGAGAATGGGAAGAGCTGCGAGAGTTGGAGTCGGTCCACCGCCGGGATCGTGAGACTCAACGCCTGAGATTTCTTCAAGTTAATTTTGAATCCCGACGCAGCACTAAAGGCGGCAACCTCCGCCAGCAGGGGGGGAAGAGATAACAACGGATTGGATAGGAAAAGGAGCACGTCATCCGCGTATAGCGAAATCTTGTGCTCCATATCCCCCATCCGGATCCCGGTGACCGCGGGGAGTCGGATCCCGGTGACCACGGGGAGTTGGCGGATACTTTCGGCAAACGGTTCCATGTAAAGCGCGAAAAGGAGAGGGGAGAGCGGACACCCCTGTCTCGTGCCGCGCCTGATCAGGAAGGGCTGGGAGACCACCCCATTGACCCGAATCCAGGCTTGCGGCCCTTGGTAAACACAGTTCACCCATTGCCGGAACCGTTCCCTGAGTCCGAATCGGCATAGGACCTGGTGCAAGTAGGGCCAGTGGACCCGATCAAATGCCTTCTCGGCATCCACCGACAAGAGTATGGCCGGGATCTGGGTGCGCTGCGTCTTATCTAATAAGTGGCACAGTCGCCGAGTCCCATCCCCACAGTTGCGATCTGGAATAAACCCCGACTGGTCCGGGTCCACCAGACCTTGCATATGCGGGGCAAGTCGGCCCGCCAAGATGCTGGTAAAAATCTTCAGGTCCACTTTGAGCAGGGAGATGGGGCGGTATGAAGCGCACTCCCGAGGGTCCTTCCCCGGTTTGGGTATGACCACAACTTCAGCCATGGACATTGATGGGGTAAGTCTCCCAGTGGTGCTGAAAGTGTTGAAGAGGCGCGCCAGGAGAGGAGTGAGGTCAGACGCAAAAACGTTATAAAAATCGACCGGGAAGCCGTCCTCGCCAGGAGCCTTGCCAGCCGAAAGTCCCTGAATAGCCCGTAAGACTTCCTCCGGGCGGATGTCCGCCTCCAAATTGGTCGCGATGGAGTCCAGCAGCGGAGTCACCAGTGCCGCTTGCGTGTACTCCTCAGCTGCAATGGGATCCAGGCTTTCGGCTGAATATAACGCCTTATAGAAGGCCTCAAATTTGGACGCAATGTCCCCGTCCGCCCGCAAAGTCTCGCCCTGGGCATTCGTAAGTTCCGCGACCCGGCGTGTCGCCGTTTCGGCCCGAAGAGCATGCGCCAAGACTCTCCCAGCCTTGTTCCCTCCCTTGTAATAGCGTTGTTTGGTGCGGAGCAAGGCGTATTCGGCGCAGTCGAGATCTAGCGCCCGCAATTGCTTCCTCGCTTGCGTAAGTAGTCTCCGTGTCTGAACCGCCCCAGTACGGCGGTGAACCCCCTCCAGCTCCCGGATTTGAGCTTCCAATTCCCCCCCTTCTCTCTACAGTCCTTATTGCGGCTCGCCGCGATAGCGATACAGCGCCCGCAGATGACTGCCTTCAAAGCATCCCAGAGCGTGTCCACCTCGACCGCGCCCACGTCATTCAATTCCAAGTATGTTTTAATAGCGCCCCGTAGTTCGGTGATATTAGCATCATACGTGAGTAGGTTGCGATTTAGACGCCAGGAATGTCGCCCCGGGGAGCCACCCGGGAGAGTCAGCGTTAAGACGACCGGAGAATGGTCCGAGAGAGCCGCTACCCCAATAGAGACGTCATCGGTGGACGCCGTGACACTGGGCGAAGTCCAGAAGAGATCGATGCAAGCATACGTTTGGTGAGCCGCAGAAAAGAAAGTGTATTCCCGCGCGGATGGGAAGCGGTGGCGCCAGGCGTCCGTAAGGCCAGCTTCTTTCAGCCTCTGAAGTGTCGTGTCTGAGATCGAGCCCGTATGTCCCACCCTAAGTGTCGACCTGTCCAGATCCGCAGCCGGGACTAAGTTGAAGTCACCCCCGATTACTAAGTCCTCATCAGGGGACTCCATGAGTAAGTTCAGCGTATCACGTAAAAAGGCCTCCTGGTGCTCGTTAGGACTGTAGACCGAGGCTATTGTATGCACCCTTTCTCCCATTAACAGCCGCAAAGCAAGAAGGCGTCCAGCGACTTCCGCGAAATTCCCAACTACAGTCCCCTGGAAATGCGTGGCCAGAAGGATCGCCACCCCTGCCTTCTTCCCGTGTCCGGATGAGAAGTATTGTCTATCGAACCATTTGGATCGAAGTCGCCTCCAGTCCGCCCGCATAAGGTGAGTCTCCTGTAGGAGGCAAATATCACACTTAGCCTCTCTCAACAAGGCAAGAAGCGCTCGCCGCTTTGCCGGTGAATTAAGGCCCCGCACATTGAAGCTCAGGATAACTACTTTAAGACGGGTCATGGGACATTATGAGAAGGAACAGCTGTGCACCAACCCAGCCGTAACAAAGAAAAACCCGGGATGACTGGGTACCCGCTCCCCCCCCTTGCCCCGCCACTGGGCCCCCAGCCAGGCATCCCCGCCTCCCCATGCAGCGCCGCACGGTGTCACCCAGTCTGGTGGGATTGTCCCTCTGAGTGTGCATGGGGGTAGATCCAGGGCATCTGGCAAAGCATCTAGCGCACCTGAGATGGAGAGGTGCCGGGAGGATGTACAAGCAGCGCACCCCCAATGAGCCCAACCACCACAACCTCCCCCCCAGATGTTCCCATCCTCCCCAAGCACAACACCCACCCCTGACCACCAGAGTCGAAGGCATTCCCTACCTGACCATGGAGGAGCTGCAGATCTCACGTGGTTGGAGAAGGAAAGCAAGAAAAGAAAGAAAGAAAGAAGAAAACAGCAGTAGAAAAACATTAAGATAACGGAAAGACATCAATGACGTCTTCCAACCGGAACAGATCGCACCATCGTGCAGGGGTCCATGTGTCTGGCTGTCGGTCATCACCATCCAGAAGGTGGGGCTCCCCCACCAAGACCGACGTCGCAAGTCACTGGTCACGGACCCTTCGTGGCAGCATCAGGACTCGGGACATCAACCACCAGGAACCCTCGGTGGCCTCAGTCTCCAGGACACTCCCGGCTCTGCAACTGGCTGAGCAGGGCATGCCATTCCCGCTGAAGTTCCTCCTCCGAAGGCTTCGTCTGGCCGCCTCTCCTAGGGCCCCGTCTCCTGCCCGCTCTCGGCCGCCTCCCGGGCGGCGGAGCACTCGCCGTCTCCTCCGAATCCTTCGGCACCGTCAGGGCGTCGCCAAGTATGGCCTTCGCCTCCTGCACAGACCGCACCCCATGCGTTTCATTGTTCCAGACGAAGGTCAGGCGGAATGGGTGCCCCCATCGGTACCGAATCCCCTGCTCACAGAGGAGGGATGTAACTGGACGCAGTTCCCTGCGCTGCTGCAAGGTGAGGGGTGAAAGATCCTGGAAGACACCCACTTGAAGGCCCTCGAAGTCCACCGTCGAGCAATCCCGCGTGGCGGCCATGATGATTTCCTTCTGTCGGTAAGAATGCAGGCAGGTCAGGATGTCCTGTGGTTGGCCGGGGCCTGAGGCGGGCCGCACAGCCTGTGCGATCCAAAGTGACCTCCTTGTCTCGCAACTCCGGAGCCATGTGTTTAAAGAGGCAAAGAACCCATTCTTCCAGTTTGCCACCATCTGCCAAGAGTGGCACGCCCTTAATGCGAATATTAGAGCGCCTCGAGCGATTTTCTAGATCTTCCAGCTTGAGGTACAGTTCCTCGTTCCTTTCGCGGAGGTCAATAAGCTCCCGGGCCTGAAGTGTAAGCTCTTCCTCTCGTCTGTCCCCGTTGCGTTCCAGGGTGTCCACTCTATCCCCAATTTCGCTGAGCTCCATCCGTAGTTGCTTGACATCGGAGGCCATTTCTTGACGGAGGCTAGCGAAATCATCTCGGAGGGAGCTGAAGAGTTGTTCCATGAATTCTTTCGTGACGGGTTCAGCAGCGTGGCCGGCCTCTGGAGCTCTCCCTGATTCGCCGGTCTTTTTCCTGCCCGTTTTCTGGAGCAGGTCTTTAATGGATGGATCCTTGCTTATGGTGTCTCTCTTGGCTCGAGGGTGGTCATAGCCACTGCCGGCGGGGCCCAGGGCTTCGCAACTCCAAGCGCAGGGGTAGGTGCTCCGCCGGCCGTCAGCGGCGTCAGGAGGTACAAGCAAGGCCCAAACTAGGCCTCCGCACATGGCGCTCTCACTCAGGTGTCTGACCTTACCCCGCTAAGTGTCGATGAGTCCCTGTATTGTGGTTGCTGAGACAAGGTCAGGGCCCAGCCACAGCAGATAAACGGCCTCTCCACACCGCCTTCAAGGCCTCAACACAAACTCCCAGATCCACCGATTGCTGCCTCCACGGAGCGAGGCACCTCCAGCTCTAGCCGTAGGGTGGGTGCACCTGCAGTCAAGGGGCGCCGATGTTCAGTCGCCAGCTCCTCGCTGATCCCCCCAGCGGGACCGGTGGAGCGGAGGGGCCGTATCCCAACCGGGGCCCCCAGCAACAGAGAGATGGACGGGGGCCAGATCTCAAGGTCCAGATCGTCCCAGGCACAGTCCTAAGTAGGGCCCCACTGCCCTTGAGGGGGACGTTGGAGGATGGGTTTGGGCCCTCTCCCAAAGTTGGGGCGTGTGTGCTGATCGGCCTCAGAGTCACACCACTGTTGAGCCAAGCTAGGGGCCTTACCCGGTACACGTCGCGCAGGGCCTCCGCCTCCCGCTGTGCACTCCGGCCCCACGGAAGCCGCGGCACCGGTCCTCACCCATCTCGTGCTCTGCCGCTGGGCCGTTGTTGCTTCGCGCGGATCAGGCCGTGCACTCACCCAATACAGGCCGCACCGTGTGGCGCCGTCCATCGGCCCCGATCCTGCACCAGTCACTGGCTCAATCCCCCGCAATCCAGTCTCTCAGAGCCAGGAGGGCACCGCCGCCAATGCCATCCTAGGAGAAGCTTCAAGGGAGGGCTGCGCCAAAGTCTCCCGGCCCCGACCTCAGGCCTCACTTAATATGGCTGCCTCGTGGTTTCTGGACTCAGGCCTCGGACAGGCCCTCTCGCTGTTCGCAGGAGGCAGCGGGTCTCCCGGAGTCACTGCCCGCACCGCCTTACTACACTCGGCAAGCAGGGCACATCCAGCTCTCAGTGTGGCGGGATCCGTGGCCACAGGGGCCATCTCCGCAAGTGCCGAGTCCCCCGGGGCGATCCCCCGCTATCACAGTTCACGCGGCAGGGCGCCACGTCCAGGACGCCGTAGCCGGGTACCGCCGAAGGCAGGGCCCGCTCACCAGCCTGCCGCGCTCTCCGTCCGCAGCACGGGGTCATTTTTGGCCCCCTCCCGGGTCTCGTTACTGCCAGCGGATGCTTTGAATCGGCCTCGGCGAGTGGAGCCCCAAGGAAACGGTGCTACTCCGCCACCATCTTGGCCACGCTCCCCTTAAAAACATTTTAAAAGCAAGTAAAAACATGGTTTTAAAATTGTTAAAATTTATTTTTCAAAAATGTTATAATTCAGCTATTTCCAATTGCCACTAACAAAAGAAATGTCTTTTTTGATTCTCTATATAAGTTGCTTCACTCAAAGCGGAAGAAGGCCATGCTTTTCTCAAGCGAAAGTGTCAATTTAGGAAGTGTTCCAAATTTGCTTGCTTATTATGAAAACAAGTGGAGAAGCCGAATTCTTTCCCAGGACGCAATGAGCCAATTCAAGATTAAGTGTCCTGGCTGGGAAGCACAACATTATCTGTGTGAGCTACTGCAGACGACAAATCCAACGCCTCACAGAGAACGTCAATCGCACATAGATGGTATGTAGCACTGCCAACAGTCTGTGCTGTGGCAGCTTGTGCGGCAGTTGTAACCTGGGTGCCTGAGGAGGAGTCACCTAACCCAGCAGGAGCAAACGGCACCTGTGGGTTCTCCAGGAATGCGTTCATCAGAATTGGAAGCCGCTGGGGACAACGCAGAGCATGGGCCTTTATGGGGTCCAGCATTGCATCCGTGTCTGGAGGCGCATCTGATGGAAATGTTAGACAAAGATCCAACGTGCATTCTTCTCCGCAAAACAGGCATCGAAGAACAGGTAAGATGCAGTCTACCCAGACTGGTCAAAAGGATAGAAACCAGGAGGCATTGAGTTCTCGCAGGCAAGAAATGCCCAGAAGTTGTACCATGCGTTCACGGTATTTCCGCTCCAGGAGTATGTTCGCCATTCCCTCGGGAATTGGGCCGTCCATTGCGTAGCAGTAGTATTATGAATAGGACCCCTGCAATCAGCAACAGGATAAGCGGGAGTCCTCCAAATACGCTTCCCAATACGGAGTGTATAAAATTTGGGATTAGTCCGAGGACTGTCTGAAAGGTGCTTAACAGTCCTGACCCTATGGTCTTAAATAGGTGTACAATACCGTTCGTATCAGACATATTGAAGATACGTCCCACCATTTCTACGAAATGAAAGGGGCAGTTTGTACGTATAAGCGCCTGTATCTCAGTCGAGGTCCTTGCAACTTGAAGTTCATAGGTTTCTCGAGCGGAGGTTAAGGGCAAGGGTTGCTGTAAAAGCATGGCTTGCAGTCTGCCCAGAGTATCAAATTGTATGAAAGAAATGTTCAGTGAAGGCCATAGCGGCGCCTCCCTGACTGTGTTCAGTGGCGGAAACAATACTTGCATACAGCAAGTAACCCTGGATATTAACAGTAACCAGATAGGCGACGCCCGGAAGCATCCCACAGCAACCATGATCATTTAGCATCAAGTAACTCCCATTCGAGAGCAGCTCAAAAACCGGTGTGATCACGGCAGCTGGGGTCCCAGTCATGTGACATGATAGGTTTGCTACTGAACCGTTACAGGCTCCGTGTAGTGAAATATCCTGAGACATGAGAGAACCGCTTAAAGCGTTTTTGCAGGTTGTACCACTCAGATACACTTCTCGATCCCCATTCCGGCATCGATATCTATATGGTAACTCCCAAGTTTCCTTAATGTAACCCTTACCCATTTTTTCATATGTGCCTGTCTGCCTTTGCTCAAGGCAATATTGAAACTGAAATGTAGTGACCGACAGAGTGATTTGGCCATGAATTAGCCATTCTGTTGATGGTGATTCGGCTACAGTAAATGGTAACCTTTCCAGTTTCTCAATACGTAGCATTGTATATTTGGCTTCCCTTTGCGCCATTTCTGTCTGTTTATCAGTTAGATTGTATTCTGAAAACAGAGACGTGGTGTTTATAAAACGCCAGGGCACATAGCCTGCACGCAAATATTGTAGCATCCAGCTTAGCATCATAAATAGAACGTAGCTGAGATTGCCCGTGTTGTAACAAGGCCAGATCTTGTTCTAATATGTCGATTGCCGAAGACACAATGTTGCCTAACGAGTAGTAGTAGTAGTAAAAATACTTTATTGCATTAATCATTTGATTACAATAATAGAGAAAAAGCAGACATTAAAATAGAATAAAAGGTCACCATAATTTCCATACGTGGTATCCTATAAAAACATACATAGATCATGATACCTGTTTTTACAACTATATACATATCCATATATTAAAGCCATCTAGACCTTTAATGTTTTATAGGCATGTTCTAAAAACTGAACTATCCTTCTAATTGCACTTTCCCCTGTGAGCCTAAAATAATAGCGTACAGCCTCTGTAGTTGTTCTTATTTTGACATTATTAAACACAGGGCGTAAATATGTCCTCCGTGTAGGCAACAGCCTCGGGCAGATGCATATTAAGTGTTCAAGAGTTTCCTTGCCGATTCCACAAATCCGACATACCTGTATATCTTTAAGAGCCTGATTCCAAGTCCCTTCAAACTCCCCTATCGGAATATAAAATTGTCTAAACCTTAGGTATTTCCATTTAATATAACTGGTCAGATTCCATCCCAAGTATTCTTGAGCCTGCAAAGTATATGTATCGATTATTAAGCCCGTATGTTTATATTTCCCGGCTTGTAGAAGATCTAAATTCCACTGTTTTAACTTTAGTGTTTTACGTATTACATTTTTCCGCATATCCCTGGTCATTCGTCCCATCTCCTGTATATCAGGCAGATCATAGGAGCCTATTTCCATCATTATAGTAGATAGTTGCAGATCTCTTACTTTTTTACTCCGGAGTTCTTCCATTATTAGATGTTTCAATGTGCATGAATCAGCCTTAGCACAATCAATAATATAGTTGACACAACTATTCTTATGCAACATTTCCAGAGATTTTAGACCAAATTCCAGCGAGTAAATCCTGGAGGTCAAAGTTGTTAACCCATTATCCACTACAGCTAATGCCTTCTCTAAGTTAATACAGTCTATTTCCCGTATTCTTTCTGCGGCCTCCTGTTGGGATATTTTCCAGTTTTCATTATAATAGGCATAAATGCCAGCATATATGAAACATTTCTGACGTGTTTTCTTTGGGCCTAGTAAAAAATCCCTAAGGTCTACATCAGGTGTGAGTAAGGTCAAGTGATGTTTTACTTCTGTGAGTGTTGAGGTCTCTAGCCAATCAAGGCACAACTTCCCAACACTATAGGATGTCACTACCCCTGGGTGTTGTCTCTGTACATAGCGTGTATCTGGCCTATGGATACTAAACCCTTCGGTTGTATTCATAAATCTCTGTTGACAGGTGTTTGTGTCAATGGGCCAAATCAGCCATTTCGTCCAATCATGATCTGATCTGTTGTACTGGAGAATGTCGTCTAATCCTACCCCTTGTGTAGTTGAATTCTGCCCCCCCACCCATCTGTGATGGTGTAGGAAACCCGGGTGAGTTCAGTTCCTTGTTCTTGGCTAGTCCAAGACAGGATGTCTGTTGCACAGTTTCATTTAGAAATATCATCTGCTGTGGAATGAGGCATGCTCTAAAAAGCGCTTCTGTTCCCTGGACTTGCCAGTCTCTAGAACCCCAGATTGATTTTAAATCTATAGTATCCTTCCATAGGTCGAAACCCTGTGTAGACAACTGGGCCAAAAAGGAAGCAGAGTAAATCTGTTTGGTGTTAGTCAACATAATTTTCTGTGCTGATGTTGTTGCCACTTTGTAACAAAATGACTTTGGGTCAGATGTGTTGAACCCCGAAAAGTATGTGAATTTCTGTGCAAAAGTTTGCGAACTACCTTTTGGAGGAGTTGGGCAGTGTTCCCACTGGTGGTATTCAAATACATTTCTAGGTTTTATAGATTTATGCAAGAAATGATGACCATAATGTTGGTAACAGTACAATGTATCAAAGTCTGAAGTACCTTCTAACATTTCATTGTTCGGAAATGCTGCAGTTTTTTCTAAATCAGACATTAAATTATTTACAGTTTCAGTGTCCCAATGATCAGAAAATGTACTGGAGGTAATGATATCACTTAAAGAAATTTTAAATACATGTTTAAGCTTTAAAAGTTCAGTCAGACCGAATATATCATAATCAATCTTGTCCCATACTATACCGTCCGGTATAGGAACTGCTGTGATGTTCACTGAAGACAAGTCTCTTCGTTCACGATGTGAAGACTGGTGTGGTTTTAAAATCAAATTGACTCTTTGGGCTGTAGAGCTTTGCTGGAGATATCGTCCATTAATAGGCATACTAAAAGTTATTATTAAACCTAGCCAGAAAAGAAAAAATAAAATCCCAGTGATATACCATAGTTCAATCCACGGTGACACCAGGTAAGTCTTTGTAAAAAAGTTCAAAAAGTCAGTGAGTTTCTGTTTGAGTGATTTTTTGGCTGGCGTCGTTTCCGGCTCACTTGGATCCAGTGAAAACGTATCAAAGTTCATGAAATAGCCAGAAGCAGTTCGATCAATTGTTGGAATTGCATCGGGATTTGTTGAAATCGGATTTTGCTCTTGACGAGGCATGTTGACGTAAATGTCTGTAGTCGGTCTGATTGCAACTTGGTTGTTTAGTTGATTTTCTTCTTGTTGAAGTGGAACGAGTTCCATAGCATTGTTGCTTAGTCCTTCATTCCGTACAGGTGGCTCTTCGAACGTGATGAGTCTTTCTGTTTGGACTTCTTGGATTGTAGCGAGAGGAGGGCGTCTGCTACTGTGGAGTCCATGAGGCCTACTGTTTAGTATCGGCCACATAGTGTGGTTTGATTAAGTCGATTGAGACAAATCTTTTCTCCTTTTTCCCAGCAAGAGGCGGCAGAAGTACAGTTCTTGTGCCTTGGATTGCACGGACCGGTACAGGCTTTCTGTAGGATGGCCCAAATTCTTTCTTATCAGCAATCTTCTCTCTGACCAGATCCCCGACTTTTGGGATCCAGACAGGTCTTGCCGTTACTGCCTTAACTTCCTCAGTGGCGGCCTGTTTCTGGAGCACGTTACTTAGTTGTGTCCTGGATTCACTTAGATCCTGTAAAACAGCCAAACGATCATGGATATCAAATGTTTTTTCATCCGCCACTGTGCCTTCACAATCAAGATCAGGTACCCACATTCTTGTCCCAAATAGGACCTCATAAGGAGTGACACCTCCTAGAGAGCTTCTTGGCTGATTGTTTATCGCTCGTTGTACCCCATATAAGTGATCAACCCATCTACTGCCCTTGCCTAATACCCTAGCTGTTAAAGATTGCTTTAAGTCACGGTTTTTCCTCTCCACAACGGAATTTCCCTCAGGATGATACAGAGAGGAGTACTGCAATGCTACGCCCATTCCTTCCATGGCCTCTTTGTAAGCCCGAGAGCTAAACACCGGGCCACGGTCAGAATGTAACGTGCCAACTGGGTATGTGCCGATAAAGACTCGCAAATCTTTTATAACAGTTCGAGCGTCAGCCGAGCTCTGAAGCCAAACCCATAGGAATCTAGAGCAGGAGTCCACTGCAACCATGATATATTTCTTGGACCCATCAGATTGTAGGGGTCCGCAGTGGTCCAAATACACACATGCGAGAGGTTTGTCTGATTTCAGCAACGGTGTCTGCGCTGGGCGTGTAACGGTGGAGCCTTTCATCTGCTGGCAGATGTCGCACTTTAAGACATAGTCTTTTGTCTGCTTTGTTAACCCTGGCCACCAGTAGCGCTGTTTCAGTAAAGAAATAGTCGCTGTGACACCTGTGTGAGCAGAACCCAAACCCTCGTGTGCTGCTAGAATTAAGCCTTGCCTACGATCCATATTTGGTATGACTCTATCCCCCACTCCAGGAATCTGAGCATATGGAATGTTTTGTGCATCTAACTTGTAGGAGTACTTGAGTGGAATTTTTTTTTGGTACTGCTGTGCTGCCTTTGCGTGAAGCATTGACAGCTACCATAATCTCGCCGTCTACTCTCGTCTTTGAATGAGTAACTGCAGCTGCGGCGGCTGTGCGTACAGCCCCCTTTGCGGCTTCATCAGCCAATGAATTCCCTTCAACGTGAACGCCATCACGCTGATGACTCAGTGTATGTATCACGTGAGCCCTTGGTAGTTCATTTCTCAACTCCACTACCTGTTCCCATAGCATTTTATGCTTAATTGTGCCACCTTTTGCGTCTTTAAACCTGTTTTGTTCCCAATGATGTAAATATTCATTATACGACTGTACACAGTAAAAGGAATCACACACAATTAGTGTGAGGAATTCGTGTTCCGTGTTTACAAGTGCCAGTATCAGTGCTTTTAACTCTGCCAACTGAGCCGTGCAGTCTCCTAGAGATTGCGTTTTAGTGCAACTCGGATGGAATTTTCCATCGTGCATGCGACCTTTAACAATCGCACACGCTGCGCTGTAAGCTTGCTTACTCCCTATGGCTGGTTGAGCAGATCCGTCAGTGTAAATAATGTATTCATACTGATCTAGAGGCAAAATCTCATTTGGTGTTGGATATTCTTGTTCGTATTGCAGAAATGCTTGTGTTTTTAAACTTGGATCAAATCTGTATTCAACATCCGTTGCAGTAAGAGAATTAGCCCATTGTATCCAACTGGGATGTGAGGCTTTCGCATTTGGAATGCTAGCTTTTGTAACAGCTTCTAAAGCTGGTACTGGGGTCACGACAATTATGCGTTTACCCTGAGCCAGAGCTCTTTCTCTTGCTACAGCGGTCTGCACTGCTGTCAGGATTTTTTCTGTTGAAGTGAAACGCATCTCTGCGTTTGTGTACAGGTGTGATTTATATGCGATTGGTACTGTTTCTCCTTCATTGAAAGTCAAATAAGTGTACCCGCATTGACCCGCTATTACTCGGATCACTAAGTTGCGTACGTTTACACATGTCTGTAAATGTTTAGAAGCTATCATGTCTTCCTGTAGGGAACGCAGGATATTTGTATGTTCCTGTGTCCAATGTCTGACTGAAAAATCAGGTTTTATTAAGTCGTAGAAAGGTTTTACTCTTTCTGCGTAATCCAAAATGTATGTTCGACCAAAATTTAGGAATCCCAGAATTGATTGTAAATTCTTCAATGATTTTGGAGGTTGGAGCAGCGCACACTTTTCTAAAAGTTAGCTGCTAGGCTTTTTCCTTCACTTGACAGCTCGTATCCTAAAAAATAGGACACTGAGGTGGGCAATTTTTGATTTTTGAAATTAAATTTATAGCCCTCAGAGGCGAATCCCATAATAATGGTATGGGGGTTGGGAGCACACTGCCTCACAGTCCCAGCACAGTTCGCCCCTTTGCATCCTGGTAAATGCAGTACACAGTTCAAACTTACTTCAAAATTATCTGGAGTTTTTCACCAAAGTTGGTGCAGATATTGCTGCATATCTCTAGACACGTGTTTCTGGGTTGAGCCCATCATTAGTAGAGAGCAGCAGTATTAGAGAGCAAAGAAAAATCATCTGGGGTTGCTGGAAATACTGCCAAGTTTCTCTCAGGTCACAGTACCACTCACAGGCACACAGGTGCATCTCCAAAGCTCGTCAGCTTGCTGGCTCAAGGGAGCCTTTTAAACAGAATGGGGGTTGGGAGCACACTGCCTCACAGTCCCAGCACAGTTCGCCCCTTTGCATCCTGGTAAATGCAGTACACAGTTCAAACTTACTTCAAAATTAGCTGGAGTTTTTCACCAAAGTTGGTGCAGATATTGCTGTATATCTCTAGACATGTGTTTCTGGGTTGAGCCCGTCATCAGTAGAGAGCAGCAGTATTAGAGAGCAAAGAAAAATCATCTGGGGTTGCTGGAAATGCTGCCAAGTTTCTCTCAGGTCACAGTACCACTCACAGGCACACAGGTGCATCTCCAAAGCTCGTCAGCTTGCTGGCTCAAGGGAGCCTTTTAAACAGAATGGGGGTTGGGAGCACACTGCCTCACAGACCCAGCACAGTTCGCCCCTTTGCATCCTGGTAAATGCAATACACAGTTCAAACTTACTTCAAAATTAGCTGGAGTTTTTCACCAAAGTTGGTGCAGATATTGCTGTATATCTCTAGACACGTGTTTCTGGGTTGAGCCCGTCATCAGTAGAGAGCAGCAGTATTAGAGAGCAAAGAAAAATCATCTGGGGTTGCTGGAAATGCTGCCAAGTTTCTCTCAGGTCACAGTACCACTCACAGGCACACAGGTGCATCTCCAAAGCTCGTCAGCTTGCTGGCTCAAGGGAGCCTTTCAAACAGAATGGGGGTTGGGAGCACACTGCCTCACAGTCCCAGCACAGAAACACGTGTCAAG
This sequence comes from Calotriton arnoldi, assembly GCA_963921515.1. Classification (NCBI taxonomy): domain Eukaryota; kingdom Metazoa; phylum Chordata; class Amphibia; order Caudata; family Salamandridae; genus Calotriton; species Calotriton arnoldi. Next base: position 537,184 of record CAWUFW010010027.1, on the reverse strand, counting down.
CAGATTGTCAGAATTCTGTGTTTTTCATAGGTGGTAGTATTCGGGAATACTGCCTCAAGCTGAGTTATTTTCTGAGCTATCCAGAATGGTATTTGTTCGCGTTTTGCGGGCATTTTGCCCATTACCGCGTGTAATGTTTGAGGAGTAATTTTATTTCCTGTACCCTGAGCTGGAGTACTAGTTGCTGCACCTGGTGCAGGTTGGATTGTTAAAGTTCTCATGACGAATTGTGTCAGTTTTCTGTAGATTTTAATTAAATCTCTGTGTTGTACGAGTAATTCTGGCTGTGGCATTGTTCCAATGTCAGGGTGCAGTGTGTAAGCCGCTAGTATTGGCCATGTGGCCCCGTCTCCTCCGAGCGGGCCTAATCTTACTCTTCCTCGTACGTGGGGTAGGGCGCCATTAAACCAGTAATAATGTTCTTGGTAAGTGAGTGGAATCTCTATGTCCTCAAATGGGGCATATTCATGTGGTGCATCTCCTCTCAAGTAGTAGTGAAATGTCTTTGTTATGGCATTTGCTGCTGGGAATGTAACCCATGAATAGGACACCTCTGTTTTGTTTGATTCATGTGCCTCAATCACGAAAACTACCATGCCACCCTTGGCTGGTAAGCCATTTTCTAATAGTCTTAGGGTGACTGTCCTTCTGAATTTTGGTGCAATCTGTATTGCATCCTCAGGATCTTCTTCTCCCGTTAAGAAATTCAGGTCAACTCTCTCATCCCCTGAACCAGGCATGTTCAGAGGAAGAAGTGTTCACAGGGAACTAAGATGAGGTGTTATGCACAATTTAGGAACTAAATGTCCTTCAAGCTTGATTAACCAACAGCCAATAAATAGTATTCTCGTACTACTCAGCTGTGGCGGATTTTGTGCCCACCCACTCCAGACGTCTCTGGGGTTTTGTGAGTAGGTTCTCTGAGAATACACGACTGAACTACTCAGATTCTACTGTTAAATAAGTACCCAACCAACGTTGGGCGCCATGTTGTGTAGTTCCTATAGTACCCATGCAGGACCTGCGTGTTTGGATAACATAAACTGTGGGCTTAGTGTTGGACTGGCTCTGTGCACCCCCACCGCCTATGTTAGCCTGATTTGCATTAGCTAGCTCACAGTGCCACTAGAATCTCCTCTTATCGGGGAGAGATTAGTTTCTGGCAACCTTAGATCATGACAACCCAAATTCCTCAGAATCGTGGAAACAATATACTACTTTTCGCTCAGTCACTCGTGCTTACTTATTCGGTTTGTCTCAGAGAGTTACACAGAATAAACAGTCTAGGCGTTTCAATAAGTATTTATTGAACAGTTGTTATTCTAGTGTAAAATATATGTGCTGCGACAACCAGCAGACAATAGCAGAGATATATTATCAGCAGTACAACAAAAGCAAAGGGATAGAACAGTTCTACCATATTGCAATAATCATGAATACATACATGAATATAAAAAGCATTATGAAAGTGTGCGTACTCTACGATGCCTAACTAGATGTACCTGAGTGTACCTAGCATATGTGTAGGTCTAAAAGCCTAAGAGCCAAGAATCCTTCTAGGATTTAGTCGAACCCCCATACCTGAATAGAGAGAGTGTGGGACCCCGTCCTGGTCTCGAGTTGGACACCCCGCAAGGGCTGTGTCAGACCGCTGTCAGCTGGAGCGACTGCATGCAGGAGCCTCAGCGTCTCTGGTCAGTGTGTCAGCATGGAAGTCTCGGTTCCCTCTGTCTTACCGGGGTAAGATGTGGTGTATTTATACCATGAAGACTCTAGATGCTTCGTATGGTTTGTATTGGCCCTTGTTAGACTTGAGGAAGACGTCAGGGGTGAACTTTGTACATACATATTATGCAGGTGGTGTATTCCTAGAGAGCCATGCATAATTGATGAGTACAGTGTGGGCCTGTGTTTGGGAAAAACCCTGCTGTATTCAAAACCACAGGATAGATAACGTTCAGCCCTCAGAGCTCGTTGTGTACTAGCGAGAACCAATGTAGGTGAAAGATCATGCCTATATAAGGAATCATGACTATAATAGGACATGTACAGTTATGACCGTAATAGGGCATATGCAGCATTGACCATAATAGGGCAAGTACGAATATGACCGTATTAGGGCAAATACGAATACGTCCATTTTAGGGCATGTATGAACGGGTCTACATTAGGGCCTCTATACGGGACATAACACTCCAGCCCGGTCTGGGTGACCAACTCCAGCAGGGAGTGGGTCACAGGAGCCAATGAGACTTGGCATGATAGCTACCTTGCAGTCAAAGCAGTTTTTAGTCCAGTTATAGATTCTATGGACTAACCGCCATACACATCAAAGGAGTGGTCGTGATGCAAGGGATACAGGATGCTGAACTAAGGATACTGATTCTGTGACCGGGGATTCTTCTTGCGGCCACCCCTCAGTCCACAAGCACAGTGGGGTGACTTTGGCCACAGGGGTCTATGTCCCTCAAAGTCAGGTTGAAGTCCAGCCAAAAACCAGTTGCTACTCGTTTGCTGGACTCCAGTTACAGCAAAACCAGTGGTTCTCTTAAACTGAGACTAGTGTCCATCTTAGGTGACCAAACTGCAGACCGATGACTCTTTCCGGTCCAGCAGACATGGATGCAACTTTTGAGCATCTTGTCTCAGTCTTCAAGGCTGTGCTTTGGTGGTCTGCAGTGGTTAGGCAATCTTGGCTACCAGTTGGCCAAGTGAGGCTTCTTCAGCTTTTGTCGCACTGTAGCTGTAGCAGGAAGTCAGCCAACTGGCTCTCAGAGCCACTTTGACTGTCTGGGGTTTGGGTACAACTTTTCCTCAAGCAGGGCATCACAGGACTAGTCCTTTCTATTGCTAGTCCCATAGATCAACAAGTGCTGTCCAGTCTGTGGTGCAGCCCCTCTCTTTGCCGGGTCCAGGGACAGCAGAGCAGTCCTTCTTTGGTCCTCTCTCCAGTTCAGACATCATCTGTGGTCTGGGTGCCAGGGTTGCCACTTTTATGCCCAGAACTTGCCCACATGGGATGCCGAGACTACTAGTCAATGGGGTTCCAGGTGCCCTCCTGCCTGATGACATCTTCCTGTCAAGTGTGGCTTCTAGCTATCCCAGAATGCAATGTTTTGGCCACTCCCAGATGGCAGATCTCCCCTCTTGGTGTCTGGAGCTCGGTAGCCTCATCTAAAATGTGTGGCTATTTCAGGGCTACATGCTTACATGAAAACAGGCTTGGCAAGTGTTTCCCTTTCTCTGTCCCCGAGTCCAACTTGTCTACCAGACAAAAAAAGAGCAGCCTCTTTCCTGTGTGTCCATCATTTGCTCTTCAAAGGTGACTTCCTCTTTGAAGCTTACCTTTTGGGCTCCCAACCCATTTGGCCTTCCTGCCAAAAAGAGATAACAGCTCTTCCAATGGCAGGCTGTTTGTGTTCCTTCTTGAGACTCATTCACAGTTCCCACCGGGAGGCCTGAAGGCTGTCTTGTGGCAAGCAACAAAAATGGTCACTGAAAAACGTTGGGTAAAAGAGTGTCGACTTTCAAAAGTTGCCATTTACATAAAAGTTGCATTAAATTCAATTTGGGCATCAATTTGGGTTTACTATAACAATTCTTTTGATACCTCAAAGTACCAACCTTAGTAGTCCCATTTAGAAGTTAGCACAGGTAAGCTGTCAGCGTATATCCCTGTACTCGCCAATGGGGCTGCTAGCCTTTCTACAGCAAAAATGACAACTTGGGGTTTTTACTGCTAGGACATGCAAAAACACATGTCCCACTTTTTAATATACAGCACCCTGCCTTAATGGTTGTTAGGTTTACCTCAGGGATAACTTATAGATATTAAAAGGAAGATCTGGATTTTGTCATTAATTGAAATGCCAAAGTCTAGCTAGCAGGTTGTATGAGAATAGTGGGTTTATGAGTGAACCAATCAGGCATATGCCTTTTAAGGGCCAGATCATTGGCACTAAGGTCTGTTTAGCGGGCTTCAATGCACCTTCAGAGTAAAGAAACTAGCAGCATCAGTCCAAAAACTTGAGGGTGATCCTGCAAAAAGAGGCAATTCCTTACATATACTTACTATTCAAATCAAATCAAATCAAAAAGCTTTATTCGGTTTACAGAAACCATAAAAGCATACTAAAAATACACATACAATTTCAGTTCCATGAAACTATATAAAATATTTAAAAAAACCTTTATGCCTCTTTAAGGCCTCTGCTGTTAAATTATTAAAATTCATAATAATTGCTGCAGGAATTACTTTCTAGTTCATCATTAACTTGTTATTTTATCAAATCCCATAAAGCACAAAATACAAAACAAACTTTACACAACAGTATCCTATTTACAACCCAGGCCGTATAAAATGGCAGTGTACTGCCGAATAAAATTCAACTTTTCATAGTTCAGGTTCTTCATACAAGAGCGTCTCTAGATGCGAGTTGCTCTTTCTTATTTTTATAGCTTTCTGGATGTAAAGTGCCACGGCATTACAAACTTTCAAGTCCTTCAGACTACATATATATTCAAAAGCCAATTTATACGTGTATAACCTTTCTCTTCGGAACAGGGGCGTAAATAGTCTTTCCTAATCTTTTTATAGAAATCACAAAAAGAATAAAGTGCAAAGTTGTTTGGTTCGTAATACCATCGCATGGGCATTTAGGCAGATTTCGGTTCCACTTTCTCATTACCGGGAAAGCTATTAAAAAGTGAGCCAAGCCCATGCGCAATCTTGTGAGGTAGAATCTATGTGTGGTATTTGTAACTAATAGCAAATAACTTTGGATACCTAACCCTGTAGTTATCCCCAAATAATCTTTTATGAGAGGTTTTGTAATGGCTTCTACTTCTCGTCGGAGTGTACGTGACTCAATCAGGTCTGTCTTAATTTTCCTTTTTTCACACCACTGTATTTGGGATGGGTTTTCTTGGTCAGGGTTTATGCCACATTCTTTTAAAGGTTATTTATATATAATAGCCAGGGATGTTCTTCCCATGATTTAGTGCAATAACATCTCTAATTACATCCTATGTGAATTTCGTACCCTCTTTTCTCCATATACTGTGCCATGTATTTAGGCCTGCAATACTTATAGAGTCGCCCATATAAGCAGCCCCTAATTCTTAAATGGGAGCTGAGCTTGGTACCGCAAAAGTCTCCAAAGAAAAGAGTTTTCCTGTGTATAAATACTTGTACAATTTGCGGCTCCCCATAGGGCTGCTCCATAACAGGTACTACCTATACACTTGGTCCTATATAAGGTCATAATTTCCCTTTAGGTTTATTTCCCATCTTTTGGAAAATCTGAAGAGTGCCTTTGTTGTTCTAATGAGCTTTTTCCTGCAGTTCTCGATATGTGCTCTCCAGGAACCATTTGCTTCAAAAACTAGCCCCAGATATACAAAAGATTTTGTTGATTCAATGGGAAATTTTTTTACATGATGGGACTTTGTTTTTGCTTTTCTATGACCACACACCATTGTAAAAGTTTTTTTAAGATTTAAAACCAAGTCTTTTCTAACCATAAAATCTGCAAATTTTTCTATTAAAAGTTGTAAACCGTTTGCTGTTCTCGATAAAAGTACTGCGTCATCCGCGTACAATAAAATCGGTACATCACAACTTCCAACTTTTGGGGAATCAGCTTTCAATTCCTGCAGCTCCTTGTCGACCCCATTTATATATAATGAAAACAGCAACGGGGCCAACACGCAACCCTGCCTGATACCCCGGGTAACTTTAAAACTTTCAGTGCATTCACCATCTATCCCATAGCGGACTTTCGCACTCAGATGCCTATAGATTTGTGAAAGAAATACCACAATATCTTTCGGAGCTCCAATAAAGGATAATGTCTGCCACAACTTGGAGTGGTTTACTAAGTCGAAGGCACTGGTGAGATCAAGAAAACATAAATGTAAGTGGCCACTTTTTACAATGGTATATTTACTAATCAAGACGTGAAGGTTAACACACTGTTCTATAGTCCCAATTTCTCTACGGAAACCATATTGTGTTTCAGTGAGAATATTGTGTTCCCCTACCCACAATTCCAACCTCTCCAATAATATTCTGCCCAACAATTTTGAAGTTGTATCAAGGAGGGAGATAGGGCGATAGCATTTCGGATCGCCCCTATCTCCCTTCTTGAATATCGGGACAATAATACTTTCCGTCCATGACCTTGGAATCAGTCCCTTTATAATTGCATTAAAAACCCTATATAGTATCGGTGCCCATGAGTCTGGTTTAAATTTAAAAATATCTAAGGGCACCCCATCTACCCCTGGTGCTTTACCATTGGCGCTTTTTTCCAAAGCCGTTTTTACTTCTTCAACGGTAAATGGCTTCAGGTTGGGATTTTCTATGATTATAATTTTATCATCATTATCTAAATTTTCTTTGTGGTGGTCAGGACTACCAATCATTGTTTCGATGTGTTGTTCCTTTTCAGGGTTAAAAACTTCTGAAAAATGGGTTATCCAAACCTGGGGCTGTACTAAACATTCTATTTTCTCGGCACCACAATCTTTAAAATAAGGATGGTTTAAAACTTTCCAAAAAGAATAGGATCTTTCGTGTCTGCGGCCCGTGTCAAATTCTCCCATGCCTCAGTTTGGATCTCCCTCTTTCTTTTAGCAACAGCATATTTATATATCTGCCTACGATTTTGGACCAACTTCCTATCTTTTGGGCTGGCATTTACGGCCTCTCTTAAGAGTTTGTTTGCTACCGTAGATTCTGTATCAAACCAGCCTGCTAATTTTTGTCTATGCTTCTTACTCCTATTCGGTTTTAATCCTTGCGAAATTTCAGTAGTGATATTAAAAAAAGCCTTTATAACCTGACTATTTGTTGCCTCCTGGTCGGTACAGATTTCGATATCATTTTTACGGCTAGCCATTAGTTTTTCTGTAAAGTTATTTGGGTTTATTCCGGTCCATTTAATTGATATGCCATTTTCTCCCTGAGTGGCAATGGTGGGTGCTAAACATGGCCCATGCTGTACGGGAGAAACGCAATCTGACCGTCAAAAGAAGTGGATAATGGTCACTTAGAACAGTTTTTTTAACCACCATTTTTAAAATTTGATGTTGGGCTTGTCCCGAGATCAAAATATGATCAATGGTTGATCCTAGTCCTTGTCCAACAAAGGTGGGTAACACTGGGTTTCCCTCCACAGTTACTTGATCTACCATCTCTAAATTGTACTTATACATCACCATGTTCATTGATTCGCCATAGGTGTTGTGATGAAAATGGCTATGGTTTCTTGTGCCGCCATTACTATATCCGCAAAACTTCCCTTCATCATCACCACATTTCCCAATATTGAAATCCCCGACCCAAATTAGCAAATAACCAGACTTAATCGCCTCAACAAAAATGTCTAGCTCCTTCTCTAGTGTTATAATAACTTTATCCTTTGTTCTATCAAAGACATTGTTATAAAAATTAATAATAACAAAACATTCTGAGTCCTTTGACAGATGCAACAATTGGTAGTACGGTGAGTTAGTGGATTTTCTTCGTAAAATCAAAGAAGATGTAACAGAAAGAAAAGTTGCCAGCCCACCTTTAGCCCTTCCGCTCCTTGATGATATTGCTTTTGTATCTATTATGGAAAACCCATCGATAAAAAATGGTTCAGTGTGCCATGTTTCTTGTACACAAATTATTTGCGATTTTTTAACAAAGTCCGGCCATGTGTTATTTTCTAATTTTGTCTTTATGCCGGCGATGTTCCAAGATACTAAATTAAGGTTTTGCATACTCTTATTCTCATTTAGGGGCTCATCCTGTGTGAGTCAATCACAGTCTTCCAAACTTGCAAGCGGGGCAAAGCGATTTGTCACCTCTAAATTTAATGGGACCGATGAAAATGTGTCTCGTATCCTGTGGGGACAATTATCTTCGGAAGTATGTTTTGCGGTGCAAATCCCGCATATGGCCTTGACGGTCGATTAAATGGAGCCAGTATACTGTCATTTGCATTCAGGAAAAGAGCCTGGCAATTTCCTACTCTTTTCTGTGGCTTATAGAAAAGCCCAGTGGAAGGGCCACCACCTGTGACTTTTCATAACAATTTTGTGAGGCAAAAGAATTCTTTCAGCAAGGTGTGGTTGATTAAAATTAATTATAACACAATCCCCAATAAAAGATTTTCTTTGACCTCCCACCCAGCTAACTCTTCTGACCATATTTATGTGTCTATCTATTCTTGACCCCAGGTCTGTATTACATGTTAACCAGTGTAACACTTTGTTTTTCAATTGGGAGTAATCCTCAGTTTTCCCTTTAAAAGGGACGGGACATTTCCCAAGATCACCACATATGGGGTGGACTCTGGCGGTAAATGAATAACTGGCAGTCTTGGCGCGATGTTCATAGTCGTGCCCTTTTGTATATTCATATCTTGATTTTGCATCTGGGGATTACCTCCTTCACCTTGTTTACTAGAACATACTCTGTTCTCTTGCCCTGGACTACAACATGGTTCTGTTGTAGGGAGCGACTTGGACAGGGGTACAGTTTTTCCTCGAGGGTAGGGAACATTCGGTGTGTTCTTTAATTCCCTTTGTTGGGATAACATTACCAATGGTGGTTCTAGTGGTAATTTTCCTTCAGAATTTAAACGTACCTGTCCCTTATTAGGATTTCTTAATGTCGTAGTTGCAAGAGCACTTCCCTCAATACCTTTTGTGGTATTATTATTATTATATGTAATAATGCTTTGCTCAATTGAAGTCAATCTCTCGATAATTGGGCTTAACTTTATATCGATGACTTCATTTAAAACTGCCCACATTATCTCCCGTAGCGATTTCCCATCATCACTCGTTTTTACATGGCTGGCCTGTACAGCTCTAGGAGTAGGGTCAGCTTTTTGCCTTTTTGCTTTTCCTCCTGCTAATTGACTCTTCCTTTTTACCCCTGTCCCCTGGTTAACACTCTCAGACCCTCCTATCTGGCCACGTGTGACTGGTCTATTAATGGGGGTACCTTTGCTCCCTTCATCAATGTTTAAATCCATAGCAGTAGCCATAATTCCACCACTTGTTATGCGGACTGTGGGACTGAGTGGTAACTGGTTACTTGACACATTTGTCTCCCCTATTATACCTTCAATAGTTCCTTGCTCACATTGTGCAATCCTTGGGCATTCTAGTAGATTTGTCAAAGTATCTCCCAATGTTAATATGGCAATTGGCTGCGAAGTATGGGAGGTAGTCGGGGATCGTGATAACCGCCTATTTACTAATTCAATTTCCTTATCTAGGACAGATGCCGCGCGTTTCAAAAAAGAATCCATAGTGACGATTGAACCCGCAGAGCTTATTGGAGGTTCCGCAGGGCCGACCGTTTTCCGCTTCCCCATTTCACACAAATGCCAATATATCGCCCCTTACTCCCGATAGAAAATCACAAGGGTTTTAAGTATTTGGTGTATGATGGCAGTACTAAATATGCAATTATACAATTATTCAGACTGCACACAGATTTCCCTAGTGCATAGCAATCTACCCAAATATACAGCCCTTTAGGCACTGGCACCACACTATATTTGTCGAAATACAATATTAACAGTTTTTAGAGGTGGGCCACAAAAGGATAAGCCCCCCTTTACCTTTACCTTTTTCTTTGCAGTCACAAAGGGATTTTGAGGCGAAGACAAAAGAGGGGGGACCCGGCCCGGTCTCAGTCGGTCTCGGACGGGCGCAGACGGGCCCGGGCTTGGCCCGCGCGCGTCCCGCGCTGCGGTAGCCTGCCACCGCTTTTGACGCTGCTCCGTGCTGGGAGGTGTAGTACTGGTGCTGGGAGGTGTAGTCCAGGGCAGGTCCGGTCCCGCAGGTAAAGTGACTCATGCAAGGGCTTGTGCAGATAGCCTCGTGTCTGTAGCAGCAAAAGTTTAAAAATGAGCGAGTACAGTTGAAAAGGGCTTACTATTCACATGTTAGAAATTGAAGTATCAGGTACAAGAGTTATTTTTGCTGACTGCTTTGATGGCTTAACGGTTATGAGGCCAGTTGCTTATCATCAAACCCAGCCTCAAATTCTTGTAATAAAACAGACAGCATGATTATACCAGAGTCTCCATACATTACTGCTTTTATTTTTATTGACAGCCAGGAGAAGTTACAACAACCACTTGTGACATAAAAGAACAAGAGCAAAGAGCAATCAATTAAAAATACAATAGACTCTGTAAAGATATTATTACAAATCTCTTCACAACTCAAATAACTTCATTGACACATTATTAAAGATTTTATTCACTCACTGAGGTATTCTATCAATGAAAGAGTCTTTCCTAAAATTACTTACTAATCCTTAATAGTTTTGACAACCCTTTTCCATGTGACAGCATTTCACCAAAATGTTATAATATTGGTTGTTCACAGGAGGAACATCAGTCAGTCATGTGCTAGTAATTCACGGCCAGGACAGTTTGATTGCCACAAAAACAAAAGAAGCTACATGCTGGTCTTCATGTCAAAATACTCATTTTACAAACAAAATGTGCTATCCAGCGTTTCTAACTTATCCTGTTTATCCAGCCATAGACCCCATTGTACTTAACATTAGATGTTGCAACCTCCTTATTCATGCCTTGGTACTTCTAAAACTTCTAAGTCTAGATGGAATTGAACACAAAATGAGTTGTGTTTTTCAAAATCAGCATCAATTTAACAGATTTTTGGAAATAAACCAGGCCTCAACTTACTTGAATGGATCAGTGAGCTGCTGAGATGCAACCCATGATCCACAATAGCTCTACCAAAGTCAGAACAAACAAAATAGATTGCAGCAGCAGTAGGTGGAGTAGTTGGTCTAGTGTGGTAATTTATAATTTGCTGTACACTAAAGGTGTTCAGTGCTGTCTAGCTAGCCATGTGTTTGGAGCTACTCTTTGCTTTTGGCAAATTGTATGGAACATGTTGTGCCCAAAGCATCTGTTTAGAGAAGTCCCACTGCGGGGTCTCCGAAAAAGCATTTGAAAATAAATCAACAATAAATGGCCTTGGAATGTCACATTCTCTGTTTCCTCAGACACCGAGGACTCTGAGAATATTTAGATTCAGGCAATTCTCAGAGTCTTTTGGTAGACTTTGAACTATGTGCTTCAATCTGTACCTGTGGCTCTTCCTGCACCTTCTTTTCTTAGGCATGCCATCCTTCCAGATCCAGCAATCTGTGAGAGGTCTCTTTTACATGTTTTTTTCACATGATCAATGGGTATTTGCATCTTTCTATTCCCTAACAGCATTGTAGTCTTGTTGGCGCTCCTCCGTAAGCATCAGTGTCGGAGTGTTATTGTCATTGTTTCCTTGTGATTCCAACAGCAGTTTATCAGACTGGTCAATCATGCTGTCTAGGGCTGGACTAAAGTCTTTAGCTGAAAGGTCCCATTGTAAAGTGCTCAGTAATAGATCATTATTGAATAAACAACTATCACAATGGTAGCAACACAACTGCACAATCTCCCCCCAAAAAGATAGTGTAGTCAATATTGCAAGAATCAGGGGGAAGGAAGAGGCTACAACAAACTATACTCCTGCTACCAAAGTGTCAATATGGACATTGTTGACAGCAATCCCAAACCTAAGAAGTCATATTTGCCTGGAGTACCCAATATACATTATACAATGTGTATCACTAAGGATTCTGACAGTAATATCATGTATTCAAGTATATTATACATAGACCAAAAAATGTGTTCCAATTGACATAGGTCAGTATACAATACTGCTATGTACAAGCCAAACATAAGAATACAAAGATATTCTAAGGTCTTCCAATACATGTGCTAGTTGTTAAAAAAACAGACACTATGATTAGTAGAATTTTTCATATCTAAAGAATTTTGAATAACAATGAGAGGGGGCAAGGGAGTTAATAAAAAGTTCAGAACCCTTGCTCACGAGAATAAGTATGGAAATACTGGTAGGGTAACTGTTCCTATAGGAGTGTATTTTCGGGGTGAAAAAATGGCACAGGTGAGGGGATCTTCCTATTTAGGAAGTGGTTCCCTCACACACCCGTGAGGGTGTCATGCTTCATCATTGTGCTTAGCTCCTCGTGGGGTCGGCGCTGCAATACCCCATAGCCCCGCGAAAGGGCTCTTTGGTGGAAATCTTTTAATTGAATAGCTGTGATGATGAGTGCAGGTGTGTGGGATCAGTGAAAGGTGATTTAAAAATAACTAAGGGGTACTAAACATCAATTTAATCTGGGATTCCCTTTGTAGGGATAAAAGCAATGCTGTAATTGTTAGCTCTTAGTTATGAAGAAAAACAGTAAAGCAGCGTGTGCAGAATGTGTAGGTCGACATGTTTCACACCTCACTGGTCCAGGAGGGATCCATGATGTTTCATCAGGACTAAAATGAGTGATAATAAGTATTCCTACCCTTGCTTAGGATTGGGAGGATGTGTATTGGTATCAAACGATTACCAGCATGTGCTTACATACGATTGTAAGTCAGAAATGTGCCAAAAGGGCCTAAAGCAGCTGAGGTTTTCCTATATTCCAGACTGAAAGAGAAAAAGAATGCAATATTTAAATGCAAAGCATACCCTGGGTGGCCCACAGGGAGTAAACAATGATGTGAAAATATCATGTGTCAATAAAAACATGAAAGGAGCGCAATGCAAAAGCTCCGTTCATGCATAGTGTCACGTATCCCAAAATATTGAAGTGAGTGACTTAGTAATCATGAATCTTAGAGGTATAAAAATATAAAACAGACATCCAGACATATACAAAACATATAGTGAGTCATCCCTTCTCAAGGGTAGGGATATGTTCTTACCCTAAGAGCACAAATTATATGCACCTTAGGTCATTAGCAGATGACCGCGTCAATGCTGCTGTGAAAGTTTCTGCAGAAGTAAGTTTAAGAAATTGTAATAAACGGCTTTGTCGGGTATTCAGGAGCATCGGAACATCCCACTTGATCTCTATAGTACTTACATCATAGGTGCAGTGTAAGGCATAGTAACCTAGCCCGTCATCTGCTTGCCCGGAGATGTTTGTGCACCTCTTGGTGCTGGATTAAATGCATCTTCCTGGTCATAGAAGGAAGGTTGTCCGCCCCTCCTCTGTGTGGCAGTCAGTAGGTAGCGGACACCATGTGAATGGGGGGAATCGGCTAACGGTAGGTGAAGTAAAAAGTAGGTAACTGTGGCGGCCATCTTAAAGTATAGTAAATGATGGCTATACCAGGAGGGAGATTGTTCTATGATGATAAAAAAGGGGATTGCTCAAGCTACGGAATGTGGACTAAGTCACAGTGGCAAATATGCTGAACTAGGGATCTGAAAAATCAGAGAAGGTACAATGACGGACTTACAGCATAGTGGTCATATCGCTATTGTGACATGTGTATGAGACAATGGCGTAAAATCACCCCGGATGCCTTCACTAAGGAGTTTATTGCTCCTACTATAGGGGAGACGGGGGAAGTCTACATGATGCTAGCAGACTATCATGAATCCTTAATAATAGCTATAGACAACCTAGCCCCTATGAAACATCAACATGTAGTCAAACATGGGACACATGCCCCTTGGTATACTCGAATAGCGCAAGGCAAGGAGAAAGCCTGATGTAAAAAAACTAGAGAGACGTTGGCGTCAATCCCACAACCCCACTGGCAGAGAAACCTATAAAGTAACTATAGCGCTATATCATTGGAACATAAAAAGAGTTATATAAAGTTCTTACATTCTTTACTAATCTGATCACATGCTCAACTGATACTCCTCCCTCGCAAGCTCTATGTGATGCCATTGCAAACGAATTCGAAGAAAAAGTTAATCTTATCTATGATAAATTTCCTAGAGCAAGAGATCAATTGGGAGGAGAACCCTACTTCAACCCCTCAAATGCTGATAGTTCGGGTATCCTAGAGAGCTTGGTACACCTTAGGACTGACTCCGTCAATGAAATGCTCAAGACTGCTAACTCAGGGTCTTCTTTACACTTAGTACCAGACAAGATCTCAGCAATTCTAGCTAATCAGCTCGCCCCCACCATCTGCTCTCTATTAAACCTTTCGGTGAGCTCAGGAAGGCTTCCATTAGACTGGACGGTCGCACAGGTTATCCCTATTCATAAGAAGGTGAATCTCCCTGCCTCAGACCTATCGAATTACCATCCTATCTCTCTTCTCCCCCTGATGAGCAAACGTTTAGACGGACACATTAATAAATAAATAATGGAGCAGTTAGAATCCAACAGGATCCTGGATTATACACAATCCGGCTTCAGACCCATGCATAGCACTGAAACTGCTCTCCTAGCTGTAACGGATTATATCAGAAGCTGTCAGGATGCAAATCAGCGTGCTCTACTAGTGCTGCTTGATTTATAGGCAGCCTTTGACACAGTGCCCCATCATAGACTGCTCCAGAGACTAGAAGAGATAGGTATTCAGGGGCTAGCTCTACAATGGTTCTTGAGTTTTCTAACTCATCGAACCCAGACCATCAATCTAGGCCCATTTAGATCCAGCACTATAGAGCTCAACAAGGGAGTGTCTCAGGGCTGTTGTCTTAGCCCCACATTGTTTAACATCTATGTGGCCCCCCTTGCCAAAACCATCAGAGATTATGGATTTACCCCTCTATCATATGCAGACGACACCCAACTCCTCATCTCCTTAAATAACGACCTACATAATACAAAAGTATGTTTCTCTGAGGGTATGAAATCCATCTCTGCTTGGATGACTGAGAAATTTCTCCAGCTGAATGCTAGCAAGACAGAGATTATGCTTTTCAGTAAAGCCCAACTGCTCTGGTCCCTGGATTGGTGGCAATAGATTGGGGCGTAGCAACTACCCCCAAGTTGTTGGTTAAAAATCTGGGCATTCGTCTGGACCAGACTCTCTCTATGAAAGATCAGGTAGTGGCTACCACTGACACCAGTTTTCATATGATGCGTTTGCTATGCAGAGTCTTTCCACTACTCCCACTTTCGGTGCGATAACCCTAGTACAGGCACTAGTGATCAGCCGCCTGGACTACTGTAACGCTCTTTTTGCTGTTTCTAGTGAGTCTCTACTTAACAAACTCCAAGTGGTCCAAAACACAGTCTTGTGCCCACTCCACTGGCTTCCCGTATGCAGGAGAATTACATTCCAGATCTGTTGCATAATGTACAAATCACTGAATGGCAGAGGACCCAGTTATCTGACTGAGAAACTCTTTCCTTACCAGCCAAGCAGATCTTTGTGATCCAGGGTGAAATCTCTTCTCACTATGCCCCACATTAGGAAAACCCGCTCCGGGGATAAAGCTTTCGCTTATCTGGCCCCCCTATATTGGAATCAACTACACTCCCACCTACGGAAGTGCACGGACCACCTTCACTTCAGAAAGATTCTCAAAGCTGAGCTTTTCAGATACTAATGCTGCTTTCCTGTGGTTCACTGCGGCGCTGAGATATCCCTTCTGGGGTGATGAATGCGCAGTATAAATTATATTAACATAACATCATCATCATCATTTAGCTTTATTTCGGTTAAAACCATAAAACATTTGGACAAATTAATAGCAAATTACAAACCAGGGTCAATGCAATACAGTAAATACATGGTCAGACCGACTTCGATCTTAATGGATGCAGACTCAATTGTATCGTGTGAACCTGGATGCGTCTTGGTCATCATAAAATACCCATGGATATCAACTTGATCGTTATACAATCCAGATGCATATGAGGCCAATCCAAACTTTGTTTCGGTCATTCGGCCAAAAAAAGGGTGCTGTGCAATATAACTCTTACTTAAAATATAAGTCGGGGAAACATTCAATAGCAAAGACCCCTGGTTGTAAAGTGCGGTTCAACTCATACATACAGAGTTATAGATTGTTTAAACTTTAAAACTATTAAAGAGAAAAAACAGATCATTAGCAACAAATATGTAGATAAAAGTATAGGGTTCAACTCAATTATAAGAATTATAAGTTGTTAAAAATTTAAACCTTTCAGACATTTCATCCTCCTCGGACCGTATAAGGCTGGAACCAAAAGTATGGTACATATACAGAGCATCCATTTAACCCAGGCACCCAAGGCAGTAGCAACAAAAGCCTTCAAGGAGCCAAAATCTTCAAATGTGGTCCGTTGTGATGCCAATCAGCAAATGATATACAGTCAACGCTGATCTTAAGATATCCGTGATGGGATGCAGAACAGCTGAGTTATTACAGAGCAGGTAGGGTAGGCTACTCCTCTTCCCCCCAACCTCAATATGCTTGCAACAGCTTCTGCCTAAGGCCCCACATAAGGCCCAGAAACGTTGCTACTGCGCAGCCCACCACTGGTCTAGGATCTGATCGGAGTATACACAGCGCTTCAGCAACACTACGTGTTCCCATCTGCCTGCATATTGGTACAAGCCACTTAGCTCTTGGGCGTAAATAAGCTGGACAGGCAAACAGGACGTCTGCTGGTGATTTTATGCTAGCGGTGCAAAGGGAGCAGAACCGAGAAGGCACTGAGGTATTGCTCCAAGTGCTGGTGCTGGCGTTAAGGGGAAGCGTGCCAAATCTGAACTGGTCTGGGCTTTGCCCCTACTCCCAAGGAAGACCATTTCCAACTTAATACAGAACTTCATTAGTTTTTTCGCAAGATCAGACTGTGGGCGTTCTTTCAAGACAAGCCCTCAATAGATTCAGGAGACTCAGGCTTGTGCAATCCCTCCAGGTTTACACCAACCACTGCATTGATGCCCAGCAAGATCATTGACTTTGAGAAAGCAGTACTACAAGATGTTAGCAAGATGACACCCAGTGTTCTTTGCAATAACCTATCGATTTGGGTAAGAAACACCATACTGTCTGTTGTAGTAAAACCTCCTGATAAGGGAGAAGCTATCGTGCTGCAAGACATCATGACCTATGATGATGAATGCCTACAGCAACTTTCCAACAATCAATATTACTGTCCTATCGATACAGACCCTACTGTCAGGCTCATGACTAAGATCAAACACCTGGTCAATACAGCTGGGACAGAAGGTTGGATATCCATAAATGAGGCAGACTTCCTGGTCAATCTGAAACACCAAATTCCATACTTCTACAAATTACCCAAGATCCACAAGGGGACCTATCCACCACCCAGTAGACCTATAGTATCCGGCATCAACTCCCTTCTCGAGCCCTTGAGCAAATTCTGTGACTACTTCCTGAGACCCATAGTGATGATAATGCCGACGTATCTGGAAGACACTACGGATTTACTCAATCTATTACAGAATCTCACCCTGCAGGATGAAATTGATCTTGTCACTCTCGATGTGGAAGCACCATATACAAACATACTGCAAGATGCCACCATTGAAGTTATGGAAACTATTCTCATGGCAGAAACCCCCTGGAGTTCAACCGCACCCATCAGCTTCATTGTGGATTGTGTTTCCATAGCTTTGATAGAAAACATTTTCAAATTCAAGGAACAACTCTACCATCAAATACAGGGAACATTTGTGCCGAGCCTAGCCTGTCTCTATATGGCAGCCTTCAAAGGTTAACTTATCCTCAGGGATGAGAAACCATACGGGACCAATATCATCACATGACAGAGATATATTGACAACATAATGATCCTCTGGCATGGCGATACTAACACCTGTGCTGAGTTTTTCATATGGATTAACACTCTTGTCCCTTTTTTTAAATTTGCCAGCACTGTGTCGGAACACTCAGTACCATTCCTGGACCGACTGATCTCCAGAGAAGCAGGAAAACTGCCCATCATGAACACCAAGAAACCTACAGACTGGAACAGCCTTCTGCTTTATGACAGCTACCACCCAAAAGCTCTTCGAGATAACCTTCCGGTGGGGTAATTTCTTCGCCTCCATCATAACTGCAACACCTTCAAGGAATATGACGAACAGGCCAAGAAACTGAGGACCAACTTGACCAGGCGCCATTATCCATCCATGATTATTAACCAAGCTTATAAAAGAGCCAGGACTAATCATTGTGAATACCTCCTGGAGACGAGAATGAAGGAACCAAAGAACACACTCACCCTCATCACGAACTTCAACCCCTCTTCCAACCAAATCCAAAAAATCATCAAAAAGCATTGGCCCATTCTCAAAACAGACACTTTGTATATTGTTGACCCGTTATTTGTGAACAAACGCACTAGCAACCTTAGACATCTCCCAGTTCATACACGCCTAACCCCCACCAAAGATTCCCAGCAGACACTGTGGGGACTGCCACCGGTCACGGGGCATTACCCCGGCGGGTCTTGCAAAGGAACTTGACCTGGGGGAAACCCGTCCTTAGGAACAGAGAAGCCGTACTATTTGCAATACAAAGAATTGCATTTATCTTATCACTTGTCCCTGCACACTTCGCTATGTAGGGATGACCACTAGGATGATCAAAACCAGAATTTCAGAACATCGACGCAACATCTGTTGCAAAAGGGCCACCATTAAGATGTTGTCGCAATTTTTTTATCTGAACCACTAGGCAGATACCATCAAGTGGACAATCCTCAAGGACAATATTAGATGGAGTGCTGAATCTCTGTTTTACAGAGAGCAACAGTGGGTCTTTCATCTCATGGCACATGGCCACCGTCTTAACAATGACATACCCTGGATCAAGTGCACAAGATAATCACACATCCACTGCAGGAGATTATCAGCACATTTGATACTCAGGATATTTGGATAACATGATGAATAAACCCTCCATTATGGAATTACGTCCAATCATCTTCACAGACACGGTGCATGACAATTGAGCTATATGATCAAACATAATATATGTTACTATTTACCTCTGTGGCCAATATTATCTACGTGCTGGTCTTCCCCCACCCACAGTGACCTGCACATGTCACTATAGCGATATGGCCACTATGCTGTAACTCCGTCTTTGTACCTTCTCTGATTATTCAGTTCCCTAGTCCAGCATATTTGCCACTTTGACCTAGTCCACATTCCATAGCTTGAGCACCACCCCCCTATTATCATCATAGAACAATGTCCCTCCTGGTATAGCCATAATTTACTATACTTTAAGATGGCCCCCACAGTTACCCGGTTTTTCCTTCAACTACCGCTAGACGATTCCCCCCACTCACGTGTCATTCGCTACGTGCTTATGGCCATGCAGAGGAGGGGCGGGTACCTTTCTCGCTATGACCCAGAAGATGCATTTAATCCAGCACTGAGCGGTGAACAAACATCTGTGTGCAAACAAATGATGGGGTAGCTTACTAGTACTACACCTTACAACGCACCTATGATGTAAGTACTATGGAGATCGAGCGGGATGTTCAGATACTCTTGAATGCCCGCCGAACCCGTTTTTGAAATTTTCTTAAACTTACTTCTGCAGAAACATTCGCCACTGCCTTGACACGGCCATCTGCTAATGACCTAAGGGGCACATAATTTGTGTTCTTAGGGTAAGAACAGATACCTACCCTTTACAAGGGGTGACTCACAACATGATTTGTATGTCTGGATGTCTGCTTTTATGCTTTTTTACTTCTACAATTTATGATTACTACGTCACTCACCTGGATATTTTGGGATGCGTGACACTATGCATGAAAGAAGCTTTTTCATTGCACTCCTAGCATGTTTTTATTGACACAAGATATTTTCACGTCATTGTTTACTCCCTGCGGGCAACCCAGGGTATGCTTTGCATTTAAATATCACATAATTTTTCTCTTTCAGGCTGGAATATAGGAAAACCTCAGCTGGTTTACAATTGTATGTAAGCACATGCTGGTAATCATTTGGCACCAATACACATCCTCCCAACCGTAACCAAGGCTAGAGACACTTATTATCACTCATTTTGGTCCTGATAAAACGCCATGGATCCCTCATGGACCACTGAGGCATGAAACATGTTGACCAACACGACCTCCACAATCTGCACAAACTGCTTAATTGTATTTCTTCATAACTAGGAGCTAATGATTACCACATTGCTTTTATCCCTACCAAGTTGACCCCGGATTAACTTGAAAAAATATATATTTAAAAAAAGTTAAACAATTTTTTAAAAGACAGATACAAATAGCTATGCCAAGACAAAAGCTATCAACAACATTGCAAAGAAGCTAATGCACCATATTGACGGAGAGTTTTCAGAGGACCATAAGCAATAACCACCATACCTTTCACAGTGAACAGCGCCTACAAAGTTTGTATGGACAAAAGACACTGATAGACCATAATCCCGTCTCATTTTGAAGAGCAATATATGGAGAGATTGTGAACATGCAAAGTACCCATGGGCTAAAAAATCGTGAACTTCAACTAATAGCGTTTAAAAGTTGCAATATGGAGATTGCTCCACCAGACTGGAAACAGAGCCCCTAAAATGTATTGGATAGACTTTTCTGTAAGAAAAAGCACACAATCAGTAAGGCATGTGTCAGACATGGATGATTCTATGAATTGTAAAGTCTGTTTGTTGAACAACTGACTGTTTCTTTCAAAATGTTTTGGACATGAAAGATTCAACTAATCATAATATCTGTTTTTTGAACAACTAGCATATGTATTGAAAGACCTTAGAACGTTGTTGTACTTCTTATATTTGGGTTGTACATAGAAGTATACTGTTCTATGTCAATTGGAATACATTCTTTGGTCTATAGTATAATATACTTGAATAAATATTATTGCTGTCAGAATCCTTTGCACTGTATATTTGATGCTCCATGACAAATATAATCTATTAAAGAACCTCAACCTCTCTACCTTCCCCCTGGGGCCCTCTCCCAGTTGACATATAAAATCAATCTGACATGGTCACATAATTCAAACACATTTTATAATGAAAAAAATGTATCATACCCTCCCTAACTAGCACCAGCTGATATATCCCTTCGGTTAGCAGCCATTGCAGTTTGTGAAATAATCTCATTATCAGTTTTTTTCTATGGGCAGTTGGTTGTGTTTCTTTTTTCATCTGTCTGATAATGTTCAATTTGTAATTTGAATTTTATATCCCAAACAGTAAAGGTTATATTACCAGCTCAAGGACTGGGTAATAGTTTGGTTGCATACACCTCATTCTGTTGTTGCTTAACGTGTTTATTGGGGGAAGCTTCCCTACAGGTGTGTTTTTAAGTCAAGCACCTAGTCAGTCTCCTATAGAGTGCAGCTTCTACCCTAATAGGATATCCTGAGGCTAGGCACTTGTAACAACCTAACGTTATGGAGAGAGTATGTGAAATTGTATAGTATGCAAGGGAGCAGATACTGTTACTGTGGGCACGTCATCCAGCTTAGCAGTGGTAAGTCCTTTTTATACCTTTTGCCCCCTTCATCTTTCCTACTCAGCTTGATCACCTTTTCCAAATTGAGAGACACCCGGTCTTTAAGTATAAGACTTTCATACTAGTGGGCATGTATTTATCACCTATCTGTTTCTTTTGTTTTAGAATGCTAGCCTAGTCAATCTTCCATGTCTGAAATTCACCCTTACCTTTTAGTCCAGAATGCGCAGTACGAAGTATTGAATTCTTGAATTCACCTCTAAGGAAGAGAAAAAGGAGAAAAGAGCTACTTCCCTACATTGGCTGTCACTGTTGTTTATCACTGAGTTCAACATTGTAATCATCAATGGAAGGGTTCTACTCCTCAGGCAGTAATTTCTGCAGTACCTGCTGTAGAGGCAGCTGCTTTTACTGCAGGTTCTAACTTTGTTGGGTTAACTATTTTTGCAATCCGTGGCCCTCAATCTCCACAACTGGAGTGGTGCTAGAGCTCTGATACAGAGCGGCTCATCTGCTCTTGTTTTGGATCTTGGCTCCTACCACCCCTTGTTTTCTTTCACATGATGACGTAGTTATAATAGGTAAAGACAGACTGGGACTCATGGGCAGAGATATGAGAAGAGATTCCATCTGCTCAAATATGGAGGTGAAACTAACGGGAGGGGTGTGAAAACAATAAATATTCAGTGAGTATAGCAGCAGGCACCCGTAAATTACACCATCACAGACTAGAAGACTAGGGGTCCGATTCACAAAATTAAACTTAGACCTAATTCTAAGTTTACTGCTTTTTGATATTCACAAAGGTAAATTACTACTAGTAAACCTACTAGCAGTAAAGTTATCAGTAGTAAAGTTACTACGAGCAAGTGTACTAGTTGTAAAGTATATAGTAGTAACTTACCTTTGTGAATCCAAAAAAGTAGTGAACTTAGACTTAAGCCTAAGTTTGCCATTGTGAATCGGGCCCTAGAAGAGAAATCTCCTACAGTGGCTAATCAACGTGAAAACAGACATCATGTATAATCCAAAAGATTCGAGCGAGGCATCAATGCCTAGACCAGGGCGAAAGTCAGGCAGCTCTCTTGATAGCCTCTTGGCCAAAGTTTCTTCATTCATGTGATGCATGGGTCCAAGAGCCACAGGGCAGTGCTGAATCGCAGGCCCGTGCAGCACAGGGGGGGCCCTAAACTTCAGAGGGGTCGCCATGGTCAGCTGAAGGTCAATGAATATGTATAAGATATAGGAAACTCAGGGGCCCCACATGCCATTTAGTTGGGGAGCAGGGGGGGGCATTTGCCTATTTGCATTACGCCACTGCCACAGAACAGGATAGAGTGCTTTGTGTTTTGAGGAGTAGCTCTGAGAAATCACAGTGCACTTGTGCAGACCTTTTTCCAAATATCTGCCATATACCATGTCACGGCCACACATCTGCTGTCAACACCTCTAACCCCTAATACACCATCCACTAAAAAGCCCTACAAAACCCCAAACTCTGACCAACAAATAACATAATTACCTTTAAAAAAAGTATTCAAAAACACTGTTCAAATGTAAAAAGAAATAAATTTAATAAACTACCCACCAAACCCCAAAATAACCACAACCCAAATAATTATGTGTGTGTATATAATGTGCATGTATATATATTTTGGTCACAGCACAGCCCTTCCATTCCCGCTGCACAACACCGTCCAGGTACGTCGATGCAAAAGTAGATTCTGTTTCCTTGACAGAGAAAGTCGTCAATCTAATGGAGTTATCATTCAAGAATCAATTTATTGTTGCAAAATGAAAAAAAAAGTTTTCTGTCTAGGAAACTGAATCTACGTTTTATATATATATAGATATAGATATATATTCATTGAAAAAACAAAGGTTAAAGTAACTTTATAGTTAGGTGAAATGTTCAGTAACAACGTAATGTTTTAAACTCTAAAACCCACAGAAATTCACCAGTTATAGCTATAGTAATCTCAAGTAACTAAAACTGGTGCCCTGTTACCTCTAACTCACACCCTTGCCATGCACAATTTTCTCATCAATAATTTCATTGTAAATGTTGCTGTGATATTATCAATAAAGTCATAGAAGATATCATGAGAGATGTAATATATGGGCAATTAGCAGTGCATGGGGAGGGCGCTAGTTATAGTTACCTTAGAGCACGAGGTAACTATACTGGACTTGTGGCCGCCCCCCAGACAGCCAACCCCATGCTGCGCATGGACTTTGACTGTGCACAGCAGGGCTTGGCCACAGCACCTGGCCTGCAGCTAGGCTGTGTGCCCAGCCCATCCGAATGCAGCCAATCCCTCCCAATGTCTGCCAAATCCAAGCCAAAGGCTGTGCACAGCAAAGGGTTTACCTTTGGGCCCTGGAGACCCCATCCCCTGGGGCCAAAACATATATATTAAGGATGGGGGCATGCATCCCCCCTCCCCAAGCCTTAATAGGTCCCGGCAATCCCATCCTCAGGGCTGAATTCCATTAAAAAGGAGAGAAAAGTTGTGTGGCTCCTCCCGAGCCTAATTAGGCCCCGGGTACCCCAACTCCAAGGGCTAAGTTCAATTTAAAAAGGGGCAAGGGCCCCGCCGGCCCCCTCCCTGAGGCTCATTAGTCCCGGGAACACCATTCCCTGCAGCCAAGTTCATTTAAAAAAGGGCAGGTGGGGCACTCCCCATGCCTAATTAGGCACCAGGGACCCCATTCCCTGGAGCCAAATTCAGCAAAAAATGGAATGAGCTGCAAGAACTCCTCCCCCAGCCTTCAAAGGCCCTAGGACCCCATCCCCTGGGGACATATTCAATTAAAAAAGGGGAGAGGGGCGCAGGATCCCCTTCACTGAGCTTCATTTGGCTCTGGGGACCCCATCCCCCAGGAACAAATTCAAGAAAAAAGGGGAGGGGGCCTTGCTGGCCTCCTCTCTGAGCCTTCTCAGGCCCTGAGGATCCCATCCCCAGGGACTCCAACCCCCAGAGTAGTATTTTATTAAAAAGGGGAGGGGGCCATGCTACCACCCTCCCCGAGCCTTCTGTGTCTCCTGAGACCCAATCCCCTGGAGCCTCTTTTTAGAATAGGTGGGTACTCACCAACCAACATGTAGGGGACCGCGGGCGGAGCCCCAGGGACCTCGTGGTCCCAGCAGGCTCTCTCCATGTGCAGGAGTCGGCATTGCTCCCTCCTGGAGGGTGCCACTACCTATGCTTGCTCCCGCCGGAGAGGAACTATATTGGTTCTGTTTTCCTACCTGCAAGAGTGCAGGCAGTGAAACAGAACACAAGTCTGGTCTCAGCCGGTGGGAGCATTTTTAAATCTCCCGCCAGCTAGTAGTAGACTCCCATGTTTGCTCCCGTTTGGTGTGAGATTTAAAAATGCTCCCGCCAGACAAGAGAAAACATATGTTTCCCTACCCGCTGTAGTGTGGGCAGGGAAACTACTGTGTCCAGGAGGTGAGCACCCCAGGACACAGTCACTGAGCTTGCCCTGTGGAATGGGGTCCCCGGTGCCTTAAAAGGCTCTGGGAAGACAGCCGCGTGGCTCCCTCTCCATTTTATTAATTGTTCACCCTGGGGGATGGGGTCACTGGGACCTTTTTAAGGCTTGGGGATAGGTGCCATGTACCCCTTCCTTGGTATTTGATCTTGGCCCCAGGGGACAGGGTCCCTGAGGCCTTGCCAAGGTCAGGGAAAGTGGCCACATGCTCCCTTCCCAAATAAACAACATGCATCGCCCCCCTGGGCCCTGGCCTACCCCCGGTGGTTTTAAAGAAGTAAGCATGGAGCCCATGCTTTTTAGCCCCAGAAAGGGTCTCTCTGGAACCCTACCAGCAGGCCTAAGAGGTCAGGGTATCCCTACCCAGATCTCTACATCCTTTTTTTGCCTTTTTTCATAGAACTCTGAACTTAGTCCCAAGTCCTAAGATGGCTGCCACCACTTCCTTGTTGGTGTGGTGACCGTCAATCAGATCTCAGCATGGGATTTGTCGGATCCTCTGAGGATTCACGTTCCTAGATACCTATAAATCTTTGTTTTTTTATTAAGTCCAAAACTACTGAACGGATTCACAACAATTCACAAAAAGGGGTCTTTCTGGACCAAGAGCTAGCGTTCTGCCAACTTTGGTGTAATTCCGTCCAGCGGTGCGGGCTGTAGTCGTGTATAAAATCTCTATGGCAAATTGCAAGGAAAGGGCATGTTTTTTTACCCTTCTTTTTCTCGCCCCCACCTTGACCGATCACTCGGAAACTTTCCATGTAGAACTAGACAAAGTAGGACACTTGCTTTGGAAAATTAGTGAACGTTCGTCAAAGGCTCCAAAATTATAAGCAAACCAAAAAAGGCTTTGTCTATGGAAACTAGGCCCTAACTATAACTACCTACTAGCCCACATGCCCCCTTACCCCAAAAATAAAAAATGTGCAGTACTAGGGATCTGGTCCACCCCACGGATCTGTGGCATTGATTAAAGAGAAATGCTGATTTTTGGCCCCAGGGGACCCATCAATCCTAGGGGGCAGGGTATCCCGACACTGCCCCCGCTATGTTTTTTGAACTTTTATGTAGGACAGCAGGCTGAGCCCCTGAGTCCTAAAATGGGTTCTCCCACGTCTTTGCTGAGGTGTTGCCAGCCAAGCACATAGTCTCTTGTCTAATCTTATCTATCTTATCTTATCCTGTTTTATCCTATATTATCTTATCTTATCTCATCTTATCTTATCTTATCTTACTGGAGTGAAATATACAATGATTTTGAATCTATATTTTAAAGACTGCCTAACAGTTCAAAATGATTAGATATGTGGATTGTTGGGCTGAAATTCAAAAACTCAAGTCTTCTGATTGGTTGAGGGGGGGATTTCTCGGAGCGAGCTCTCTGAGTTGCTGGCCGCAACATGAAAAGAAATATTGCGGCTGCCATTACAGGACTCAGGCACCTGGCCCCTTGTCCTGAAAATATTTGAAAAAAAGGACATGAGTGGCAGAGTAGGGATACCCTGACCCCCTAGCTCTTGTTTGAGGGTCCCCTGGTGCCAAAATGATGTTTCTTTTTAAATTGTGTCGCAGTCCAATGGTACCAGAAATATATATATTTTTTTTTAGAAGAACGGTGTGCCCTTTTTCATTAAAATCCCTACAGGGTTGGCCAGGGCCCTGAGCAGACGCAGTTTATTTTTTTAAATATATTAAACTGCATAGAGGGCGTGTGTTTCCCTCCCTGAGCCATTTAATGGACTTGGGGACTCCCTCCCATGGGGCCTGTTGCAGGTAGGTTGTCCTAGGGATCCAATCCCCAGAGACATGAAAGGCGTTATGATTAGTTTTTCCCCAGCACGTACACACACGAGCAGGGGACACTGGATTGCTCCACACAGCGGGAACAAAAAGAAATTATGCTTATCAGGTGGAAGCACATATCAGAGTGGCTGGCTCCTGTCGGAACATAAAAATTGGTGCTGGCTGGGAAGCCAGTGGGGCCTTGGGTATCCCCCTGCCTCCCCAAACAGTGGGTACGTTGTGAACACCCTGTATGTTCAGGGCACCCACCAACAACAAAAAATGTTAAAAACAATTGAGGCCGGCTCCTGTGCTTGTAGCCAATAGTGGGTGCAGACTGGGGGAACAGCGGGGCTGTGGGTGCTGTGAGGGCTCCCTACATGGCCCCTAATAGTATGGCAAGCTGTGGATGTCCCATGTGGGACCAGGACACCCAAAAACTGAGAAAATATTAAAGAAATAATAAATTAGTGGCAAGAGCCACTCATTTATTGATTACTACTCCTGGCCAGGAGCACATGCCCTTAGTGGGCTAGTTAGCAAATATTTTTCTGCTTTGTGGTGCCTCAATCTGGGCAGGGCCACCATCAAAATGTTACAAAAATTGTTCTGGGAGGATGCAGGGAGTGCATATAGCATTTACACGCCAAGTGTTCAAAGCAGGAATTGTTGCTATGGATACATGATTCCTCGATGCAGCTAAATATGGATTGGAAGCTATTATAACACTCTTCAATGTGCATCTCACCTGCCAATAATTGTCTTTGAACGCAAAATTATTTTTCATTGATACATTTTCAATATATTGCATAACAAGGGTAATGGATGTCATAATCCACTATTCTACCAACCCCATTTCTTTGGTGTGAGCCTATCCGGTGCACCAATCTGCAGGCACACTTTCCATGATGAACTCATGATGAGCAATTTGTGTGTCAATAAACTAAGTTATCTTAATTTAAATATGGAGTATTATTGAAGTAAAAAGTCCTTGATTTTCCAATCACATTTTGATACTTTTACAAATGTATATAAAACTTTCATTAACAATATTTTTCTTAAATTTGAGTGTTCCACCCCAGCACATGCCATCCCCTTTGTTTACTTATTTACCATTTCTGCTCTGTTGACTTACATCTCAAATTGCTCCAAACCTGCGCAGCTCAGTGCTTTAAAAATGTGTTTTCAATGCCAATGTATGTTGCAAGGTTGTTGAAGAGATATGGATAACCGGTGTTTGTCCCTGCCTGATCTAGCCATTCTTACAGAACAAGGAGACCCCTCACAAAGCTCAGATCCTCATGTCTGGGGAAGGCCACAGAAAAGTCAGAGGAGCAAGGGCTGCTAAGACCCTCTGTTCCTGGTGACCCACTTCAACACTTCTCTTTACTATCACAGCTCCACTAAGCACAAGTGTTGCAAAGGGAGAAGCCCCTGACAGCAGTGGGCAGAGGTCTTGGTTACCACTCATAGCAATGCAGACTGGAATGGTAAGGGGCATACCTCCACAAGTAGTTGAAAGTTCCGCATCTACTGTGCTTGGTTAAAGTACCCTAGAATGTGATGATGAGTTAGTACCTTGCTGAATAGCACTCACAGGGGCATATTAGCAAGACCCACGTTAAAATTATCGCCGTTTTAGCGGCAGGAAACTGCCGCTAAAACGGCGATAATGGGCTTGCTAATATGCGTTATGGAATTCCAATAGAAGCCCAGGTTAGATGTCCTGCACATCTAACCTGGGCTTCTATTGGAATTCTATAACGCATATTAGCAAGCCCATTATCGCCGTTTTAGCGGCAGTTTCCTGCCGCTAAAACGGCGATAATTTTAACGTGGGTCTTGCTAATATGCCCCACAGTTCTTTACACAACTCCTACTTCTAAGCAAATTGCCAATACGCCTCCATGAGTCTTGGTTCACTTTTCTACTTACCTCTCTTTTGGCCCCCAGACAATACCTTCTTGCCAGGCCCACATTCCTAAGGGCAAAATTAACATCCACGAAAATGTCACTGATTTCAAATTGTCAAAAAGTGGCTGGGGGTAAAAGCTCCTCAGTGAGGGCACAACATCAGTGGAGGCAGCAGCAGCAGCAAACTGTATCTAAAAAGAGGCTGAAGGACACTTTTGAGCTGACATGTGCCTGTCTACATTACAGTTAAAAACAATGTTTTTTTGTGTTCCTTCTTGGCATCCACCATGAAGAACAATAGGGCTTCCCCAGCACTCCCTAACTGGGGACAATCTGATGTTGGAATCATGTCAGGCAATTTACCCTCCAGGAAGGCTCTTCCTGTGCTCGACAGCATCAGGTCTGGTGCTGCTAAGACTGTGGTCCCCTTTTCACTTCTAGTCAGTGTTCCTCAGCTCCCCTCAGCTTTGCAGTGATACACGAATAAGCCACTTGAACCAGTGGGGACTCAGCAAGGGAAATGAATCCCTTCTATGGCAGATATTTGACAAGGTGGGTGCTTGTGCCGTTCTGAACCTGTCACTGATTGTTTGAATTGCTCCTTCTGTTCGACCACTGAGATCCAAATTACAAAGTTCTCCGATGCTGCATTGCTCTGGAAAATTCTCTGTGTTTTTTTCATTATCTTTCTTAAGTGCTTAAGGCATTTGCTTTCATGTGTACAGGTCCTGGACGAAAGGTGGTGTTGAAATCGAAACTGAAAGAACAGAGTTCTGGGTAATTTGGACAGCTGCCATGAGGCATGTTTTTAACATCAATGCTCTGCACAGGCAACAGATTAATGCTATAATACTTACACTAATCAAATGTAATTTTATCAATAGTTATTATTTTTCGATGATCATATAGTTCGCCTCGGCTGAAGATAATTTGTGGGACTGTGAAGCAACTGGATGTAGACAGCAGCTCTCTGTGAGAGAATTGTTCTATCGAAAAATGCCAGAAAGTTTTAGGATTGGGGCTGAAGAAAAGACACTTCTTTAAAAAGATACATTTTGATAATCTGTTTGATCCCAAATAAAGTTCACCCCCTTCCAAGCAGTGACAGACACAATGATCTCAGAAAAATGTGCAATGTAGTGTCAATAAAAGCTAGGAAGTTGCACATCAATTACTGATGTGGGTTTAGGTTAGCTGCTACTGGTAATGCCTTCTTTAGGATCCATATCAAGGCTCTCCAGTGTGAGAATAAATAATTCGAATTTCAAATGTTGGAAAAGTAATTGACAGTTTAGGTTTTGCAAATAGGTGATGCTCTTGAAGCCTTTGCATTACAGCCCTCAATTGTCTTACATTCTCCACAAACTTTGTGAATCACAGTAGATTGTCCAATGCCAAACTGACTTCAGCTGCAAAGAACCAAAATGAATTTTGGATTTTAAACTTGACTCCTGTTAGGACAAAAAGCAGACATGCTGCTTCACCCATATCGACTCTCATTGTGAGAGATCTGTCATCTCTCCATTAAGCCAGCATCTCTTCGGAATTACTGATACCAAGGGGCATATTGACAAGGAGCTATCGCCGAATTAACTGCACTTTATCGCAGCCAAAGTCGTGATAAATTTACCTCCCCATTCACAAGCCGGTGTTAACAGCCCACAGCACCAGTTTACCCGCGATAGCAGCCGCAAAAAACATCGCCACAGAGGGCCCCCGCAAATATAGCTAATGAGATGCAGAGTGGGCGTTCCCGTGCCAAAAGTCGAGACAACATCACACCTCAACATTCACAATGACCAGCCACATCGGCGATAAGAACACAAAACAGGCCATAAGGCGCGTTAGCACCAGGAAATTTACACTGCTCTGACCTGGTGTAAAGTCGGACGGCAGCCAGCACCACAAAAGGGAGCACAGCCCAGGGCCACAACCGAAGGGCAACAGATGCCATGGAGCCACTCATCATGCGGCCCGGACACCCAAGAGGGCCACAACACCCACCGCCACCACCCCAGGACCCCAACCCACACCCGGAACACCCCCCCGGACCACCACAGACGCAGCGCAGACAAAGACAGCGGACCCCCAGGAAGCGTACCAGCCTCACAGACCCAACATCTGACAATGTCACCGTCCACTACAGGCTGAAAGTGACAAACATCCTACGCATCCTGACCATCATCGCCTAACAGGCCTACAGCACCAACACAGCGGACAACCAACATCCCACCCCACACAAAGCTGCTGGCTTGGCTGCACCTGTTGGCCCCTGGTACCCCCCAACCAACACCCACCAGAGTCGGAGGAGTCTCACAGCCAGCCACATCCAAGTTCCCCACACCTCTCCTGGACATTACCATCACCCTGGCACCCCAGTCCCCATACATACAACACAATGCGCAGGATCTGCTGGAGACCAAGCAAGGACCATACGCCCAAGAAGGATGCACGCACGTGTTGGGGGCAATACACAGCACACATGTACTACCTGTGCCTCCTGGTGACACAGCACACAATCACTGCAACAGGAAGCACACGTCTCACATCAATGTGCAGGCAACAACAGAACACCGTGGAACCCCCAACAATGTCGCCTTCAAATACACAGCCAGTGTGCATGATACCTTCATCCTCGGACAGTCCATCATCAACCAGCGTTCCCAGGATGGCAGCAAGGGAAATGCACAGCCCCTTGGCAATATCCAAATGAACACCCCACACACCTCAACTCCACAACCATGCAACTCACAACTCTGGCAATGCACACGTCACAAAATCACATACAACAGGCACAACAACATGCCCACCCACCAAACACGACAGAGCAACTTACAATGTTCACATGGGCAAGCCCTGAACATGAGCCAGCAACGGCATGGCACCACAGCCACATAATAGTCAAATGTGTGGAGAGGTGGCAACCAGGCATGTGTGAAGGATGCAGTAGAACCATGATTGGGAAAGTACACAATGCCAAGAGTGGCGGAGATGTGCTGGACACACCGCAGTATGCAGAACACACCCCTATCCATGGCGACATACACCGCTGGTGTATGGAGTGTAGTGGACACCACCATGTCACCCCAGCCAGTGGGGGACCTCGCGGAAATGTTGCCTGTTACGCCCCCCCTAAGTGTCACCAGAGTGGGATGGCCCGGCGTATGCCACGCCAGTGTAGGGGTGTGAATAAAAAGCACGTAGGCCTGGGCGTGGTCCTCTTCCGGAAAGACCCACGTCTCTGCCAGGGCGGCACCTCCCACCCCGCCACGAGGCCGACGCTGTCCTCGTGAGCGGAGTTGCCTGCGATGCTGTGCGCCTGCCGGACCCCGGCACGCTGGACCACAAACCCGTCAGGCCCGCCCCTGCGCAGCCAGGCCACACTGATCACCTGCCGACACCGGCGTGTGTCAAGGAGGGCCCACCACGTGCCGGCGCAAGCTCCAAGCCCGAGTCCCGTGACTTTGGCAGCCACCTCAGACCATCACGGCCTCCACGACACAGGCCCGCTTTATTCCTTTCTCGTTGACGTACTCCACTGCCGCCTTCGGCCTACTCTTCGGACCAGTAGGTCCCATATGTGAAACTGTGTCCTGAGTCATGAATGGCAGTGACCCCAAATCCGGGCCAACGGCCATAGCACCAGACCCCCCCGATCAGTGAGGCATAGTTCCATATGGGTATCTTGCGACACGTAGTGCCACTAACCCTGTTCAACGCCAGCCGGCGACACGTGGTGCCACTAACCCTGTTCAACACCAGCCGGCAACACATGGTGCCACTAACCCTGTTCAACGCCAGCCGGCTACACGTGGTGCCACTAACCCTGTTCAACGCCAGCCGGTGACACGTGGATGAGGGACCGGGACTACCCTGCGGACCAGTAGGTCACACATCCAGCACCTAGTTGCAAAGCACGAATGGCAGAGTCCACACCAGTGGTCGCACGGAGAGGTGTAAGAGGAAGATGCGGCTCAGTCCGGATGAATGCAGGTGACCAAACACATGGTGCCACTGAACCTGAACTACGCAGGCCGGTGAGGCCATCCAACCTATGCCGGCGACACTCGGTGAATGGGCCGTGCTGACCGCTGCCTCAGGCCTACACCACGGTCAGGTAGGTCACACATTTGGAACTGAGTCTTGATTACACCATGGCAGTGAACATTATTTAAGGCAAAGAACAATTCACTATACACCCTTCGATGTGGTGGCAACAAGTCTGTGCATGGCATCACAACCACACGTGTCTGTGGGCTTACGCGGACTACTGCCCTCAGCCTACGCTGCGCACGAGTGGGATCACAGATTTGGAACTGAACATCGGTAATTCAAAAGACAGAATACATTTCATCGCACGCATGGAGAGGCGTAAGAGGATGACGCGTTGCAGTCCGGAGGGAACAGGATCATCGTTACGGAGGTGATTGAACACTACCGACAACTGCCACTGTGTCACTAACTCTGTGCCTCGCGAGCCAACGACACGTGGCTGTGGGCCACTGCTGACCGCTGACTCCGGCCTACACTGCGGTCCAGTAGGTCACAGAGTCTTGATTTGGCAATGTTGGAGTTCACATCTGTGTACCGGCATCATCGCAGACTGCATCCCCTCTCAGCACCTGTGCCACTAAGTGTGTTCCCCGACATTCATGGACACTCACTGGTCGTACATTGGTGGCGTTTGAGTCTATGGACTAGGGCTAGTTTTCATCCTCATGTAGCTGATACCGAATTGTTGGTGAAAACGAGGGTTGAGCTTTCCACTCCACCATTTGCTGCCTCCAGATAACATCAGACCTTCTGCATCATGCCCTGGAGGACACCTTCCACTGTTCCCCGCAACCCTCCGCAACATACACCTGATGGGGACCCGCTCAGGTCGCATGGCCCATCTGACTGCACCGCAAGTCATCGTCCCGTGGCTGGATGCCTGTGCCGGCAGCAGTGCATCCGGGGCCACTAACTCTGTGCTGCTCAGGCCTGGGACCCCTTCTTCTGAGACATTGAATGGCCTCTGTAGCGATGGTCTTGGGGTCATCAACGCCATGTGTCTGTGGCCCTGCGCTGTCCGCATCCTCCGGACTTCAACTGCGGGCCACCAGGGCCCACACATAGCATCGAGTCTTGACCGGCCCAGATGTCGCATCACCGCAGGAGGCACACGCCACCACCGCAAGGACCACCTCCAACCGCCATCTGCCAGAGTCGAAACGGTGGTCCTGACAGACCTACGGAGTTGCTCAGACCTGTCGTGGATGCCATCATCGGCCTGATACCCTGCTCAGCACTCCAGGTGCCAGTGACTCAGTGCACCGCAAGCCATTGTCCATTACTGATTGAGTTTTGTGCTGTTGTGAGGTTGCGCAGCAATGTCACCGCATGCAGTGGGGAAGACCTGGGACTATGATGAGGAAGATGTGTCAAGTGTGCGGACGGGAGAAGGCACAGACAATGGGAGGGCAGGAGGCAACAGCCCCAAGGCAGGAATGCAGACTGGTGGTGGTAGTCAAGCTACACACCCGGATCTAATACTGGGTATTGCGCTGTGGACTGCGGACACAACTGTCACCTCAGGCAGTGTGGGAGACCTGGGACATTGATGAGGAAGTTGATGCAGGTGTAACACACCCCACTGCATCTGCATCAGGACTAACCCGAAGGGACACAATCCTAGCAATTTCTTCACATGAGCGCGCTCTTCTCTAGTGCCCCTACCTCAGTGCACTGCAACTCGCGGAACCTCCTGACTGAATATTGGGTGACCTCTGTCCTTACTCCGGATCCCTCCATGTTGCTCTGCAGTTGACTCTGTTATGCTGGTGTTTTCTGTTTCCATTACACTGGTGTCCACTGTTCAGGTTGTTGCCAGCACCAAGCACTCCGTGCGGGCTGGCTTATACTCACCCCACACACATCCAGCACAGGCGTCACTGTAGATGTGGCCCTGCCAATAAAGGGGCCGGGCGCACGTGCCCTTAGCCAGTTCAACATGATATGTGCATGTGTCCCTGTGGTCTTGTTGTATGCATGGGGGCCCTGGGCCCTACGACCTTTCATTGTGCTGTGTACAGCGGACGCAGACATGTCACCGCAGGCAGCGGGCTAGGACCTGGACATGTAGGTTTGTCGTCACCCACTCAATTCGTAAGGGGAGTGGACTGTGCCGTCGTACGCAGAGCCAACGTGGGTGTGTGACTGATATGTGCGTGCCCCTGGGCGTGGTTCTGTACTGGGTATGTGCATCTGCATGTGTCTCTATGGCAGTGTGGGACTCCTTTGTGGGTGTAGGTGGTCCCTGAAGGGTATTGGACACCCACGTATGTGTTCTAGTTCGCATTCCATGGGTTCGGCAACACCCGCACCTGTTGGGCCACCTCCTTTTGGCGTTCTGACACCTGGCATTGGGGTGCCATGTGTGGGTCGGTGAAGTGTTGTGAGCCAGCCGTGATTGCGGGTGCTTCATGCTGTGTGGTCTGTTGCAGGGGCTGGGTTCTCCTCTGAGTAGCTTGTCTGCCCTGGTCCTGGTGGTGGGTTGTGTGGGATGTCCATGGGCTGTTGTAGGGTGTCGGTGTCGAAGGTGTGGTGTTCGTCTCGGGCATCACTGATGGGTTGTCTGTTCTGACCTGCTGGAGGTGTTGTTTGTCCCTCTGCATTGTGAAGGGGAGGTGCATGTTGGCATTGTGTTGGCGCCTTGTTCTTGTCGACATGCAGACTGTGTGACAATGTACATTGTGACTGTTTGGGCGGTGGTGGCTATTTGAGTTGGGACAGTGGACATTTGGCCTACATGGCTGATGTGGGGTTGTAGCCGTAGATATGCATCTCACAGTTCCCTGCTCTGTCCAATGTGATTGTTCTGTTTCTGCGCCTGGGCGGATCCAGTTGTGTCCCCTGTTCTGCAGTGTGGGTGTTGCACTTTGTGCCACATTGTCATGGTATGTGCTGTGATTGCTATGTGTGTGTGCTGCAGTGTGCCACGGGGATGGGGGACATGTCCCTGGGTAATTGTGGGTGTGCAGTGTGCTACACCTCGTTGTGCATGTGTGCCATTGTGCCCATCACCACCCGTCCCCCCAGTCCCTGTTGGATCCTCACCCTGTTGTTGTTGTGTCGGGTCCTGTCGAGCTGTGTCCGTACTCCCACCTCCTTGCACCGTCTCCACACTGATGACTGTGGCCTGGGTTTCCTCCAGCTCCTCCTGTGGCGCTGGACTGCCACCTCCTGTCGCCGTTGTTGCCTTCCTGTTGGCGGCGGGTTTGTGCCTGGTTTAGGTTGTCACGTCCTGGTGGCGCCTCTTGGCCTCCTGGATTGGCCTCCTTGGCACTCCCACTGCATTCCAGGGGGTCTGCTTGTGGGTCAGTTGCTGGTGGTGTTCTGTGACTCAGTGGCGCTGGTCTTGTTTTCCTGCGGTCTGCACCCCGTCTTCCTCTCCCTTTTCTCCTTGGCCTCCCCCGACCCAGTTGACCTTGCTGGTGGTCTGTGGGGGTTGTGGGGTTCGCGTTGACCTCTGCGCTGGGTCAGGGTGCATCCATGTTGCTACGTGCTTTGGCTTGTTTCTGGTGTGTTGTTTCTGTGGTTTTTATGGTGCAATTTCCCGCCAGACGTGTGGGATTTGCAGGCCTGTGGCTGCTTTTGGCTACTTTTTGTACCGCGATTGGCCTCATCGCATGATTTCTCGCGTTTCGCATTTTTTCGGCGTGGCGTTGATTTTCACGCTGACATTTGACGAGTTATCTGGTGACTATCGCATGCTACCGCCTTGTTGTGAATTCCACGTTGACACGGGGTTATTTTCCCGAGATAGGCTGCGATATTGAAAGTTGCGTTACGCTACTCTTGCGGTAGTTATCACACGTTCTTGTGAATATACCCCCAAGAGTATGATAATTTTGGGGGCAAGGTTCATGGAGTTAAAGGTGGACACTTTTCCCCCTGGTAATTCCTCACTTCTTTCCGGTATTTCACACAGAGATTTTAGCTGTCGTAATCTCAAGGTGAATTGCATAGGATCTGTGGTGTTTCTATACATCTTGTAATTCTTAATAGAATTAGTACCAGCCCCAGCAGGATTTACACATTCCTTGTAATGGAGCTATTAGTCTGATATACATCCT
Source organism: Calotriton arnoldi (assembly GCA_963921515.1). Taxonomy (NCBI): domain Eukaryota; kingdom Metazoa; phylum Chordata; class Amphibia; order Caudata; family Salamandridae; genus Calotriton; species Calotriton arnoldi. The sequence continues at coordinate 500,587 of CAWUFW010010027.1, read as the reverse complement.
AAATCAGTAATATTATTTTTATTTCATAGGTAGTGGAGTCTATTGTCTCTTCCTAGCCTTCTTTGTGTCAGCCTATCCTTTACCTCAAATCCCTTCATTTTCCACCTGTGTGCCTTTGGGTGGTTCACTCTCAATGACTTCGAGCGCACAGACAGGTTTCTCTCCTAGTGGAAATTTGGGTTCTTTGTTTCCATGCTGCTCCTGAGAAGGTTGCCACCATACTGACAAGTCGGGTTTCATGATAGATGCCTTCATGGAAAAATGAACATTTTCTTATGAGACACATTTGTAACTAGGATTGCCTCACTCGTTTACACTAACACTTCTGTCTCTGATACATTCAGAACAATAAGTGATGAAATAATAATACTTGTTATTTAACATGCCACTAACCACTAAATCAATGAGCGAGACACTTTAAATTTAACAAGAACAAATGAACAAAAAACTATTGATGAATCTTATTGTCCCTCTAAGTGATTTGCAAGGAGTGCTCTTCTTTGTTTGCATAGGTAAACCATTTTGAAATTTGAAATGTCCGACCTCTTCCAAATTCCTACCTAACCTCCTCCATTCAGAAAAAATTAAATCCCAATTGTATTAAATGAAATAAGTCTCTCATGCAGTCTCTTATACAGTTACTGTAGGTTTTCTCTGTCATTCATTTCTTGCTTGCAATGTATTATTGGCTGCAGTGTGGGGTCGATTGTTTGTCTGAGAAGGAGCTGTAAATCTCCAATCTTTTCTAGCATTGTAAAGGGTTGGAATGGAGTTTGTAAATGCCAACAAACGTTAACGTACAAGATTGAGGGCACTGAAAACCATACAAGGCTTACCACGCCGGGTTCTGCTCACGTCCCGTCCCTTGCATAGGAGTTACTAAAGAGTATTTCTACGCAGTTGGGGCAGAGAAATATGAAAACTCATTTACACTTGCCAAGGTTCATTTTGTGGATTGCTAGCATTTATAAATGCTGGCATTTTCAACCATAAACATACATTTAATGCCAAAAATGCCTTTACGCGCTCACCAAACAGAAACGTTTTAGCGCTTTTCTGAATGAAAGAAGCTCTTTCATATGCCCAAGAGCTTCACTCAGGAAGCTCCATTTAGCTCTTGCAACCACAGCAAGAGACCCGTCTGCTGTATTTTTGTTGTCCAAATTTTGCGGGAATAAGCAAGTGTTCACCAGCCTATTGGAGAAGATGTGTGGGTCCATGTTCAGTAAATCGCTGCCTTGTGTATATGGGTGCACTCACAAATAGTGCATTTTGCAGTCGCGGCTCGCGGGTGAGGGGGCGGCGGGGGGGGGGTCGCGCGGGGGTTCGCCCGGGGGGGGGGGGATTTAAAAATAAATTTAAAAAAAATTAACTTACCCGGTCCCGCATGCCTCCGCTCCTGGCCGGGTCCCGCTGCAGTGCTGGAACATGAAGAAGGCAGCCTCCCTCCCCTCCCCTAAGCCAATCACTATGCTGCAATGGCAGCTTTGTGATTGGTGCGGACAGTGCTAGCCGGGCGCCTAAGGGCAGCCTACATAGAGAAAACCCAGAGTGCGCATGACTGGTTTGGTCGGCCCCAGAGGGCCGACCGAACAGTCAGGGCACTCAGAGTGGCCAAGCCACTCCTCCCCGACCCGCCCACCTGCCCGCCCCCAACCAGGCATACCCTGCTTTCTGCTTTCTCACAGCGCGAGAAGCAGAAACATAAAATGGTATTTAAAATACCATTTTATGTTTCTGCTTTCTCGCACTGCGAGAAAGCAGTGGGGTGATGCTCCGCCTTCCTAATGGAGGAGCCGCCCCAGGCTTTTTGTCTGAGAGTTGTTGATCTGAAAAAGAGGACGTGATCTAGTGGGGAGCTAGTAGAGGTTTGACGCAACTCATGACACATAGAGTGTGGTACCAGAATAGCGTTGTCAGATTATATGACATATAAATCTTGCCCTTAATGTCGCTCCCAAAAATACCTACACACTGGAATGAATGATAGTCATCAACACCCAAAGCATGATATTTTTGTAAATAATTTTTAAGTCAAAATTTTCACATAAGAAAATGTTTCACTGTATTTTATTCTGATGTACAATCATGCTGAGTTCTCAAGTACCTGAAGTTTGTAAGCATTTCACTTGCCATTATCTAGTTCAGCATCTTTGTTAGCCCTTACTATAATGGCATAAGCCTGTTGCTTTAATACAAGTTGAGGTTTATGCAGATTCTTCAAGTGATAATTTGAAGATTGAGCTATGGCCTTCACCTGGAAACCCATGCATATGGTACCCTCAGAAGGCACTAAAGGCTGCCAATAACTGGTACCAAAAAGGTAACATTCCATTTTAGAGGGGATGTCATGTCAAGATCTTGGAGAAGGTCTCAGTAACTATCCTATGATTAGTTTCTAGGTTACATGATAGAGGAAACCGCAATATTCTGGAAGCTGACAACCAATTCTATCAGAAGTTGGTGCTAATAATATCTTTAAAAAGAGAGGATAGGCAAGATTCCCCCAAATTCCACTAGAACATCTTCTGCTTGTTCCTGACCTACAGCTACCTGAGATACTCGATGCCTGAGAAAACACTTCAACCAACTTAACAACAGATGAGAAACACCCACCACCTCATGCAGTAGTTTTGACAAAATATGCGGTTAATTGCATTAACATCTGCAGATAGATCCAGCAGCAGAAGTCAGTGGTCGCCAGAGTCTACAGTGTTCAGGACAGTGGACTTTACATCGATGAGAGCTGTCTCTGTTCCTCTATTTGGACAAAACTAGATTGAGCTAACCTGAGAAATCCAACTGCTTTCACAAGTTCTTGAAATTGTGGTATAGAGGCTTTCTACATCAGTTTTAGAAGCCACTGGACCTTTGAAACTGAGCAGTTTTTTTGGGGTTAGTTGCATGAAAAATGTGGGGCATATGTACAAGCCCCTATTGCCACCACAACGTCACCTATAGTGACGTTGTGGTGGAGATAGGAGCTGCGCCTTATGTACAAGGCAGCGTTAAGCCACTTAACGTGACTTAACGCTGCCTTGTACATAAGGCCACCATTCACGCTATGGTTAGCGTGAAAGGGGTGGGCAGTGGAGTTGCGGTGGGCGTTCCACCGCAACACCCATTCATTTTGACGCTGCCCCCTATGTACAAGGGTGCTGTACATAGGAGGCAGGGCTAAAATTAAGACCAGGTAAAAACTGGTCTTAAGATGGCGAAACGAGGAGAAATGCATTATTTCTCCTCGTTTTTGCTTTTTCCATGTGTGCTGCCTGGTGCAGCACACATGCAAAAAGCAGCATGCCATTGTTTGTTTATGTACAGGAAGGTGTCCCTTCCTGTACATAAAAAAACTTTGAAAAGAAATGCCATTTTGTCACTCTCATGTGTGCTGCACGAAGCAGCACACATGGAAGTGACAGAATTGCATTTTAGGATTGTTAATGTGCAGGAAGGGACACCTTCCTACACATAAACAATCCTCCCCTGCTCGCAGACACCCTTGCACCATGGTGCAAGGGTATCCTGCATTGGCGCTACACTGCTAAGTGTACCGCCAGCACAGGGGGAAACGCAAGGCTGCACCACATTCTTGTAAATATGGTACAGCCTTGCGTTTCAGAAGTGGCGGAGCGCGGCGTTAAGCCAAGGAGGCTAATGCCGCGCGCCGCCACTTCCTAGTACATATCCCCCTGTGTTTCATAAGGAGCAGTCTCACCTCGGCTTGCTCGAGAGTATACAGAATATTATTTTTCCAAAAGGGGTGTCGATAATTTCTCTGCTATAATGAACCAGCTCAATATGTCTGGCTTGAACAATTTTCGCTGGGCAGAGATCTCCCTGACAAAAAGAGGGATTAATAGTCTTCAGAATGGTGATCATCTCAGATGGTCTCATCAAGGGAGAACTCCCAAAAGATGAAAGGGGCAATGGCAAGATCCACAGACATAGAACAAGCTTTCAGACACTCTTTTGCATCCAAATGATCACAAACAGAATAATTTTGTATTTTAAAAGTCTCTGTTCCCACGTACAACAGTTTCAGGTCTAACAGGAGGGAAGAAACAGTGGTAATGGTGAAAGTCTGATGCATGGCTTTAGTTTTATTTGCCTCCCCACAAATGTTCTAATTTCTTCATGATAACATCTTTTTATAATTAGAGCTTTCTATGAAATGGTAGCTTACACTTGGTGGATTCTTTAGGGTCTTTCCACCACAGCCTCTCTATTCTCATCACTTCTGTCTGTATCAGTTTAATCTCTCCACTAGACCAGGAGGGGGATGCACATAGTCTTTTCTAATGAGAGCATGCTGGGGGGGGGGTGAATTGATCCACAAATATGATCAGCATATGATAATACCACTCTGTCATTTGTGCAGTATTTCCTCCTGTTGGACAATGTACATACTCTTTAATAACAAACCAAGTTAAATTGTCCACATAGAGGGCTTTAACGTGCCCAAGATACAGATTGCTGTAGACCCCATTCATGTGGAGATCAGTGTCCACTAAAGGAGACAGAACTTAAAAAATGATCATCCCTGTATACCTATGCAATGTACCGACCTTATATCTATAAAGGCAATGTTGAGTAAAGGCAAGCTTCATGCCAATCAAGTATGATTTACAGTATACAATGGCATTAAAGAGTGTGTAATAAATATTGTGCATGAATCAAATTACCAGCATTAACATTGGTGGGGAGGCCTGGGTTCACTCACAGTTCTCCTCTCATACCTATCATTACTTTAAATTTGTACTGAGACATTCACCAAAATAAAGGCCATCAAAAGCTATAACAACCTCATCAATGAAGCGTATACATTTATTTCACTTTACTTTTTGCTTTCACTGTCTACTGCAGTGCAAGTGGCTGGTGTGTGCCCTGCTACACACAGGAAAGGGACCACAGCTAGCTGCACACTGGGGATGCCGACAAAGAGACAAGCCATCCTACCTAGCTTCCTCAAGAATGAGGCACAGATCTAGAGGATGTCAGCAAGGATGAACCTTGAAGAAGTGAGGGCAGACAAATTGTACTATTAGTACTGGTTGATACATAGTTGGCCTAGAGCAAGCTGAGGCTGGGTACCATGTCCTGTGTTGCCATGAAACAGAAACATTGTCCCTGCAAAGCAGTCTAGCACTCATGGTTTCTCAGCTGGAATGATAAAGATGTCATTGGTAAGTCACTAACTTCTGCATGCGCTTCAGTGCTGAAGGATCACTTGCAAGTTGTTTTTTATTTAAAAGCATCCATAGAAGAGAAAAGCACAAGAAAGCTGCTAAGGTGTTAGTGGGTTATTTTTTTGGTGGAATGAGACATGTTCCTTTGACTGTTCCCCTCACCTTGGTTGCTGTCACATCTTGCAACATCCCACTGACAATTTACTGGAGGCCCACACCATTGAAGTGCGAAGAAGTTGAGAAATCAGGAACCAGGAAAGAAAAGGGAGAGGGGAAAGAAAAAAAAACCAACCTTCACCAAACTCCCTTTGGATTCCTTGTTTTAAGGTCCCTCATTGGATTATAATATAGAGGCCAGAAAATTTGGCAAGTGGAAGATATCAGAGATGTTTGCATTTATATTATGCCTAATATGCAATGAAGGAGTCCCTGGGATTTACAGTGAAGAAAATCCATCATCTGGCCCATTGGAGAGTGGGAATGTAGGAACAACTCTGATCATTAACTCTTAACATTGATACTCCCAATGTATGCTATACATAAAGGCCATTATTGACTAGTACATTTCCAACTAGATGAGGAACAATTAACCTTGAGAGTCCATTAAAAGGAAAGTGACAGAAGACAAATGACATGTCATGAAGAGAATATTTTAGAAATAGCCATGGCAGAGCAGGGAATTCTTGTAGAGAAGGCAAGCCCGGACAGGCTTTATATTCCACTGGGCATTTCCTGGGTGGGCTGGGGCCCCAGGTGTCTGCTTTTTAGGGCAGGTGTGGCTGCTCCTGGTGCATCAGTCACTTTCCCCAGCGCCCTCAGGTTAATTGCAGAAGGTACAGGGTGCTTCAAGAGAGAGAAGGAAGGAAAGGTGGAAAGGTAGACGGAAAGCCATCAGAGAAGGAGAAGAGAGAGAGAATGGAAGGATGGAAAGAGAGAGATTGTGTGAGGAGATGCAGGAAGAGATGCTAGTTTGAGAATTTTTGCCAGGGCTACTTTGATTCTCCAGTCCGGCCCTGAGAGAAGGCCTCACTGGGAAACCAAGACTTTTTGAAGAACATCTTTAAAAAGAGAGAAAAAAGAATCCAGCATATGCTTGATAAAAGTCAGAAGGTGATAGAAAAGTGAAAAGTCACATAGGAGAATGGAGTTGATTGGGTTTATTTTTTAACACTGCAGACATAATATTTTGCTACATTTATAATTTGGTATAATTTTCCAGGACTGGATGCAGTGAAGCTCTCTGTTGTTTCCTTCGCTATTGCCTGAAGAAAGAGTGACTCCTCCCACTAGCCAGAGTGCCAACCTGCACTTGACATATATGTGAAAGTTGTCGTGCTCCTTTAGAGGGTACCATTGCAAGGAAAAAATCACAAGGACAGAAAAACATCGTCTGCCATATGAATAGCTGTTGATAGCAGATTTTGAAGCAAGACACCAAACTACCCTGAGACAGAGTAGAGGAAGAGTCTGGCATAATCTCTGTGGTTGAAGAATTCAACAGGCAATAGCAGGTGAGGAAAAAGGAGCGCAAATCAATGACAACAAGTATTTACCTTGGGGTATGAATGCAACAAAAATAGGGGAATCCAAAGCATTGCAACACATCCTTCTCAGCTCCAAGCTCCCTTATATATGAGTGGACAAGAGACAACTTCATAACAAAATGGCGGAACACCGTCTTTGGCAGGATAGCTCTGGCAGCAAAAGCTGTGAATGTGACCATCTTGATTTGAAATTAATATATCCATAACCTCACCTGCCATCACAGGAAAGTGGCATTGTCCTGGAATGGTTGGTGTAAGAAAGGAAATCAAATGCTCTAATCCTGGATCATTTACAGAACAGCGTGGCGGCTGCAGATGCCCTCCTTGGATGCTGTGGCCGTGAGCACTCCATCACTGGTCCACAGTCCTGGGTGAAGATGATGGGTAATCCTCCTTGCACAGCCAGTGTGCCACCTTCCCATCTGCTTGTGCAGGACCAGATAACTATGCCACCATCGCAATGGACTCAAGTCCGTTCACCTATGATTTCAGAATGTGGATGTAACAATAGTTTCCAAAAATGTACACCTTTCCTTGTTGCAACATCCACAGAATAGTTACACTTTTACTTAGTAAATGCACTAATCTTCTAAAAAAATGAATAAAGGAAAGGTTAACCACCTGTGATTAAATAGCTGAAATACTGCTGAACATTTTTTTCAAACTCTACTTGCTGTGAGGAGTAAGGGATTGAAAAATAAGGGATTCAAACATACTTTGACAGCCTTAAACAGAAAAAAACACACTGTTTAACACATTTTATTATTACCTTTCTTGAAAAAACAAAATATATTGACATATTTTGGACATGTACTCACATTCGTATTTTAAAATCACAAATCACAGACAATTACAATCTTGTGGTAATTACTCAGATTTCATAATGGCATCTTTCATAAACTATTACAAGTAAAGTGGAAATGCCCAAATGTAAACAAATTTATCAGCTCTCGAGGTGCAAAATCTGTGATGTCAAGAAAATAATGGGCCATATTAGCAACAAAATGCGATAAATATCGCAGAGCGCGCTTAGCGCGAAATATTTTATCGCCAGCTATCGCTGGAATATATCGCCACGCTAACGCTGTATTAGCATCAATTAGCGCTATGGCGATGATTATTCCAGCGATAGCGGTATATGCGAGAATATCGCTGGAAAACCAGCGATATTCTCGCATTAACGCTAAGGTGGATTCAGCATTAGAATCCACCTCCTATACCTTAAACAGGTAAGTCATAGTCAATAGCAGGTGTTAAAATCTAGCGATAAACGCGCTTAGCGCGATTTATTTTATCGCTTCGCCTGCCTTGATAATAGGGGTTAGTGGTGTTAGCGACTGTTTACAGTCGCTTTTAGTGGGAACGCCTACCTTGCATGTCATTAGCGATAAATATCGCTGACATGCAAGGCGATGTAATTCCCGGCCTCTAACGCCTGAAAGCTGTCGCTAACGCCTGTTAGCGACAGCTTGCTAATAGGGCGTTAAAAATATCGTCGATTTAGTGGCAAAAAGTGCCGCTAAATCGGCGATAAAGCCCTTGATAATATGCCCCAATATCTAAAGCAAGTGATATAATCTATTTCTGAATAGCAAGTGATGTGATGTTAAACCGAATTGCAGCAGAATTAAATCGAATAGTTATTTTTAATGGAGACATTGATAAGTGAATCGCTTCTAGGCATTTGAATTGCCTGGTTGCCTTCTTCGGACTTACTATTATTCTAAAAGAATGCAACATGAACTAAACGCTATGGACAACGGGATGTTATTACTCATTCGCATCTGAGATATCACTTCATCTTTTCTCTGTAGGTTTTCCGCATTCTGGCCTTCATCACCTGTTCAGTTTCGGACAAGCAGGGCCTAAACGAAGAATGGTGATATGTCAGAAAATCAGGAAACAGCAGAAATACAAGTGATATGAAACCACTATAAAGTATAGCTTAGAAATAGGAATGCCTAAAATAAGACGTTTTTACTGCTTATATCAAGGCAATCGCTACATGATTAAATATGATTTTTATATAAATAAATAGATGTATGACTCCGATGATCATTTTGGGGCTTATTAAAGACGCATTGAATGCAAATCCATGTTTTAATTGTATACCATTTGCCTACATTGACAAACAAAACGAGCTACAGGCAATGTTTGCTCCTCTATTAGCACGTCTATGATGATTCATTATTAAGGATAATACTGAACACACTATAAAAACAGTGTTTTCCTTTACTTACATAGCCTTTTCTTTACGCCAACTAACAGAAAATAGTCACTCAAATCAACAGCAAGCCTTCATCAGTTTGTAGTTTAGCATGATGTTGCTTCTGATGGTCTAGCTTTGGACTAGTTTAGTGACCGTTGCCTTAAATCACTATGGGACATATTCACAAGCCCCTATCGCCACAGGAACGTCACTTTTTTCGACGTTCCTGTGGAGATAGGGGCTTCACCTTATTCACAAGGCAGCGTTAAGCCACTTAACGTGGCTTAACGCTGCCTTGTGAATAAGGCACCCTTTCACGCTATACTTAGCGTGAAAGGGGAGGGCAATGGGTGTTGCTGTGGGCGTACCACCGCAACACCCATTGCTTCTGATGCTGCCTCCTATTCACAAGAGCAGCGTAAATAGGAGGCAGCGCCAGAATTAAGACTAGGGAAAACCTGGTCTTAACCTGGGGAAGCAAGGAGAAATGTTTAATTTCTCCTCGTTTTTGCTGTTTTCATGTGTGCTGCGTTGTGCAGCACACATGAAAACAGCAAAAGGCCAATGATTGTGTATGTACAGAAAGGTCCCCATTTTTTGAAAATGCCGTTTTGGAACTTCTGTGTGTGCTGCATTAAGCAGCACACATAGAAGTCACAAAACGGCATTTCAAGATTGTTTATGTGCAGGAAGGGGGACCTTCCTGTACATACACAATCTTCCCTTGCACGCAGACACCCTTGCACCATGGTGCAAGGGTGCCTGCATTGGCGCTAAGCTGCTACACTTAGCACCAGCACAGGGGGATACGCAAGGCTGCACCATATCCTTGTAAATAAGGTGCAGCCTTGCGTTTCTGAAGTGGCGAAGTGATGCGGTAAGCCCTGACGGCTAACGCCTCACTTCGCCACTTCCTTGTGAATATGCCCCTATATTTTGCTGTTTTTCGCACACAATGTATGAAATTTTAGTTTTGATGTAATTGCACCTGACTTTTTTGCTTTTTATAGATCTGAACTGCTGTTACTTTTTACCACTAGGCAATGCGGAACTGCCAAACAGCGTATGTTTTTCCCTGAGCTCGTATAACAGGTTAGATGGTGTAAAAGTTATATACTTTGGCCCAGATTTACTAACATTTTGCGTTGTGGTTTTTGCCACTTTTTTGGGACAGCCATGACACAAAATGCTATTTGAGATTTACAAAGTCACCAAGGGCCTATTTGTGTCACCTTGTATGGCTTTGCATCGGGTAGGCTCCCATGCAGCCACACATATATTTTCCCACAAATCCAGAGTTACTAAAGGCAGTAAACCTGGGTTTGTACCAAAATTGTTCACCTACCCCAGAGAGATGTAACGAGGAGAAATATCTTCATTTCTCCTCGTTGCTTTCTTGTTCCATGTGGCTACATTCTACAGCACACAGATAAATATGCCTTTAAGGATTGTTCTTGTGCAGGAAGGTATACCTTCCTGCCCATTTGAATGATAAATCTGCCATTAAATAAGGCAGTTGTGACTGTTCTTCAGAAATAGTGCCCCTGCTGTAGTTGATAACTTGTACAGTGCTTACAATCATGCTTCTTTTTAACTTTGGCTTAGGGAGAACTAGAAACAGCGCTCTCACAACTCATAAGTGATTGGCAAAAATAAACATTGTGGGGCTTATTTACAAGCCCCTTGCGCCACCCGTACGTCACTTTTCCCATGTTAAAAATGACGCAAAAGTGGCGCAAGGGACTTGTAAATAAGCCCCTGTGAGTTTACAATGAATGTTTTATTCTGTCTGTAAGAGGGATTACTTTTAAAAGGTTGATATACATAATTGCTGACTTCTGGTGCCTGGATTGCTCCTAACAGTTAAGCATTAATTACTTTTCTTCACTTTTCCCTCGAGTCCTGGAAAGGCGTGAGGAGGTGTAAATAGCCACAAATCTAGTCATCTCCCAGGGGAAAGACATGCACAGCTTTGCTCCCTTCATTTCTCACAGTCATCGATCAAGAAAATAATATTATTGGTGAGATACCAATGAATGTAAAAGAACCGGCAATTGGTTGCTGCCTTCTGCTTAGGGAACCTCTTGAGGTGAGAAGGGTGACATTTATGCCAGGACCGCAAAGGCAAAGAACATCCTGCTTTTTGTATTAGCAACTGTACATCATAGTAGCTTAGCGCCAGTGGATCCTTTGAAGTAAGAGGGTCCAAATAGAGAGGCAGTCACCATACTGTCTGAAAGGCAGGGCTTTAAGTGGGCCAGGTCTGTCCGGGTCTGAGCATCGGCAGTTATTTTTAAGGGGCCTCAAAACGGGTCTCTATCGGGCTCTATTTTCGGGCCTCGCAGAGGTAGTCCGTTATTTATTTTTTTCTTGGACTGCAGTGAGTAGAACTGGAAGGTTTACAGCTGTGTTGGAAGATAGGAAGCGATGGAACGTGAGTAATGTGGTGAAGTTGAGAAAAAGTGGGGAGTGCGTCTGGACTCGAGCTTAGTACGGAAAGAATCTTCTGGTGATGTACAATATGCTGATTTAGAACAGCAGGCACCTTTGGCTGGTAAGCAGGTCTGAATGACAGAACGAGTGGATCTGCGAAGGAGTGCATATCAAAGGAAGATACCATCAAGGTTGAGCGATTACGCGTGAGGGTATGTTTGTGGTCCTGTGTTGTTTCCAATGGGCATTAAGTAATAGGTAGCTTTAGTTGCATTATTTTCACGCTTAAAATGAATATATTTGCATTTATCGTTTTATTTCCTATGGGTATCATTCAGTATATAGTCTCATTTTGTATTATTGTTCTTAAAGACAGATGTGTTGCATTTTACGTCACCATTCTAGAATAGAGAATCCGAATGTATGAACGAAAATGTTCCCCTCCTCAGCAGTTGAAGTTGGGAGCTGGCTCGGGCTGCTGGCAGAGGCGCAACTAGAGCCACATTTTGGGGGGGGGGCTAATTCTTCCAGCGATAGTCAGAGTGGAGATGCAGGGGCTCTAAGAAGGGGTGAAAAAACAACAAAGCCTCGTTAGCAAGTAAATGGTCTTTTAAAGACCCGTGAAGTACTCGGGTGCGGCAGTGTGTGTGCCCGGGAAGCTGTCTCAGCCCGGGCTGACACACACGAGGGGGTGTGAAGCCATTTACGCCCAATGGGCGTTGCGTGCCTGGCTGCGGGTGCGTTTATTACTTTTATAAGCAAGTTCATTTTTACAGCATCGCTTGGAATACATTTAACAAGTGACGTTTCACACAGGAGCCAATTTCCTGTGCTAGAATTAGTGCCCACTTCGCCCTTACTTGAACCTCTGCCTGACATTAATCAATCCAGCCATAACCCAGCCCAGAACCACTCACCTGCTAGCAACCAAAGAAGAGATGGCAGGAGCGTCGCTATCAGCTTTTTTTGCTTAACGGCAACCAACATGTGCATGGCAATTTGCAATGCTTGTGGGGGATCAGAGGAAATTAGTAACATATATTATTATTTAACCGAGACGCGTGCACTCAGCAGGGCTATGAATGGCTGCGCTGCGAACCACCCCTGATCTCACGAACAAGTCAATCCTATTCGCGACTGCTAGTTTGACGCCTCTTATTTATGTGTTTTTATAAAGCGCGTACTTTACCCAGAGGTGTCAGAGTGCTTTAAAATAGAGTGAAGTAAATTACATAAGGAGTTCGGAGTAACATAAGATGGCACTACTCAGGGCTTTAAGTGGGCCGGGTCTGTCCGGGTCTGAGCACCGGCAATTATTTTCGGGGGGCCTGGAAAAGGGTCTCTATCGGGCTCTAATTTCGGGCCTCGCAGAGGTAGTCCGTTATCTTTTTTTTTTCTTGGACTGCAGTGAGAGCATGCACATCGATGTGTGCATGCTCATTTTGCTCACTACTGAGTAGTGGAGGTCAAGGCATGACGTCATGCCAGGTGAGCCGCGTTGTAGGAGGACTCTGTGGCATGTTTTGACGGGGTGGTGGCTTCGTTAAAACTCACCCCTGTGAAGCCGCGTTGCCTTCTGGGAGCAGTGCTTCTAGTACACTCAGCCTCACCTGAAGCCACCCTATACGGGAGATGTCTGCCTGGGCATTTCCCGGGATGACGACACCGGTCTTGGGGTTCTTGGGAGGGTGTATGGAGTTATCCATACATAGCCTTGCTGTAATAAGGAGGGGAGAGAGCGAGCCTGAGCAGGGTATTCCAAATCTGATGACACTCTGAGGAGTCCTAGAGCTGACGGCTTGTCAGAGCAGGGGGTACTGCTACACTAGTTATCTTTATTTAGACCACGCCCCTACTAGATAGGCCACACCCCTTTGAGGTTTGCCCCACCCCTTTTAGAGCACCCCCAGTTTTTTTTCCCACTTAAAGCCCTGCTGAAAGGTATGGCACAGCGATGATCTTAAAGGGTGTGTTTCACTGTGATCATCAAACAGTTAGAAGAGGTAGGCTTAGGTTAGGGATAGGAAGCAGGGAGAAAGATACTCAGGTATTTGTAAAACTGGGTAATAAGGCCTTGAGGGATTTATTTTGCCATAAGTCACAGGAATGTTAAGAGAGATAGGAGAGGATTGGTAAGGAATTCTAACATCATCATCATTCTTTCTTTATTCGGTTAAAAAAATAACCATAAAAGATTCATAAAATCAATTAAAAAACATAACATCAAATACAATACAATGATATTAGTTATATTAAATTAGCAAAAAAAAAAAACAACAAGCAAACATGTATTAAGACAAATATCCAAAAGAGAGCTTTAATAAGCACAAAATGTGAAGCTCAACTTGCATTTGAGCCTTTACAACAAAAGTTGCAGTACAGTTTTTGACATAAAATAGATCCTCAAATATTCCAGGCAGTGCAGAAACCTCAACTAGCTCCGCTATGCTCTGTCCAGGGAACAAGGAAATGATGCCTTCTTGAAGGAGATAACTCATAAATATAGCGTCCTGACAGCCCAGGTACTCACCAATAACTATGCCACACACAGAGAGAAATTTAAAAAAAATGTTATCTGCTGCGTTTAAGTCAGAACTCAACATTCTAAGCCTGCCTTCAACTCATCTCTCCAATGCTTACATCACAGGCCTACAGTGTACAGTGGGAACCAAAAGAGTTCAAGCGTTCTTTTATTTACAAGACATTGCATCTCCCAATTTGTGCAATAAAAAGTTACAAGTTTTCAAAATAAATAAATAAACATACGAATAAATACATCAATCAATACATATATATATATACATGCAATTATCATTTTTCAATCAAGCGTCGCCGCGCCTGAATCACACGTCCTGATCGGGTTACCGGAAACTGATAACTGGCAGTTGAAGTGTCAGTGATCTGCACCCGCGAGGTGGAATCATCAGCAGACACAGAGTCATCACCAGTCTGTCTGAACCCAGTCTCTACATTGACATCGATGTTTGGTGAGTGATGGGCCACATTTCGAAACTGAGAGGAATCTCTTGTAAGGAACTTCCCAGGACACTGGGCAGTTACTGTGTGTCCTTTGGTGTTAGTGATGGTAAAGAGCCCAGCCTCAAAAGGATCATCAGACTTTCTTTTCTTGTGTTGTCTGACAAGCACTCGATCTCCTCTTGTAAAGAAGACATCCTTTACATGTGACGTCATCTGTCAGAATATCTTTTCATCTTCTGTTTGCGACCAAAGTCCTTAGTAGGAATGTCTTCCTCATTCTTGGATCTGAGGTGGTCCATTGGGACAATGTCGTCATCATGGCTCTTTCAAACATGAGAGTGGTAGAGCTTTCCCCTGTCGTTGAATGAGAGGTTGAACGGTAAGCTCGAAGAGTTGTGTTCAAAACAACTTTGAGGTCGAGCTTCTCAAATGCAGCAAGCTGAACAGCTTTCTTTAAAGTACTCATGAACTGTTCTACCAGGTCATTGGCCTGGAGCCAAAGAGGAGTGCTTTTTTGAAGCTTTATATTGAGGTGGTTTAGAAAGTCCTTGAATTCTTGACTATTAAAAGGTGGGCCGTTGTCAGATTTTAGGACTGTAGGTACACCCCATGTCACAAAGATGGCAACTAATTTCTGAATAACCTTTTCATGTGTAGTGGATAAAAGGTCTTCTACCAATGGAAAACGGGAATATTCATCAACAGTGACTAGAAGATGATGTCCATTCTCAAGAGGACCAAAGAAACCAATTGCAGTTCTCTCCCAAGCATGATGTGGCAATTCTGATATGTTCAAAGGGCGTTGAATAACTTGAGACGAAAGACAGTTGCCTATATGACAAGCCTTTAATTCGTTTTTGACCCTTTCGTTGAGGTAAAGAAACCATACTCGGTCATGGAGAGCTCACTTGGTGGCAATTATTCCTCGATGTCCCTCATGGGCGATGTCAATCACTTGTTGTCATAGACTCTCAAGGAATAACAATTTGTGTACCTTGCAGAATGAGGCCTATTTGAGCCACTGAAAGTTTATCTATTACATTTTTGAACTTCAAATATTCACTGTTATTATTGAAAGATCTAGAGTGCTGGTTCCATGACTGATGAGCAATAATGTCTTTTAACTTTAACATGTCACTATCTTGGCTCGTGGCAGTGATAATTTGTTCTGAAGACATGGCAGTTGGTGTGCTTGAGTTCACAATAACATTGATGTAGATCTCCACTGTCTTAGATCGGGTACCAGGGCACTGTAATGTCACTCTTGAAAAATAACCAGCAGGATTCTGATCTTTTCCTGGACGATCAAGAACTGTATAGTTGTATTCTTGTAAACTCAAACCCCAACGTTCAATTCGAGGAGGCATTTTGGCTTTGGGATTGCCAAATATCATCAACAGTGCTTGATGATCAGTCACTACTGCGAAAGGCTTTCAATAGAAGAATAGATGAAAATATTCACAAGCTCAAACTGCTGCCAAACTTTATTTCTCAGGTTGCTAGCAAGCACGTTCCGTTTATGACCGGCTTTTACCGGTGTATGCCAAGATACCTCTCTGAGCATTTGGCTGTCCTTTGTGCTGTGCAAGGATTTCGCCAACCCGACAGGGCTAACATCAACTACAACGTCTGTATGAAGCTAGGGGTCAAAGTAGGCCATTTCTGTGGCACTCTCGATATCTTGCCTGATTTTTTGGAAGCTCTTCTCACATTCACATGACTAATGACATTTTTTTTTTTTAATTCTCGTAACTGTGCACTGACCGTAGCAAAGTTTTGTCTGTATCTAGAACAGTAAGTGCCCATTCTAAGAAATGATCGTGATATAGAAATGTCTTGTGGGGTATTTGCAGTAGATAATGCTTGCACTTTAGCTGGATCTAGTTTCATGCCCCCATCAGAAAAAACAAGGACAAAAAATGTCAAGCTTTTCTTGTGGTATTCACATTTGTTAATTTTCAGAGTTAAGCCTGCATCATTCAGCAAACAACATACTTGCATGAGAACGCTGTCATGCTCTTTCTGTGTGGCTCTGAAAACAAATATGTCATCACTATATTTAAATGCATTTATTATAGGCTGTATGACACGTCAAATGATGTCTTGGAAAAGTTCTGCATCAGAGGAGACACCAAAACTCAATCGATCCTAGCAAAACAGACCAGTATGCGTAGAAAAGGTTGTAATGTACTTGTATTTTTCTTCAAGTTCCATTTGGTGATATCGTTTATTTAAGTTGAGTCGAGAGAAGAACTTTGCACCATTCGATTGAGTTATCATAGCAGCAATGTGCGGACCGGGATGTCTCTCTCGCTCAATTACTTTATTGGCTTGATGCATGTCAACGCATATGCTGTCAGGAGTATCACACATCGAGCGCGCGATACAGAGTCTCTGGTTTCGTCCCGGGTTGCAGAGGAACAACTCTGCGGTAAAGAACCGGAAGTAAATCAGCTCGAACTACAGAACCCATGATTCCTTCAGAGCCGATACGCAGCGTAAGGCGGAACCGTCTATAACTAAGGTGACGGACCGCGCTGCATTGTCGGAAATTCTGTTTCTTGGAGTTCGGGCGGGCGTGTTGAAGTCCATCGGTCCGGTAAGGGTGCTCTGCACCGCCTGCATTCTTGGATATTCCATCCTAGCATTCGAGTGGGGATACCAGCCTTTCTTCCGTTGGCGAGCGTGTCTGCTCTTGCGGAAGGAAAGGCATTCTCCAGTCCCATTTAACTGCTGCAATCTTTTGAGTTGAGGAAGTTCCACCGTTGGCGAGCTGCAATCCCAGGGCTCTTGCCGTGGTAGTTATTTCCTTCCTTGTGTGACTTTAGAGTTGATTTACTTTCCGCTTGGATCAGATACTTTGGTGGTGGCATCCGAACGTTATTCCTGTGGCATATTCTTTTGGAATTCTTCTCACGTTTAAAGCCCTATAGCTTGTACTGGAAAGCTGATTTCCGGTACCTGGAGTATATGTTCATTATGTCCTTATTCTTTGGGCTCTATTTAACAGGGGTGGTGAGGAGAGCGGTATAGGATTACGCTCAACCCTTGTGAAGTCTAGTGGAGTCTAGTCATGGTATGTTTTAAATGCACTTACAATCAGGTATTGTGTAGTGTCAATGAAGGAGAATATTTTGCACTATATTTAGATGTTCTATGAATGTTCATTTATCTATTCCATCACAGTAACCTTATCAGCATACTGGTGGATCTACACAGGAACCACAGAATTCATAGAAATACTTCAGATGACTTGTTTATGTTTATTTACAGGTAGATGAGATATTGGTTGCATGGGAATAGTATATGTATGAAGAGAAGCTATGTTCTGCGAGTAACAGAATTCAGGTTATATATGATTCACTGGTGTCTTAACAGGTCTCCCTCCCTGCTGTTCCCTTCCTTTCTTTCCCTCACTTGATCATCCTGTTGACCTGTGCTATAACAGCAACCTGGCACAGGAGTATCAAGAGGTGGACCCTTATATGCAACAAACCGATCCTGAGGATTATATATCTTGACATATGCGCACAGCTCCTTCACTGTCTCCTTTAGGCACTACTACAATAGGAGAAACCAATGGAGTTGGACCAATGGACTGTTCAATAATGCCATGTTAAAGCAGCAAATTAAGTTCCTTGTCAACAGCTTCTTGCAAATGAAACGCAATTTGTCTGTGTCTTTCAGCAGCAGGATCAACATCTTCATTTATATGTAACCTTACTTTCATTCTTTTGAGTTTTCCTAACACATGTAATAATGAAGGAAATTGACTTACAATTTCATGATGAGCATTCATATTGTAGTTCACTGATATCAGTCCCATATCAGCAGCAGTGTTGAAACTCAACAAACAGGCCCTTGCAGCTGTTCCTTGAAGTACATGAATCAGTGCTTGTACCACAGTTTTCTTATGTTTCATTGTGGCCTCAAAGGAACCTTGACTCTTTAAGGGGGTCGAAGTAGCCCATGTGTATACTTTCGTTTTTGACTTCGTAAGTTGTGGTAACAGAGACAATTCTTGATAATTCTCCTCAGGCATGATATTTATCGACGCACTGGTGTCAATTATGAAAGGTATGCAACACTCATGCAACTTTAGAGTGATCTTTGAGCAATGTTTGAATGTTTTTGGTGCTTTTTGGTGTAGATTTTTCTTCACTTTAGATTTTTCCTCACATTCTCACTAGTCTCACTTGTGCATGCCTTTTTGAAGTAAATATCTACATTGCACAATGTCATCATCACTTTCACTAGAAACTGCTGCTGAGGACCTCTTTGTTGATGATTTAACAGATGCTCAACTTTATTTGCTGTTGATTTGTTTCAGTTGGTGTGAACACTTGGCTTGTGGAGCGTGCCGAACATCGCTGAGGTAGCGTTCGTTTGGCCCTTTTGCCTTCACGCTGTGACACACTTATTTTTCTCTTCGTTTTGCAAGTGGTCACGAAATGGCTTGCTTCACCACAGCTGATGCATATCTGTCTAGTGGCAGGACATTTAAATTCATGTGGGAATGACAGTCCACATCTGTAACACGTTTTCTTTTTCTGTAGAGACATCAATTTGTGCCCCTCAGCCTTGTACCTTGGCTTACTTTATATGCTCATGACTGATGCACAATGGGCACCTCTGGCATCCATGTCAGTCACTTGATGACCAGCAGGCTCTACAGCGTGAGCAGCCTTGAGAACTTGTTCCAAGTTCTGAGTTTCCTTCAGCATTCATCATTGAAAGGAATCTGACATACATCCATCGATTACTCTGAGGCGGGTAGCTTCTTCATCATTAAATTCATTGAATTTACAGTGCATCACCAGAACATTCAGTCTCTCAACTAACTCATCAATGGTTTCACCTGGTCTCTGGCATTCCTGACTGAATATGTATCTTTCATAATCCACATTTGCACTGGATTAAACTTGACATTCAAGGCTGTTTTGATTTGATCGTCATTTCACCGTCTTGTGGTATCTTTCTCATGGCTTCTGTCACTCTTTCTCCAACCATGTTTGTCAGATACTTTATAATCTTTTTATCATCTTTTTCACCTATTGCATCTATGACATTTTCAAAAGTCTCTATCTATGCAGTCCATCTATTGCCACTATTGTGTTTTTTGGCAGTATCAAATGCAGTTGGTAGTTTTAAGAATGCAGCAGCCATATGTACATTGGTGGAGAGTAGAGGTCTCTCAGGTGCTTCTTGTGGAACTCGATCAGGCAGAGTTTTTCTAGCGCCTTGTGCCGTTCTGACTTCATGGTCAGCTTTAATGACTTGTGGAGCTTGGCCCTCGCCTTCGCTCTCCATCAGAACTCTTTATTTGATGGCGGTCTAGGGAGTTGTTCTGAGACCCTACCCAGAAACTTTGGTGGTGGGCCACTACGTTCGGAGACAACTCCACTAGCACAACCCCCAACTCTCTTTCTGGGTCCGCTGCGCAGCACGTTGTGGCACAATGATTCATGAATGGTTTCAGTAAGTAGTAAACCTTGTATGATACTAGTCCATGAAAGCAGATACAGTTATGTTATTTGGCCAGCTTTGTGCTTAAATGTTTCTTTGCAAACACCTGGTAAAACTCTGTCTCATGGCACATGAATTTCAGTTTAATCTGTACTGGACTATTGCTTTGTGCTGCTTTCATAACCTAGTTGCATCCTCCTTTAGCCTTCTTACTCTATATGGCATGGGGCATTAATTTATGTAATAGAGTGGTACCTTTTATTTGCATCTGTTTCATTCAGTTCCTGGCCATGATACAAAGACCTTCATTGTTGCTTTCTTTATCTTTAAGCATTTTACACAGGCTGGCGGTGCTCTGAGACTCCTCCGGTGTCAGACTCGATTCTGCACTTTGACTGTGACACACATGGCAAGCACAAGCAGTTTACTGGACCACATCAAACTT
This sequence comes from Calotriton arnoldi, assembly GCA_963921515.1. Taxonomy (NCBI): domain Eukaryota; kingdom Metazoa; phylum Chordata; class Amphibia; order Caudata; family Salamandridae; genus Calotriton; species Calotriton arnoldi. Next base: position 480,322 of record CAWUFW010010027.1, on the reverse strand, counting down.
TCTGGATGAGCACTTTCAATGTGCGGGCTTTGTATCCCCTATCTCGCCACCATATGTAGCGTCCTGCCAGCCCAGGTACTCGCCAATTACCACGTCACCCACAGAGAGTAATTCTTTACATCTTTATTCGGCTGCATGTTAGTCAGAACTCAACATTCTAATCCTACCTTCAATTCCTCTCTCCAGCGCTTGTGTCACAGGCCTACAGTGTATAGTGGGAACAAAAGAGTTCAATCATTCTTTTATTTACAAGACACTACAATAAAGACCTGCAGGCCCATAACAAAATTAAATTCAGGCCTCTCGAGGCATAACTGCACTACTTAGAAAATTGCCTACACACACGCAAGTTTAATAATCCTTAAGCATCAGGAGGTGTAGCATAGAACGCCTCACTTATTTGAATTTTAAAACTTTTAAAAGAGGTATTAAAAATCTTTTCCTTGGAAAGGTAAAATGCAGACAAAGTCATGAAAAATAGGCAATGGTCTGGGACGATGTTTTATTGCACTCAGAGGGGGGTTAGAGAACTATAAACAGACTAGGCCTTGGGAAAGCTGATTCATTGTACAAAGAGATTAAGCCTAAACCTTGTCAATAGCTGGCGGTGCTAAGCGTTGGTCACCCATGTGATTTGATTTGATTTATATATTTGTAAAGCGCAAGCAAATACCCGGAGGCATCTTGGCGCTAAGTGACAGGGTTAGTGAGCAGGTTGCAGATGCTTTTGACTAAAAAGCCAGGACATTAAGCCTTAAGGAGCAAGCAGGAATCCTATTGGCTGAAGAGCCAGGTTTTTTAAGTTTTTCAAAACAAGAGCAGGGATGGAGCTGTTTTAGTCCTGAAGGGAGCAAGTTTCAGTTCCGTGCAGTGTAAATAACAAAACTCCTGCTTCTTCAGGAGGAAAGCTTGTTTGAGGGAACAGCCACGTTATTAAATAATCAACTCTAAATAGCACAAAGGCTGTAATGACTGCTGTCCATAGATCAAATTTCCTGATTACACGCAAGGTGTAAAAGGAGGTAGAGATCACTTGATCGACTTGTTCCCTGTATGTGAGTCTGTCGTCAATTAAATCACCAAGATTGCCCAATTTTTTTACTCGGATCGGAAGAGAGCCAAGTTCATCTGGCCACCAAGTAGGGGACCAGAAAGAGGTGTTGTTACCAAATAGGATGACTTCAGTTTTTGACAAATTTGATTTAAGACAATTGTCCATCCATTGGCTCACAATACTCAGACAGTTACGAAATATGATGCTCATATCTGGGCCTTTGCTAGAGAGAGAAATCATGATCTGGCGTCATCAGCGTATGACACCAATGACAACCCAAAAGATTTCACTAGAGATGTGACGTACAGGTTGAAAAGAGTTAGGCTTAAAGACGAGCCTCGTGGAACAGCATTATCGCCCTTGTCCACAGATGCCTTGATTACCTCTGTGGCCACTATTAATACTGACTCATTATAAGGGCCTTTGCAAAACCCTAAATGCTTGTCATGTAGCAAATGCTTGTTATCAAAAAGGCTGCCAGCTGCAAATTAATAAGCTTTTCGAAAAGCTTGGCTGGGCAAGGCAGCCTCGATATAGGTTGATGTCAAATATGGTTCAGTTGTAAGTTTTTATCAAGCAATGAAAATGAGCAGCAGGTTTCTGTAATTTGTTACCTTCCCTTAAAGCAGGAGCACGAATGGAGGGGAAATTGTTTTTAACCCACTTGTAATCTGCTATAGTTATCATTTTGGGGTATGAATATAAATTCGGACGGCCCAATGTAGTAAGCTCTGATTTTACATATTCGAGCTATGAGATTGCTCTTACGTTGTCTGGGGTAAGACAATCCCTAATAATCACTCTGTTCAATATTGGCTCACTCTTGTACCATACAGATGACACTGAGATCCTGGAACCCCCATATATCACTACCATAACATGAGGCAGACACCCATTTGGTGTTGTAGACTAGGAGAAGGGCCTTAATTGGTTTCCTACTCAACCTTACGCCAAACTCCAAGACTGCCCCCCAAGAGCGAGCATTATTCTTTTTGAAGTGAACAGAGGACCCCATGTGTTCCTATCATCAAACAAAATACCCAGGTAGCTAAAAGTATGAACTTATGTAATTTTGATTCTATTACAAAAAAAAAGCTTGAAGTTTAGTGGGCTTAGTGCCGATGACCATTACTAATGATTTCATGTGTTTTATGGAGCGATCTAAATGATTCATAAAATCTGCAAAGGTGTCAAGTAACAGTTGCATCTCTATGGCTGTCCTTGACATTATAACAACATTGTCCGCGTAAAGCAGAGCTGGTAAAGAACGGGAGCCCATAAGGGGAACAGCACATTTTTTGTCCAACAACACTACCTCTCAACGGTTAGTATACATGGTGAACAAGAATGGGGCCAGGTTACAGCCCTGCATAACAGCTCGGTTTATGGAAAAAGATCTTGTACAACCACGATCCCGCCCGAGCCCCACAGATGCAGACATGTCCCTATGAATGTCCCCCAGGAAGGACACCAGTGCTGGATCTACTGCCCTTGGCAACATCATTGACCAAACCTTTGTACAGTTCACCAGATCAAATGCAGAGGTAAGGCCCATAAAACTCAGGAAGAGGGTGCCTTTTTTAGCCACAGTGTACTTCTGAGTTATTAGGTACAGGATCAGGAACTGATCAATGGTACTTAAGCCAGGCCAGAACCCATACCGTAGGTCAGAAATGATGTAGTTCTCCTTGGCCCACATGGATAGCCTTTCCAAAATCACCTGACCCAAGACCTTGACAGCTATATCAATTGAGGAGATGGACCTGTAACATCCTGGATCGGCTCAGCGCCCTTTTTGAAAATGGGCACAATGATGGATTGAGCCCATGGACTAGGAGGACCTGATAACACAGCAGCATTTAGTGCCTTGGATAACAAGGGGGCTCAGATGAGGGAATCACTCCTAAACAGATCTAATGTCACTCCGTCAGGGCCCATTGTCTTTTTTCCAGCTAATATCATAATAGCGCCCACAACTTCTTCAGTAGAGAAAGAGAGTTTTGAGTTTCTCAACTGTTCCACCATGGCGAGTTGGATTAAATGATCTCTCCCTACATCATGGGAGTAAATATGTGAAAAATGATCAAACCATTTATCCTCGTCTTTCACTGAGGTTAAAATTGGCACGTCCTCAGCTCCTAGAATTGGATTGTGGAGAACCCTCCAAAAGGTGGCACTATCATGAAGGAGGCTGGCACTCAATTACTGGTCCCAATCATTGTCCTTAAGAGACTCTTTTCTTTTCTTAATACTTTTTACAAAACCACATAGAAGTTTCACCTCCCTTTTATACTTCTGAGAAGGGTTGAGGGTCTTCATTAGATCGCGATGGGCCTTGGAACACACCTGATCAAACCAAAGTTTCACCTTGGTAACAGTATGGCCTCTACTGGTAACAGTGAGGGCATCCCTCACACTGTCACAGAGTACAGAGAAAGCATTTACGACATCCTTAGGCTCAGAATTGGGATTTAGATAGCATTCAAGCTCACTACTCCTCTAACAAAAAAGAGTTCCACAAAACTCCTCTGGGATCACTCGTGTCCATTTCAGGCACCTGCCCTGATCCATTGGAACTAGATGTTTGGTGGCAGGGGTCGACAGAAACCATTTCTGACTTGAATACTTTAACAGCAATACCGGTGGATTGTAATTGCTTCAACCAGACAATAGAACCCTGTAGTCAGTTGGAAAATAGGATAGAGGTGATGACATTAATATTTAAACCATTATTGTTTCACAGTCCTTACCAACATAAGTAGGATGCCCCGAAGAGCTTAGTATAACCAAATTCAAAGATTGAACTACAACGTTTGCCTGTTCCCCTTGGGCAGTGTGTGCTCAAAATGAACAAGTGAGGGTTCACCCCCAAGGGGGAATCCTGGAAGATCTGACAAACGTTTTGACAGGGATGGATATTAAAATGACCCTTAACCACTATTGTGATGAAAAGAGTGGAGCTTGAGCCGGAGGCTAAAGAAAATGTCTTCTATTTCTCTAAGACCATACCCTTAGAGGCAATAACATCAGCATGGAAGAAGTGTCCATTAGAATTATATTTGCTTAAAATCAAGGGATTTGTTTTATTAGGGAAAGTGAAGAAGACCACCCCTAAATTTGGAGAGTTTGTCTCTAACTCTTCAATCGGACAGTTCAGGGTCAATGATATTAGGACAGACCCCCTGCCCCAACCTCAGCTCACCCAGAATAGGATGGAATAACTGGGCGGAAGAAATTAGCAAAACCATCTAAGAAGGGTATATTTCTAACTGACCAGGTTTCTAGAAGGGCCAGTATGCAATACAGCCTAATGAAATCTAACCAATTCAGATCATTGACCTTCTCCTCAAGCCCTGCTATGTTCCATGACAAAAAACTAAGCTGTTCAGCGACATCAGTTGCTATAGAGGGTGGATCAGCTCCCCCCATTTTCGGATCCATAACTACATCGCGATCAGTAGAAGTTAGTCAATCCACCTTCACAAGTGTATTAATAGCATTAAATCTGTTCGAGAGGGGGAGGGAGGTGGCAGATTCCTTAATAGGCCTAAGATGTACCTCACATTGACCATGGTTCGACAGGGCTAATGTAAGCCTAGGAGTTCTCAGACTATGCACAGTGCCCAGCCTATAGAGAAACCCCTATGGCTATAGCCAAAACTCATAGCTGGATCTTCCTTGCCCTCAGAAGAGGCAAGGATTCTGCCTGCAACCCAACTATTACTAAAATTAAACACTATGCAATTGCCATAAAAAGGTTTGGTGTTGCGTCCCACCCATCCTACCCTCAGTACCATGTTAATTTGAGTGTGAATGCTTACTTCAGCCCCAGCCGTTGTAGCTAGCCAATGTGTTACTTTATTTTTTAACTGTGAATCATTTTCATTGACATTCGGCTTAAGCGGGGCTATATTTACAAAAACAGCCACAAAAGGTGTACCTTTGGGTGAAAGAACCAACTGCTCAGTGTTGGACAAGTGTGCACTAGTGTCCCCATCTGAAAAAAACACTGTTTGAACCTTCCTTGGAGTCTGTGGGGCAGGTACATGCCCTAACAAGTCTGGATCAGAGGCACAAGTGGAGAATACTTTAAACTTGTTTACTACCTGTAAATTCACAGGAGGAGCATTCTTTACTATACAAATACCCCCATTCTCCTGAGCAATTGTGATCAGTAACATCTCTGCATAAGCGAAAGGTAGGAATGAAAGATGAATGACTATTCCTTGTGGCACAATTACCCTGTGATGTTCCACCAGAGTTAGCTGAACTGGAAAGTCAGTTGGACTGTACTGTTTGACAAACTGGATAATTACAAGTCTGGCATGACAAACATTTCTCTATTAGGCTATTATTAGTTTCTAACAAAGCAAAAACAGCATCTCATGCAATATTAAGTTCATTCCTCAAACTATTAACAATAGCTTTAATATTGTCCAGACACGAAGCATTAGGTACCAGGTCAGAAGATAAAAGGCAGTTCCCTTTCTTTGTCTGGGCTAGTTAGAGGAATATGACGATTAACAGAGATTAAGAGGGTCAAACTGGTGGGTTGATCAGGTGTTAGAGCTTCCAATTGTAACTGGCTGTTGGTAGAGGCAATCTGTGCGACATGCGAGTTAGCTGAGTTCATGGCCTTTGCCTGCTCTACTTTTTGTAAGTTGGCGGGGGGGGGGGAGTTTGTTGCACCAGGTTGAACATCATTTGGTTTCTCTTTGTAAAATTTAATTATATTAGATTTTAAGGCCTTGTAAGCTTGCACCGCATGCAGGTTTTTCCTTTTATTTAGGATATCCTCTACCTCCACTATTAAGCTGTCAATGTCCTGTTGTGCAGTTTTTATCTGAATCTCTCCAAGCAGTCTTAGGTTCCTTCCCAGCACCCGGAGGATGGCCGGCTGCCTTTCTTTTACCCACAATGAAATTTAGTCGCAGATCAGTATATAATGGAATCTAATTAACCACAGTCTAAATTGTAACCATGGGATTTTTTTTTCTTTTTTAAGAATGAAAACAGAGGGGCACTCCCTAAATCCAACAGTATAGCTGAGGTAACAGGCTTAACAGCAATCTCCAGGCATTATCCGGGCACAGGATCAAGGGGTGTGGCCTTGCCCTGCCCTTTCCTGTCGCTGATGGGCATGACTGGGTCTGCCCTAGGCCAACAAGGTGTCCTGTGCAGCAAGGATTGAAGTACCGATATATGGCCAAAGGAGGTGTGGCTCCTCCTCCCCTCCTGTCAGCTGGTGGTCACCATGGGGCTTGCAGTCCCCTCCAAGGCAGCAGCACATCCTGAGCAGCAGGGATCGAAGTAGCTTTATATGCGCTAAGGGTGTGTGGCTCCTCCTCCTCTTCTAGCAGCTGGTGGTGCATCATGAGGCTTGCAGTCCCCTCCAAAGCAGCAGCGCGTTCTAATATAATTTAGGACTTCTGTCAAAAACATGAGCTTTGGTCTTGGACTCTAAGTGAATAAAATCCTTTTTCCCTCCTGAACTGACAGCATTGTGCCCAAGAAACATGCTGTGGACGTTTTGGGAGCATTTGAAGCACCAGAAATGATGTTCAGAATGGATGGATATTTGTTTGTATCACTACTTACTAAACATTCATTTATTACATGTGAATGAAATTGTGATTTAAAGAATAATGTTTTTCAAAATGTATTTTTCCTTAAAATGGGGGAATTGCTTAGTTTCAGTGCTAAAATCAAATGTAATATGGCCCAGTCCTGGTCATATCAGTGATGCATAAGTAAAACATTGTTATGTTTAATACTTCGCTTCCATAGATTGCTTTAAATGCAATGGCATCTCAAACTTTTGTTACTTTATTTGTAGCATTTTAGTAATTAGATCAGGTCTTTTTAAATACATTGGTTTGGGAAATGTATTGTGTTTATTTCTTAACTCTAATGTTGTTTTGATTTTGCAGGCCATTTGTCACATGCACTTTTTGCTGAGAAAGTCCTTTCTGTTCCTGCCAAGATATCAAAAATAAGCTCCAGATTTTTCAGAGAAGTCTAGAGATCAGCCCTAACTCACATCAAGAATGTGGCCTTTCTCGCTGGGTCTCACCATTTTGTTTCCAAAACATGTTTGTTCTTTTCCTTAAAAGTACTGTAATCGTTTTCAAAATCCCAATAGGTTTGAAACTCTTGATAACTTTAAACATTCCATTCTCTAGAGAAAAATGTATACATATTTGCACATCAATATTTTCAAAAGTGATATTATTCATAAACATATACGTATTTTTGAAAAAAATACTTGTTTTTAAAAAATAACTTGTTCTAAAATGGTAATAATTTGAAAGTGTGGAGGATTAAAGAATTGAAATTTCTAAAATAGCATTCTTATTTTTTAATTTTCAATGTTAGCAAAAGTAACCCTCCTAAATATTATGACATATCTCTAGCTCAATGTTAACACTTTAGGCAATAAGGGTTGCACAAAATTACATGCATTTATAACCTGGACACTATTCTTGCTAGCAGAGTGTCTGATTGCTAGCAAATTAAGTAAGGAAAAGTAGGAAATGAATAGGGAATCTTTCCACTATATAATACATAATTTTGAACTAAATATATTGTTTAGCTCACACAGAAATATAACGTGTCATATTGTTCTTCATTGTTACCTACTTTAATTAACCTTCTTTTTATCTCTTGTTTATAATATGATTCTTTCCTTGTTTTTAGATTAGTCCTTTCTGCAAGCCATTCTTCATAGAGCTCATTGTAGCACTAATCCTGGAGTGTCTTGCATTGTACTTACAGAAAGGACTTTATGAATTTGAAGTTATCTTCTGCTAGCAAGTAGACTCCAAAATTTAGGTTAGCAAAACCTCAATGGTTCACTAATATCTTCCTATGAAGATTACGATTCGCACCTAATCCTGCTATTAACTACTTGGCCTCAGTTGGGCTAGGAATGGACTTGCGTATATATGAGACCAGTCCTAAAATATTTAGGAAGTGAGTTTGATTGGTTTTAGCAATTACATTCTGGGAGTGATTTTTGCAGGGAGATAGTTATAAAATGTTGTGAATTATGTAGTCTAAACTTTGGAGTAAATTGTTTGGTCAAAAATGTTTTCTCAGAGTATGTTTTCATATGGATCCGGATTTCTATACAGTTTTCCATTTTCCATAAGTGAACTATGCTTTGTTACACTCTCTTGTAACTTGTTGTTACACTGAAGGCTTTTCCTCAAATTCCATATTTCAACATATGGTAAAGGAAATTAATGTGTGAATAATTTGCTAATATATTTAGCCCATTAATTAGATCTCCTCCATTGAGGATAAAATACCATGAGGTGATTAGACTTATGGACTTATGGTGTGGGCCCAAATGATTGAGTTCAGAATATTGCACTTCCCTAATATCAAGGCCAAAATATTGAGGATAAAAATATCGACAGGTAGGTATGTACAGATTTTCAATGCCTATCTCCACATCTATGTACTATGAAATAAAAATATATAAAAGTCAGATAATTTAATTAAAGGTTTGAGGGGGAGCTCATAAAATAATCTAATACTTTAAAGTATGTCCTACCAGCCAAAAGTAGCATTCCTCTGCAACTAAAAATTCACATTGATATCCAGCTCATTGTGTCAATTACTGTCAGAACTGGTAAATATCGTTGGGTTCCTCAGGAGCAGTACCCTCAAGAAGCCCACCTTCCAGCAGCTTCGACTCAAGCTTAATTGCACTGAGGATCAAAGTGGCTAGACGGGGGGGAAGGGATTTGGGAAGGGTACTGCGGGTAGGGAGACCTGGAAGGAGACGTTGTCCTGTTAGCTTTCCTGATATACCGTGTGAACTCTTGAACTAAATCAGAATGGTTAAATAACAACAACATACCTGTAAAGAGTAGCAGGTTACTTATGAAACAGTCGTCACTCTAATACCTTCTTCACAAAGAATAGAATTGCTGTTCCTATAATCCTCAAAACAAAATATAACAATATAGATTCTATGATCAATCAATCAATCAATCACGGCATTTATAGAGCGCGCTACTCACCCGGGAGGGTCTCAAGGCGCTGGGGGAGGGGGTAAGTTACTGCTCGAACAGCCAGGTCTTGAGCTGCTTCCTGAAGGCGAGATGGTCTTCAGTGCTTGCATAAACACTATGCTCCAGAGCGCGTCACACTTTCATATAAGAGAGACTATTAGTTTTTGTTACACTGTCTCTTTCTTAAATTATGATTTGCATGTAACACTGTTAAGAATCACAGCGCTAATTCCAACTAGCGTTTTTATAATGCACAACAGGTTTCAAATGTAAGGTTTGTTTCAACTTGTAATGTGAATATTATCTATGCACATGCCCAAGAAAGCGCTTCAGCGCGATGTGCCACGTTCAATATACAAATGTTCAAGAAAGCGCGTCAGCGCGTTGTGCCACGGTCAATAAGCAAATGCCCAAGAAGCGCTCCAGCGCAATGTGCCATGTTCAATATGCAAATGTCCAAAAACGCGCTTCAGCGCGATGTGTCACATTCAAAGATGCAAATCCCCAAAAAGCACTGCAGCACAATGTGCAGATGTTCATTAAACAAATGCCCAATAAATTGCTTTGACAAAGAGAGCTTGAGTCAATATGCAAATATCAACAGGTTGCTCCTTTAAACAAAATGGAACGATCCTACCTGATGGTGATCAAGGGAAGGATCTAAAACCTGCATTAAGTCGTCAGAAATCTTCTCACTGAAACCGGAGATCTGCTGCTGCTGCTCACGCTCAGAGTTCTCAATAACCAGCAAAGAGAACAGGGTGTGGCTCCTATTAAAAGGCTTTCTCAAGAAGTTTCAAGTTGACAGCTCTCAGGTAAACTACTGGAGCTGAGAAGGGCCAATAGACCTTGGGCAGCAGACTATAACAAGCATTGGTACAAACAAGTGACAGTGCAAACAATAAGCACTGACAAAACCAATAAACAAGCACTGGTAAAAGCAATAGAAAATACAACAGTCTGTAACAAGCATTGGTACAAACAAGGGACAGTGCAAACAATAAGCACTGGCAAAACCAATAAACAAGCACTGGTAAAAGCAATAGAAAACACAACAGTCTGTAACAAGCATTGGTACAAACAAGTGACAGTGCAAACAATAAGCACTGGCAAAACCAACAAACAAGCACTGGTAAAAGCAATAGAAAACACAACAGTCCGTAACAAGCATTGGTACAAACAAGTGACAGTGCAAACAATAAGCACTGGCAAAACCAATAAACAAGCACTGGTAAAAGCAATAGAAAATACTAAAGGACACGTGATTGGCAGAATCATGACATTCCACCCCATCAAAAATGCTTACACTCCTGTTTACGTAGGTGCCTCCGGATGTTGGATGTGAAATTTACGTAGCAAACGTGGTGCATGAATAGCGTCGCTTGGTTCCCAAGAGTCCTCATCTGGACCATAGCCTTTCCAAGAAATTAGGTGCCATAGTTTTCCTTTTATGCGCTTACTGCCTTTTATACTGTTTACCTCATATTCTTCATGATCTCCGACAAGGAGAGGCGGTGGACGTGCTCGTTGTTTGTTCTTTGCTGGTTTCAATAATGAAGTATGAAATACAGGATAGATTTTTATGGCACTTGGCAATTTCAATTTAAACCCTACTGGGTTAACACATTTTTCAATTTCAAATGGCCCAATAAATCGTGGATGAAATTTATATTTCCTTTAAATTGAAAATTTCTCGTAGAAAGCCAGACGAAATCTCCTGGCTTGTATTTTGGTTCTAGTTTTCTCTTTCTATCAGCAAATCTTTTGTAGTCTGCTTTTGCTTTCTGTACATTACGTTGTAAATGTTTCATGATAGTAACCATTCCTTGTAACCTTTCATTCAAAGAGGGTATATTAGTCTGAGGTAGTGGAGCATAATGTGGGTGACGGCCATGATTTGCAAAGAATGGTGACATGTTTGTTGAAGCATGCTTTGGATTATTATAAGCGAATTCTGCTTCCCAAAGAAGGTTCACCCATGAGCCTTGTTGTTTAAATAAGTAGCATCATAAATATTGCTTTAGTATCTGATTTACCCACTCTGTTTGGCCATCCGATTCGGGATGGAAGCTCGTGGACATGTTTCTTTTTAATTGTAATGTTTCGCACCAAGCTTTCCATACCTTTGATGTGAATTGCGCCCCTCGATCGGAGGTTATAGTTCGAGGCAAACCATGTAATCTTACTACATTTTGAACCAATAAAGTCACTAACTGAGTTGCAGTTGGCATTTTCTCACAAGCAATAAAATGAGCCATCTTTGAAAGTTTATCAACCACTACTAAAATGGTAGCTTTCCCTTGATCTTTAGGTAAGTCAGTAATAAAGTCCAAGGAAATATCTTCCCAAAGACGCATTGGCGTAGGAAGAGGCTGAAGTAACCCTTTTTTAGCACCATGTTCTCCTTTAGCTTGAGCACAAACATCACATTGTTTTATATATTGGAGAACATCTTGTCTCAACGTAGGCCACCAGAAATGTCTTTGGACAAGCTCTTGAGTCTTTGCTATCCCAGGATGTCCAGCTAATGGTTTTGTGTGACACCATTGTAGAACTTGTCTGTGTAATGGGTTTGATGGAATGTATAATAATGTTTTTTGAAACGGCAATCCTTGAATTATAGTTCTATCCATGTCTTTTTGTTGCCACAATAGAACCTGGTTTAACGGCATACTTTTTCGTATGTCTTGAAAAAATTGTTCAGAGATTGTAACTCCAATAATTTGTTCTTTAGGAATGATGGATGGTGGTCTACTTTCCTTTTTTATTTTTTCCTCTGATGTTTCGCATCAAGATAAGGCATCTGCTTTATTTTTTATTTTGCCTGGTCTGAAAGTTATAACAAAGTTGAATTCTGCAAAAAATAAGGTCCAACGTAACTGTTGCGGTGTCAAAGCTCTATCACATCGTAAAAATTGGAGGTTACGATGGTCTGTGTAGACAGTTACAATATGCTTTGCACCTAAGAGATAATGGCGCCATTCTTTAAAGGCGAGACGAATAGCCAATAACTCTTTCTCTGCCACTGTATAGTTTATTTCAGCAGGTAAACATTTTTTGATAGGAATGCAATGGGATGTAATTGGTTATCTTGTTCATCCTTTTGAGAAAGAATTGCCCCAATTGTAGTATCAAAAGCGTCCGCTTCAATAATGAAAGGCTGATTGATGTCTGGATGACTTAGAACAGGGGCTGTCGTGAATGCTGTTTTTAGGGTTTGAAAGGCGGATTTTGTTTCTGCAGTCCATTGAAACGGAACATGTTTCCTTAACAATTTTGTTAAAGGACTTGCTTTGGTTGAAAACTGGTTGATAAAGCAACGATAAAAATTTGCAAATCATAAGAATTGTTGGATATCCTTAACTGAAGTTGGTTCTGGCCAATCTAATATTGCTTGCACTTTTCTGGGTGCCATTGTGATTCCGTGAGGGGACAATATAAAACCTAAAAATTACACTTGGTAAGTATGGAATTCGCACTTTGATAATTTGCAAAAAAGACCATGTTGGCACAGGGTGGTTAAAACAAGTTTGACATGTTTTTCATGTTCCGAGATAGATTGTGAATAGATGAACAAGTCATCTATGTAGGCAATGACAAACCTGTCAAGAAAGTCTCGTAAGACATCATTAATAAAAAATTGAAACGCCGCAGGGGCATTGCATAGACCGAAGGGCATCATGCAATATTCAAACAAGCCAAAGCGAGTTCGAAAAGCGGTCTTCCATTCGTCTCCGGCTCGAACACGTACAAGATGGTATGTTCCTCTCAGATCCAACTTGGTGTAAATAGTTGCAGATCTTACTTGGTCCAAAAGAACGGGAATAAGTGGCAAATGATATTGGTTTTTAATGGTGATGTTATTCAACGCACGATAATCTATGCACGTGCGTAATTCCCCATTACTTTTAGGCACAAAGAAGAGAGGAGAAGCTGCCGGAGACTTGGAGGGTCGGATTAAACCATTCTTTAAAAATGTGTCTAAATATTCCCTGAGATGTTGGTTCTCCTGCTCGGTAAGTGCGTAGATCCTACTACAAGGAATTTTAGCACCAGGTACAAAATCTATTTCGCAGTCATATGTTCTGTGAGGTGGAAGGGTCTCAGCACTTTGTTCGCAGAATACGTCTCGAAAATGTTCATATATCGCGGGTAATTCTATGTTTTGCTCTGCAGCCGTAGCAATATAATGAGCAGTTGTTTTACCAAGCTCTTGTACCATGGTTTTGGACATGGTTTCTTGTGAATGTAAACATTCCTGTTGACACCAATCTGATTGAAAAGTAACACTTCTCTTAGCCCAGTCTATGGTGGGATTATGGTCTGTCAACCAAGGCATCCCGAGGATTACACCAAATTGAGGGGCATCAATGATATCAAAGGATATTTCTTCCACATGAGTCTGGTCTTGAGTAAAGCATGTCATAGTTATCTTAATGGTGGAATGCGTAATTAATCCAGATGTTAATTGTTTGCCATCTACCGCATGAACCATTTCTGGTTTCTGTTTTGCTAAGGTTGGGATTTCCAGTATTGTTACGAAAGCGGCGTCAATAAAATTGACAGTGGCTCCAGAATCTACCATGACCACCGTGGCTTTAGGTTCTTGCTGAAAAATTACGAATTGTGCGTTCAATACTAAATGTGGGACAGAAATTTGTAATGTGTTAGCAACCGATTGTTCAGGAGATAAAGATGTGTTACTCGAGGAAGTCTCCTGGCTATTCCTCGAGTATACTAGTTTCCCACCTTGGTCATGGTTGTGTTTGGTTTTGCAAAACAGTCTTTGACAAAATGTCCTTTTTTACCGCAATATAAGCATAGACCCTTTTTCCGACGAGAATCTTTTTCTTCAGTCGTCAAAGGTTTTCGTATTCCTCCGATTTCCATAGGTTCACTAGTATCCGGGGCTACAACAGGCGGTTTGTCTTTGGGTCAAAATGAAGGCCTAATCTCTAGACGTTTCCTGTCCCCTCTACGATCTGATACTCTATGATCCAATCGAAGACTTAGCGCTATTAAGTCTTTGCATGTTCTTGGCTGCGGATCTATTGGAGCTATTAAGTCCTTTAATTCGTCTCGTAGACCTTGGTAATATAGAGCAGCTCTTTTATCTTCCAGCCAATTCGTTTCTGCTATTAAACGATTGCATTGAGTTAAATAATGGACCAAATCCTTATTTCCTTGTTTTAACTCTAATAATTCACAATCAGCTGATCCTGTAATTCTTCATCGGTCAAAAACTTTTTCAAATTCCGATTTGAAACGAGACCAACTGTAAAGCAATGGGTCATCCGATTGTACAAGAGGAACTGCCCACATAGCAGCGTCTCCGCTCAAATAAGAAATCAGAAAGGCAATTCTAGATTGAGCGTCAGGGAAAGATGTGGGTTTTACCATAAAGTGTAGCTGTACTTGAGTTAAGAATGCTTGAAATTTGTGTGGTTCACCTGCAAATCTTTCTGGAGGTGCCAAAGGAACTGTCATTGGAACCGTCACTGATACTGTAGAGGTATTAGAACTACTAGCAGCAGCTACATCTGGGGAATGAGACGGTGCTATTTGTGTTTGTAACTGAGTGACCTTATTAGCTAAAGCCGCTGTCTCTTGTCTAGCTGCTGACAATTCTTTTTGCATGCTTCCCAACATGGAACACAAGTCCTCCAAGGTGGCCATCCTGAAGATACTGCTCAGGAGGTACCAAAATTCGTGGGCTGGTTATTCTGTCAGAACTGGTAAATATCGTTGGGTTCCTCTGGAGCAGTACCCTCAAGAAGCCCACCTTCCAGCAGCTTCGACTCAAGCTTAATTACGCTGAGGATCAAAGTGGCTAGACGGGGGGAAGGGATTTGGGAAGGGTACTGCGGGTAGGGAGACCTGGAATGAGACGTTGTCCTCAGTTAACTTTCCTGATATACCGTGTGAACTCTTGAACTAAATCAGCATGGTTAAATAACAACAACATACCTGTAAAGAAAAGCAGGTTACTTATGAAACAGTTGTCACTCTAATACCTTCTTCACAAGGAATGGAATTGCTGTTCCTATAATCCTCAAAACAAAATATAACAATATAGATTCTATGATTAATCTAGTGCTTTCATAAACACTATGCTCCAGAGCGAGTCACACTTTCATATAGGAGAGGCTATTAGTTTTTGTTACACTGTCTCTTTCTTAAATTATGATTTGCATGTAACACTGTTAAGAATCACAGCGCTAATTCCAACAAGCGTTTTTATAATGCACAACAGGTTTCAAATGCAAGGTTCGTTTCAACTTGTAATGTGAATATTATCTACGCACATGCCCAAGAAAGCGCTTCAGCGCGATGTGCCACGTTCAATATACAAATGTTCAAGAAAGCGCGTAAGCGCGTTGTGCCAAAGTCAATAAGCAAATGTCCAAGAAGCGCTCCATCGCAATGTGCCATGTTCAATATGCAAATGTCCAAAAACGCGCTTCAGAGCGATGTGTCACATTCAAAGATGCAATCCCCAAAAAGGGCTGCAGGGCGATGTGCCAATGTTCATTAAACAAATGCCCAATAAATTGCTTCGACAAAGAGAGCTCGAGTCAATATGCAAATATCAACAGGTTGCTCCTTTAAACAAAATGGAACGATCCTACCTGATGGTGATCAAGGGAAGGATCTACAACCTGCATTAAGTCGTCAGAGATCTTCTCACTGAAACCGGAGATCTGCTGCTGCTGCTCACGCTCAGAGTTCTCAATAACCAGCAAAGAGAACAGGGTGTGGCTCCTATTTAAAGGCTTTCTCAAGAAGTTCCCAGATGAGAGCTCTCAGGTAAACTACTGGAGCTGAGAAGGGCCAATAGACCTTGGGCAGCAGACTATAACAAGCATTGGTACAAACAAGTGACAGTGCAAACAATAAGCACTGGCAAAACCAATAAACAAGCACTGGTAAAAGCAATAGAAAATACAACAGTCTGTAACAAGCATTGGTACAAACAAGTGGCAGTGCAAACAATAAGCACTGGCAAAACAAATAAACAAGCACTGGTAAAAGCAATAGAAAATACCAAAGGACGCGTGATTGGCAGAATCATGACAATTACTGAAAATGCCCCAGAAATGAAGGTCAAATTCACTGTCTACATTTACCAAGTACAAGTTGGATAAAGAAAAACTGTTTAAAGCTCAATGGAGATAAGAGAGAGGTAATCCTCTTTGGCAAGTCCACCTTGGTTGGTGTGAGACATGGTGGCAAAAAGAATGAGGTAAACTGCCTGTACCTACTAAGTCATCCAGGAACCTAGGGAGCATTCTGGATAACAATCTCTTCATGAGTGAGCAGATTGCCTCCATCTCTTCTGCTTGTTCTGGCACCCTCAGAATGGTTTGCAAAATATTCAGGTGGCTCCCCATCAGCACCCATTAGACCGTTACCCAAGCCTTGATCACCAGCTGTCTTGATTACGGCAACGTGCTCTATGAAGGCATTCCTGAATACCTCGTAAGGAGAGTTTACATTGCACAGAAAGCTGCCACCTGCCTGGTTTGCAACCTCCCTGCTTGCACCTCGATGGCTCCTCACCTCAAGGCCCTAAATTGCCTACATCTTCAGAAACGTGTCACCTTTAAGTTGCTTGTCACATGCAAGAAGCACTTTATGGCACTGACCCTCACTATCTGAGTAGCAGGGTCACCATATACAGCCTGACAAGAGCTCTCTGCTCCAGTACACTTCATTTTGCAGTTATTCCATGCATCCACCACATGTATATTGGAGGACATTCCTTCTCTTACCTGGTGGTTTAAACCTGGAACCTCCTCCCCCACTCTCCATCTTACTTACAATTTCTTATCTTCAAAAAAACCTGAAGTACAGCAGGGTGTTCTAACATGGCCACAGCCATTCCTTTTTATTTCCAGTTTCTCTCTGCAGAGGGCTAGTGCACCTGGATACCCCTCCTGAGGTCAGTTTAGCACCTTTCAAATCCTTGCGACATAACATAACATTTATTTTCAGCCACAAAATTGCACATCTGCTAGAAATATAGGATACAGAGGGGAGACAATATTGCCCTATTCTACATCAGCGTAATTGTGCCCTGGTCATCACCTTGGAACTCCTACATGATATCCCTTGAAATCTGCAACCCCTAAAATGTCACTTGATTCTATTAACTGAATTTAAAATTTGCAGGTTTTGTGTTAACTATATGCATTTGACTGACACAAATTAAACACACATTTACTTAAGAGTTCCCTCTGAAGATGATATCCTTAGGCTCTCCCTTGTCCTGAATACCCTCCACTTCTGGATACCTCAATATGGCTTCCTACTGAAACCCCAAAACTACTTTATTTCTCCTCTTCGTCTCAACTCTTCTGAACTTGCAGTCATGTTATGGCAGTTCTCCTTGCATCTATGAATGCAACCCCTGATTCTCACCCAAACCTGGAGTCCTTGAAGTCTGATGTCTTTGGGGTTCATCCTCGATGACAACTTGCTTTTACACACACCTGTAAATCAGACAGCTAAAAGTGTTTGGTGTCAACTGCAGTTCCTAAAAGGCATCAAGAGCTACATCTCTGCTACAGACATTCAGATGTCCAACCAAGGTCTGGTTCTCCCTCGAATGAACTTAAGCAACATCATCCTGACAGACGTATCGAACAGTCACCTTTCTGTATTTCCTTTGCAAGCCAAATGCATCCTCAAAGTTTTTTCAGTTCTTACCCCTGGGGATGCAGCAGGTATATGTTAGCCTTTTCCTTGCTCATCAGGAGCATATCCCGTTGGCCTCCACACTCGTGCAGGCAGATGCAGCCTCGGAAACAGTAGCAGCCCTGATTGGGCCGTAAGGCACAGATACTTGAGGTGGGTCCAGCCAGGGACCTGTTGAAAATGACTGAGGGACCCTCTGCAGCGTGGGTTGCTTCTAGCTTGCCCTCAGATAGTCATCCCTCTCTGAATGCCCCTCAGTCTTTGAGAAATGCTGGTCCTTCCTCATCCTGGACTGTTTGAAATGCTGCAGGGCAGGACAGACTCCATCCCTCTGTCAGTAGGCAGGCTTCTTGCCACTCAGGAAGATCATTAGCTCCTACATCAGAAGATGCTGGCTGCAGCTGATGCCCAGTTAACACTAGAAGACTGTCCGACAGGCAGACACCTGCCCCGATCCCACAGAATTCATCGAGTACTCTAAGGAGTGCTCTCTTCCTGGATCATGAAGGACTTGTATCTGGAACAAAACTGGGTGGTTTGGAACCACGCTATACTCATTTCTATACAGGGTATGTGGATACACTGTATGAAAATTCAGAACTGTTTTGGGGTGGTTCTCCTTTCAAGTGTCCTTCTCAGCCTGTTCTCCAGACAAAGCCATTGTGCATTGTGCATTGTGCTTCTTATGGTATGTAGCGCAGGGGCGGTCTCCAGACTAGAGTACCTACAACACAGGCAAAATGAAGCATGAGGTCTCTGCAGCTGGGTGTTCTCAGCATCTCTGAAGTATCAAACAGGGATGGAAAAAATGTAGGCCTGACTTAGAAACTTCCTCACCTAGTAAAATAGAAAATGAAGTCCCACCCCAATCCCATTATCAACCAAATGCCAGCACGCAGGAAGAATCAGTCAACAGACCTTTGCTAACAAATGTCCTGATGGAATTTCTAAAGGTAGCCTTCACTCCAT
Source organism: Calotriton arnoldi (assembly GCA_963921515.1). Lineage (NCBI taxonomy): Eukaryota > Metazoa > Chordata > Amphibia > Caudata > Salamandridae > Calotriton > Calotriton arnoldi. The sequence goes on along the minus strand of CAWUFW010010027.1, from coordinate 461,581 downwards.
CCCCCACAATTCAGTATTCAGAGCTGCACTGCAAGTCAAAAAAATGCAGAGAATACACTTCCTCTGCCTCAGGAAGCAGTCTTCATCCTCCAGCTTGTGTCATGTCAAGAGAGGGGCAAAATGGATCCCACTAGCTTCAATACTCAGGCTCACTCACACACAGAGCCACACAACTGTATATATGGTATACGCTTGCAAACCACACACACTCATTTGACATACATACTTTATGCCAAAGCAAGGTTCTGGGCATACACATGATAGCAGAACTTTAAACAAGAATGGTATGTAGGCCATACTCTAAGTAACACAGATAATAGGGTCTGGCCACACTATCAGTTTCAATAAACAGAGTATGCTGCCACCATCACTTTGTGTGCTGTGCCCACAAAAGGGACAGTAGTCCTTTCATTATCAGTGCACACTTTTGCACCCCTCAAAATCACAGGTCCAACACCTTACATTGTTCTAGGTCTCTGTGCACACGCTTATATTAGTGCGACACTAGCGCCAAAATCAAAATGTCAGATACACATGCATTTAGGCACTCAGGTCAGTGGAACATCCCTGAATACCATGCTGGGGTGATTCCTTTCCCAACAGCTGGGGTACAGGATGTGTATGGAAAAATGCAGACAGCATGGCTCCAGGCACACTCACAATGTCTGCACATGTTAACCCCCAGCCTCCATTCAGAAGAAAGGGGAGGGGCTCTGATGAATATCTCAAGCTCCTTCAATTTCACTCCTAAACGGTTCCCGAGGGGGTATGCAAAATAATGGCAACTTTTAGTTAGTGGACATATGGTTCGTCTGCCCCCCCACACACCTTACCAATGTGACCCCCTCATCCCTCTTCTCTCAATCTCTAGTGCCCGGAATATGCATTTGCTTACCTTTGTGTCCACTGTATCAGTGGGTGTGAATTCAAGAATACAGCATGGGCCTTGCAGCACCTTCTGCAGGGCAAACAGTCAGTAGGGTTTCTTGCACAGGTAGCATTAGTTTCATTTACTTTTCCCTGTACTATGGTCCAAGGATCGTATCTAAATGAAGTTTCTGCTATTCCCACATCTGTTTAGCTATCAGATGTGCACCTACTATTGCCAGTTTAGGTTGTCTGTTAGATCTTTATGGACAGGCACAATATGTCCATAATCATTCCTTGACTTAGAAACATCTTATTACAATTATGCAGCAAGAGGCCTTGCGTATGTACAGCTATTACTGGGGCAAACATGATCTATATGTAAACAGCAAGTGTAAGGATTTGAAAAAGTATTATTGCTGAGACTTACCAGTGCATAGTTTCATCACGCAGCACATGAAATAACTAATCGATGGTGGTTGTTGCGGTATGTCTTTCTGATTTCCAGATGTCTGAATCAGTGGCTGTGAACACAGTGTGAAACGTTAGAACAAAGTAATGATGATGCCAATCGTTTTCGGATTAATGATTTTTTTTCTAAACTGCATTAACATACAACAACAACAACGCAGCAAGAGCAGCAGCAGTGCAAACACCCCTAATACAAGAAACAGCTGTGGGGAATCGAGCGGTTAGGGTGACTGGCTCCCTCACACTCAGAGAGTAGGTCAGTGCTTGATTGGTGCTTGTGGCTGAAGCTGGGGCCCACCGGCACTCATTTTTGGGACCGGCACTTATTTTCCCACAGCAGACTTTGATCCAGAGCAAGAGAGAGAAAAACCAAAAGGGGTAAAGAAGCAGAACGAGAAGGACGAAAAACAGTGTCAAAGAGAGAAAGCAGAAACCTGCAAGAGTGAGATAAAGGAGCAGTGAGTGGTTGGTGGTGGATTAGAGAGGCATGAGGTGGAATTAAGACTGTGCGGCCTATGTATTCAGCGCCCTTGGTGTTTGCTATTGCTAGCCACGGGCAAAACTTTGAGCCCTGGCCCTTGTTCTTTTACAAATGAAGCACTGGAGCAGGTATAATACAAGTCACTGCAGTTCGTGATTCCTCACACACAGAGAAATGGTGCAGCATGTACCCCTACAACACATATACAGAAGAGTAGCAGGATAGGCAGCAGCGGCAGAGCACACTTGCTCACACAGACAGAATGGGTACGGCATGTGCAGGAGTTGTGCATGCTTCACTTACAAATGAAAGAGCAAAGACACATGTCTTCACACATATACAAAACATACAACATGGCTAAAGCGCAGGGATGTCTTACGTACACTGAATTGGGGAGGGTCTCCAACCTCCTCTCATTGACAAAGAACATTTAGAACGGGTAACATCCTGAACGACGACTCCGGAACAACGAGTTCCGGAGTCATGCAAGCGGAACAACGACTTGCCCGAACAACGACTCAGCCTTAACCACGCATGTGCGTGGTTAAGGCTGATTCGGTCTAGTGTTCGGGCAGGGCGGAGTTTGGAGGAGCGTCGCAGAGGAACAGGTAAGAGGGGTTAATTTTCGGGGGTGGGGGGGTTTGGGGTTAGTTTTTAGGGGTTGGGGTTTAGTTTTTGGGGGTATGGGTGATCGTGTTTGTTTAGAAGGTGTGGGAGGGATTAGTTTGAAGGGAGTTGAGTTCGTTTTTAGGGGGCATTGGTGATCGTATTTATTTTTAAGGTGGGGGAATTCGTTTATAAGGGGTTGAGTTTGTTTTTAGGAGGTGGGGGTGATCGTGATTATTTTTAGGGTGGGGGGAATTAGTTTTATGGGGGTTTAGTTCGTTTTTAGGAGGTGGGGGTTTGGGATTAGTTTTTAAGGGGCTATGCTTGTTTATATGGTGTGAGGGAATTAGAATTTAAGGGGTTGAGTTCGTTTTTAGGAGGTGGGGGTGATCGTGATTATTTTTAAGGGGGGAATTAGTTATAAGGGGGTTGAGTTCGTTTTTGAGGGTAGGGGTTTGGGATTAGTTTTTAGCGGGTATGGGTGAAAGTGTTTGTTAATAGGGTGTGGGGCGAATTTGTTTTTATGGGGCAGGAGGGTTTGGGGGGATCGGAGTAGTAGTAGAAAAGCATTTTTTTAACACGCATTCCTTTAACATGAAAAATCGTGTTGAAGGAATGCGTGGTAAAAAAAATCGTGGTTTAGATGAGGTCGTGGTTACGCCCTCGTTGTTGGGGAAGTCATGGTTGTGGAACTCCTTGTTCCAACATACAACAATTTAGAACACATGTAGGAGCATTTCACCCTTTCTCCATATGCTGCTCAGATTTCAGATGAGATTATCCTTAATACTCTTAAAGTCTGTGAATGCAGAATTATTTACTGCTTTGAGTGTGAGTTGTTTTTTAATTACTTTGTGCTTTTAGATGTTGTTATTTCTTGGTATAATCATTGTGAGGTTATAAATATAGCATTTGTGTGTGAGGTATGGTTTCCATGGCTGTTGTCCAAATTATGGATTGCATACCTAACCATCATTTGTGCATTTCAGTGGTGTTTCTGTGTAACCCACACCTATAATTGCACTTTAACTGTGGCTATTTAAGTGAATTTTTAAAGTTTTTTTTTAAAGTCACTTGCTAAATAGCATGCATTCAGTACTATCTGGATGGCGGCCATGACAATATCAAAGGCATTTTACTATTTACCCGGCCACTGTTTAAAAGGCATACATATGCACTCTTTGGCTAGGGATCATGCAAATAGTAAGGAAACATAACTATTTATCCAATTGCTGGTTAAATAGCAGATAATATGTAAGATTTGGCTTGTGGTTGCACAAATAACAAAGCAACCTCACTATCTAGTGGGTTGCTGGCTATATAAAACATAGTATGCACTGTTTAGCTCACGGCTGTGCAAACAGCAAAGAAACCTCACTCTGTAGCTGCCTAAAAAGTAGAGATTATGCATTGTTTGGCAACCAGCTATGCAGACAGCAAAGCAACTTCACTATTTACCAGGCATCTGGCTAAATCGCAGACATTAGGTACTAGTTGGATGTTGGCCATGCAAACAGCAAAGAAGCTTTACTATTTTTCTGCCAGCTGGCTAAAAAGAAGACTATGAACTATTAGCCCTTGGCCATCTAATAGTAGAGATTGGGCACCGTTTGGTCGGTAGCCATGCAGATTACAAAGTAACTTCACTATTTACCCACCTGCTGGCTAAATAGCAGTCTTTAGGTACTATTTGAATGACTGCCATGCAAATAGCAAAGAAACTTTACTATTTGCCTGGCTGCTGACTAAAAAGCAGATATGCTTTCTTTGGACAGAGAATAAAGGTAAGAAAATGTTTAAAAAAAACAAGAAAAGGGGGCAGGGTAGAAACGCCCTGACCCCCTAGGCCAAAAAAAGCATTTTTTAATCCACAAATCCGGCTGAAAATTAAAAAACAAAACAAAGCACGGGCTCCTGCGCTTCGTTTCCTTTCAGCCCCTGGGTGGGCCATGTCCCGGGGTCAATTAAAAAATCAATTGTGTGGACCCGTGCAGGCCCTCGCATGCCCCCGGGACCACCACCTTCCCAGGACTAATTTATTGTAATACGGGGGGGTCGCGTGGCCCCCCTGCAGCCCTGGGAACCGCCACCTCCCCGGGGCTGTAGGACAATTAGAATGGGTGGGGGGGCTCCAGCCCCCCCACGCAGCCCCGGGGTCCACCACCTCCCTGGGGCTAATTTATTGTAATGCGGGGGGCCACATGGCCCCCGCATCCCCGTGGACCAAAACCTCCTTGGGGCACCAATGCAGATGGGAGGGGGTCCGCGTGGCCCCCGTCCAAGAGCCCTCCATGGCCCTGAGGACCGCCACCCCCCAGAGCCGGCTCAAGCAATGTCCCCGGTTGCCCACCCCTGGGACATTGCAGTTTGTAATGGCATGACGGGAGCACTGCTCCCGCCATGCCATAGCAAACTCTGCTTCGCTTCATGGAAGCGAGAGCATCACAAATGCTCTTGCTTCCATGAAGCAGAGCAGAATTTCTTTTGGGAAGAGGGAGCTGCATGTTTGCAGCTCCCTCTGTTCAAAAGCAATGCCAGCTCCCACAGGAGGCAGGAAGCCTGCAGGGACCGCGGGGGCCTTGAGGCTCCCCCCGCGGTTCCCAATGACATGGCCGTGCCCCAGGAGATGGGATCCCCGGGGCAATACCGGCCCGGGTTATTTTTTTTATAAAGGATAATGCCTGGCCCAGGGGACGGGGTCTGTGGAGGGGGGCCTCACTTGAAAACAAAATTTCATTAAAAACTTTGCCGGGCCCTGTGGGATGGTGTCCCCAAGGCTGAAAATGGTCTGGGGAGGGGGGCCGCACGCCCCCCTCCCGTTTATCAATAATAATTTAGGTTTAAATCCTTTTATTGATTTGAAAGACAAAACATGATGCATCAAGCAATGAAGCCCGAGTTGTGGGCCATACTCAGTTATCGTGCTACGGAGAGCATCAGAGAAAAACAAGATAAACATCCCCTCCCACACTCTTCCCCACCATCCCACCCCTCCCCCTCCCTTCCCCCTCCCCTCACCCCAACCACTGCAAACGAAAAAGGGGAAACCAAGCTTGCCGCAAAGCAAATCGCTACATCTGAGATTGGGAGAGATCTTGTGTCAGTGCGGGTAGACATAGTAGCCATAGGTATCTAGGGCAGGTGAGCTCGCGAAATTCAGAGCACAACAAAGTAACAAAGAGACACCACAGATCTGCAAAGGAGGCCCCCTCCCCTGGAGAGAAATAGAAATGCGCCCCATACCGAGCACGTACCACAGTCTATGTATCCATCCCTGTATCCTGTATCGTAGGAGTTCTGTCCGTGCCCCAGAGTGATAGTATAGTCTGTCGTGCCGCCCCTAAGGCTATTACCATCTGCCTTCCTTTGCGGGACTTGAGGGGGAATGTGAGTCTGTCCGAGACACCCAGGATGACATATTCTGGAAAGCGTAAAATTTTGGTGTCAAAGTGTTGGTCAATCTCGTCCAGAATCTCTGTCCAATAAGTACTAAGAACGGGGCATTCCCAGAGCAGATGAAGTAGTGTGCCTTCAACCTCACATCCTCTCCAGCACCTCGAAGAGCGGCTAGGGTCACATTTATGCAATCTTGGGGGGTGAGGTACCAGTTCATCATTATCTTAGTGGCAGATTCTACACTAGAGATATTACGTGCTGAGTGTCGGGCCATGTAGTGAATGTCATCCCATTCCTTGGGGGTCAATGTCCGTCCTAGCTCCATTTCCCACCGTCTTTGGCCCGCAGATTTAACCACCTGTTCCGTGGGGCGTATAATGTGGTACAATTCTGTGATAAGTTGCTTAGTGGACTGTTTGGAGAGCAGCCACCACTCGTATGGAGTAAGCCGCCTCTCTGCTCCCTGTCGTATCTGGGGTTGCATGACCCAATGTCTAATCTGCTGATAGTGGTATTTCTCGGTTTCAGGCATGGCAAAGTCGGATCGAAAGTCTTCAAAAGACAGGGGACCCTCCATGTTAAAAAAAGTGCCCTATGGATCTGCGGCCATCCTTGTCCCAGTGACCGAAGGCAGCCTGATCAAGGCCCGGAGTGAAGTCGGGGTTGTTGGCGATAGGGGTAAGAGGCAATGGGAATGTGGTCAGCCCATTGCGTATAGCCGTGGCATCCCATGCCTTTAAGGTGGCCCACATTATTGGTGAACCATAGAGTCCAGGAGGTCTGGATGTTCTGCAAAGAAAGGGAATCTTCCACAGGGGCTGGCCGGCTAACGCTCTCTCCATGAAGAGCCAGCGCTTCTCAGATTCCGGTTGGGCCCATTCTAGCAAGGATTGTATCTGCGTGGCCTTATATTAATGGTCGAGATTGGGAATTCCCAGGTCTCCCTCCCCAGGGGATCTAAAGCTCTCCTCCCTGTTAATCCATGGTTTCTTGTCCACCCAGACAAAGGAGGAGAATTCAGCCTGAAGCTGTTTCAACATGTCTGGTGGCGGTTCCAAGGGTAGTGTCTGAAAAAGGTATAAGAGTTTTGGGAGTATATTCATCTTAAGGGCTGCTACTTGACCCAGCCACGACAGACCAAACGGTCACCAGCGTCTCAGATCCCGCAGCGTCTGTGCCAATAACTAAGTATAATTTAGGGAAACTGTCTCATAGGTAGAAACTGATAGTGTTATGCCCAGGTACGGGATGGTTTTCTGATCCCAATGGATGGGGCACGCCCGATTAAGAGCAGTGATAATTGGCTATTGTAAGGAGAAATCCAGAGCCTGCGATTTGGCCACATTAACTTTAAAGCCCGAAGCGGCTGAAAACTCCTCTAGTTCGGCAAGGAAAGCCTGGACAGACGTCTCAGTGGTCTCTAGCATGGCAATGACATCGTCCGTGTACAGGCTGATGATATGCCTCTCTCCCCAAAGAGAACACCTCTAATCTGCTGATTCTCTCGAACCCTCTGTGCTAGCGGCTCCATGTCGAGAGCGAACAACAGGGGAGAGAGTGGGCAGCCTTGTTGCGTGCCTCTAGCAATCGGGAAGGGATCCGACGTAAAGCTGTTCACCCGGACCGTTGCCGAAGGATGACTATACCCACTGAGCACCCACCTGCGAAATCGGCTCCCCACCCCGAACTTCTCCAGAGTAGTCTCTAGGAAGGGCCAGTGGACCCTGTTGAATACCTTTTCGGTGTCGACGGACCCCCCCCTAAGTGCCTTGAGACCCTCACGGGTGAGTATCGTGCTTACAATTCCCTGATTGATTGATTGAATATAACTCGCTCCTCTGACTGATGGTACGCCTTGTCCAGGAGGTGAAGCAGTCTCCTGGTGTTATCGCTGCATTGTCTGGTCGCGACAAATCCTGCCTGGTCCGGCTCTATCAATCCCGGCATCAGCGGGCCCAGCCTGGCCGCTAGTATCCCAGTGAAGATCTTAAAATCTATTTTTGGCAGGGAGATAGGCCTATACGAGGCACAGTACCTGCCGTCCTTTCCGTGCTTGGGCAGCACAGCTACCGATGCCAGAAGCATCGTAAGTGGTAGGTCAGAAATGTCTCCAATTGCATTAAAAAGTCAGGTCAGTATCGGGGCCAGAATCGGGCAAAAGGACTTATAAAAAATGGCGGTAAACCCAGCTGGGCCGGGGGATTTGAGGAGCTATAGCCGAGATAACCTCCTCGACCCGAATTGGACTATCCAAGGAAGAGGCCTGGTCTGATGTTAATCGGGAATGCGTTATGCCCTGATAATACGCTGTGGGGTTCTGTTCTGGTATTTGCTGCGCAGAGTAGAGGTCTGCATAGAAATCCCTAAATGCGCGGGCTATATCCACCTCCCATGTGAGTTCGACACCCCCAGCATCAAAGATTAATGGGACCATCGCTGCCTAACGCTGAGTGCGCAATTTATGAGCCAACAAACGGCCGCTTCTGTCCCCTCCCGTGAAAAACATATGCTTCAAACGGAGAGCAGCATATTCAGCTCTGTCTAAGTCCAAGCTAGCTAACTGAGCTCGCGCCGCCGTCAGCTGCCTCCATACCCTAGGAGCCCCCGTCCGCTTGTGGATCCCCTCCAGTTCCAAGACCTGTTTGGAAAGCTCCTCCCTTTTCTCCCTGCGCAGCTTGTTGTCAGCACAGGACGTAGCTATAAAGTCATACCTAGCCACTAGTTTGAGTGTTTCCCATAAAGATATTATGGAGGTTTCTTGAGTATCATTTACAGCTAAATAGTCCTCTAGCGTCTTGGTGAGGTGCACAATAACTTCAGGGCGGTGGAGGAGTGTATCCCTTAGCCTCCAGGAATAGGATGGCCGATGAGTGGGAGGGATTAATAGAGTTGTGGTCAAGGCCGCATGAACCGACAGTGCTTGTGGCTCTATAACCGAGTCCTGTGTGGAAGAGAGGAGGGGCCGGGACCCCAAGAAATAGTCCAACCAGGCATAGGTCCCCCGTGCGTGTGATTAGAAAGTGTAGTCAGTGGTATGAGGGTGGAAATGGCGCCATACATCAACCATCCCTAAGTCGTGCAACCACTGTCGGCCTTTGTCAGATAGAGCCCCCGTCTGTCCCTGCCTCTGAGCCGACTGGTCCAGGTGACCATCTAGCACGATATTCAGGTCGCCCCAGAAAAGTATTTATCGGTCCTGAGAGGTTGTTAAGTCTGCTACTGCGTTACGTAGGAACGTCTCCTGGCCCTCATTGGTAGCGTAAATAGTGGCCAGCGTAAGTGTGTGCATCCCGAAGGTCACTGAGGGCGCCAATAGCCTCCCTTTGTTTTCTGACACTTTCGCCCCCACCCTCCCCGGAAAATTGCGAGATATAAGGATAGCGACCCCGGCCCTCTTAGTAGGGAGAGAAGAGAAGTATTGTTGTGGGAAGGCCTTAGATCGCATTCTATGCGCGTCACCGCACAACAGGTGGGTCTCTTGCAATAAACAAATATGGGCTTTGGAATTCTCTAAGTAGGACAGGGTAGCCCTGCACTTGACAGGGTTGTTAAGCCCTTTCACATTCAAAGTCAAGATTTTAACACTCATCTAAACAGGTGGCGTGGACGCAAAGCACTGCGGGTGCGAAGAGGTGGGTCGTGTCCACCCTGCATGGGCCTTAAGGGATCTCAGACGGGAGGGCCTGGTTGGGCGAAGGTCGCAGGCATGCGGGGCAAACAAAGGAAGTGCAGCAGGGGAAGGAGGGAACCTGCCAACTAAAATAACAAAACCCCAACATAGCAGGAACAGAAGCATAACGAAGTATACAAACAGTCCATGTCCGGAGTGTGCAGCCTCCTGGAAAAAGAGTAGAGGGTACCTGTGGCCTGCGGCTCCCCGCTCCCCCCAGGCAAAGCCCATGTAGGTGCCTAGAGCGTTTCAATGACTGGCGTGGGTGCTGGCAACAAACCATCAAATTCCAGCCTGGACAATTTCTTCTTCACTCCGAGGATGCGCCTGTCAGGGATGCTAGAACTGCCTTCCGCTCCCTAGCCATAGTGTCCGAGTCCGGGCACGCTGTCTGGCTAGGGGGCTTGATGGTGGTCCTGCCATGGCCACTTCGGCGGCTGCGAGAGCTATTGTGCTGATGCGTCTGGTCCGTTGTGGGTTCCTCAATGTCCAAGAGTTTATAAGCGACTGAGAGTGAGCGAATTTGTCTCAGCTCCCCTTTGAAGTGGAAGATCAGTCTGAAAGGGTGCCCCCAACAGTACTTGATGCCAGCCCCCCGGAGATGTGATGTAATTGGGTGGAAGGATTTGCGCTTGAGTAAAGTGGAGGCCGCCAGATACTGGTATAGCGTAGGCTTTTGACCTTTGTAGATAAAGTCTGTGTGATGCCAGGCCTTGCGGAGGATCCGCTCCTTTATCTGGTAGTCGTGGACACAGGTCAAGATGACTGCCGGGGGAGCAGAGGCCGCCCTCCTTGGGCCCACTCTGTGAGTGAGGTCCAGTCTGATTAGGAATTCCGGGGTTTCGCCCAGGATGGTACGAAAGAGATCCACCACCAGTGCCTTGATGTCGCCGTCCCCCTCGCCCTGTGCCATGCCACAGATGCAGTGTTGTTCCGCCGGGACCTGTTCTCCAGGTCCTCCGTGTGAGCTTGGAGGTCTAGGTTCTGTTCCTGCAGCTTGCGGACTTCCTGCTGGAGGTTCTCGAGTTCTTCGTCGCGCCCAGTCTCGTGTTCTTCCAAGGTGTTGATCCATTCCCCCAGGGTATCCACATCCCAGCGTATCTCCCGCAAATCCCCCGACAACTCACGCCTCATGGTGGAAAGATCTTCATGGAGGGAAGAGAAAAGTGACTACAGGAAGGATCGGCTGACCGGAGCCTCTGGGCCCACGGAGCCCTCAGTCTCTTCCAAGTTCTTTGCTCCAGGCTGGCCCTCCCCCTGTTTTGCCATCTTGAGCAATAGGTCCTTTACTGATCTGTCCTTCTTGCCCTTTGAGGCCGCCATTTCACTGCAGCGTTGGTGACTCTCTGGGTGGATGCGGGCCCAATGTGGGGGCTCAACAGGCAGGGGAGCACAGCGTACAAAGAAATGAGGCAGTATTAAAGCTGTCGCTATCACCATCTGTTGTGGCACTGTCCTGCCCCTGACTCGCTGCTTCTCTCACCTCTTAGCAGGGTCCTCGTCATGGTGCTGTCCTGCCCCCACCTCGCCGCTGTGCTCGTCTTGCAATGAACTCCGTGCGCGGGCCCCAGACTTCTCAGGACCACCCTAGTGTAGTAGGAGGCATGAATGGGCCAGCAAACAGGTGAGCCCAGCTGGGCCTCTCTAGCCTAGGACGCTCGTGTCTCCAATTGTGCTACTGCTCCAAGGTGGTCTGCTATCTATTGCAAGTCTCTGGGCCTCATTGCAGGGCTCACTCCAGCCGCACCTCGGGCGTGACCCTATGGGCCGTGTGCGCGCCTCCCCTCGGCCTCTGAAGGCTGTCAGTCGCCGCCTCAAGGTTCCCCTCTCACCGGTCGCACCAGGTGGGAGCTCAGCAGGTGAAGCGGCCACGCAGGGTCCCCGTACGGCTGATCGTTGTGACGGCTCCAGCCTACGACAGCCATTAATGATGAGGCCTACTCAGGCCTGTGAAGTCAGGGCCTCGCGTGGCGCCCGTAACCCAGGCCCACCGCTGCCAACAGTAGTGCGGACCCCCTCCAGTTGTAGCCGGGGACGTCTCTCAAGCCGCGGAACCACGGCACCCCCCGCAAGTCAAGGAGGCTGCCGGAGGTCTTGATCGGGGTGCTCCCCTTCGCTGAGGCCCCTGCTGCAGTTCCCGGCCGGTCGGCGTCACATCCCGGGCTGCTCCGCACTCGCTCAGGAACCGCCCCTGGGGCTGCGATGTGGCTCTCCTTGGCCCCCCAGAGTGTTGCACCGCCGTTGGAGGAGGTCCAGGCTAGCTTCAGTGCCCCTCGGTCACCGAAAGGGCTGATATAGGCCCGACGAGAGCGGAGAGTGAAGGATCTGCGTCTTACTGAGATGCCATCTTGGCCACGCCCCCTATCAATAATAATTTAGACATAGGCCTATCCCCGGGGATGGGGTACCCGGGGCCGAAATCGGCCTCGGGAGGGGGGCCGTGCGGCCCCCCTCCCTTTTTATTTGGGTAAAAATAAAAAATGAGTCAGGGCCTGGGGGATGGGGTCTCCAGGGCCCAAAAGCGCCATGGGAAGGGGGGGCCACACAGGCCCCTTTCCTAAATAAAAAAAAGAAAAGAAGCCGGCAACTCACCAGAGGTCCCCGCCCCCTTTCTCCACTACTCTGCAAACATGCTTCCTGGCATGCTCTTGGTTAGGGGATGAAGTCCCCTTCACTGCTGAGGGTCCTTTGGGTCCAACTAGCCCACCTTGTACCTCCAGTAAGCCCCAGACAGTGGGATTGCTGAGAGGTGGTCGAAGGCCACATCCCTTTTTACACCACTATGCAAACGTGCCTCCTAACGCACTGCTGGTGGGGGGATAAGGTCCCCTTGTGTCCTGAGGGCCTCAGGACTAAAGTGGACTTCATCCCCCAAGCAGCAGTGCACCAGGAGGTGTGTTTGCAGAGTGATGGAGAAAGGGGGCATGGGCTCTGCCCACCTCTCAGCAATCCAGCTGTGTGGGGCTTACTGGAGGTAACAGGTGGGCTAGTTGGCCCCCAGGGACCCTCAAGAGGCAAAGGGACTTCATCACCCAAATAGTGGTGTGCCAGGAGGTGCGTTTGCGGAGTGGTATATAAAGGGGCATTGCCTGCGACCACCTCTCAGCAATCCCACTGTGTGGGGCTTACTGGAGGTAACAGGTGGGCTAGTTGGCCCCTAAGGACCCTCAGCAGCGAAAGGGACTTCATACCCCAATCAGGAGAAAGGGGACGTGGCCTGCTATCAGAGCTCAGCAATCCTGCTGTGTGGGTCTTACTAGAGGTAATAAGAGGGGTAGTTGGCCCCCAAGGACGTCTTTGGGGGCCAACTACCCCTCCTGCTACCTCCAGTAGGTCCCACTCAGCAGGATTGCTGAGAAGTTGTCAGAGGCCACGCCCCCTTTCTCCACCACACTGCAAATGTGCCTCCGGGCATACTACTAGTTGGGGGATAGAGTCCCCTTGGCTCCAGAGGGACCTTGGGGTCAAAAAAGCCCTCCTGGTGCCTCTTATAAGCCCTACGCAGCAGAATTCCTGAGAGCTGGTCAGAAGCCCAGCCCCCTTTCTCCACCACTCTGCAAATGCGACTGCTAGTTCAAAAACCTTAGTAATTCACTGAGGAAACCAAAGGTTACAGGGACGTTATAGTTAGGAATTAGCATTTAAAAAACCTTAGAAATTCACTGAAAAATACAAAAGGTTTCAGGGACGTTATAGTTAGGAATTAGCATTTAAAAAACCTTAGTAATTTATGGAAAAAACCAATGGTTACAGGAACGTTATAGTTAGGCTGCCATTTCACTTGTACAAAACCAGAGAAATTCAGCCATTATAGTTAGCTGAGCTAACTATAACTTGCGCCTCCATAATGCACTACTTATGGCGTCACATCTTACATTACTCATGACATGGATCACTGATGACATCACTGATGACATCTCAAATGACATCACTGATGACATCAATGATGATATCATCCAGTGACTGTGAGTGTTTGTAAAATGTTTATGAGTGTTAAATATATATACGCAAAGGTGTATTGAAGAATGAGTGGGTGTATGAGTGCCTGTATGGATGATTTAGTGGGTGCGTGACTGACTGTATAAGTGAGTGATTATATGTGTCTCAGTGAATGTATGGTGAGTGGCTAATCTGTGTGGCTAATCTGTGTGAATTGTCAGTTGGTGTATAAGTGGCTGCATGGGTTGGTGAGTAGGTACAGGAGTGTCTACATGGGTTATGGATTGGTTGTATGAGTACCTGTATGGGTGCATGACTCTCTGTGTGGGTGGATAAGGGGGGTGTGACTCCCTGAGAGTTGGTTGGAGGCCCAGCCCCCTTTCTCTACCACTCTACAAATGCGATTACTAGTTAAAAAACCATAGAAATTCACTGAAAAAAACAAAGGTTACAGGTACGTTATAGTTGGGAATTAGCTTTTAAAAAACCTTAGAAATTCACTGGAAAAATCAAAGGTTACTGGGATGTTATAGTTAGCAAATAGAATTTAAAAAACCTTAGAAATTCACTGAAAAAAACAAAGGTTACAGGGACGTTATAGTTAGTGTCAGATTTCACTCATACAAAACCAGGGAAATTCGGCAGTTATAGTTACCTGAGCTAACTATAACTTACACCCCTGCAATGCACTGCTTATTCCCTCACATATTACATCACTCATGACATGGTCAGTGACTTCACTGATGACAGCATTGATGGCATCTCAAATGACATCACTCATGACATCATACAGAGAACCACTCACACACCTACTCATACCCCATACAACCTCTTGTTAGCCCACTCACACACCCGTACAACCACTGACATACCCATTCACAGACCTATACCAGTACTCACACACCCACTCACTCAACCATTCACTCACCCATATAATCACTCATACAACCAATTACTCACCCATACAGCCAGCCACAGAACCATATGCTCACCCATACAGCTACTCACACACCCACTTATTTACCTACAAAGTCACACCCCCACTCACTCACCCAATCAGCCTCTCAACACAGCCACTCACTCACCCATGGAAGTCCTCATACACTCACTCACACAACCACAACCACTTACAACCACTTTGATACCCATTCACACATCCATACAAGCACTCACACATTCCTGCACTCACCCATACAGCCATTCAAACAGACACTCCCTGTCCAATAAAGTCACTCACATATGAAACAAAACACCTACTAAAACAGCCACTCGCCCATATAACCACTTACACACCCAGTCACTTACTCATACAGCCATTCAGACACCCAATCACTCACCCATAAAGTCACTACACACCCACTTACACACTGATAGAACTACTTACACTGGCACTCACCTACCCATACATCCACTGATACACCCACTCACTCACCAATGCAGCCACTCACACAGCATCTCACTCACTCACACAGCTACATACACAACCACTTATACACCCATACAGCCACTCATACACCCATACATGCAAAGATACATACAGTCACACAGCCAGTCACATGATATAGATTAAAAGTAGTACCACTCATTAGTAGTACACCTAGTATTCTACTCTAAGTTTTGTAGTACCTTAGTATATATGTTTAACAATCATAAACTCTTACAAAATACTTACACTCACTGGATGGTGTCATACACCCACTCATTCTTCCATACACCTTTGCGTATATATATTTAACACTCGTTTTCATATCAGCCACGTTGGAAGATATTTTAGTTAGAGCAGAGGTTATACCGACTGCATTTGGGGACCATAACCCAACTTCGGTTATGTTTAGGGTCACTCCTAGAGCCAATCCGATTGTAGAACTAGGAGCAAGTAATTTAACACCCTCGACCGATAATCTAAGACTCATTTGGAAAGGTACCGACAATAGTATTGTGTTTCAGAACATGGTAACAACTTATCGGTCACTTGTCGATACCTGTCTGTCGCCTATGGACGTTAACCCCGAGGTAGTAACAGCTTTTGCCCACCTATGCACAGGCGTTAAACAAATTATTTCAAAACCCATGACGCCCAATAATTAGAACATCAAGTGGTTAACAGTGATTGCTCAAGGGCCAATAGAGAGCTTTGCGCTGCCTTGTTATCAACACCAAGGGATGCAAGCCTTGTCAGATCACTGAGGAAACAATATAATAAAGTGGTTAAACAGAGGAAAGATGAGATATTAAAAGATCATTGGGATAATTTGTCCAGTGCCGCTAATTTAAATAATACAAATGGGTTTTGGCAATCTGTTAAAAATATGAGATCTATGGGTCACAATTTAACACCTCTGAGCTGCAACATAACAAGTGAAGCCTGGGTAGCACACTTTTCCAAAATATACACAGCCCCTGCTCAGAATGAGTTTCACATAGATCGCCAAGCTGCCACACGAGTCCAGATATCTATAACAGAAGTCGAGGAGGCCATTGATCAAAGCTCAGGAAACAAGGCCCCTGGCCCGGATGGGCTCTATATTGATCTTATTAAGCATAAACCAGAATTTTGGGCACCGCTTCTGCTTAATGTTTTTAACAATCTAATATATTCCCATATCCCCAGCACATGGTCAATGAGCACTATAGTCCCAATTTTTAAAAAGGGAGATAGGTCTAACCCTAGTTGCTACAGGCCGGTCTCTTTGATCGACAACACACTAAAGATACTTGGGCGGGTTTTATTTAATAAAATCAGGAGTTGGGCTGAGGATGAATGCATTTTAGATAAATGTCAGTTGGGTTTCAGAAGTAGATTGGGTACTGTAGAGCAATGCCTTAATTTAAATCTGTTAATCGGTAAATACACTATAGCTCGTCAGTCCCCAATCTACCTGGCCTTTATGGATCTTACCTCAGCATTCGATTTTGTAAATAGATCGCGTCTTTGGCAATGTATTTTAAATTATGGGCTGGACGAGACTTTAGTATATTTTTTGGCCTATTTACACAAGGACTTGGGAGCTAGGGTGAGCATTAGCAGGGACGGGGCAGTATCGGGGAATATCATGATTGGCAGAGGGGTCAGGTAGGGATGCGTGCTGGCCCCTCTGCTCTTCATCTTGTACATCAACGAGCTGAATAACGATCTGTCCAAATTGACCAAGGATGTCCCTATGATTAATGGTAAAATGCTTCCCGCCTTACTGTACGCAGATGATGCGGTCCTAATGGGCCGCACTCCCAATGCACTGCGTACTTTAGTTGGGGGTTTTGTGGATCTTATGAATAAGCTGGACCGTTGCACAAATTTAAAAAAATCATTTTTGAGCTGCGGCCCCAAAAAATATTCTGTAAATGTAATTAATTCTGGCTTCGAAAAACTATTATGCACACGCACTTTCCCATACTTGGGCGTGGTATACACAGATATTGGTTCCTGGGTTGCCCATTTGGCACACAGCAGGAGCAAATTTATAAAAGCAGTCAACTCGATTCTGTCTCTCCCTCAACCAAGAAGAACTGAGGTAGTGCTATCCCTTTTGAAAATATATAAAACTCAGTGCCTACCAACCGCAACATATGGAGTGGAAATTTGGGGCTATGCAAATTGTAATAATATCCAGGTAGAAGAAAACAGATTCTGTCGGAGAGTTTTGGGGGCACCGATCAGTTCTTCCTCTTTTGTTTGCCATCGTGAGTTAAAATTACCATTTATTGAGGATTACATTAAGACCCGCCCAGTGATCTTCTGGATGAAAGTGTGGCAAAATCCAGCAGTCACGTTGACTAGAGACATTATAGTTGACTGTCTTAAGTGTAATAAGGGCGGAGATATACCTTGGTTGGCGGCCGTTAAGGCTAGCCTGAGCATTGTAAATCTGCCACACATTTTCACAGACCCAGGAAACATGGCAGGCACTAACAAAAAGATTATCCAGGGGGCCCTGTATGCTTACTACGCCAACCTGAGATATGAGCTAGAAATTTTGAAACCCTCAGTTGCCCGGTATATAACTATGGTAGATGCAGTTGGCCCCCCCACAAAATTCCCAGCTAGTTATCTCTTAAAGACGACTAATCGCTGGGAATGAAGCCTGCTCTTTCGTCTTAGGGCTGGTACTTTAAAATATTTACTTTGTTTTCCCCTTAATATCAATCTCGAGCAAATGCATTGCCCTTGTGGAAATCGTGGCAGCCAATCTATGTTACACTTTTTCTTCTTCTGTGATTTCTATCAAATATATAGTAAGCAGTTGTTGATCCCCTTTTTTAAGGCTCATGATATTACTGATTTTAGGGAAGCATATAGGGAGATTGTTATGCTCAATGGGGAAAATAAAAATTCTCGCGTCAGTTTCGTTCTTGAAATTGGCTGTTCGTTCTCGTGCTTCTATGAACACAGTATAGACAGTTTTTGCTGTATGCCAGGCATTTGACTCAATTAATATGCGGGCCGCATATCTTATTAATTTTATTGCTTTTTACGTGTCAAAGTGTCCGCTTTTTAATATTTTATGCTTGTTACATTTTAAATATTATATCTTATATTTCCTCTGAACTAATAATTAATTGAAGGCTTATGTCTGTTTTGTTGAAATTTATTTTTGTACTATGTATATAATTCTGTGTACACATATTAACATGTCTATTGCACTTATTGACTTTTAATCATTAATTATGTATGCATTGTGCTGGTTTTATCTTGTACTTTTATGGATATTTTCGTATCCGAATAAAGAATTAATTGATTGATTGATATATTTAACACTCATAAACTTTTTACAAACACTCACAGTCACTGGACGATATCATCATTGATGTCATCAGTGATGTCATTTGAGATGTCATCAGTGATGTCATCAGTGATGTCACTGACCATGTCATGAGTGCTGTAATATGTGAGGTCATAAGCAGTGCATTGCAAGGGCGTAGGTTATAGTTAGCTCAGGTAACTATAGCAGCCGAATTTCACTGGTTTTATATGAGTGAAATCTGAGCCTAACTATAACTTCCCTGTAGCCTTTGGTTTTTTCAGCGAATTTCTAAGGTTTTTTAAATTCTATTTGCTAACTATAACGTCCCTTTAACCTTTATTTTTTTCAGTAAATATATATATATATACATACGAAAATTTAAGTTGTTAAAACATTTTACAGTACATGACAAAAAGCCTATGATCAATTCCAGTATGAGTGTAGATGGTGCAGGAAACAATCCCCAAATTGTGTATGTATATATATATTCACTGAAAAAACCATAGGTTTCAGACACGTTATAGTTAGAAATTAGCATTTAAATAACCTTTGAAATTCACTGAAAAAACCATAGGTTTTAGGGACAGTTATAGTTAGTTGGACATTTCACTCGTACAAAACCATAGAAATTCCCCCGTTATAGTTAGTTCAGCTAACTCTAACTCGCGCCCCCGCAATGCACTGCTGATGACGTCACATATTACATCACTCATGACATGGTCAGTGACATCACTGATGACATCACTGATGACATTTCAAATGACATCACTGATGACATCATCCAGTGACTGTGTGTTTCTGTAAAGTTTAAATATGTTTAATATATATAGGGAAAGGCGTATTGAAGAATGAGTGCGTGTATAAGTGTCTGAAAGGATGATTTAGTAGGTGCGTGACTAACTGTATAAGTGAGTGATTAAACGTATCTTACTGAATGCATGGGTTAGTGACTAAACTGGGTGAATGTCTGTATCCGTCTGTCTGTTGCTGTGTAAGTGGCTGCATGGGTTTGTGAATAGCTACATGAGTGTCTATATGAGTTATTGATTGGTTGTCTGAGTATCTGTATGGGTGCCTGAGTGTTTGTGTGGGTGGGGTGTGTGCGACTCTGTGCATAGATGTGTGAGTGGGTGATTCACTGGGTGGATGGTTTCAAGAGTGCATCTGTGATAGACTGTATGGGTGGGTAAGTGTGTGTAAGAGTGTGTTAGTGAGTGAATGTATGTCCCAGTGGTACATGTGTGAGTAACTACATATGTGAAAGGCAGTATATATGTGTGTTGGAGTATATAAATAGCTATAAGCGAGAGTGTGTGATTGTGAGAGTGACTGTATGGATGAGTGTGTGCTTGTATCAGAGATTGTATAAGAGCGTAAGAATGTGCTAGTATTTGTATGAGTAAGTGAGCTGGTGTGTGTATAACTGTATAGATGAGTAAATGGGTGTGTGCTTAATTTTTTGCATGACTGACTAGGTGTGTGAGTACCTCTATGGATGAGTGGCGGTGTGTGAGTGTTTATATAGGTGTATGAGTGCATATAATAGTCCTGTACTCAGTGACTATAAGTATGAGTGACTGTAAGGGTGAGTGAGTAGATGTGTGTGTGTAGACCTAAGAATCAGTGAGTGTGTATATAGTAATTGGTGTTGGAGTGTCTATGGTTTTGACAATGGCAGTCTGTAATTTACAGTGGGTGTATCAAAAGTTATATTAGGGTGTGAGGAGGTGCATCAGATTATCACGTGGATGATGTCATCAGTGATGTCATCAGTGATGTCATTTGAGATGTCATCAGTGATGTCATCAGTGATGTCACTGACCATGTCATGAGTGATGTAATATGTGACGTCATCAGCAGTGCATTATGGGGCGCGAGTTATAGGTAGCTGAACTAACTATAACGGGGGAATTTCTAAGGTTTTGTACGAGTGAAATGTCCAACTAACTTTAACTGTCCCTAAAACCTATGGTTTTTTCAGTGAATTTCAAAGGTTTTTTAAATGCTAATTTCTAACTATAACGTGTCTGAAACCTATGGTTTTTTCAGTGAATTTCAAAGGTTTTTTAAATGCTAATTTCTAACTATAACGTGCCTGAAACCTATGGTTTTTTCAGTAAATTTCAAAGGTTTTTTAAATGCTAATTTCTAACTATAACGCCCCTAAAACCTATGGTTTTTTCAGTGAATTTCAAAGGTTTTGTAAATGACAATTTTTAAATGTATTCATTGTTATATTTATTTTTTTGATACTGATTTACTACATTTTTTAAAACTATTTATTTTTAGATATTTTATTTATTAAATTACATTGTAATTACATTATACATTACATTACAAAATATACTTTCTCAGAATGAATTACTTTAGTTTAAATACTTTGCAAATAGGCAATAGAGTTTTAAGTACAGTAGTTACAGTTGTTGCAATGGGCAACACAATTTCAAACACAATGCAACATTGAGCTCAATGTGAATTTCTAGTTAAATGCAATTAGTTACTTTATGGAATACTTTTCTAACCACAGGACTGGATCCTAGATTCAGTCCTGGGACATCTCCTGTAAACAGTTGAGTAAAAGCGTTTTGGTTACAGTAGTGATTTTTAAGGAATATTATTGTATTTTAAAACTTGACACCGAAACTTTTTCACATAGAATCACCAATGTTATCCTATGGGAGGAAATTCACTTAGCAGGTAAGTAGTGTTATCGTTACTTTTTCTTACTCAGTGGTGGATCCTGGATCCCGCACTGGTGCATCTCCTGTAAACAGTTGAAAGAATGCGTTTAAGTCATACAGGCGATTTTTAATGAATATTTGTAGTTTGTGAAATTCGACACTGAAACTTTTCTGCGGAAAACCAGACAATGGATTCCAATGGAAGGAAATACAAGTTACTGGTAAGTACGGTTAGAATTACTTATCAGGGTCAGTGCTGGGCTAAAAGATGCAGCACTGGGTTCTCTCCTGATAACAGGTGAGTAAATCGGAATTCGTAGTTCGGCTGATTTTAGAGGAATATTATAAAGTTCCAAAACTCCACACAGAAGAATTTCCAAGTGAAACCAGTCAATGTTAGCCTATGGAAGAAATTTCAAGTTACTGGTAAGTACGGTTAAAATTACTTTTCAGGATCTGTACTGGGCTGAAAAATGCAGCACTGAGGTCTCTCCTGATAACAGATGAGTAAATTGGAATTCGTAGTTCAGCTGATTTTAGAGGAATATTATAAAGTTCCAAAACTCAACACTTAGAAGAATTTCCAAGTGAAACCAGTCAATGTTAGCCTATGGAAGGAAATTCAAGTTACTGGTAAGTACGGTTAAAATTACTTTTCAGGATTAGTACTGGGCTCAAAGATGCAGCACTGTGGTCTCTCCTGATAACAGGTGAGTAAATCGGAATTCGTAGTTCGGCTGATTTTAGAGGAATATTTGTATATTTCAAAACTCGACACTTAGAAACTTTTTCAGCAAAAAGCAGGCAATGATATCCTATGGAAGGAAATTCAAGTTACTGGTAAGTACGGTTAAAATTACTTTTCAGGATCAGTACTGGGCTCAAAGATGCAGCACTGAGGTCTCTCCTGATAACAGGTGAGTAAATAGGAATTCGTATTTCGGCTGATTTTAGAGGAATATTTGTATGTTTCAAAAATCGACACTTAGAAACTTTTTCAGCAAAAAGCAGGCAATGATATCCAATGCAGGAAATTCAAGTTACTGGTAAGTACGGTTAAAATTACTTTTCAGGATCAGTACTGGACTGAAAGATGCAGCACTGAGGTCTCTCCTGATAACAGGTGAGTAAATCGGAATTTGTAGTTCGGCTGATTTTAGAGGAATATTTGCACAATGGTGAAGGAAGGGGGTGGGGCCTGAGGTGACATGTCTGCAAACACGCACTGTGGCGCATTTTAAGTTGGAGAATTAATTCCTCCTCAATCCCGAGGGTCCCTAGGGGCCAACTGGCCCACCAGATACCTCCAGTATGCGCCAGAGAGCTGCGTTGCAGAGAGGTGTTCAGAGGCCACGCCCCTTTTTACAACACTCTGCAACGCAGCTCCGTGGTGCTTACTGGAGGTACCTGGTGGGCTGGTGGGCTAGTTGGCCCCAGGGACATGGGGCCTGTTTGCACACATGTCACCTGAAGCCCCGCCCCCTCCCTTCACCACTGTGCAAACGCGCCCTGTGGCGCGTTTTAAGTTGGGGGATTAAGTCCCTTGAATCCTGAGGATCCCTGGGGTCCAACTATCCCACCAGGTACCTCCAGTAAGCGCCACAGAGCTGCGTTGCAGAGAGGTGTAAAAGGGCGTGGCCTCTGTACACCTCTCTGCAATGCAGCCCCTGGCGCATACTGGAGGTTCCTGGTGGGCTAGTTGGCCCCCAGGGACCCCCAGTATTCAATGGGAATTGTTTCCCCTCTGCAAACGCGCCAGGGGGCGCATTTGCAGAGTGGTAAAGGAAGGGGGCGGGGCCTGCGGCACGATTGTTTTTTTTATTTATTTTTCCTTGAAGGGGGGCTGTGTGGCCCCCCTTCCTTTTTCCTTTTTTTGGGCCCTGGGGACCCCATCCCCCAGGGCCTTACCCCTTTTTTTCATTTTTTTTTTTTAAAACGGGAAGGGGCCGCGTGGCCCCCTCCCATGGCCGATTCCGGCCCCGGGGACCCCATCCCCCGGGGCATGGCCACTCTTTTTATTATTTTTTTAAGGAGGGGGCTGCGTGGCCCCCCTCCTCAGGCCGCCTTTTGCCCCGGGGACCCCATCCCCCGGGGCAGGCCTTTATTTTTCTTTTTTTGGGGGGGGGAGGGGGGCCGCGTGGCCCCCTTCCCGGGCCACTACTTGCCCCGGGGACCCCATGCCCTGGGGCTGGCCCTCTCCGTTGGGGACCGGTGGGGGGTCCCCAATACCCCCACCGTCCCGGCATTGCTTTTCCACATGGGGAGCTGCTGACATGCAGCTCCCCATGTGGAAAAGCAATCTGCTTTGCTTCATTGAAGTGAGAGCAGGTTTCCCTGCTCTCCCTTCAATGAAGCAAAGCAGTTTGCAATGGCAGGACGGGAGCCGCGAGGCTCCCGTCCTGCCATTGCAAACTACAGTGTCCCGGGGGTAGGCACCCCTGGACACTGCAGGAGCTGGCCCTGGGGGGTGGCAGTCCCCAGGGCCACCACAGGCTCCAGGAGGGGGGCCGCGTGGCCCCCCTCCCATGTCTTTAAAGCCCCGGGGAGGTGGTGATCCCTGGGGCTCGGGGGTCCGTTACGGACCCCCGCATTTACATTATTAGTGCCCCGGGAGGTGGTGGTCTCGGGCGTGTGGGGGCTCGAGCCCCCACACAGGAACTGTTTTTTTTTTTTTTAAAAAGAAGCCCCGGGGAGGTGGTGGTCCCGGGCTGCGGGAGGGCCGAGTGCCCTCCCGCAACATTTTTATTAGAAAGCCCCGGGGGTGGCGGTCCCCGGGCTTGGGGGCCTTAGAGGCCCCCCATTAACTATAAACCCACCCCCGCATGCCCCCGGGACTTGGGCCACCCAGGGGCAAAATAACATCGAGGCGCGGGAGACCGCGCTCGATGTTTACGGCGGGATTCGCGCACCCTGAGCGCATCCCGCCGATTTTTTTTTTTCAATGCTTTTTCTGCCCAGGGGTCCTTGTGGGACCCCTGAGCAGACCTAGGGGTCAGGGTGTTTCTACCCTGCCCCCTTTGTACGTTTTGCGCACTTGTTTCTTCTGGGTTTTTTATCTAATCGGCAGGATCCGCGCACCCTGAGCGCATCCTGCCGATTTAAAAAAAAAATAATGCTTTTTTCTGCCCAGGGGGTCCTTGTGGGACCCCCTGAGCAGACCTAGGGGGTCAGGATGTTTCTACCCTGCCCCCTTTTTGCGCTTTGCGCACTTGTTTCTGTCCCTCGGTTCTACCGAGGGACAAAATGGCTGCCAACACTTCCTGATTTGGAGTGTTGACAGCCACTTCACAGCCAATTAGCATGCAGCTCGTGGTCGGGAGGGTACGCGGACCCTACTCGGCCATAGATATATATGTGACTTAACTTTTGATTTTCTCAGGAACTACTGAACAGATTTACACCATTTAACAAAAAGGGTTCTTTCTGAACCAAGAACTACCTCTTTGCCAAATTTGGTGTAATTCCGTTCAGCAGTTCGGGCTGTAGCCGTGTCTAAAGTTTCCTATGGGAAAATGAATGGGGAAAACACGTTTTGGGACCCCCTTTTTCTCGGCCCCGCTTGACGAATCACCCTGAGACTTTCAGGGTAGGAGCGGACCGGAGCGGGCCATAAAGTTTGAAAATTTCGCGAAGATTCGTCAACCGACGCAAGAGTTATTTCAAATAGAATGTCGCGGATTTCCTATGGAAAATAGGTCCTAACTATAACTATCTACTGGCGACCGCCAGTAGATAATATATATATATATATATACCTGGTGTGTGATTTAACCAATTTAAAAACAAATGCAACTGTAGAAATTGAAATGTATCCTCATTTAATGGTATTGGGCATAGATGTGGGTGATTATTGGAGCACAGCATTTAGACCTAGGTGCACGTTTTTACCACAGGCACCCACAGATGCTATTGATATCTTCCACAAAATAATTGTTAAAGATCTGAAAAAATGATCAAACATAGTAAAATGAACTAATGCAATCAATTATTTTTTTGATGTTGTAGACAAACCCAAGAGTGAGTCTAATCTTATAATTAAGCCTTCTGATAAAGGGTGCAACATTTTACCATGGCCAGAATCTTCATGTGTGCAGGAAGTGCACAAGCAGTAGACTATTGATTCCTGTTATGAAAAGATGGACATGCTGAGTATTTAAGAATGAAAAGGTTGATAGTTTCAGCCCTTTAGGAATGGTATGAGGTGCTTAGGTACCTGAAAATTGAGAAACACACTATTTCTGCTTTGTATTTACTTCGGAAAATACATAAAAATCCCCTCAAGCCACAGTGTGGTCAATTATTTCAGCTTTAAGGAGTATGTTAGAGAATGTATCCAAACACACTGATCATTTTTTTAGATCACATGTAGAGGTACTTGCAGCATATTTGAAAGACGCTTCAGATTTTCTCAAGAGGATCTATTACATTGAATGGGAGAGTAATTTTCTGCTAATAACACTAGACATTACCTCATTATATACAAGTATCCATCATAAACTTGGGATTCGAGCTGTTGAACATTTTCTTAAAGCTATATCAGTGACGATGCAAAGACATAATCAAATTCTTCTTAAAATGATACGCCTATGTTTGGAAGAAAATATCTTTTCCTGTGACAGGCAGCTATACAGGCAACTGCAGGGTATGGCAATGGACACCTGTTTCATCCCCAGATATGCAAGTTTGCATATGGACTGGTGAGAGGAACTGGTGCACCACACTCGGTATAATGAAACCTGGAACAATACAGTTGTCCTATGGTTGAGGTTTATTGATGAATTGTTGCTTATCTAGAATGGGTCAAGAGATGAGGCAGTGGCTTTTATTTGACAGATTAATAAAAATGATCTGAACTTACAATTTACAGCTATGATAAATGAGCATGAAGTAGAATTTTTAGATGTTAAAATTATGATCAATAATCAAAAAATCTGTACATCTGTTTTCCAGAAACGAACCTCGGGGAACAGTAAACTACATGCGTTGAGGTTTCAGCCAGAGCCTTTGAAACAGAGCATCCCCTACTGTAAATTTGTAAGGACAAAGGGAATATGTAGTAATCAGGAGGAAACAGGAGTAAGCCAATATTATTGAAAACACTATTGAGCAAGAAAGGGTACAACCAGGGTACTCATCAAAGAGCTTTGCAAAGCTCTGAAATGGTAACTCAAGAAGATATACTGTTTGGAAATAAATTATGAACAAAGACAGACAACAAAGAGCTGAATTTAATTTAATACCCAACATAACACTTTGAGTAAAATTCTATGCAAACTGTGGGACCTGATATTGAAGGATCCTATTATTGGTGACACAGTGTCTAGGCACCCTCTTATTAATTACAGAAGAGTACCTTCAATAAGACACTAGCTAGTTAAAAGTGAATTCCATTCGCTAACTAGTAACCCTAGTAATGCATGGATTTTGCTGGTATAGGAGAACTGTATGTTAGGACGTCAGGGCATCAGAATGTAGCGACTGAGTCTCGCTACATCACCAGTGCCTATCAGCCAAAATCCTGGCTAGCCCACAGTGCCGCACCTGAACCCCTAACCTTCCCAGAGTAACAGGTGAGTTCGGCAACCTTGAACATGACCCTTTAGTCCCCAAGAGAACAGTGGAAACAGATCCTCCCCTTTTGTTACTTGCTCACTCACTCATACATGTCCATAGTAAACAAAAGGAAGACATGAAGAAAGTTTATAATACATTTATTGAAACTATTGTAATCTGTTATTAAGCAAGTGTGCTGCGGTCATTAGGTAGATGCAACTAAACAAAGAAAGCAGCATTACTAATAGGGTGTACAGGATGAACATCCCAACCATGGCAAATTATCTATCTGACTAGGTCTATCCTTACGGTGTGAGCACAGGAATATATATGTGATCTCTGGGATTGGTCTCAGACCCCATACTTCGTGTATGTAGTTAGATGGTCCGCATCATGAGTGTACACTGGGCTGCATGTCAGGCACTGCGATCTCTGCCAGAATTCCCCTCTCTGCCCCTAAAGGGACGGGACACAGTTTATATGATAAAACTATTGTGTTCCAAGATGCAGCTGTGTGACTGTGTTATGTCTAGACATTTGGAGCTGTTGCTGAACGAGCAAAGAAAACAGTACACTATATTGTTATGTATTCCTATCAACCTTGCAATCTAGCAACCTTGTACAAGATGGAATCCCAAGAAGAGTAACTGAATAACAAACAACATGTACAGTGTATTCCTTAAAAAACGTTGTGAAAAGAAATGTATTATATGTGGCTATGCAGAGCAGAGGCAGCCTAAAGCGTCTAAGATGCAAAACTAAGGGAGAACCAAAGTGGGCCTAGAAGGTAAATCACTACACTAGTCTACCAAGGGTCTTTAGAGTGTGCCAAAATTGCTTGGCAGGTAAATCCATGAGGGCTGAAAGGTAATTAATATTCTGGGGCAGAAGCAAATGCAAGCAATTTCCAGATTCCTTACATGTAAAATAGAATTTGCAATTTACAGACTGTCATGTCCCTGTGGTAAAATCTATACAGGGAGTACAAAATTGAGAGTTCACAAAATAATTCCTCAATAATGATATAAATCTTCCGGTTGTCTGCCATTTCCATAGAGTTCCGGAAGGAAAAGTTGATTTGTTGAAATAGTCTGTGTTAGTAATTGAGTTTCTGGTTGGCAGAGATATGCACCCTGTCCAAGCAGGAACCACGATACTACTCAGGGTAGGTCAGATACACATCCTAAATTAACCTGTGCTCACCCTCTGGTAGCTTGGCACAGAGCAGTCAGGCTTAATTTAAGAGGCAATATGCAAAATATTTGTGCAACACTTCAAACAGTAACACAGTCAAAACACCACAAAAAGACTCCACACCAAGTTAGATAAAAAGATTATATTTTTATGAACAAAACAAGACAAAAACAACAAAAATAATATAAGTAGAAGTTCAGCTATGAATTTTTAAAGATAAACTGTTTTGTAGTACTTAGAAGTCAACACCAACCGGGACTATCTGGTTGTGCTTGATGGGGTCAAATCCAAAAGATCGAGCCGACCAAGATGGAGCACAGGTCGGACACAGGGACCAACCTTAACCCACTGAACAGTACAGATGATGCTGTAAGCAGTGGAGGTGATGCATCATCGTCAATCCTTTTGGTGTAGGCGATGCATGGGTTCCGTGATGCGCACCGTCGAATATGAGTTGTGTATCGAGATGCGAAGCGCACGAAAGTGATGCGTCATTGTCAAACCCCTGGGTTGGAGGTGATGCACGAAGCCATGCGCCGAGCTGCGCAAAGTTGGAGATCCTTCAGAAACTGGAGACAATGCGTTGTGCAGTCGGCGATGCAATGTCCGCGATCCGGACAGCAGTGGCGTTGCACCAGTGTCAAGGGAGATGCGCCAGTTCCAATCGGCGCAACATCATCGATGCATGGGTTTCAGCAGTTGCAGCACTATATACCCAGTTCACACGGCCCAGGACTGGATTGGCCACCACTTGGTATGGCAGGACTTGCAGCAAGCAAAGTCCAGGTGCCATTGCAGGTGATGAGAAATCTTTGATATCACTGAGACTTAGAACAGGGGGCAAGCCAGGATGCCCTTGGAGTCACTCTGGGTTCAAGTGAGATGGGTCCAGTCCTTCCTCAGCAGGGTAGAGGGTGTCAGGCAACAGGGCAACACAGCAGTGCAGAAAATCACTTCTTCCAGAGCAGCAGTCCAGCAGAGTGGCAGTCCTTGTAGCAGCACAGCAGTCCTTCCTCCTGGCAGAGTTCTCCACAGGTCCAGTAGTGTCTGATTTGGTGGGGTCAGAGACCCAGTACTTATACCCAGATGTACCATTGAAGTGGAGGTGACTTCAAAGATGGGCTCTGAAGTGCACAGAGGTCCTCTCTCCCAACTCTAGCTTCAGACTCACTGCAGGGGGGTGCAGACCTTTGTGAGGGGACAGGACACAGCCTATTTAGGTGTGTCAGCTCCTCCCATCCTGCCCAGGATGACCCATCAGGATGTGGATGGCCACTCAGTCACACCTAAGCTTCATTAAGGAATGAATGGTAATGCATTCACAAATTGCGACTACCAAATTGGTAATCGCAAATTGCAAATGCAAATCCAAGGGTGCCCGGTGGCCTAAGGCCCCCCTGAAGCACCCCCCAAAAAAAGGTAAGTGTGCACATGTGAAGCACACACATGCGCTACATGGCACTATGAAAAATGGATTTTTGTGCATTTTTCAAAGCATGCACAAATTACCATCATGGTAATTAGCGTTTCCTAAATGCACAGTTCGCATTTAGGAAAGGCTACATGCATCGGCAAATAGGGATTCGCAAATTGCGATTCCCTAAATGCATTCGCAATTTAGGTAATCACAAAAAATTGCGATCACCTAAATTGCGAATGACAAAAGGTACATGCATTAGAAAAGACATTTTTCCATTCGCAAACGGGCCAAAAAAAGCTTGATGTATGTGCCCCTAAATCTTTTTATTAGTTTTAAAACTGGGGAAGAACAATACAAAAACATCTCACCTACATCCACCTGGCCGGTGAGGAACAGAATTTGGTGAAAGAAGAGGATAGAAGATAATAAGTAGAGAGAGGTGGATATTAGGTAGGAGGATAAACAACCTATCTAGTTATGAGAGTGGCCTTCCAGGTGAGGACAATGTGTGTCGCTCAGTCCATAGATTGGGGTGGAATGCAATAGTAGGGAGATCAGTTGGTAACCTGGACTGTAGGTATGAGGTGGTGTATGCATAGGTAGGCAGGGCTCATTAACCTGCAGGCAAGGACCCCATGTCTTGTTGAAGGGAGGTATTTTGTGCTCTACCAAGGCCGTCAGCTTTTCCATGCCTAGGAGATTCCTTATTTTGTAGAGCCAGTCTAAGTGAGTGGGTACCTTGGCAGTGCTCCAGTGTGCCAGCAAAGCTCGTTTGGCCACACAGAGGGCCAGGGTGCTGGCTCGCCCTGTGCGGCTTTCAGGGGGTAGGTCAAGGCATTTGGGAGACCCAGCAGGACATCTGTGATGTACATTTGGTTGAGGAAGGCAAGAACTTCAGACCAGTAGTGCTGGAGCTTTGGGCACTGCCAAAGAAGATGTGTCAAGGTTCCCACTTGTCCGCAACCCCTACAGCAATGAGCGTCCCGTCCCTCTTCCACTGATTCAGTCACGCAGTATTATAGTACCAGTTGTGGACTATTTTAAGGAGCGTTTCCTTGCCTGAGGCGCTACTTGTGGAGATGTTGCCTCATTTTGGAATATCTGACCATTCTTTAGGTGTAAAGGCATGCTTGCACTTCATCTCCCAAAGCACTTGTGCTAGGGATTTTAATGCGGCCTGCGATGCCGTGAGAAAGGTATAGATGTCAGAGTCATGATCCGTAGTCCTAGTCAGAAGCCATTTCTCAAATGGTAGTAGGAGGCGACTAGCGTGGGGACGGATGGCGGGTTGAGTGACTCAAAGGCAGAGAGCCAGGTACTGCCAGTGAGCGGTGGACGGAATATCATAATGGTGTTGGATCTGGTAAAAGTCCAATAGCCCTGTGGGATCAAAATGCCACCTATTCTTTTGCAGTTGGCTTATTGCCACTGAATGCAGTTGGAGTTCTGACAGGCTGGAGGAAAGTCTGGATTGCCAAGTGGAGAGCTTTTTCTGGATCTGCACTCTGTTCCAGGTCCCCATTGCAGCCCTAAGGACCGGTGACATGTATACCCCATGTGGTCTGTTTAATTTACCAAGGTATCTTGCAGATATGGATGCCAGCGACTGCCTGGTCAATGAAGCACCAGTGTTTCTCTGAAAGGGGCTTGGTCCATTGTACTATGCACTGAAGCTGCACAGCCCACAAAACAACCCTGACCCACCCCAGCCCAGAAAACTACCTCGACCCCCCAAGCCTAGAAAACAACCCGACTCACCCCCAGCCTAGAAAACTACCCCGACCCCCAGCCCATAAAAATACCTCAGCCCACCCCGAGCCCACAAGCCCACCCTCAGCCCACAAAACAACCTGACCCAACCCCAGCCCACAAATGAACCCCGACTCACCCCCAGACCACAAAAACAACCCGACCCACCCCAGCCCAGAAAACTACCTCGACCCCCCAAGCCCAGAAAACAACCCCGACCCACCCCCAGCCTAGAAAACTACCCCGACCCCCAGCCCATAAAAATACCTCAGCCCACCCCAGCCCACAAAACAATCCCCCACCCTCCCCAGCCCAGAAAACTATCCCAACCCCTAAGCCCACCCGAGCCCACAAAACAACCCGACCCACCCCCAGCCCACAAAACAACCCCGACCCAACCCAGACCAGAAAACTACCCGGCTCTCCAAGCCCATAAAACAACCCCAACCCACCTCCAGCTTAGAAAACTACCCTGACCCCCAGCCCATAAAACTACCCCCCAGCCTACCACAAAACAACCCCCAACCCATCCCCCATCCCAGAACTGCACCCAGCCCCACTTAACTTACCACTTCCTGCGAGGTCTTCCTGCTTCCATCCGCAGCAGCCTACAACAAGACTGCACATTGCCTTAACCATGCATATGCGTGGTTAAGGCATGTGCGTGGTTAAGGCATGCGCGGTAGGGCTTACGGAGTAGGAACACTCATGGTTTAGACCGTGGTGTTCCGACTGCTTCCCATCCTAGCCTGATCAAGGTCCACAAGGCCCTGCATATATGGAGCCAGTCAGTTTGCTAATGTGGTAGTGAAGATCTCAGTGTCCACATTTAGTAACAAAATTGGTCGGTGTGAGGAAAAATGTACGGGGTCTTTGCCGGGCTTGGGCAGCACCGAATGGCAGCTAGCCTCAAAGTATCAATCAAGGAGCTTCTGGTGCTGAATGAGTTGACAGGCGGGCAATTTTTAGAGATAGGGAGGTTGCAAATAATTTATAAAAATCTGAGGTGCAGCTGTCCTGCCCTGGTGCCTTGTCTGACTGTAGGTGGGAAATCGCTACCAAAACTTCGTCCATTGGTATATCATGATCCCAATGCGAGGCGTCCTGATGTGTTAATTGCTTTAAAAGGGCCTGCACTAAATAATAGGAGTTGTCTTCCTCCACCAGGACCTCAGCTGAGTAAAAGGCGGCATAGAAGCGTTTGAAAGATTGGCCAATTTGCTCATCTTGGAATAACCAAACACCCTGTGGCCCTTCTATTTCAGCCACCCATTGTTTAACAGTCTGGGCCTGTAACGGTGTGCCAGGAGGTGCCCTGCCTTATTGCCCTCCGCGTAATACTTCTACTTGGTGCATAAAAGGGCATTTTCTGCTCTATCCAGGTCTAGAGCTTTGAGCTGTTTGTACGCTGCAGTGAGCTGGTGGCGAATTTTGGGTGAGCCTGATTGTTTATGTGCCTCTTCCAGT
This sequence comes from Calotriton arnoldi, assembly GCA_963921515.1. NCBI lineage: Eukaryota > Metazoa > Chordata > Amphibia > Caudata > Salamandridae > Calotriton > Calotriton arnoldi. The sequence continues at coordinate 429,345 of CAWUFW010010027.1, read as the reverse complement.
TCTTTCACCTGTCCCTCAAGTGTGATTCTCTTATCCCTCCTATCTCAATTCAAACATGCTGCTAAAGCGATCAGCCGGCCGTGGAGCACTGCCTTCAAACCATTGCATAAGAGTGCTATGGGCGTGCTAGGGATATCATTGGTGTACAAAAATTTGCTAATCGCTCCCTTTATCTTGGTGACATGTGCTTCGTAAATTAAGAGCCTATGGTTAAGGTACCAAGTACGGTACAGGGGGTGAAGCCTGGCAAGTGTATCTGGAGATTAAGTGGGGCGTGATCAGAGAGTGCAGTGGCGTCAATATCAATTGCGATGGTAGATGCCAATAATCGCGGGGTTGCAAGAAGAGGTCTAATCTAGCGTAGGTCTGGTGAGAGGCTGAGAAGAAGGTATAGTCCCCTCTATGGGATGGCGTTTGCGCCATACATCTGTAAGACCATACGTGGCCTTTTGGTCATGTCCCTGTGTAGAAAATGTACCCGATTGTCCCACCTGTTGTATGGACCTGTCCAGCCTAGCATCTGGGACCAGGTTAAAATCCCCTCCTATCAGAACATCAGTATCCATAGTGGCCATCACCTGTCCCACTGTGTCAAGGATAAAGGCTTCCTGGTGGTCATTTGGAACATATAAGGTAGCAAGTGTAAATGTGTATGTCTGTATGGTGATTTGAAGAGACAAAAGTCTACCACGGACCTAGGCTTGCATCTGGATAACCCTGCTGGGGAAGTGAGAGGCCAAGAGAATTGCTACCCCCCGCCCTTTTCCCCATGCCAGATGAAAAGTACTGATGATCCAACCATGGGGATTGCAAGCGCCTCCAATCTGCCTTAAGAAGGTGTGTATCCTGACTTAGATTCCTGCAACATAGACAGGAACACTAGGCGTTACGAAGGTGCGTTGAGGCCCTGAATGTTATAACTAATTATCCTAACCAGTGGTCACTCTGTGGGGGGGTGCAGGCGAAGACTCAGACAAGATGTGGCTGGATTAATCCAGAGAGGTGGTCTGCATAGTGCTAATGTACGAAGGCATTGCCGTGCAGTGGGTGCTAGATAAGTAAAGAAGGGAAAGAACAGGAAAGAAATAACATATAAAGCAATAGTGAACAATGAAACTAGAGCGGTCTCTCCAAAAAATCGCAAGAAACAGCTCAATTAGGGTCCATCTTGCAGCAGCTAGGATCAGTCTTGCAACATTCCATGGAGCAAGGAGCCCCACCGCCCGCACCAAGCAATCCAGCATGGTGGAGCTGGGTCCCAAACAGATTGCACACAACTACTGCAGAACGTTCAATCTTGGCTGTGCCAGTGGGGGAGTATAGTGTGCCTGTGTGGCAGTATAGGTGGCAGCCAACCATTTTTTTTCTCATAAACGTCTACCGATTAGGTAGACGTGGCACACTGACGGCAACCGCAGGTGCCGGTGGGGGACTTACGTTTGAAGGCAATACCCCCAGACACGGTTGGGAGCTGGTATGACTGCTCTTGGCTACCACGTGTCACTCTCCGTATAAAGTTGGAGTCCAGTGAGGTGATTTGCGACCTCGTGCCCTGATGAAATTGCCGCAACAATGGATAGGCAATGAAACATGTTGGCCCATCTTTAAGTGGTCTACAACGTGCAACTTGGTTTTAAAATTTGAGTAGGCTCCAAATCTCAAATAAAATTGGAACGTGATGCACATGAGTCCTAACTCAATTTTATTTTTGGAGTAAAACTTTATTCTTATGCACACTGCGGGGTCTTCTTTAGACATACATATATCACTGTCTACACCTCTTTTCTTTTTACTGGACACACATTATTCTTTTTCCTTTTTTCACAGGTGAGAGAGTTACCGATGATGAGAAACGTGGGCAAACTGGTGAGAACCTACCAGTAGCTCCTCTGGTGAAGCGCACGTGAGGGACTCTCTCACCTCCACACAATTTTCTGTTATTTACACACATCTTTTCATGTAGAGGGTCTGTTGTAGGGAATGGACTGATAAACATATGTTTATAAATATAGAATTTTCCTGGGCATTTGGGGACTGGATAAGACTGGTAATTGGATATAACCAGCAAGTGGGTTGAGGTTGTAGCCCCCCGCCTCCAGTTTTACAAAAGAAAACCTGCTGTTGCCCTCTTCAATCAGGTCTTTGTGTTTATGGTCATTTTTTAGGGGAGGGCGACCTGATTGAGGTATTCCCTCTTGAGCTCCTTATTGTAATTTACCCGCAAGTTGAATGCCTGCTGGTGGGATGCCTTGGTCATGCCACCCGCACCAAGGGCCAGGCCCAAGTTGATGACGGGACCTCGCCCTGCCCCGCGGGCGCAAAGGCGCTCACTGAGCCCAACAAACTCCCCTCTGCTGCTCTTCCTTGCCACATGTCTCATCTGCTCACCACCAGTTGGCTGCACGGTCCTCAGGGATCTCCATACGATGCCCCCAGTGACCCATCTCGGGTGCTTATTTGTACTGGCATGGCTGGGGCAAGGGAGCTTGTGGTGGAGACTGAAGGTTGGGGCCCTTCACCGGTCAACGCTGAGCAGCCGCCATTTTGAGAGCAGGCAGACCGAGGTGTGGAGTACATGAACCGCCAAGTCAGAGAGAGGGGGGGCCATGCCACCATCTTCAAGACACCCCCTCTTGTTCCTGCTACTTTCCTGGAGGCAGACCGGGGGTGATTGTCGTCAGGGGAGCCCTGCTTCTGCCAAGACAAGCAAAATAGGCGGCGGAGCTCCTAAGCAGCCATCTTGGAAACGCCCTTCCGTGTGCGTCTGTTTAGAGGGAATGTACAAAGTCCAGCTGTCACCCATCCCAGAAGTTCATTAGAGACAGGCTTCAGTCACAAAGGGCTAAGAGCATAGAAATGCCATTTTTCTAAAAGTGCCATTTCTAAAATAGTAATGATAAATATGACTTTGTCAGCAAATAAGATTTATCCTTACCATTCCAATTATATGAAACATGACAGATCTACTCCTTCTCAATCAGGAATTACAGCTTATAAAGTTTAATAAGGAATGCCCAATGTTACCTCATGAAAGGGGTAAGCCTAACAGTAGTGAAAAATGAATTTGGATGTTTTTCACTATCAGGACACACAAAACTTAAAAGTACATGTCCTACCTTTTGTTTATATAGCACCCTGCCCTATGGGCTACCTATGGCCTACCTTAGGGATGACTTATATGTAATAAAAGGGAGTTTAAGGCTAAGCATATTTGGCTGGACTCATGCCTATTATATGATTCCTGTGAATGGGCCTACTTGGGTTGGAGATGAGGTTTTGTTTGTCTTTTGTTTGTATATATGCATATAGCTTGAATATTGTTACAGAATGCATTGCCCACTAGGGCAGATTCCAGTCCTCTAGTATTTCTGTGATTTTATGAAATATATGCAGTACTTGCGCAGAATAATAATATTTCCGATTAACTGAAAAATCCTGTGCCCCCGCCAAGGTAAAAAAACATTTTTTTTAAATTGTTTGCCATGAAATCGCAGGAGGGACTGTGAATTTGAAGCACACTTTTTTTAAAAAAAAACAAGCACGGTCTCCAGTGCTTGTGTAAAGATTAGCCTGCGGGTAGGCCAGGTATTGGGGGCATTGTGTCTAAAATAAAGTTGGGAGGGGGCACAAACGGCTCTCTTCCTGAGGCTCTTTTGAGCCCAGTTGACCACTACCTTCCATAGGCATTATATAAGTAATTGAGGGGGGCTGTGCAGACCCCCCTCCTGGGGCTCTAAAGAGCCCTGGGGACCACCACCTGCCCAGGGCTTAATTAGTATATTGGAGGGGGGCTGCAGGGACCTCCCCCTCCTTAGCCCTGTACGGCCCCTGGGATCACCACCTCCCCGGGGCAAGAAATGTAAAATGAAGGGGTAAGGGGGCCTTGCGGACCCTCTCCTGGGCCATATTCAGACCCGGGGACCAGCACCTCCAAGGGGCAAGCCCTGTAAATTGAAAGGAGGGGGCTGCACGCTTCCGCTCCTGCTGCCAATAATGGTCTTGCGGTCCGCCAAAAGGGTAAATGATGACATCATCCAAGCTTCGTTTTCCCTCATAATACTGTATATATTGCTATGGGTTTACACATAGCATAGTTCACATTAACAATCAGCCACAGATATATTAGAAACCCTCCTTGAGTATGCTGTTCAATCTGAATAAAACTGTTCAGAAAAAGGCAAAATAGTGAATGCCAATTCCAAAACAAATACCCTACTATGGACAGCTTTTGTTTGTATCAAACCTCTGACACACACAACGAAATGACATTAAGAAATGCAGTTGATATCAGTATAGAACTGAGTTCTGTCAACAGTGTTTACTCTATGGAGAAAGTTCATTCTATGCCACACTATTTGGAAACAGTAAAACTCTCATGAGAAATACACCACAGAGTATTCAAGATAATCTACTAAGAACAATGTGCATTCTGTGCCACAGTTGTCAAAAAAGACTATTTTCTCAAAATAACCAAGATCTGAAGATGCAAAAGATCATACCATCTTTTTATGCGAGACCCAAAAGTTGTGTGAAGCATCATGAATGCAAGTCAACTTTCACTTACACACAGAGTTACTCATGAATCCAAACATTCCTAATGTGTTCAATACCTGTACACAGCTGTGGTGCATTAGGAGCACATGTGTTATGTAAACACTTACACCCATTAGCTGCATAAGCTGTACAAAATTACATAGAATTAATATGGTAGTTACTAGTCACTTTGTAAACTGTAAAAAAACCTTGCACACTCATTGGATAATGTCAACAGTGATGTCATCAATTATGTCATTTGAGATGTCATCAGTGATATAAATGATGTCATAGAACATATCATGAGTGATGTCATATCTGAGGTCACAGTCAGTGCATCACGGGGTGCAAGTTATAGTTAGTGCCACTAATTGTAACTACCGAATTTCTGTGTTTTTTACAATTCAAAACGTTAACTTTGTCAGTGAGAAGTTCACCTCACTATAACATTCCTTTAACCTTTGTTTTTTTCAGTGAATTGAAATATATCTAAATGGATTTCTTGGTTTGCTAATAAATTTGGCACTGTTTGACGAATTATCACAAAACCTTTTTTTAAAAGTCTCATCCACCTCAACTACTTACTGGAAACTTCCAAGGTGATCTGTCAAGTGGAGGCCAAGAAAATGGGGGCATCCCATAACATGTATTCCTCATGCAATTTTCCATAGGAAAATTAGAAACAGCGACCAAACACCAAATTTGGCAGAAAGCAAGATCTAGTTCCAGAAAGATTGCAGTTTGTGATTTGGTGTAAATCCCTTCAGTATTTTTTGAGAAATGAAGGTTAAAAATGAATGTAAATATCAGGGTGTGGAGGATCCGCGGAGCTGACAGATCTAAAGATAATATTCAATTGGCTGCCACCTCAGCAACAAAGATGTGGCAGTAGCCGTTTTAGGACTCAGGTACTCAGTTCCCTGTCCTAGAGAAAGAATGAAAAAACATATATGGGGGCAGGGTAGGGATGTCCTGCCCAACTAGGCCAGGTGGGGAGACAATTTCTTTTTTTCAACCGTACCGCGGACCAGCGGAGGATCTGTGGTTTTGATATAAAAAAGGGCTGGCTCCTGCCATTTTAAAAAATAAGCCCCTCAGGGTGGGTCAGGGCCCAGGGGGTCGATGATTTAATTTAGATGGGGAAAGGAGGCATGCAGCTCAGCCCTCCCCAAGCCTTTAGGAGGCACAGAAGACCCCATCCCTTAGGGCCTTTTTTATAGTTGGGGGAGGAGGACATGTGGCCCCCCTCCCTAAGCCTCAGAGAGACTCTAGGGACCCCATACTCCAGGTCCAGCTGTTTTTTCTTCTTTGAGGGAGGGAGGCATGTGGTTCCCCACCCCAAACCTTTGCAAGGCCCTAGGGAACCCATCCCTTGGGGCAGGAGTTTTTATTTTGGATAGGGGCATGTGGCCCACCATCATCAAACCTCAAAGGGGACCCGGGGACCCCATCAGTGGGGACCAGTTTATTTATGGGGAGGGGGGCATCGGTCCACCTTCCTCGAGTTATAAACCAGCCCCAGGGTCTCCATCCCCGGGGCCCAATCAAAGCAATGTCTCCTGGACACATCCCCTGGCACACTGCTATTCCCTGCAAATGTAATTCCTACCCGCAGTCTCCTGGGTGGGGTACTTTGTGCCCACCTGGCGGAGCACATAAAAAAGCTACTCCCACCCAGGCGGGAGCAAAGGAAATGAGCCCACTCCCACCAACACCCAGTATGAGTGTTGGCTGGAGATCGACAGGGGCACCCCCACTGTGCCCAAAGACTGGCCATGTTGTGGGTGCCCCAAGTGGGCATCGGGTGAACCACTGTAAAAAAAATGTGCCGCTCCCACCAGCACCCAGTATGGGACCTGGTGGAGGAGGGCACCCTGGTCTCCCCTGGAAGCCATAAATATTTGAGCATTTTGTGGGTGCCCCAGATAGGCACAGGGGCCTCCATTAAAAATATAGAACAAAAAAAGAATAATAAAGTAGGGCAGCTCTTAATGAAGTGATAATAGTCACTCGCAGAAAGCTGCTGCCCTTCCACTGGGAAACCAGCACCTCTCAGCTGGCTCTTAAACCTTTCATGGGAGATTAGTAACACTTTTCAGAAGGCTGCATCAAGTTTCATGACACAGACCCAGCACATGTGTGGTGTTGCTCTAAGATCCCAATGATTGAATGGACGTAGGCTAAATGTGCCTTTCATCCTTTGGATCAGATGTGAATGATGCTTACACACTGGAGGTCTTAATCAGAATCTTTCACTGCTGCAGGGGACATATGATTGAAGTGCTATTAAACTGTCAGAATAGGTAGTATACAGAAAGAGGAACAGTACCAACACTTCTAAATAGGGCAGCACATGGGCTTCTCAGTGGAACTGCAATATACTTAAAGGGCGAGCTACACTTCATAGAAAGGGCACTATACATTTAAAAGGACATTATCATTACTTCTCAGCAGAGCTATTAGATTGCTAGGCTATAAATAAAATACATTACAATGTGTCAGCAGAGCTGCTGTGCTTTTAATGGAGCAGTACACAACCTCTGAATGGGTATCTATACTTGTAATAAGCCTGATGAGCAGCTAGATATTATTAACAGATTACAGTTCCTTTATTGGATAATGAAAGGGTATATGGTCTGATATATGCACTTGCTACCTCTTCGGAAACAAGAGTCACTGCAATGTTTGATCTCTCCATCCACTGAGTACCATTAAAAAAGAGGGGTTAAATAGTTTTCTTTGACCCTGCCAGCGGTTGCTGTACAAAATACCTATCCTGCATAAGAATGGGCTGCATAGTTGGAACTGTGTCTGCTCTTACCAACTTTTCTGGATGATTGTATGCTTCTTAGTTGCATTAACTTATGTAGGAATCTTTTTTTGTGGTGTCATGTGGATTTGCTTCGAGGAATGATGAAGACCTGCCTTTACTACTGCACTAAGAAAATACTACAACCTGGTTTTCTATGTTTCATAAATCTGAAACGATTAATGTATGCCTCTTCTTTACAATCCACTGCCACTTTTACTGATTCCATTCCCATGGGCAAGCATACCACTGACCAGGGTGTTTAGGAGAAGAGTACAACGTAAACCTCAAGAAAACATTGTGTCGATACAAGTTGCTTCATGAAAGTAACATGGTTAACCGTTCTGTTTCCTTTTATGCCTTTTTTAAGCTTGCACCATTTATTCTACTCTACAACATTCAGCCTGGTATTCTACGTCTAAGGGTATTTTGAGCTAGTGATAAAAAGAATAGAGATACAATACATGCTCATAGTAGAGGAGAGAGAGTGACAAAGAAGGAGTTCTACACAGAAGTTGAATGCCATAAAATCGAGAACAAACATTTTGCAGCATTCAAATATTGTGAAAAGAATTGTAAACCAAAATATTGTGCTTACATACTTTGTAAGTAGACTACCAAAACATTGAGTCAAAAATATTGTGGCCCAGAATGTTGTCAAAAACAGGTAAGTCTGTTGATTTTACTATATAACATTATATTTAATTTAACTTAGATATTAAAGTTTAAGCTAATAATACAATTAAAAATGAATACATATATTTAAAAATAAATTAAATAAAAATTTAAAAATGTATTCTTAAAAAATAAAACATTACTCTAATAGTTAATAAACATACATTACTGTACAATTAGTTATAGGAAAAATGAAATTTAATGAACATGTATAACAAAAACATGTAACAAAGTATATATATATATATAAAAGAATAACCAAAAATAAAATCTGAAATAAAAACTTACACATTATATCATTTTATAAATAATAAAAACAAATGAACAATAGAAATAGATAAAATAAATATTGCTACTCAGCACTAAAGCATTAGTGGAGAAATTGTTTGACTTTGAAGGGGCCAGTTTTACTATTCCCACTCCAATCTTAGCAAAATCGAGGAAAGTGTTGGACATGGGAGAGGGCAGATTTACTATTTCCACTCCAAGGTGAGTAAGAGTGGACAGAGTGTTGGCTTTTGGAGGGGCTAGGTTTAGTATCCCCACTGCAATATGTGTAACAGTAGGCAAAGTGTTAGATTTTGGAGGGGTCAGATATTTTCTATTCCCACTTCAACGTTAGCAAAAGGTGGGAGTGTGTGGACTTTGGAGGGGTCAGATTTACTATTTCCACTTCAACCTTATCAATAGTAGGCAAAGTTTGAAAATCACAGGGGTCAGATTCATTAATCCTCACTCCAACGTAAGCAAAATGAGGGAAAGTGTTGCACTTTCGAGGGGTCAGATTGACTATTCCCACTCCAACTTAAGCAAAATTAGAAAAAGTGTTGGTTTTTGGAGGGAAAGAATTTACTATTTCCACTCCAACCTGAACATTTACTATTCCTATTCTGAAATTCTGTAAATAAAACATTCAAATACAGACAAAAAAATAAAATATCTTTAAAAATAAAAAAAAAGATTTCAAAACCAGGCCAAGAGCGGGCTGTCTGTGTACATCAGCGACTGAAAGAGGCTGGGCTGGTCCACCTCTCTTTCATCCATTTCCCTAACATTTATTTGCATGCTTCATGGGAAAGTGGAAAGCAGCAAGTAGCATTGACCCCATTTCCAAAGGTACCATTATTGACAGTTTCTTAGAATGTGCTCTTGGCGTAATTACAGAAGAAATTGCACTCACAGAGAAGAGACTGTCACTGGAAGGCAACATTCCCTTTACCAGGTCTGCTGGTCCTGGCTCCACCACCCAGTTCCCCAGCCCTGTGAATATATAGATAATCTTAATCCTGTATTATCACGCAGCTCCAAGGTTTTTGTTACCTCCTATTGAGCCAGTTGTCAAGCAAAAAAAGAGGGGTGTGCGTACTATGAATCACTCTGTGGAAAGGTTTGACAAATAATTTGGAACAATGGAGACCTTGAGTCCCCCCTCACTATATGTGCTGGCTGTGTTGAGCATCTTTGTCTTGGTGGTAAAGAATTTCTGAAGGACTTACTGCAGACAATTTATGATTGGCTGTAGTGCATAGATTCAAGGATTGAAGGCTGATTTCTGTGGTAATACGTAGAAACATGATATCTTCGTCACAAGCTCCTCCATGCATTCCCCTTGGCATTCAGTCTATGGCACTCCTACGTTCCACGCATAATTCTCTTCACATCTCTAATAATAAATCAGTGGAAAATACTCCTGTCAGCTTGCAGGTGCTGTTAGTGGTGCTAACGCTCCTTTTTGCAGTCCAGCGGGTATGTTTCCAAGGGCATTGCGCCACAGGAACGTCACTTTTAAAGAAAGTTCCTGTGACGCAATGCCCTGCTCCCCACTCACAAAGTGGTGTTGAGCCACGTTTTGTGGTTTAAGGCTGCTTTGTAAACATGGTACCCTTTCATGCTGGTATCTGCATAATAGGGGCGCGCAATAAGTGTTGCTGTGAGCGTTCCACCGCAACACCCATTGATTTTTGATGCTGCCCCAGATTTACAAGTAGGTGTAAATCTGTGGCAGCGCCAAAAACCTAACGCCATGCAAGAGAAGGCGTTAGAATGGCGCACAAGGAGAAATGCTTTTATTCCTCCTCGTTTTTGCTTTTTCTATGTGTGCTGCAGCACACATAGAAAGAGCAAAAACACATTAATGACATAAGCAATCGGTTCGACAAGCTTTATTCGGTATGTGTAGCAATCATTAAATAATGACGATTTGCTACTTCTATGTGTGCTGCACAATGCAGCACATGTAAAAGTAACAAATAGCCATAATGGAATGTTTATGTGAAGGAAGGGACAACTTCCTGCATGTAAAGTATCATTCCCTGCAATGCAGGCACACTTGCACTGTGGTGCAAGGGGGCCTGCATTGGCACTAGGCAGCTAATTTTCGCACCAGCGCTAGGGAAAACACAGGGGTGTGCCGTATTGTAGCAAATATGGCACATGCCTGTGTTTGAAAAATGTTGGAGCGCAAAACTGCCAACTTTGGTGCAGCTCCATGCTCCAACATTTTGTTGTACATATGCACCCATATGTGTATCCTTAGGCATGCATTTTCTGAGCCTCAGGAACTTGAACCCATCATTTCTAAATCTGTTGGTTTTCCTGGTTCTCTCAATCTGCCTCCTTCTGCATACCCATATGTAGTCATTTTGGCATATGTTCTGACTGTCAAATCCGTCAACAATGAAGATGATGAACAAATAAAGTATAAAGTTATATATTGGTTGTCTGTGCACAAGGCTTTTGCCATCTGTAATATTGCCTAAATCATTTGTTCGGAGGGTTGCATTAGTGGTCCCATCTTGTAAGTCCATGGAAGGGTACCGTATTGTAATCAATTTTAAAAGCTCTTTTTATGTTTGTAATTTGTTATTCATTTCTCAATATACTGTTGTCAAGCAAAGGTGCTTCATTGCCTTAACACTAGGCTTCTTTAATAAGCCCATTAGATAGGCCAGTCAGGTGATTCCACGTTTAAAAAAGATGTGTTGCCTAACCACAGTCTTGGATCAATCGCTGCCAGCTGTGATACTGCTTTGCAAAATAGATTTTCAGCCCTTCAGAATCTGCCTGAAGTAGACTGACTTGAGCCGCTACAAAGACAAGACTTAATTGATTCAGCTTTTCTTGCCATTCCTACAATTGCAGCAACAGCATCAGTGTGGGGAGCAAAGCTTAGCCCCAACTCCGCTCATTTTATCAGTGGGAACATTGCAGGGATGTACTCAAAGTTGAAGCAGCTCGATTGGATTACTTCGGTTACTCTTTTTGATATAGTTCCTTTACAAGCAATCTGGGTTACCACTCCTATGCTCAGAAAGGGGTCTTAAACTGGTTCAAACTTACCCTTAGTATAAAGATTACTGCAATAGAGGTTAAGTGTGGGGGGGTTGCTATTTTCTGCAAACGGCATCAACATTCTTAATTTCTATTTATTCAATTTTTATAATAATGATTTTACTAATTCTAATATTTCTAAATTTTGTGGGTGTGCTGTACCCCTAATATTAAACCTCAGTTGTGTGCCCATGAGTTGGGTGGATCGGGGATGATATTGACCTCAATTTCATGAGTCAATGTGTTCCAGAGACAAGGTTCAGAACAGCATTTCAAAATTCATTTAAATAAAGAAAGTACTGACTCAAAAAGTGAGTTCTAGAGCAGAATTTAGGAAAAATATGAAGGTTTGTTACAAAATTCAAAAGGGTACAATACAGAAATAGTAAAGTGCAGATACAGAAAATCTCATTTAAAATGCATATAATAAATGCCATGAAGGCTCTCGCTAATAGGAACAATGCAGAGCAATAGGCAAAATCAACAATAGACTATGGGGGATATTCTCAAGAACGTGTGATAATCATCGCAAAATTAGCTTAACGCAACTTTGCACATCGCAGTCTATCACGGGAAAATAACGCCGTGTTAACGTTGTATTCTCAACACAGCGGTACCATGCGATAGTCTCACGCTAACGCGCAAAATGTCAGCGAAGACATTACCGGGATGGCGATGAAAACCCGAACACGAAAAAAGTTGCGATGGGCCCAACCGCGATAAGACAATCAGCGAAAAGCAGCGCCAGGCCTGCAATTCACACACGTCATGTGGGAAAAACCACTACAAAAGCACCAAAAAATAACACACAAAAAAAAAAAACTACAGCAAGGCACAATGGAGGCAGCCGGAGCAGTGACAGGGGACGGCCAGAACCCCACAAGCCCCCCGGAGGAGCAGGCTGGTACCTCGGGGACAGGGAAGGGCAAGGAAAAGAAGAAGAGGAAGACGCGGTTCAGTCCGCAGGAAAACAGGATCCTGATCACGGAGGTGGTAGAACACCATCAACATCTGTTCGTCACCTCCACTGTGTCATTGGCAATAAGAAATGGAATATGTCAGTCCATAGTGGACAAGGTGAATGCAGTCAGAGTGCGGAGGAGGAAAATGGACGAGGTCAAGAGGCGCTGGAATGACATGAAGCGCAAGACCAAGCAGAAACTCGCCAACAACCAGAAGGCAGCAATGCAGACTGGAGGTGGGAGTCCAGCGCCACAGGAGGAGCTGGATGAGATGGAGGAAATGGTGTCCACAGTCATCAGTGGGGAGATGGTGGCAGGAGTCGGGGGACCGGACACTGCTCAACATGACCCGACACAACAGCAACAGGGTGAGTAACGACCAGGGACTGGGGGGACGGGGTGAGATGGGCACAATGGCACACATGCACAATGGAGTATAGCACACTGCATACATCAGCTGCTACACGTCCGACAAGCGGGCTTCAGGGCCCACAACAGCACAGAGCTGGTAATGCTCTCAGTGCTGGATGAGTTGAGGCTCGCGGCAGATAAGAAGGAATCATCAGCTTTGATCTTTTTGGATCTCTCAGCCGCATTCGACACAGTGAACCATACTCAGCTTTTGGCCCGTGTTCGGCGGCTGGGAATCACTGGCAGAGTTCTCCAATGGATCGCTTCTTTCCTGAAGGACCGGTCACAAAGGGTACAACTGGGGGAATGCCTATCCAGGAAGGGCGCCCTGCCATGTGGGGTCCCGCAGGGCTCTGCGCTATCCCCCCTGCTCTTCAACATTTACCTCCAGCCACTGGTTGAAGCACTGGCAAAATTGGACTGTCAGGTGTTTAATTACGCCGACGATACACAGTTAATCGTGAGGATTGACAGCTCCTCACTGGCACAGGCCAACGTGCAAAATATTCTCCGGCTAACCATGAATTGGATGACCAATAATTCATTGAAAGTAAACCCTGATAAGACGGAGGTACTTGCCATCACTACAGGGGTTAACCCCTGGTCTAATGCCTTCTGGCCGCAAGAGCTAGGCACAACTCCAACACCAGTGCCAGTGGTGAAGAGCCTGGGAATTAGGTTGGACTCCAAGTTAACACTGAATAATCAGGTGACCGCCGTAGTGGGGAGCTGTGTGAGCCTTATGAGGCAGCTCCAGGGACTGGTACTCTTGTTGTCTTTCTCCACCTTGCGTACTGTGGTGTCAGCCTTAATTGTGTCGCGCCTGGATTACGGTAACGCTGTATATTTAGGGCTACCTGACAAACTTTTGGGGAGACTTCAGGTGGTTATGAATGACGCAGCAAGACTGATTTTTAAACTCCCGAGAAGAGCACATGCCACACCCTTGTTACAACAACTGCACTGGCTCCCAATCAGGCAGAGGGTCAAGTTCAAGGGGCTGTGCATTGCACACAAAGCCCTCCATGGAGCAGCACCCGGCTACATCAAAGACCGTCTGAAGAAATATGTGCCAGGACGTTGCCTCCGATCGGCTGAGGCAAGCCTGCTGGCATTCCCAGGCTTTGATAAAAATAATCTGGGGGGGTGTGCCTTCTCAGTTGTGATTCCTCAGCTTTGGAATAAACTCCCAGACAGCTTGCGCAGGGAAACTACCTTACTCCCATTTAGGAAGGGTCTCAAGACCTTCCTTTTCACTCAGGCGTTTGGATAGGCTCATCCGGTGATGTGAAGCTGTGGGAAGCATGATTAGGCCCCAGGTTTAGGGTTTGTCTTAGTGCTTAGAGACCTGTTGGTGATTTGGCGCTATACAAATATAAATTAACAATAACTGCACACCCACAATGACTATGGATCATGTCCCTGAACCCCTTGGCACACTTCACCACACATAGCAACTGCACGTAGGCCCCCGTCGACTATGTGCCCAGAGGAGTCCCTCCCACACATCACTCATCTCACTACCAACCCATGCACATGTGCTGAACCCAGCAAAGCTGCGGGTCTGTGAGCCACACTGACAATGCAAGTGACACTGCATGACGATTAGCATGGCTGCAGTCCGATCACCATGACATGGTGCACGCCACCACACTGTGGTGGCGGAGTGTGGACCACATCCGTAAAGGAGCAGGTCACACTCTGACACATCCACTTGCACAGACAACCCCTGACGTCAACTACACATCTGCGGACAAACCATGCCCCAGAGTCCCAACTGCCACCAAGACCCAAATCCACCCTAATCTGCAACATCTCAGCACTGTATGGGCACAGATGTCAAAGGCACACCGCCTGAAAGGGACAAGGGGCAGCCAAATCAGAGCTGCAGGGGCGACCCCCCCAAAATGCAGCACACACACATGACATTCAGAGCACATCAGCATTGACAACAATGTGGTACAGACTGCAACACGTTAACAACAGGACAGAGGACACCACAGGTGCTGCCTGTGTGTAGAAACCTGCCAATCACATTTGGCATAGCAGGGAAATGTGAGATGTCAATGTACAGGCACATACACAAAAAAATGCCACAGTGCACACCATGTTTACTCTTCTTTTTACGGACATATAAAAACTTATTAAATCTTGCTTTTTGGCAACTATGCATTTTCAATGAAGAACTGTAACATTTGAGTAACAGCGTTGTTTTTTATATCAGCAGGGCGTGCGGGGTACTTAGACATAATTGCCTGGAGAGAGTCTTTACTTAAGTTTGGGTCAGTGCAAACATCGATATTTGACAAAGCAGTGGGGTTCACGTCATCCAATGGTTTGAGCAGTGCTTTATGGGAAGGGTAGTCATTCAGGTTCGGTATTGTAAGAGTTGGGCTAGAGTCATTGGTTCATGGTGAGGGGTGGAGTTACGTTCTCCTAATTAAACGAAGGGCGAAACATGAACGAAGTTTGGAACGTTTTCTACTCTAGAGAAGAACATGTTGGGAAACAGATTACACCGTAAAAAGTTATGAAGGTAGGAAAGGAGGTTTAAGGTGTTTTTTGCTTAGGCATCGTGGACTAAGAGGGAGGTGCCCGGGGTAAAGCGAGGGGTTACATCTTGGTGGGGTTACTTGACAGCAGGAAAGCGGAATGAGGTTGGGTGGTGTAGTATGGGAGAGGCTCGTTTAGGCAAATTTGTTGTAGTGTACAAATACGTTTTTTAGAGGGAATACGCTGTACTGGGTTACTAAAATATTTTGGCATGGTTTTTTACATAAAGAGGTTTTATTGTTTGTATGTGCATAAACAGTGATTCATAGCCGTTAATCTAAACACAATGGGGCATATTCTCAAGGGCAGTATCGCCACTTTAGCGGCACTTTTTGCCGATAAAGCGGCAATATTTTTATCGCCCTATTAGCAAGCTGTCGCTAACAGCTGTTAGCGACAGCTTAATGGTGATAGCGGCCGTCTTGTTGCCGCTTTGCATGTCAGCGATATTTATCGCTAATGACATGCAAAGTAGGCGTTCCCAACCAAAAGTCAACAGAAACAGCCGCTAACACAACTACCCCCTATTAGCAATGCCCGCGAGCGATAAAAAAATCGCGCTAACCGCGATTATCGCTGGAATTTAACACCTGATAAAAACTTGACTTAACCATCTTGTCAATGGGAGGTGGATTGTAAGGTTAAGTCCTCACCTGCCTATTAGCAAGCTTTCCATTAGCGCAGTGAATTTATCGCTGAATTTCTCGCGCTATTGCTGGGTTTCGCCGCTATCGCTGGATTTTTATCGCCTTGGAGATAAGCGTTGATAATAACGCGTTATCTCCGCGATGAAATCCAGCGATAGCCAGCGATAAAAAACAGCGCTAAGCGCGCTTTGCGATAATTATCGCAAATCCTTGGTAATATGCCCCAATGTTCTTTTACTCGCAGTGAACCCCTGAAGAAGGGCCAATTATGGCCCGAAATGCATTGGGTATAATAAGATTTGTGACTGAGGATGTTCGTTGTATTCTTGCGTGCCCAGAAAAAGGCCCGGATGGGCATATCTGCAGCATGAGAAACTTTTTCGAATGCTACTGCATCTTATGTGTGAAATAACATGGATAATAAAGTACATTTATGAAATTCATTGGAGTACTTTTGAACAATCATTTTCTAAATTGGACTAATGGTAAACAATCATTGCGAATCAAGGAGCAGGCTGTGCGCCGGACCAGAGTGAAACTTCGCTCCATTGTTAATGTACAGACACAAACACATATCCGTGATGTTGTCGAAATGTCCACTGTCCCGCATCAAATAGGCAGCACCTCCTGGAAAGCCACAATGTACATTGCCATGCAGTCTGTATGTGAACTTGTACAATGCGTCAACACACATGTGAACACAATGTAATACTGCATCTCCCCTTCACATTGCAGAGGGAGCATCAACACCTCCTGCAGAGCAGCCCCAACAACTCTTCACCGATGACGGGGAGGACACCTCCAACATCGACACCGAAGCCCTCCAAGACCTCATCGACTGCCTCGGCACCCCATCTCCAGGAGCAGGGCAGCCCAGCTGCATCGAGGAGATCCCACCCCCTGCACAAACCACACAGCAGGACGCACCTACCACCCCGGCCGTCTCCCAGGACCCCCACCGAACAACACATGGCCTTCCAACGCCGTGTGTTGGAGGCCCAGGAGAAGATGGCCGATCAGGTGCGGGTGGGGTTCGACCTCATGGCAGCCAAACTTGATGCCAGACATGGGTGTCTGATTCCCATCAGGGACCACATACAGTCCCTGACGGACACCCACAGTCCGCTCCATGCTCTCCAACGATCCATGGCTGACATCGCTGGAGTCATGATACTGAGACAAGAACAACTGCCTAGTCAGAGTGGCTCCAGCGATGTCAGCCGGGAGTTGGGACAGATGCGGGGGCACATGGAGAACATGGAGCGGATGACGGCGGAAAGAATGGGTGCCACGGCTGCACACCAGTGAGTTGTGGCTGGGACCTTCCATACGCTGCAGCACATCGTCATGGCATTGCATCCTCAAGGCCTTGCGCAGATGAATGCTGCTGCTGCTTCTACCTCCACACCTCCGGCCCCTGATGTGTCAGTGGCACACAGTGCGGCCGACATACCACCACCACCCACGTGTGAGGCACATGTGACATCAGAGGACGAAGATGCGGGTGAAGCAACCTTACTGGTACGGAGGAGGCAGTAGCATTCATCTCTGCCATATGGCCTGTTTCTGCTTGGTCCTGCCCTTTGCATCATCAACTTCCACTGTCCCCCGATGCACTCTGCGACACTCACCTTGGACCTCGACATGGACTGCCATATTCTGTTTGGTTGCAAATGACACTGCGATCAGACTGCGGACTGCACTCTTCCTCTTCCGTGGTACTTGTCATTCCCTGAAGGACTCTGGCTGGCCCTCCACGGGCCGAATACGTGAAGTGGGGTTTGCATGGCCCTGTACTGCTCAAGCTGCACCACTCTATTGGATGTGAATAAAACATTCTGTTTCGCACAGATGTGTCATGTCTTTGATCATTCAAGTATGAAAGTATGGATGAATGTAGGGTCAGTGATTCCCCCTTACGTCCATGTTGCTCATGTCGTGGGACTTGCGTCACAGGGTGCAACATTGTCGATTGCGGGCTGTGTGGCGCAGACACAGCAACAGAGACACACGCATCAGTTGGTTTCCTGTGCATCCCAGATATGAACCACGCCCAGACGCAAGGGATATTTGTTCACACCCCTACGCTGGCCTGGCATATGCCGAGCCAGATCACACGGCTTACTTTTAAAGGGGGGGACGACGACGCAACGTGTCCCAGTTCTTCTCCACTGCCTGAGGTGACATGGCTGCGTCCGCCTGCCATATGACGAGGCTCAATCAGATAGGGTCCATGACTTGCGTTGCACGGAGTCGGTGGCACTGGTTACACTGCGGCTGGCAAGGGCCTACCGCCACGGGACGGTGACTTTCTGTGCACTGAGGTAGGGGCACCTAAAGTGCTGAGCGGGTGTGCAGCCTTCGATGATGCCATGTGCACTGATATGATCTCTGCCACTGCAAAATCAAGACCCAGAATCAAGTGTGCGACCTGGTGGACTGCGGTGCGTGGCTGCATGATGTGGAGGCTGCCAAGGTCGCGGGCCCTGGGCTTGGAGTTTGCACTGGCACGTGGTGGGCCCTCTTGGAGACACGCCGGTGGCGGAAGGTGAGCAGTGAGGCCTGTGTGCGCAGGGGCGGGCAATCCCCGCTGGGTGGCGGGAGGGGCTGGGGTGCAGCAGCCTGTGTGAGCAGGGGCGGCCAAGCGATGTTGCCGTGTGCAATGATATGTACTCTGCCATCATTGGCTGTGGACTCTGTTTCAGATGAGGGACCTGGTGGACTGCAGTGTATACCGGCATGTGGTTGGAGACACACCGGTGGCAGCAGGTGAGCTGTGAGGCCTGGGTGCGCAGTGTCGGCACTATCTCCGTGTCTCTCTCTTCCTTTCACTGTCTCTCTCTCTCCCTCTCTTTCTCTATCTTTCTCTCTCTCACTCTCCCTCTCTTTATTTCACTGTCTCTCTCTCCCTCTGTTGCTCTCTCTCTCCTTCTCCCTCTCTCCCCCTTTCTCTCTTTCTCTCTCTCCCTCTCTTTCACGCTCTCTCTCTCTCTACATTTCTTTCTCTCTCTCTTTCTCTCTCTCTCTGTCCCTTGTTGTGCGCATGATGCACCTTCTTATCTTCAATTTTGTCTTGCAGGTTTTGACTTGCAGATTGTCCAGAGGAGACCCGCCATGACTCTTCCACTTATTGGTGTTGAGTTAAATTTGAATAAAATAATTATTTTTGGAATTCTAAGATGTATGAATGTTTTTCCTTTTCTGGGCACACATGAATGTTAATTGTTGTACTTGTGCGACATCAGGCGAATTGTTGTGTTCATGAATTTGTTAGGTAGATGTGAGATATCTCTGTCCGGGGGGAGGTCTGAGGGGGTGGGGGCCTGGGTGTGGTGGCGGTGGGTGTTGTGGCCCTCTTGGGGCTCCGAGCTGCATGATCAGTGGCTCCATGGCATCTGTTGTTCTTCAGTTGTGGCTCTGGGCTGGGCTCCCTTTCATGGTGCAGGTTGTCGTCCGACTTAACCCCAGGTAGGAGCAGGTGTTAAATCCCTGCTGCTAACGCGCCTTATCGCATGTTTTTGATTCTTATCGCCGATCTTGCTGGTCGTTGAGAATGTTGCGCAGAGGTGTTTCCGCGGGTTTTTGCATGGGAACGCCTACTCTGCAACTCATTAGCGTTAGTTGCAGGTGTCATCCGTGGCGATGTTTTTGCAGCTGCTATCGCAGGAAAACTGGTGATATCGGCTGTTAGCACCTGCTTGTGAATGGTGCGATGCATTTATCGCCACTTTGGCTGCGATAAAGTGCCGCTAACTCGGCGATAAGTCCTTGAGAATATGCCCCTATGTTTCATATATGCAGAAAAATCATTAAGAAACCAAGCAGCATCACAAGTACAGCCCCCCAAAAATCTGGCTCACCCCAAAATTCAAGGATTTATATTGCCATTTTTTTCATAGAGGAGCATTAGAACTGCAATGTCACTGTGGTGTGAGCAAAGTAATACCTTTTTAACAAATCAAATTGTAGAGTTTTCAAATCATCAGATAATCCCACTTCTTTAGCACTTACCCACTATATAAATATTGATTCAACCCCTCTGACCTAATGTCATCTAGAGGTGTCAGCTCAAACTAATTTAATAAACAACAGTGGGCCATTATGAATGAATGCAAACTACGTGCAAGTGTAAAGCCCTTGAAAGAAAATGTAACAGTAGGCTAGAGTGCCTTCTTTGAGAACAGTGTCATTCAGAAATAAACAAGTCCATTTCTTGCAGGACTACGTTCAACAGAATCCATTTTGGACAAGATGGCACTGAGGCCTACTTAGCATGTGCCCAGAAAACACAGTTTAACAAGTGACAGCATAATTGGTTCAACTGCATTAGCTTCATGTCAGTATACACTTGCAAATTCAGGTGCAGGTTAATTATGCACATTTTGAATAGGTGTGGGTGGAATTTGCAGAGTTTCATTCCATGGAATTCTGTGGAATTACATTACAATTCCCCTGAATTCTGCGAAGGGGCAGAGTGGGAACTGCAATGTGGAGTGCATACCCCTCAGTAACCTTACATAGTCATGTAAGGGTACTGAGGGGTATGAGGTGCACTCCAGTGCAGTGCATACCCCTTGGTACCCTTATATAAGTATGTGAGGGCACCTAGGGGTATGCACTGCACATTGCGGTGCCCACGCTGGCCCTTTGCAGAATTTCGTGGAATTTTAATGTAAATCTGCGGAGTTCCATGAAATGAAACTCAAATTCATCAGTTAAAATCATAGGCAGCGTAGTTTTAACAGAATCCAAGAATGGGGCTAACAATAATAATAGTTTAAGTCCCTGTCAGTACAGTTTAGAGAGTAGATGGGTACAGTGGAGCATGCCTAACTCTATATCTGCTAATGGGCAGATACACCATTGCTCGGGGATGCCCACTCTACCTAGTTTTTGTGGACTTATTCAGTGCCTTTGGCAGGGTTAATCAGTCAAAGCTGTGGCTTCTTTTTTAGAAATGGACCTTGAAGTAGCATGGGTACATTTTTTTTAAATTTGGATTGCAATCTTCCCTCTAAAGGGGAGCCATTGGAGAGCTCTCTGATGTGTTTCCTTTAGAAAAGAGGTGTGCCCCCCTTTTTTCTTATTTTGTACATAAATAAAACAACCTGCATCTGGTGAATAGTTGTGTTGATGTGCCCATGGTTAATGGCAAAACCAAACCTGCCTTCTTATATGCAGATTATGCAGTTGGGTTGGCCTGTACTCCCTGGGCATTGAGATACTTAGTGGTGGCATTTACTCAATTTATGACTAGATTAGTCTTAATGCCAATGTCTCCAAATCTCACATAATACATAATGTCCTGTGGCCCTATTAGTTCTAGCTTGCATACTTTTGTCATAGATAATGACAGGTTAGAAAATCTATGCCAACTACTCCTCAGTTCAAGTGAAAGAGAAATGCTTTTGTATGAGTCTTCTCTCTTTATCACATTGCACATCATATCACATGTGTCATGAGGAACTTACCCTCAAGTATTTAGAGGACCTTATCAAATTCGGCCCATTAATGCTGTTGATATTCATTCGGTCTAACCCCAAGGCTTCTCTCAATCAGTTAATCATTAGCGACTGTCTAATCTGTGATAAGGGTAAGAAAATCCCATTGCTATCATTTGTCAAAGAGAATTTACAGGAGTTGGGCCGCTCATCCTTGTTTGAAAACCCTTTCTCAATATGTAGGAAAGACAAGTTATGGGTCAAAACGACTTCTTTTTAGGACATGTATGCTTGCGAGGGAAGGAAATTAATTGAATAAGCCAACAGTGAGGCAATCACCCAACATTCAAACTTGTACTGGTATTGATCCTTATTTGAGGCTGGTGCCGGGTCATTGGGAAAGGGCATTACTATTTAGATTTAGATCCTGCACCATTGGTAGCTTATGGTGTTTCTCCCTAAAGCAATACAGTAATTCCAATATTTGATACTGTCCTTGCGATGGCATCTCTAGCCAGACACTTTTGCACTTTACCTTTTCCTGTAAATTTGATCAAATTTTTAATAAACCTTTTTGTTACCTTTATTAAGAAAATATAATTTTAAAAACTGTAAACTGTCCCTATGTACTTAACAGATGC
Organism: Calotriton arnoldi; assembly: GCA_963921515.1. NCBI lineage: Eukaryota > Metazoa > Chordata > Amphibia > Caudata > Salamandridae > Calotriton > Calotriton arnoldi. The sequence goes on along the minus strand of CAWUFW010010027.1, from coordinate 407,343 downwards.
TTAAAGATGATGCTGTTGCTTCACTGATGGGTCTATTTTAAAATCTGTTGTTCGTTGCTGCAACTAGATGCTTTTTTAATTGATTAATGATGTTTTTAAGCTTTCTGTACTTTTTATGAATGTCTGTGGGATCCGAAATAAAGATTTCCTGACTTGACTTGAATAAACGTATTAATCAAATATATAAGAAGTACAATGCAATGTAATAAAGACAACATTTATGTCAAAAAACAAATTAAAAATATTTAAAATATTTTCAGTTACAACACTTCCCAATTAAAAATATTCAAAATATTTCCAATTAAAACATTTTCCATAATAATATTGTTACATTAAAAAGTAAACAGAGAACATAAAATGAATAAAGTAAAAAATATAAGTTAATTAGCACAATTGAAAAAATATATAACTTGACCAACCAGTTAACAATTAATTAAAAAAGAGCAATTAATTAAAATAACAATTAACATACATGATTCATTATTAATAAAATACACAAATTAAATTTGAAATAATTATAACTTAAAAGTGATAATGGACATATTAAAACCTTTCCCTACCTAATCCTTTACAGCTGACCAACGCACTAAATATCAATTTCTAATTACATTTTAAAAACGTATTACATATGCAAAATATATTAAAACAAATTACACACAAATATTATTACAATACCAATAATTAATAGTTCTGAAATATCTAGCATTCTTTAAAGTTATTAAAAATTATAGTATGTACAACTATATGAAAAATATCATATACAACTTTGTTAAACAAACAACATTAAGTAATTTTAAAAAACATATTCTTTCCTTTGTTATTAAGTTCCACGATATGTTTGGCATCACAATACACTTACCACGCTATTTGAGTATTTTTAATCTGATGTTTTGGCTGACTATCAACACCAGCAGAAAAAGAATAAGAAGAACAAGAAAAGCAAGAAAAAAGAATGTAGTACTGACCAGGCTTGGAGAGAAAGAAAGGCAGAAGAGATAGAAAGGGTGAAAGAACGTAAGGTGAGAGATGGGGAACTAAGGAGATGGTGAGAGAGAATACAAGAAGAAAATGAATTTGGGAGCGAGAACAATTATTTACAAGGAGGGAAAGAAGGAGCAGAAAAAGAGAGGTAGTAACAGTGTGAGAGACATAAATGAAGAGAAATACCAGAGAGCAGTAGCGGCTCGTGGAGGGAGTGCTGCGGGCAGTGGGGCGGGGCGGGGGAGGAGCAGGGTGGGGGGTAGTAAACTATGGCATACGGCCGAACAGAGGTAAGTTAACAAATAAATAAATAAAACGAATTTCATTGCGCGCGCTGCATCGCATTTGGCAATGCAGCGCGCGCAACAAAATTCGTTTTATTTATTTATTTGTTTACTTACCTCTGTTCGGCCGTATGCCGTGGTTTACTACCCCCCACCCTGCTCCTCTCCCGCCCCGCCCCACCGGCCCACAGCACTCCCTCCACGAGCCGCTACTGCCAGAGAGACATAGAGGACATCGAAACATCAAGAGAAAATGTGACATGGGAGCAAAGAAAACAGTAAGACAGATGAGAATAGAAAAAGGCCCAGGGGAGGTGAAAGGAGAGAGCGAGAGAGAAGGTTCGATAGATTCAAGGAGAAATACAGCCAGGGAGCAAGTTGGAGAAAAAAAGGCGAAAAATAGAGAAGGCAAGGAAAGGGAAACAAAGATGAAAAAGAGAGAGAGAGATCAGAAGAGAAAGAGTGGAGAGAGAGCTAATTATAGATGGAGAGAGAGACAGTAGAGGGGCAATTTAAGTGAAGCAGATTGAGAGAGAGAGTTCCTGAGATAGAAAAATTACCAGAAAGAGGGAAATAGTGAGATTTTACGGACTATTTAAAACACTGGTAAACTGCTGTTGCAGGTCTTATGTGCTTTTAAGCCAAAAATGTGGCTGTTTTCCAGATAAGTTCATTGGAAAGCTATGCCAAAATGTCTTGTAAAGTAGTCTTTAAATTCCTATCAAGTTATTTCCAGTGCGACTTGATCCATCTACTTCAAATGCACCATAGCCCAGTACATGGTGTGATCAATGTAACTAGCCCAATACTGACACACTCACACAGAGTCACACACACACACAGACCCCTACACACAAAATATATCACTCTCATAGGCACATTAAGGGACAGAAACACTACAGTACTGAGTACTGAGGTAGGCACATTTAGAAGCAGGTACATGTAGGACTAAGAAAAACCACATACAAAGACAGACACAGATTTTCACACATATAAATAGCCACATGTGCCGGCTTGCTGGCACAATCACTTGCAGGTGCAAATATATTGAGTACTGGACATGACAACTCATAATTGTAATTGTATCTGAAGTCAGATGCACAGTTGCCTTACATTGGGACAGATTCACAGTAGTCCTTATGTGTAAGGGAAATAATATCACAGGAATACTCTTTAAGGTACTCTTACATGCCTTTGTGAATTAGCCCCAAAAGGTCCAATGCCCTATTGGTAATAGTGCAAAAAGGACAAAGGGACACATGCATCAAGCATTTTTGTCTTTGCAAACGGGCTGATTCGATAATCGGCCCATTTGCGAATGGAAAAAATGATTTTCAGATGCAGCAAACCCTATTTTGTGATTCGGTAACCTGTTACCGAATTGCAAAATGGGTTTGCGATTCGCTATTAGGAAGGGGCGTGTTTAGGGCGTCCCTTCCTAATGCCGAATCGCATCGGTATGTAGGAATGTTTTGTGGCCGAAGTGTGGTTGCAAAACATTCGCATTTAACCACCTACTTTAAGTAAGTGGTAACCCATTCCCCTTTGCGAATGTTTGTAACAGCGTTTTTTCAGAGCAGGCAGTGGTCCCACGGACCACTGTCTACTCTTAAAAAATGAAAAGAAAACTTTTCATTTTTGTTTTAGAAACGCATCCTGTTTTCCTTTGAGGAAAACGGGCTGCATTTCCAAAACAAAATTGCTTTATTTAAAAGCAATCACAGACATGGTGGTCTGCTGACCCCAGCAGAATCGCAAAAAGTGTTCAACACACTTTCATGCATGCCGTTTTGCGATTTCCTAATTGCGTATCGCAAGGATGCGCAATTAGGAAATCGCAAAATGGTTTCTTCATGCATCTGGCCCAAAGTGCTTTCTATCTGAACTAATTGTCTGAGACAGTTCCTATTTATTCCCATTTGAGAGCTCAAAAGTGTGTACAGCAAGTATTAAGAGTACTACTCTACATAAAAACTGCGTATGTGAATATGCCCCTGTGATTTTAAAATGCACGAGTGCTCACCCACGCAAAGTGATCACAGCCTCAGTTCTTTTCATGTTCAGAGTAAGTGCCACTACTAATTATTTTTCTATTTTGCACGAGGCATTCATTTGCTGTGTGAAGTGCCAGGAATAAGATTTACTCAATTTCTGTCTCTTTAAATTGATTTTAAACAAGAAAAATAGAGGTAAACTGAAAGAAACTATGGGTGCCACATTGCTCTTGCCAAATAACTTCAGTGGAAAATAAACCAGAGAGTCAGATGAATAAATCATATGTGTGCATAAAAGGCGAACATTATTATAGCTGCTTCTTGTAATGAGCGATGCAGTAAAGCCAACTTGTTGAATGAGGAAGGGTGTCATTTTAAGTCTACAACAATGCACACTGGAACAATTCTTGGACGAATTTAGAATATGCATTAAGTGCATATGAAAGATGCAGAAACGGAAATGCCTGGACTTGAATTCCTCTACAGCAGTGATTTATTTTAGTGCAGGGACTCAAACATTTTGTTAGGAGCCCGCCACATGTTTCACAGAATGCTAAGGTTGCCAATACCAACGCTGCCTAGTCTTGATTCCACCTCATGTCTTCTTTCACCCTCCAATTTTATTTCTTTGTCTCCTTCTTTCAGATTCATTTCCATCCCTTTGTTCTCCCTTTGTCACTGTTTTCCTGTCTTTCTCTTCCTACGTCTTTCTCCATTTTTGCATTTCTCTCTCTTCCTCTGAGCCAAAGCCCAATGATAAGAAATGAGTTCCTGTCCAAGTAATTGACACTGCTGACCACACCTATCCTCATTACGTGTGGCCTCTTAATTACAAAGTGCCCAGCAAGAGCAGTTACCATCAGGGTTTATTTTCTTTCATTTAAGTGAAAGTCCGGTCCAAAATGAGTATTTACCACAGGAATCAGAAATGTAATTACCAATTAGGGCCCGATTATGATGTCGGACGGACCTGAATCCGTCCGACATCGATTCGGCACTGGGACCGACTGACCTTCTGTCGGCGGCCCCAACACAGCAATTAGGATGCGACCAAACACTGTTCGGTCACAGTCCTATTATTTACAATGGGAGCATGCATTCCGATCGGAATGCATGCTCTCATTTTAAAGAGAAGAGGTGCATTTCATTCCTGCACCCCGTGTCAGGCACCTCAAGGTGCCTGGAACGTGGTGCAGGGATCAACAGGGGTGCTCCCTCGGCCACCATCCGGAGGCCTTGCACCCATGGGGGCCCTGCTGGGGGCCCTCAAAGTTGACTTACGATAGCCTTTCTGTGTCTGAAAGGCCAGCACAGAAAGGCTGTTGGAATCCGACATTGTAATCCCTCGGGCGGAAAGAGCCGCCCTTGGGATGACAGGAAGCTTTCCGAATGGCAGACCGGCTCTCCGAGCCCATCGGAAGCCATTCGGAAATCCAGTTTGGATTCATTTCCGACTGACACCATCCAAATCGTTCGGTCAGAAATGATTCCAAACTGCTGATTACGATGCCGTAGGAACTGCTCCGACCAAGGGTCGGAGACGATTCCTACGGCATCATAATCGGCCCCTTAGTGTGCCAATTCCTAATTTTTTATTGGATAAGTTCACAATGTGATTGTAGCAAGAATACTGTTTTGGAATTAATGGGCTTCTTAGATGTAAGAATTGAAGTTTCCTGTTTTATTTAAGCCCAGTTTGGATGAATTCATGTAGTCGCCTGACATTGGTGCGTGATACAGTATTACTGGAAATAGTAGGGATTGCTGGTAAGTGATTATGCGGACCTTCCTTAACTTCCTTTGTAAAGGTTGTATTGGGATTTTATTGTATACCTTTAAACAAATCATCCAACAGATAAATGCAGAAACCTTGGTAAGTGGTCCACAATGCATATCAATAATCTTAAGTATGTAATTTTACAATGAAATCACACTATGTAACAATACTTTATGGCCTAAATTACGAGTGTACCTAGTAGGGTACATAATTTTTGCATCCAGAAAAATCAGTCACCGAGGTGTTCAGAATTTATCAGATGTGATAAACTCTGACTCACTCAGAATCTGGGACTAGGCCTGCCAATTCTGTAACTATATAATGCATAAATTCAAGTATACTAGCCTACATTCCAACTTTCTATATTTTTCAGTGCTCAACCCCACAACATGCTTTCTTGGAAATGTTCTGATATGACCCTACTTCATTTTTGCCAACTGTACTTTAGATGTCACCGGAAGAGTGAAAGACACTATGATCTTACAGTTGGCATAATTGGTCCCAGTGCTTAATTTGTAAGACAGTAAGTACCAGTGGCCCAAGGCACTTTATAGGAGTTCACTCCAGCTGGCACCACCAACAGCCCGGCCATTGCTGCAGAATGCCAGTACTAGCATTACTTATGTGCTAGACTTATCATTTTTAAATAAACACAGTGCTGATGAATTCAGCTGAAGAATAAACACACAGTGCCACCATGTGATGTAATCCCATTATAGGAGCCTGTGTTTAGAAATAAGTGCCGGGACAGAACACCGGAAAACACCAACACAAATTTAGAACTGATGAGTCCACATGGGTGTTCAGTTTTCGGTAGTGCTTGATACTGGTGGTTGTTTGTTTTTAAGCACTTACAGTTTCATCAGCTATGGCCAAGGTCAGTGGCGGCTGGCACGGATCGGGGGTGGTGAGACAGGGAAAGGGGGGATGGGGGAGAAATAAAAATAATAAAAACGTACCTTATCTCCGCCGCATCTCTCCAGTCTCTCCTCAGCATCAGGACTTGAATCAGGAAGCACCCAGGCTCCCCTGACCAATCACAACGCTGCAATGCAGCTTTGTGATTGGTCTGCGCGCTGTGGTTCGGTGCTCCGCCAGGGAATGGGGGCCTGGCCATGTTCCCCATGCAGGTTGTAATGCAGCCTGTGTGGAAAAACATGCAAAGTGCGCATGACTGTTTAACCGGCCTGAGAGGGCCAGCCAAGCATTCATGAGTACTTGGAGTGGGCAAACTACTTCTCCCCTGCCTTGCTCTGAGAGCAGAGCAGCCCCGCCCGCCTGCCCGCCACGCCGCAAAGCAGCAAAAACAAAGAAAATTATAATAACATTCAGTTATTATCGTTTTATTTTTCCTTTAATTACACTGCTTAAAAGCAGTGGGTCGACACTCCTCCGCCTTAGCGGTGGAGCTGTCACTGGCCAAGGTAACTGGAAAATTATGATTGAGCAGCTGCTGAGTTTTCTATGTGAATATATGCATTTGACACAGTTGTATAATCCATCATCTGCTTCAACATGTCGTTTCTAGCTAAAACAGATCTAACAGTTTTTAAATACCTTCACATGGAGTTGATTTATGAGCCAAGCACTTTACTAGAGTTCATATGTCACCATCAGCCATTAATTACTATAGTCAGTTGTTAAAAGAGTTGCCAATGTTGCCCAGATGGTGTAAACATCCCCATTGGATGGACTAGGTTTTTGCCTGCGCCAGTCTGTTTCCTCCAGGGTCAGTTCACTCCATCTAATATATTAATTTACCCCTGCGACGAGTCGTCACCACAGACCCTACTTCATTTTGGTTTTTGAAAATTCTGGGGCATATTATCAAGGATTAGCGATATTTATCGCTAACCGCGCTTAGCGTGTTTTTTGTTAACGCCGCCTATCGCTGGAAATTACCGCTGAGATAACACCCTATTAGTAAGGTTTATCTCCATAGCGATAATATTTCCAGCGATAGCGGCTAGCGAGAATATCGCTGGAAAACCAGCGATATTCTCGCATTAATGCTAAGGTGGATTCAGCATTAGAATCCACCTCCTATACTTTAAACAGGTAAGTCGTCCTCACTAGCAGGTGTTAGAATCTAGCGATAAACGCGCTTAGCGCAAATTATTATATCGCTTCGCCTGCCTTGCTAATAGGGGGTAGTGGGATTAGCGACTGTTTTCAGTCGCTCTTAGTAGGGAACGCCTTCCTTGCATGTCATTAGCGATAATTATCGCTGACATGCAAGGCGATGGTAAACGCGGCCTCTAACGCCTGAAAGCTGTCGCTAATGCCTGTTAGCGACAGCTTGCTAATAGGGCGATAAAATTATCGCCCTTGATAATATGCCCCTCTATCTTCCCCTCACCAGATGGTTTTTACTTCCAATATTACGCAAATACAGGCTTAGTAAATGCAGAGTCGCGCTAATTTTCCTGCACCAATTGGGAGATTATTCCACCTGTAAGGCAGTGGGCTCCTTTTTAAAGAACGTTCTTTATTTGCGCAAGTCTATGTTGTTTTAGTATATGATCCACTGGCCATCTTCTTATGCACTTCTGGTTATTACTGCCATTTTCCCTACTCCTGTTGAAAGAGCGCACTTTATCTTCATTTATTCATTATGTTTTATCATATGATTCATCGGTCTCACCGCTTTATGATATCTGCTGCTATTGTAGGACATTCTAACCTCGAAAAGAGGTGACCGTATCTGAATTGATAATACTGTAAGCACATGTGCGTGCTTTTTTTTTTTTTTTTAATGTTGTCTACTCTCATGAATTATTATATTTTGAAACTGAATCTTGTTTTTAATGTGTGCTTCTTTTTGGATATGGATGACCATATCTGATGTTTTTAGGTTTTTGTGCATGTTTTTATACATTTTTGGATTTAAGGTCTTAACAATGTATTGTGTTTTTTATCATGTATCCTTTATGATCTGTTGTTCATGAGATCGAACAAAGACATTTTGAAAGTGAATAGTACTATGCTGTTCCATGGAACAGTTTTTTAATGGAAAGAGGTTATTCAAAGGTGCAGCGTAATTTGTGTTTAATTGCCACATACTATAGTCAACTCTGTCCCATAATTTTGTCCTTCACTGCGGCCTACGTCCAGTGGAAATGAGACAGAGGAGGATAAAGAGATTTTCCTTAAATTATTAAATCTGATCAAGTTTTGAAGGTAACGTTAGGGTACCATTCATTTCCATTCAATATTCAGTTTACATCCCGATGGTGGGACCAGTAAAGTCACTTTTGTATCATGGATCTCAAGTGTGTGGATTCACCCTGAGTATGTTGCACAGCAGTACATCTAAATACAACATGTAGCAAACCTTGTTTTTTGATTGGCAGGCATTCTTTATTCTCACTCCTTACAAAGTGAGATAACCTACAAAGTAACAAATTCATAGGTTTTTATTCTCTCTTAGGCGTAGATGGTGAAAAAACGTTCAGCAAATACCCTTGCTGAGAAAACCCATGAAATGATGACCAATTATGATCAGGCCCATTCAAATTATGCCATTCTGCAGCTTATAATTATGAGTTTGCCGCAACTGTGACATAATCTGATTTTGTTTTTAGATCAAACAGTTAAAAGTTACTAAAAACTCAACCATATGTGTTTCCATGCAGTGGCAGTCTTTTGCCACGGAAACGCAGTTATCTTTTCAGTTGCTGATTGGTGTATTTAGGTGTTGAACTACGAATGTTGAGTTGAAACTTTTGCACAGACAGCGTTAACGTATGTAATAATGATAAAATAGCGACTACAGCCTCAGAATGTACCGCATTTCACCCTCTAATTTGCCTTTTAATGCTGCATGATATAGTCAATCCTGCTGCATAATTTGGTCCTACCATGCTGCATAATGCCAGTGATTATATGACCCAATTGCAACCAGGATGGGTTTATTACTTAGGAGACATAAAGGTATATTTCCTTGTTACGCCACTTTAACACCTTCCCTGGGGAGGCGTAGTAATCTGACGCATTCCAAGGTTTACGAAACCTTGTAAAACTGAGAATGCATCAGAATACCCCTTTCAGTCAGAGTAATCAGTGAAAGGGGGCCTTATTTACAAGGTCATGAAAAGCCACGCAGGGTGGCTTTGCGTGACCTTGTAAATACGGCTCAGCAATGGTGCGCCAATGGAACTTAAAAAAAAGCGACGATCCAGTGGCGCAGTGGCCTGGTAAATATGCCCCAAAATGTATGTATTCGAAGAAACGTTCCAATAATCTCCTAAAATAAATAATACATTTGCCTGTTGGTACATTTAACACCCAACTGCATTTATTTAGCTGCAAAATGCACAGGCATGTGTATTACAATGACTGTAAAGTTTACCACCAGGTGGTAGTTACCCAATCAGGATTTATCACCAATGGTGTTTCCAAACCGCACACAGGATTGTGTAATTACAATACCATTGTACAATAATCCTGATGGGACACTAATGTTGACAGAGCTCTGTTTTATTGCTGGTGGTAATTTGAACGAACTTCAAATGGCTTTGTGGGAGTTATAGGTGCTGACAGATGTTTTAGATCCTAAAATTATCAGTGTTTTCTGGCTTCAGACATCCGGAGGCATGTCACACTTAAGTCAGGAGTAAATCACACCTAGTCGCCATACACCCCTTTCCCCACTACCCTGCCCCCAACTGCCTCTGAATTGAAATCTAGAGCTGGATCACAAAAGATTTTTGACAGGCGCTTTTTCAGGTCTTAGGTGGGAAGTGAAGGCAGTTCTTGCCCCAAACACCTTTTACCACCACATTTTGAAAACAGGATACTGGAGGTGTTAATATGTAACTAGAAAATGTGCACATATTTGTTATGTGGCATTTTCTTGTTGTGGTGGTGTGTTCTGTTTTTGTTTGTGCTTCTCTGTATTTGTGCTGCATGATTGAAACGTGATGTTATATTATGATGTGGTTGTTGTGTTGTGTTCACTTTTGACTGTTTTGTTTTTATGTGCCCTGTTATGTTCTAATTATGTTGTTATATTGCTTTCTATATGCTATTGTATTATGTACGGCTATTTACTTTAGACAAGTCAACAAATGTTGCTACATTTCAGCCAAAGCAAACATTCCTTTCACTTTACTGTCACAAACAACCATTTACCACTGTCTAAGAAGGTAAGATAGACCAGGCTCTTCAACAACATGAAACACAAGTCAGCTCAAAACAGTAGCAGAGACTGGGGCAGATTTACAAACACTTTGCCCTGAGAATGTGTCACAAAAGTGATGCAAACCAGGGCAAATATTTTTGGGGATTTACTTTCTAGAGCAAAGCTTGTTTTGCACTGGAAAGATGCCTCAAAGTAACACAAAGTAGCGCTTTGAACTGCTTTATGTTACTCTGCGTCAAGCGACATTCCATTAGTGGCACATGGGCATTCCCGAGCAACCAACCATGGTTTTTGATGCAAAACCCTATCTATTAACAATAATAGACAGGGCTTTGCAGCAAAAAATAATGCCACTTGGAAGCAGGGGTAAAAGGAGGAATGTTTTTATTTCTCCTAACTTTTACGACTTGCAAGCGTGCTGCACTTCACAGCACACATCCACAGTGGAAAAGGTTTTCAAGTTTGTCTAGGCACAATATTTACCAAACCTATGCTAGACATCACGCGCATGATGCTCTGCAGCATAATTCTGTGCCAGTGCTAGGGATAGAGCAGGACAGTGCCTACCTCTGTAGATATGGTGCTCTCTTCCACTCTCACTGTCTGGGCTTTAAGTGGGATGAAAAATGTGTGTGGGGGGGTCTCAAAAAGGGGCATGGACTATGTAGTTATAGACATGGCTTAAACACATAAACTAAATTTATTTTATTTGTTTGCAGGTTTTTATAGTGCAAACTCGACCCAAGGTATTGGAGCGCTCCACATGAGCACCAGTCGCATTACACAAGGACACATTCATTTTTGGTAGGTGCAGGGACGTTAAGTGATTTGCCCAGAATCACAGGATGTTGAGCTGACGCTGAGACTCATATCTCGTTCCCCGGCTCCAAAGTCGGCAGCTCTGGTCGTTATTCCACATCATAGTGTGCCACCCGACATGTATTTTGGGGTCTCTCTGTGCTTTCTGATATTGATATAACAGAATAACTGGCATGCACCTAAATACAGCCTGGCCTATTGGCTTTGTCAGGGGTTGTCTCTGTGAGCTCTGCAGAAGCCAGGGATTGGCTGACCATGTATTCTGAACACCTTTTTGACCCACTGACAAGCACTGTGACAAACTCGCACTGCCTCCATCCTCAACTCCAGAGCTTTCAACCGTTGTCATTATAAACACCTGGAGCTGACCCAGTTCAATGCATGCACTATACCAGAGTAATACTGCACGAACCCCCCTCCCCCCCCCAAAAAAAACACAACATCCTGAGAATAGCTAACACTCTAGTGGAGTGCAAGATTCTGTAAAATATGTGAAATATAAGCGGAAGCTAGATCACTGACATGGATTACTTGAAAATGAATTACATTAATTGTTTATAATCATCAGTAAAGTTAAGGACACGAATATACGGCCGGATAGGGACCCGTTTCAATGTCCATTCTAAAATGCTACTGAATCTGAGACCCGGAGGGACCCGGTCCACTTAAAGCTCTGCCCCTGTCATACAATGCAACAGCGCTGCGTTCCATTCACTGCTTCAAAATCTGGGCCCACTTTATGATATACGGCCGCTAGTCTCAAGGTTGCTCTGCTTTAAATACACATTTAAACATTCTAGTCATGCAGTACTCACAGGCCTGTCCACAATATCGGCGGCTGGCCGCTTGTTTCTGCTTTGTTCCCGCTCGTGGTTCTCATTGGCTGATGAAATTGCACTTTCGTGGGCTTCCCTTGGAGGATTTACACGCGCTGCTGCGCTGATCACTGTAATCACACAGAGAACCCACAGGGCCGTCAGCCAGCGAGCCATATCCGTCACCTGCTCAAGCGGGAGCTAGAATGAACACCCTTCTAGGATACAGACTCTGTTTCACCAGGACCTCGCTTCCTTTACTTAACTTTATTGGGAGACTTTCGGTGCTACGCCTTTTAATTATGAAATCCTCCGCCTCCACCTCCAGTGAATACCTGCTTCTCCCTGAAACTTTCCAAGAATCTCAGAATAATTGGCCCTTTCTAGGTGTGTCAACAGAGGCTGAGCTCTTCCATTGTCACGTAATGAAACCACTGAGGTGTGATTAATACTTGAGCATTTCTAGTTTGGAGTTTTTGTTCAGCAGATCAACAAACAATACAGCTAAGATTAAAAAAAAAAAAAAAAAAAAAGCCTTAGATTTTTCTGACAGGTGAATCAGAGAGGAAAAGTAAGAGGGGAAAATAGAAAATGGGTTGGAACAAGGAAGTGAAAGGAGGAAGGGGGTAGGTAATGCTATGTCATTAGTTAAGATTATAAAGTTTAATCCTGAGTACCAGTGTGATCTGTGGATTTGCTGTCACTCCTTTTGGGGGATTAACATCCTTTTCTAAGATGGTGGTTGAAAATCTGTCTTACTGAGGATTTTTCGTTACTGGAGTTACTCAAACGCTGTCTCTGCCTTGTAAGATAAAGGTGGAGAAACATTTCTGTGTAAGATTTGCCAATGTCCCTCGATGTTGCTGGACATTCTGCCTACATACAAAGGGCACAGAGAATGCCCAACACATTTGTGGTACCTTTTCAATGCCCATGAAGTGCTCTCCCTAAAATGCTACGAGGTAAATATGAGCATTTTTACAACACTATACATTTTCTCTCTATGCCCACACCATGACTACTGCCGCGCTTCATGGAGTTAACTCTGCCTAACACATTTTCGAAGCATTGAGCTGAGCAGGTGTGGAGCAATTTGAGATGCAAGTCAGCAGAGCAGAAATGGTAAATGAGTAAACAAAGGTGATGGTATGTGCTGGGCTGAACACCCAAATTTAAGATAAATATTGTTAATTGAAAGATTTATATAGATTTGTTAAAGTATCAGAATGTGATTGGAAAATCAAGGACTTTTTACTTCAATAATACTCCATATTTAATTTAAGATAATTGAGTTTATTGACACACAAATTGCTCATCATATGTGCTATTAACGTCTGTCATTTAAAACTCTTAGAATATATGTGCGCTGTACGGCGCTAAATACAAATTATTACTGTAGTTGTAAAGAGAGAGGTTGTAGCCACCTTGAAGGACATTGCAGTATTTTGCACAGCACTCTGAAGCCCAGTTCACGAGCCCGGCAGCTGAGCAGAGAGTCCCAGGCCCCTTTAGACCCCCTCCTTCCCTCACTTCCACTTTGCAGTAGTGGGAGTTTCCAGCCTGCGGCAGGGGACCTTCCTGACTTGGCTGGCGAGAGAAGAGCCCTTACCTCAGCCAGCGCCGCGCAGGCATCAGCCACTCTGAACTCCCGCCCCCTCCCGCAGAGCAGCCTCCCCTCCTACTGCAGCCCGCTGCTTCCCATGCCTGCCCAGGCCTCAGGCACTCCATGCTCCAGCCAGCGGCAGAAGGGATCCCGCCGGGAGAATGGGCTCCCTCACAGAAGCAATGGAGCTGAATGGCAGGCACACGGGGCAAGAGGGCTTGGACCCGCCGGAGGAGGAAGAGGTACGGGGATGGAGGGAGCGGGAGCCGGGGGATGGTGGTGGACGAGATCCAGTGTATGGTGGTCAGTCGTGGCCGGCAAGACGGGCGGGAGGGGGGTTTGCAAGACGGTAATCACAATAAAATAAAAAACGTACCTTCCTCCGGGTCACGCGCCGCCGCCTCAGCTCCTGCTGCTCCTGGCCGGGTCTGCGTTTAACCTGGGCAGCCTCCCTCCCACTCCCCTCATTCAATCACCACGCTGCAATGGCAGTGTTGTGATTGGTGCGGTGCAGCGGACAGCGCCCCAGCCGGGCGCCTGTAGAGGGGCCATTTTCTCTATGTAGGCTGCATGCAGCCTACATAGAGAAAATGTAGAGTGCGCATGACAGCTTTGGTCGGCCCCAGGGCCGACCAAACAGTCAGTGCCCACAACAGTGGGCAAGCCACTCCCCCTTGCCCTCGAGCAGGATCGCCCACCTGCCCGCCCCCAACCAGGCACTTCTGCTTTCTCGCAGTGCGAGAAGCAGAAACATGAAATGGTAGTTTTACCATTTTATGTTTCTGCTTCTCGCATTGCGAGAAAGCAGTGGGGCGACACCCCCACGCCCCAATGAAGGAGCCGCCACTGGGCACAAGATCAGTGGAGGCAGCAGTGCAAACTGTATCTGAATAGGGGCTGAAGGACACTCTTAAGCTGACCTACGTGCCTGTCTACATTACAGTCAAAACAATGTGTTTTTAGTGGTCTTTCTTGGCATCCATCATGAAGGACATTAGGGCTTCCCCAGCACTCCCTGACTGGGGGCCCATTCAAACTATCTAATGTTGGATTGATGGCATGCAATTTACACTCCAGGAAGGCTCTTCCTGTGTTGGACAGCATCTGCTCTGGTGCTGCTAAGACTGTGGTCCCCTTTGCACTTCTATTCAGCGTTCCTCGGCTCCCCTCAGCTTTGCAGTGGTATATGAATGAGTGACTGGAACAAGTTGGGACTCAGAAAGGGATATTTATCCCTTCTATGCCAGATATATGACAAGGTGGGTGGTTGCACCATTCTGAACCTGTCACTGATTTGATTGAATAACTCCTTCAGTTCGACTAGTGAGATTCAAATTACAAACTTCTCAGGTGCTGAACTGCTCTAGAAAATTCTCTGTGTTTTTATATATTGTCTTTCTTAAGCGCATAAGGCAATTACTTTCATGTGTGCAGGTCCTGAAAGACACGTGGTGATGACTTTGAAACTGAAAGAGTTCTGGGTAATATGGACAGCTGCCATCTAGCATGTTTTTTAGCTTCAATGATCTCCTCAGGCCTCAGATTAATGCTTTAAGACTTACACTAATCAAATGTGATTTTATCAATAGTTATTATTTTTCGATGATCATAGAGGGTGCCTTGGCTGAAGATAATTTGCGGGACTAAGAAGCAGCTAGATGAAGACAGCAGCTCTCTGTGGGAGAATTGTTCTATCAGCCAAATGTCAGCGTGTTTTAGTATTGGGCCCGAAGAAAAGACACTTCTTTAAAAAGATACATTTTTATAATCTGCTTGATCTCAAATAAAGTTCACCCCCTTCCAAGCAGTAACAGACACAATGATCTCTGAAACATTTGCAATGTAGTGTCAATAAAAGCTAGGAAGTTGCACATCAATTACTGATGTGGGCTTAGGTTAGCTGCTTGATCCTGGCAATGCCTTTTTTTGGGATCTGTAATATGGACTGTGAGCCTGAGAGCGCCGAGGAATCCAAGATGGCGCCGGGAGGGCGACAGCCCCACAGGGAGGTCAGCGCTACAGCTCCGACCGGTGGAGGCAGGGTGACGTCGCCGGAGGAGGAGGAGGAAGGCGTGAAATCAGGTGTGTGGCGGCGGTTGGAGGCAGGCGCGGGAAAGAGGAAGAAGACGGCGGAAGAAGGTACAGGACGGGAAGGAACGGGGAGCCAGAGGTGCTTTATCGGAGCAAGGAGGAGGCATCCCGAGGACCAGAGGACGGAGGAGCCGAGCCAAGGAGGGAGGAAGCCCCAACACACACCGCGCTAGTATCCGGTCGTCCCCAGGAGAGACAGGACGCCGCGATACCCACCACTACGGTCCTGGAGGACCGTAGCTCCAGGCAAGTGTCCCTTTTATCTTCCTGGAGGAGGTTTACGGGGAAGGGCATAAAGGGTCTTTGGCCTAAGTGAAGGGAGGGCACCATTATTTGCAGTACCCCAGCACTAGAGACCTTTACTCTTTCACTCCTCCCTCTTTGTTTTCCCTTGCACTGTTCCTCGGTGACCAAAAGATCTTGGTGATGGGTGAGCACACTAGTTACAAATACCATAAGAGTTGAATCTTGACGGTATTGTATTTTCTGTTTGCCTTTTGGGGACGCCGGTTCGGGTTGTGATTACCGGAGGAGTACGGGTCTGAGGAAGAAGGCCATACCAGACGATTAAGTTGAAAATCCTTGTCCCGCGTTTGGAGGACTCCTTATTCTCTCTGCTTCTATGAGTTTTCCCACATTCATCCTACCTAGAGACTGGCAGACCTGTGATTGACAATAAAGTTCTTATACTATTCCCTCATACAACCCAGTGTGCTCTAGCCTTACTAGAATGGGGCGGGGAGAAGGACCACAAAGCATTACAGTGGTGTCAGAAGTGGGATAACTGTCATCTGAGGAGTAAAGATGACCCAACCTGTGACAGTACAGGACATAATCACCCAACTAGCGGAAGGACAGAGACACTCATATTTGGTTCTAGAGCAACAGAACCAGAATGCCCAGAAGGAAAGGGAGTCCTTTCACGCGGCTCTGAAGGAGCAAGCTGTCATACTAACTGCCAATCAGAAGGTGCAAGACACGGCGATACTGCGCCTTACCGATGCCATCTCTAGTGCTAGGGTACATCCTAATGTCCCCGGAAGCGTTCTACAGATGTTTCAGGAGGGGGAAGACCCAAACTACTTCTTTACCAACTTTGAAAGGGTGGCTACCACCGCTACCTGGCCTCCGGAAAGGTGGAGTCAGTATATAGCGCCATTGTTATCAGGAGAGTTGCAGGCAGCGTATCAAGCGGCTAATCCAGCCGGGGTAACACCTTATCAGGATATAAAGAAGGCTATCTTAGAGAGACTGGGATGTGACCACGAGTATTATAGGACTCGCTTCCGGAAGGAGAAGTGGGGAGCTGGGGACAACCCCAGAGTACTTTTCTATCAGATAAGAGACTTGGGAAACAGGTGGCTTCAACCTCATTCCTCCTCCATGGAGGAAGTCACAGAGCAAATATTCCTAGAGCAATATCTGGAGGCCCTGCCTTGTAACGCGAGGGCATGGGTGAAACAACATCCCGGACTGACCATCCAATCCGCCATTGAATTAGCATGCGCCTATCATAGGTCCCCAGACTTTAAAGTACAGACAGGGAGGGCGCCTATTCCTTTTCCGAAACCTACCTCCAAACCCCCAGTGGAGGGAGAAAAACGACCTTTTTCCAACACTAGGACAATCCCTAAGGTCCTTTCGAGGCCTGCTCAACCAGCTCACATGGGACCCCAATGCTTTAGGTGTGCAGAGTGGGGGCACATATCACGCAATTGCCCTTTGAACATGGATAGTGCAGAACCTATGGAGGTGGGTTGGTCCCGGGGTAGGGTGTTAGTCACAGGGATACCTAGGCAGAGGTACAAGAAGACGATCAGGTTGAATGGTCGACCGGTTGAGGCACTGCTGGACACTGGATGCCACCATACCGTGGTGGCTGAGGATTTGGTACCGTCAATCACCCTGTGTGAAGGGGAGACAGTGCTGGTCTCCTCTGTACATGGAGATGTTAAATCATATCCTTTAGCTGAAGTGTTGCTTGAAATAAATGGGTATCCCCAAGTTAGAAAGCTGGGGGTAGTACCAGAACTCCCAGAACGTATTCTCTTGGGTACTGATTTACCTCATTTTCATGAGTATTTGACAGAGGTGTCGAGACAAGGGCCTGAGGTGGAGTGGCTACATGATGCCCCGTTTTCCAGCGAAAACATATCCAGTCCTAGAGACAGGGAAAAGAAGACCAGAAATGAGAAAAGACGAGAAAAAGAGAGGTATACCTCTGCCTTCCAATCTGTTTCCTCATGTTTACTCCCGTCCCCAGACCACGGACACACTCCGGCTCGGAGCTTCCGGACGGCACAGAAAGATGACAGCACCCTTGTGACTGCCTGGAATCAAGTACAGGAAAACGACCCAGAGAAGGTAGGACCCTATTTCTTTATCAAAAAGGGACTGTTGTACAGATCAAGTGGAGGGACGGGTGGTAAGACTGACCAGTTAATAGTACCAGTGGATTTCAGAGACCAAGGCTAACAGTTAGCCCACAATGAAGAGGGGGGAGGTCATTATGGACAGGAGTTGACACTTAAATACATACTGGACTGGTTCTACTGGCCAGGGGTGTATAGAGAGACCGCCAGGTTCTGTGCCACTTGTCCCAAATGTCGGTTGGTAAATCCCTCAAAAGACAGAAAGGTTCCGTTACAACCCTTACCGATTATTGATGTCCCGTTTCCACGAGTATGCATGGACCTGGTAGGACCGCTGATACCGTCGGCCCGGGGACATCAGTACATATTGGTCTTGGTGGACTATGCTACCCGGTACCCTGAGGCTATTCCCCTCACGAGTATGACCACGGTGGCCGTGGCCCAGGCCATGATCTCTTTTTTCTCTAGGGTAGGCTTTCCATTGGAACTCTTGACTGACCAGGGAACGCCCTTCATGGCCAGACTTATAAAGGAGATCTGTAAACTCCTAGGGGTCCACCAAATTAGGACGGCTGTGTATCACCCCCAGATGGATGGACTGGTGGAAAGGTACAATAAAACTATCAAAACTATTCTCAAGAAGTTGATAGGAGACACAGGGAAGGATTGGGACCGGAAATTGCCATTGGTAATGTTAGCCATTAGAACGCATGAGCAAAAATCAACAGGATTTTGTCCTTTTGAGCTCCTGTTTGGCAGGAAACCCCGTACCCTGTTGGAAATGGCAGCCAAGCAATGGACCGAAGAGGAAGTCGAGGGAAAACCTCTCCTAGGGTACATGCAGACTCTAAAAGATACGTTAGCCAAACTTTGGGACGATGTCCATCAAAATATGGACCAAGCCCAGGCTAGACGGAAAGAACAGTATGACTGCACCAGTCACATGAGGGAACTGGCTGTTGGAGACAAGGTTCTAATACTTCTTCCCTCCTCTGACAAAAAGTTGCTGGCTACTTGGCAAGGTCCATACGTCGTTACCCAGAAAGTCACTCCAGTCTCTTACCGGGTTGCTGTCCCTCACACTAACAAGGTAGGGCAAACGTATCACATTAATCTCCTTAAGAAATGGGAGGAGTCTGACCCTTCATCCACAAGACAGGATACAGTGCGGACAATAAATCAGGTCACGATATATAAACCCTTGGACATACCTGTAGATCTAGGGGGGGAGGGGAAGAAGGATCAACCCTTGATGGGATCCAAGCTCTACCTAGAACAGCAGCAACAATTGAGGCAGTTGTTAGAGCAGTACCCGGGTTTAAGTTCAGGCAGTCGAGGGCGGACTTCATTAGTGGCTCATGACATTGTTACTCAGCCAGGGAAAGTGGTGAATGTGAAACCCTACAGGACACCAGAAGCCAGAAGGGAGGCGGTAGAACAGGAAATAGAGGCTATGCTCCAAGCAGATATAATTGAACCCTCCAAGAGCAACTGGCGCTCTCCTATTGTATTAGTACCCAAGCCGGATGGGAGTCTCCGGTTTTGCATAGACTTCAGACAGGTAAATGCACACTCCAAATTTGATAATTAATTACCCTATGCCCCGAGTGGACGAACTGATAGAAAGACTAGGGAGGCCAAGATCATGTCCACGATTGATCTAACAAAAGGGTATTGGCAAATCCCTTGACACGGTCAGCGCAAGAAAAGACAGCATTTTCAACACCCTCAGGGTTGTACCATTTCAAAGTGATGCCCTTCGGGCTACATGGAGCCCCGGCGACTTTTCAAAGACTTATGGACATCATATTGCGAGCACACCAAAAATATGCGGTGGCCTATTTAGATGATATAGTGGTGTATAGCCCGGACTGGGAGACCCACCTAGAACATCTGACAAATCTTTTTGATACTCTGACACAAGCGGGACTCACTATGAATCTGAAGAAGACCACTTTAGGCACACACCAAATAAAATACTTAGGGTACACCATAAGTGAAGGGACAATCCAACCACAACACAATAAACTGGAGGCGATTCAAAACATTCCTCGACCTACTACCCGGAAGGAAGTACGAGCCTTTCTTTGGTTGGTGGGTTACTATAGAAGATTCATCCAGCAGTTTTCGGAGGTCGCTAGCCCACTGACTGATTTACTAAGACATAAGCACACCCGAGCCAAGATAGAATGGGGGGAGTCTCAGGAGGAGAGTTTCGGGGCACTGAAGACCATGCTATGTAATGCCCCAGTTCTGATCTGTCCAGATTACCAAAAGGCGTTTGTGCTACAAACCAACGCCTCAGATAGAGGGCTAGGAGCGGTATTGTCCCAACCTGATTCCCAGGGTTTGCTCAGGCCGGTGTTGTTCCTGAGTCGGAAGCTGTTTCCCCGAGAAACAAGGTTTGCCACCATGGAGAAAGAATGTCTCGCCATCAAATGGGCTATGGAGTCCTTACAGTATTATTTGCTAGGGCGCTCCTTCTTTCTATTAACGGATCATGCTCCTCTGACTTGGCTAGCAACCCACAAGGACACCAATGCCAAAGTGTTAAGATGGTTCTTAGCCTTACAGCCCTTTTCATTTCAGACTCTGCACATTCCGGGAAAATTGCAAGGAAACGTTGATTACCTCTCCCGGTTTCCTGCATCAGAATGGTTCGATCGTCCATCCCGGGAAGAAAGGCAATGTAATATGGACTGTGAGCCCGAGAGCGCCGAGGAATCCAAGATGGCACCGGGAGGACGACAGCCCCACAGGGAGGTCAACGCTACAGCTCCGACCGGCGGAGGCAGGGTGACGTCGCCGGAGGAGGAGGAGGAAGGCGTGAAATCAGATGTGTGGCGGCGGTTGGAGGCAGACGCGGGAAAGAGGAAGAAGACGGCGGAAGAAGGTACAGGAAGGGAAGGACACGGGGAGCCAGAGGTGCTTTACCAGAGCAAGGAGGAGGCATCCCGAGGACCGGAGGACGGAGGAGCCAAGGAGGGAGGAAGCCCCAACACACACCGCGCTAGTATCCGGTCATCCCCAGGAGAGACAGGACGCCGCGATACCCACCGCTACGGTCCTGGAGGACCGTAGCTCCAGGCAAGTGTCCCTTTTATCTTCCTGGAGGAGGTTTACGGGGAAGGGCATAAAGGATCTTTGGCCTAAGTGAAGGGAGGGCACCATTATTTGCAGTACCCCAGCACTGGAGACCTTTACTCTTTCACTCCTCCCTCTTCGTTTTCCCTTGCACTGTTCCTCGGTGACCAAAAGATCTTGTTGATGGGTGAGCACACTAGTTACAAATACCATAAGAGTTGAATCTTGACGGTATTGTATTTTCTGTTTGCCTTTTGGGGACGCCGGTTCGGGTTGTGATTACCAGAGGAGTACTGATCTGAGGAAGAAGGCCATACCAGACGATTACGTTGAAAATCCTTGTTGTCCCGCGTTTGGAGGACTCCTTATTCTCTCTGCTTCTATGAGTTTTCCTCACATTCATCCTACCTAGAGACTGGCAGACCTGTCATTGACAATAAAGTTCTTATACTATTCCCTCATACAACCCAGTGTGCTCTAGCCT
Organism: Calotriton arnoldi; assembly: GCA_963921515.1. Lineage (NCBI taxonomy): Eukaryota > Metazoa > Chordata > Amphibia > Caudata > Salamandridae > Calotriton > Calotriton arnoldi. Next base: position 385,896 of record CAWUFW010010027.1, on the reverse strand, counting down.
TACTAGAAAGGGGCGGCGAGAAGGAGCACAAAGCATTACAGGATCCATATCAAGGCTCTCCAGTGTGAGAATAAATAATTCGAATTTCAAATGTTGGAAATGTAATTGACACTTCAGTTTTTGCAAATAGGTGATGCTCTTGAAGCCTTTTCATTACAGCCCTTAATTGTCTTACATTCTGCATAAACTTTGTGAATCACGGTAGATTGCCCAATGCCAAACTGACTTCAGCTGCAAAGAATCAAAATGAATTTTGGATTTTAAACTTAACTCCTTTTAGGACAAAAAGCAGCCATGCTGCTTCACCCATGTAGACTCTCATTGTGAGAGATCTGTCATCTCTCCATTAAGCCAGCATCTCTTCAGAATTACTGATACCAAGAGTATGATAATTCTGGGGGCAAGGTTTATGGAGTTAAAGGTGGACCCTTTTCCCCCTGGTAATTCCTCACTTCTTTCCAGTATTTCACACTGAGATTTTAGCTGTCATAATCTCAGGGTGAATTGCATAGGATCTGTGGCGTTTCTATACATCTAGTATTTCTTAATAGAATTAGTACCAGCCCCATCAGGATTTACACCTTCCTTGTAATTGAGCCATTAGTCTGATCTACATCCTGACTAAATCAGTAATATTATTTTTATTTCTTAGGTAGTGGGGGTCTATTGTCTCTTCCTAACCTTCTTTGTGTCAGCCTATCCTTTACCTCAAATCCCTTCATTTTCCACCCTTGTGACTTTGGGTGGTTCACTCTCAATGACTTCGAGCTCACAGACAGGTTCCGCTCCTAGTGGAGATCTGAGTTCTTTGTTTCCATGCTGCTCCTGAGAAGGTTGCTGTAGTGATTACACCAGACAGGTAAGTGTAAGAGCACGTACTTTATTGACTGTTCGTCTCCACAGCTTCCAGGAACTGACAACCTCCTGGGATTCAAACCATAGCATTCCATTGTCATGACAGTGACATCATAAGAATAGGAGACTGGAAGAACAGCATGCTAATGAGAAACTACTACAACATCTCCTCTCTTTCCATAAATACACCAAGGAAGAGAGAACAAACAAAGGTAGAGGGAAATAAAGACACAGCGAAGGACAAAAGGAGAAAATACACCAAGAAAACAAAAAAAATGGAAGATAAAATGAAGAAGGCGTCCACAAAAGCATACAAATAAAGAAGGCCAAATATAAAAGCATTACAGAAATAAAATAGACTAAAGATGTAAACGTTTCGGCGGGACACTCGTCCTACCACTCTTCTGTGGAGGAACATATCTCAAGGAGGATTTCCCGACCTGAGAAGGTTGGGAACTTTTTGGAACAGAATCAGACTGAACAGTGTTGCTCGTCTCTAACCCAGTTGCAAAACAACCTTAATTGGAATCTTATAAATCCTGGATAGATTCCACCAATTTTTTCCATTGACTCTTACAGCAAATCGAAAGGTAGCATCCACCCTAACAGGAGGACCAAAGTTTGACAGTCCCTTGGGAACATTGAGAGGGGACTTAATCCTGACCCAATCCCCCACAGAGACAGAGGACTTAGAATTGGCCACATCCGGAACAACGGGCTGTGTAAGGACCGTGGGAAAGGGTTGTATGTCTCTGTCTTCCTGTGTCTCCCGGCACCTTGACACCAAACCCCACTTCTTCATCCAAGCAGGACACATGTGGAAAGAAGCTTGTCTACCCCTAAGTAAAGCGAAGGGACTAGAACCTGTGATGGAACTAGGGGTAGTGCGATGTGCCCACAACATACTTTGGACAGCTTCCTTAATGTCAACTTGGGACGAAACAGCCCACTGAACACACTCAACCAGAATGCGGTTGTTGCGCTCAATGAAACCATTGGCCTGTGGGTGATATAAAGCCACACGCCGGTGGGTGATACCACACTGAGACAGAAAAACAGACATCTCCTTGGAAGTAAACTGTACCCCAATGTCGGAAACAATCTCCTTGGGGAAACTCTCTCTGGCAAACAGACTCTGAAGAAACCTGATAACCTCCTGTGAGTTGGAATCTGTCATGAAATAGACCTCCCACTACTTGCTGAAATAATCAGCAACCACCAGAGTGAACTTGTATTTATTGCCCAGCACATTAAAAGGTCCCACAAAGTCGATGGCCAATCTCAACCAGGGACCATCAGGTGCCTCAACTTGTTGTACTGGAGGTGAAACAATTTTGACAACCTTATCACTAGGAGAACAAGTCAGACACATCTCCACAACATCATTGATTTGACGGTCCATAGAAGGCCACCAATAAACACTGCGAATCCTTTTCTTAGTGTTTGTCTGTCCAAGATGTCCCTCATGCCCATATTCTATGATACAACCTCTGAGAGATTCAGGGGGAACAAACTTATCCCCACGCATGATTATCTCTCCGCCCTCCAAGGTAAGCTCATCAGCGACCTTGGCGAAAGCATGTAAATCACTGTCTAGATGCTTTTCCTTGGGCCAACCAGAAACAATAAACCCCTTCACCCTCTTAAGCAGAGAATCAGACTCCATACCACAAAACCAATCACGTTCAGTGAAACAACCCACACCACAAGCATCAACTGCAGCAATCAAGCAATCTTCATCTGCATCGTTGTCATGTTCAGATTTCCCTAAGGGTAAGGGAGACCTAGAGAGATAATCAGCTCGTGTGTTTCGCCCACCAGGAATACGCACCACCCCAAAAGTGTATTGCAGCAACTTTGAACTCAACCTAGCGATTCTGGGAGTGTGGTCTTTGACAATCTTACCCTCTAAGATGGGAATGAGAGGCTTATGGTCAGTAAGGAGTGTAAACGTCTTCCCCCACAAAAAACACTTGAAACGCTCAAGCCCAACAGCATGCAAGCAATTCTCGCTCAATGACCGAGTAGTTTTTTTCACTCGGGCGTAATGCTCGTGAGGCAAAACCAATTGTGAACTCCTTTCCTTGCTTGACTTGGGAGATCATACCACCGAGTCCATCAAGTCTTGCATCGACGGACACCGTACATGGAAAGAGGGGATCAAAAGGGGTAAGAATGTTGCATGACCCTAACTCTTTTTTGATCTGCAAAAACTCTTCTTGACAGGAGTCATCCCTGAGAAACACAGATTTTCTCTTGAGGAGACCCCTCATGTGGACAGTCTTTGCAGCAAAATTAGAAATAAATTTCGTGTAAAATTCACACAAACCTAAGAATGAGGAGACTTGCTCTTTTGAGGTGGGACAAGGAGCATTAGAAATAGCTTTGATGAGACCTTCTCTTGGTACAATACCGTCTCCAGAAATACGGTGTCCCAGATATTCAATGGAATCAACACCAAAAACACACTTGAGCTTGTTAGCAGCAATGCCTTTGCCTTCTAACCTTCCCAAAACATCAGCAAGATTCTTGTCATGCGACTCCTTGCTCTTCCCAGCCACCAAACTATCATCCTCGAAGACAACCGTAATCAGTGATGCCCTCCAAAACCTTCTCCATAACACGCTGGAAAACTAAGACTGCCGAGGCTAGCCCAAAAGGCATCCTCCTAAATTGGAAGGTACTAAATTGACAGGTGATACAAAAGCAGTCAAATGCTTGCAAGCAGGATCAAGCTCAACCTGATGGTATGCTGATGCTAAGTCAATCTTGGAGAAGTACTTCACACCAGCAAATTTTGAAAGTATGTCGTCGATACGGGGAATACGGTGAGAAGCCACCCAAATCTCCCTATTGAGGCTGCGCAAGTCAATGCAAACCCTAAGAGTACCATTCTTTTTGCGCACAACCACCAAGGGAGATAACCAGAGTAAGGACTCAATGGGTTCAATGACTCCAGACTCACACATTTTCTTAAGCTCCAATGAGAGATCCTCCCTGATACTAAAAGGCACATTGCGTAATTTGTGTTTGATCGGGAGAGCCCCTTCCTTGACCTTGATAAAGTGTTTGAACCCTTTAACACAACCAAGTTTATCACCAAACACTTTGGGAAACTTCATGGACCAGGAAACTTAACTCTCCCCTTCGATTGTTCACCCACTACTGAAACCTGTTCAGAGGTGCCAGGCCTAAGAGTCATCCCGAACAATCTCTGGTGGTACCAACCCAGAATGTTGAGACCCTTTTTGGCCACATAAACCTTCCCTTGGATGTGCCTGTCCTTAAAAACTAGAGAAGTCACGAAGAACCCTGTCAAATCAATTTTTCTCCCTTCATAAGAGACCGGACTTCTGTCAGGAGGATTGAGGGGTCTGTTCCCCCAAATGCTCTCAAACAACTCTTCCGTAATCATAGTCATCCACGCCCCCGAATCCACCAGTAGGTGCAGACACTTCCCATCCACCAACACATCTACAATGGGATCGACACAATCTTCGGAATCATCTTTGACAACTACTACAAAATAAGTAATAGAGCTAACAACTTCACAGGATCACTCTTCGGTTCCTCGGAATACACAACATTTATACTCCCCCGGAAACCACACATTTTGGCGAAATGAACTTGTTTCCCACATTTGCGACAAGAAGCATTCTTTGCCGGACACACCTTTGAATTGGGAAAATGCGAAGGGAACCCACACTTATTACATAAATTTTTTGAGTAAGAACCTTTCTTCTCAACTTTAGTGGACACAAACCTGTTCCCTCTTTGATCAAATTGCGGTTTAGCTTTTTCTATCTGATTTTTTTCACTCAAATCTTTATGATCCTTAACTACACCTACAACATTCTTCTCAGCTTTGAGCTCTTTCGATGCCTTTTGAGAGCGCTCAGTACTCTTGACAATGGTGATTGTTTCATCTAAAGAAGGATTCTTTAAAGTGAGTAATTTCTCTTGAACTTTCTTCTCCCAACAATGTACAACAATCTGGTCTCGAATAAGTTGAGAAGTAAAATGTTCAAATTCGCATTCAGAAGCGAGAATGTGCAAAGCGGCTACATAAGACACAATGCTCTCCTCACACTCTTTCTCGTAAAAGAACTTGTGCCTAGCAACAACTATGCTGCTCTCTACATCAAACTGTTTCTCTAGCATGCCCACAGCTTGATCATACACATATCGGGGCATATTAGCAAGAACGGCGTTAGAATTATCGCCGCTTTAGCGGCAGGAAACTGCAGCTAAAGCGGCGATAATGGGCTTGATAATATGCCCTTGAGAATTCCAATAGAAGCCCAGGATCACAGCAGAACATGGGCTTCTATTGGTATTCACAAGGGCATATTATCAAGCCCATTATCGCCGCTTTAGCGGCAGTTTCCTGTCGCTAAAGCAGCGATAATTTTAACGCCGTTCTTGCTAATATGCCCCTTAATTCTTCTTCACCCACAACCACAACTAGGGAAGGCAGATGTTCCAAAACAGCTTGTCCTTCAAACCCCAGATTATGCTCTAAGATGAAACGCTTCCTTTCAGCGCTAAATCTTGAGCCCCCCATAGCGCCTAGGTATTTGACAAAGGCTCTATACCACACTTTCCACTTGACTGGTGGATCACCTGGAAGCTGTAAAAATGGAGGAGGGGGTTGTACATTCTGCATGGTGAAGACAAGAAGAAACAATTACTGTATGCGGTAAAATACCTGAGGAGTAAAGAAGTTAATCCTAATACACTACAGTAAATAATTAGATAGTCCACCTGTGAAATAAACAGTAAATAGGTAGTCCACCTGTGAAATAAAAGGTTACTATTGATGAATGAATAGAACAACCCCACGTTGAAGATGGACATCCACTTTGAATGTTAAATGTCACAGAGAACACTATGCAGTGAAACGTCGCTGTGCAGTACTTTGGCAATAATGACAAAAGTTATAAATAATTGCACATCCCTTCTTAAAAAATGATAATCACCCTTGCGATGATAAGGGATAAAAATAGATACTGCAAGACTTTTTCCAGAACAACAAACAGTCCATAAGTCAAAAGAGTTTGAAAATAGAGCAGTTATAAACTTGCAGACATTTCCAAATGCTGAACAAACATTGTGAAGTCAAACACGGTGTGTCTCTCAGGGCAAGGGACACTGCGCCGTGCACCGCGTGTCTCTCAGTCAAACGCTGTGTCTTTCCGGGCAACAGACACTGCGCTAAACACCCACTCCGATATGTGATGCGTGGTGTCACTGAAGGCAACAGACACTGTACAGTAAACACTTCGCTCACACTGCGCTAAGCACCTACTCTGATGTAATGCGCAGTGTCACTGAAGGCAACAGTCACTGTACAGTAAACACTTCGCTCAGACTTGCTCACCGTGAAATAGGACACAGAAATCAGCATACACCTTTATCCCAGAACAAGCGTTAAATAAGTTGGAACATGGCTTGCTTCTGCGCGAAGGTGTGCACTCCGTGTGCTACTCCGTACAGCCAAGTATCACGTAGCTTGGCAATGACAACGCGCATAGAGTAACGTGCTGACGTTGCTGAGCGATGCTCCTCCTCTGCTCGATGACACACGCACTCTGGAATGCCTTGATCCGCAACTCTTTTTGTAACCAGGCAACAACAAACTCCTGATTGACGCGTAAGACAGGAGATAACGCATAGCCCTCCTCCGCTAACTCCTGAGGGAGGTTCTATCGCGTCATCAGTTGAGAACAGCCACAGCGAAGGTACGACCTCTCGCCCAAGTAATTTTAACTGCGAGCAGCGCAGTGGGACAGCCAGGCAAGATTGTGTTAGATAGACAAAAGGACTCCAAATCAAACTCGAGCACAAAGTGCAGTCATGCTTCCACACCCGAGAAATACCACACGCAGATATTCCAAGAGGAATGTTTCACCGAGAAGCGCAGGCCAAATAGAAGCGTAAAAGCAGCAGAAAATGCTCACCAACCAAGTGGTACACGAAGGAGTGGTGTGAAGAGTCCAATGAGGCAAAATCAAGATGGTTGTGAAGATTAAGTCTTGTCTGGAGATATTTACAAAGAAGATCTTCCGCACTGAAGATAGCAGGCTGTCTCAGAAGACAATTTACGCAGGAGACTGTCACTGCACACGTGGGTGGAGAGAGGAACAGTCAAACTCGTCGCCAAATTTGTGGTGATTACACCAGACAGGTAAGTGTAAGAGCACGTACTTTATTGACTGTTCGTCTCCACAGCTTCCAGGAACTGACAACCTCCTGGGATTCAAACCATAGCATTCCATTGTCATGACAGTGACATCATAAGAATAGGAGACTGGAAGAACAGCATGCTAATGAGAAGCTACTACAGTTGCCACCATACTGACAAGACGGGTTTCATCATAGATGTTTTTATGGAAAAATTGACATTTTCTTATGAGACACATTTGTACCATAGCTTTGACCTTTTCACCAAGGACAGCGAGATAGTTTTAGTCAAGTACCTGCTAATGTAGTTTATGTGTAACTTGAAGGTCTCAGATTCTAGGCTTGCCTCACTCATTTACACTAACACTTCTGTCTCTGATACATTCAGAACAATAAGTGATGAAATAATAATATTCGTTATTTAACATGCTACAAACCACTAAATAAATGTGGGAGACACTTTAAATTTACAAGAAAAATTAACAAAAAACATTAATGTGTCTTATTGTCCCTCTAAGTGGTTTGCAAGGAGTGCTTCACTTTGTTTGCATAGGTAAAGAATTTTGGAATTTGAAATGTCCGACCTCTTCCTAATTCCTGCCTAACCTCCTCCATTTAGAAAAAAATTAAATCCCCATTGTATTAAATGAAAGAAGTCTCTCATACACTCTTTCATACAATTACTGCATTTTTTCTCTGTCATTAATTTCTTGCTTGCATGTATTTTTGGCTGCAGTTTGGGGTTGATTCTGTATCTGAGAAGGAGCATCTAAGCGTTATTCCATTCACACTGAGTACTATACACAACCCCTACATAAGATGCATGCACTCACCACTAGAAACTACTGGCTGCTGTTTCACAGCAGGTGGAAAGAGGCATTACACTGGAGCACAGTGAACAAAGAGGCTGGTCAAGCGCAAGAGTTGGGGGAGGTTTGCACATGTAAGACTGTATAGTACACTTTAAGGATAAAATACATGACAACGGAAGTGGTGGTTGTGCTGCACAAGGACTGTACTGAGTCTTATGATTGCCACATTTTTCCTGTCTGAGCCCTCTGTAAGGTGGAAGGCCTTTATTGCACATTGGTTTCCAACATGGAATTATCCTTCTCCTATGACGTTCCTTCTATTGTCTTCTGCTTAGATTTTGCTCTTGCAGTAGTTTGCTAATGGTTTGAGAGAAGTGTCAATTGTTGTATAACATTTTTAGTAAGGGGCTGTAGAGGTAGCCAACTGTCAGCCAACTAGATCATTTCATCAAAGCATTATAGGTTATTGATTAATTCTGTCTTTTATGTCTAAAGTAAAAAGATTAACGTGTTGGTGAATAGAATCAAGTCAATAACTAGAGGGGCGTGGGTTAGGTGAGGACCCAAAAAGATGTGTTCTCGCTGAGCTTCAGTGCAAGTCTAAGGACAGACTCGCTGGGTGCCAGCTGATCCAACCGAATTTGGTCAATGGTGATTCCAACATGACGATGAATGCCTGCTTGCCCAGAAGAGGGTGATGTCTTGATAACGGCTCCATCAGAGTTTCACTTGAACGAGTGGTGCCTCCCTCTGTGCTTTCAAGATGGCTGCTGCAAGATGGTCATGGCATAGAGAATTGCCCTGCAATGGGACCTGTAGCAAAAGAAGAAGCACTGATTGGTATGTACGGTGAGATTCACCCCTGGGAAGGTCCTTACTGATCCTGGTGGGATTTGTCCCTGTGGATTGGCCCACGGTGGTCCCTTGCGGAATTCCCTGCATGCAGGCTTGTACGCCGCACTGGAGCGTGACATAATTATGGGGAAGACAACGCATTGATGAATGACCAGATGACCGATTACCAACCTGTTTGATGGTGCTCTGCGGACTAAAAATGCCCCAAACATAAAAGAGGACCAGGACAACAATAATGGGCGGGAACTGGGGACTTCCAGAGGTGGCTGGTCATCCCCCAGTCCCAGAGGCTTTACTAAGTGGCATGTCAGACCTAGATATATATATTAAATTTAGTGCACACAACATGCTCAAGAACAAAAATTTGCATTTTACTCTCATGTACATGACCTGCATTCTGGCATAGACTGCTTTCTGGCTAGTAGAGTTCACCTCTCTATCATGAAAGATAGTAAAATAGGGGTAAAGGAAATTAGATGGAGTTCAGGGACGTAGCTTTTAAAGGATCTACTGTAGAAGCCATAAAATGCTATTTCGAGATGAATTAAACTGAAAAATTACCCTGTAGAACTAACTGGAGTGCTGCAAAAGCGGTTCTCCGAGGCAAACTAATTTCTTATACTCACATGCATAAAAATAGAGTAAGAGAAAAGAGAGTTGAATGTGAGTCGACAGTACAACACTTAGACAGAATGCAAAACTAGGGGAGGTGCTAGACTGTCTTGAGCTTTGCACAGGGCTAAGGGCGAGCTAGACCATCACCTGATGGTGACTACAGCGAATAAAATGTTATAACTGGGCAAAAGTACTACGAAAATGGGGGATGGCAGACCATCTTCTGGTGGACAAATTTAAAACACAACAAACTCATGGTTATCTCAGAGAGATACAAGTCAAAATAAATGGTGGATTGGAGTGGTGGGTCGGGTACATTTCCACAAGAAATTGTAGCAATGTTCTTTGACTATTAGGCTTTGGTTTATTCTAGGGAGCCAGTGGCAGAACAACTGCAAAATGCATATTTAGAGAAGTATTCCTTTCCTTTGATCTCTCGGGTCCTGGGGGAGGTTTGGGATCACATAAGAAACAAAGCCGAAGACCCTGAGGGATTTAAAGCCTCCTTATATTGCGCTTTCCAAGATCTCTTTGCCAACACCCTGGCCAAATTGTTTAGTCATACAGGAGTGACGGATCTCTTTTGGATACCATGACTGACTCAGTGATTTATGTCATTCTCAAGGCCAGGAGAGACCCACATTCATGTAAGACCTATCGACCCGTAGTACTTCTCAACCAGGATGCAAAAGTGTTTACTAATTTACTGAGGACCTGGTTCACAAAGGTAACTTACACTTTTGAGAAATTTACACTTTGGAGCAGGTTTACTAGTTTTTGATATTCACAAACCTCAAGCATAAATTTACTACTTAAGTGTAAGTTACTTGTCTCAATCGCAGGATTATAGCAATTAACTGATTCTTGTGTGGGTGGAAGATGTACCTTCACGACCTTCATTAATCCCAACCCACTCCACTCTAATCCCATCCCCTTTTGGAGCAAGTCTGCCCTTTTAAAAGCCACTCTGTTGTCTACCACCCACATTTCCTACTAAATTGTATCCTTAAGTGTGTGGAGACTCCGAAGTCAAGTCAGAAAACGCTGCATACATAAGTATAGTAATGCTGAGGTGTAAAACTCTGCACGTAATTTGTGGACTAAAATAAGTACTACAAAGTGCAGTTTGTGACTTGTTGATTACGTTCTATTCGGCCAAAGATTATTTCTACATTCCTGGCTGGTTTCATCAAGCTGTGACAGATCAATGACAATATCAGATTAGCATTAAATTTGATCAGCAGTGCCAAACAACGAAAGGTACCAGTGGTCCTCTCATTGGATGCAGAGAAGGCCTTAAATCGCATTAATTGGAATAAATCCTGGCCAAAACATCTCTGGGCCCCTAAAATGAATTGCTTAATTCTAGCTAACTGTGTTCATCCTGTGGCCTGAATCAAGATTAACAATATATGCTCCTAAAAGATCAAGCTGGGGAGAGGAACAAGACAGGGGTGGCCGCTCTCCTCTTCAATTTTTATCCCTAATAGGAACAGCAAAAAAAATGACAATCAGCAAATAAAAGGATTAACCGCAAAAAAAGGGGACTCATAAATTGCCTGTTTTGCAGGGGATATCATCTGTTTTTTGCCACATCTGGACACGCCTCTCCCAGCTTTGATTGAAGAAGTCAAAAGGTTTTCACAGGTATCAGGGTTCAAGATTCTAAATCATCTGGGATGTTGGCGACAATTGGTCAATATGCCTTCAACTAACACCCCTACGTGGAGGTTCATATTGATAAATCATATGAGATACTATATAGATTGCAAAATCCACCACTGTTAGATACTCTGTTCGAAGGCCTATTACATTTCTCTTGGTCCAGCAGGATCAACGTGAAGAAGATTCATTTCCTGTTCAGGTTCCTATATGCGGCCCAAACCCTAACCCTCAAAATCTCTAGAGCTACCATGATTGAGGTTTAAAAATGCCTTTGTAGATTTGTCTGGACTAATAAACCCCCAGAATAGCTACGGTCACCTTGAGCATAACACCTCCTGATGGTGGTACAGGCTTCCATTATGTTTCCAAGTACTTTATAGCTGTCCAGCTTAGACCAGCCATCGAATGGCTAAATGTTAACAAACTCAAACTATGGCTAACAGTCGAAGAGGACTACGGGCAGATCCCACTTTGTAACCTTTGTGTCTTCCACCGTAGCATAAAGATTGACTGGCTGATATACTACTGGCCTCTCAGACACTCTTGGTCCAGTGGACCACCCTAGCACACAGCAAGAAGGTGATAATATTCCCCTCTCCATTGATGCCTTTGACTTGAAATCCGTACTTTCCCTCTGGTCTACATGGCCATATTTTTTTTTATCCTGGAAGCACACCGAAATTAGGAGACTTCTACAAGAACTTTAAACTAAAGGGCAGAGAGAACTATATCACAGAGTTTCGAATAACCTTGAGTTATGGGTTCAAACTAATCCAAACCCAACATTCGGCAACAACCGAAGATAGACCCACCCAGGCAATAAAAGACTTGATGCCATTTCTCCAGCATGAACTGCTATCTAAATCATAGCTTAGGATTTGGCTAGGAGCAGGTAAGAGCTCCATCTGTACTCAATATAGAGGAAATGCCTTCAAACATATTACTGCTGATATCTAACTCCAAATAGACTTAGGGCTATGTTTGGGTCCCCACATATTTGCCTGAGAGATTGTGAGGGATGAGGATCACTTTTTTTTATATCTGGCAGACTCACTTTGGCTCAACAGTGTAAACAGGAAAACTCTTCACGCATGGGTATTTGATGGTCTAAGATTTGGCAAATCTTCACAATGGAAAAGTTAACAGAACTCATAAATGATAGAATGGGCTGTTATGAGCATATTTGGAACCCCTTTAAAACACATATGAGAAAAAAAACTGGAGGCCGGAGGATGCTGCGATATGTACCAGACCTAAATCGTAAGGGAAATTGGAATAGAACATTCTTAGATGAAGAGTTATCATATCGATGCTAACCGTTTGCAGGAATTTGGAAGCCACTCCTGCCCAAAGCCAGTGAGATTCCAAATCCTCTCACAGGGAAGGATCAGGGGCTATAGGCAGGCTTTAATGTATATCCCATGGATCTATCACTCTAATGGAAAGTTGACAATGTGAGCTAATTCCCTGTACTCTACTTAGGGACTGTTTATCTCTGATGGGGCGTTTTCTATTTATTAATAAACAACCTCATTTCTGCTGTCTGACAATCAATATGATATGATTCTCTCCTTTTGTCCTGATGCAAGTTTATCATTTTGTCAGGTTTTGTATTTCCTTTCCTACTTTTTTCTCTTTTTTAGTCCTTAAGTTTGATGTTAGAGATGGTTTAACACTACGTTATTTTGTCACTTCCTCTGGGTTGAAAACCTGCAGAAGGAAATGTCAAGTGGCTAATACGTGAAAATATTCTATACCAGTCCTCCCCAAACACTACTTAATGGTGGCCGCTGCGCAGTGAAGGGGTGCTTCCTTCGCCGCACAGCTCCACCTGATAGCTGTTACCCCCTAATCCTTCCAGCTCCTTAGTTTGAGGCCCTCCTCCACCCGCAGGCACCCGCCTGCACCTCATCCCTGGTGGTCCAGTGGGGAACATCTCTTCTCTGCTGCTGCTCTGCCCTCTGTCTTCTGCTTTCTGCTCTTCTTTTCCCCTTCCTTATTTCTATTACTGCTTTCTTGTGACTTTCTCTCTTTTCTCCTTATCTGCGCCTTTTTTCCCTTTCCCTTTCCCCTGCTCGTTCCCAGTGGCCCTGCCCCTTCCAGTGCTGTTTTCCTGCTTCCCTCCTCCCAGCTGTCCAGCCCGCCCCAAACACTACTTAATGGCGACCGCATGCAGCAGGCACGACGCTGGTGCGCCAAAGGCATGTTAAAGGTAAGCCCGTCTGCACCCGTCTGTGCCTGGACCGCGCCCAGCGCCACGGACCCTGGTTCCCGGACCATCAACCACCAAGATTCCAGTACCCTCCATGCCATCAACACTGGACTTTCCACCGCCTGTCACCTTGTGTCGCCGAAGAACTCTCAAGGCCTGTTCACCTGCCGCAACTGCAACTGCACCTTTGCCGGCCTCTGCACACCAGACCCACTGACCGCACGACCCTCAAGAACCTGACCCGACCACCTCAGATGCATCCTACTCAACACTCGCTCCCTCAAAAGACATGCCGTCGAGATCTGGGACCTGCTCGACTCCATCTCCTCCGACGTCGCCTTCTTTATGGACACCTGGATGAACTCTACCTCAGTCCCGGTCATCACAACCGCCATCCCCGACAGCTACAAAATCATCCACAAGAACCAGGTCAACCGGCCAGGAGGAGGCATTGCCATCATACACAAAGACACACTCTGCCTCAAAACCAGCTCCAACGACCACTCACCTGTCATGCAGCACCTCCACTTCCACATCCAGACTAACCTGAACACCAACCTCTGTGGTAGCCTTGTCTATAGACCTCCCAGACCCTGCCACCCTTCAGCGAAGCCATAACCGACTTCATCGCTCACCACGCTTTTGCCTCAACAGACTACATCCTCCTCGGCGACCTCAATTTCCACTTGGACAACCTCGAAGACCACAACACCTCATCCCTACTGGAGAACCTCGCTACCATCAAGCTCAAACAGCTGCTCACAATGCCAACCCACTCAGCAGGATGCACGCTCGACCCCATCTTCTCTGCAAGCAACAACATCTCCGTCAGCCACACCTCCAAGCCACACTGGATCGATCACCACTGTGTCCACTTCAGCTTCACCAAACCCAACGTAGCCACCACGCCCACCACAATCCTCACAGAAGCTAGAACAAGGCCACCAGCTCGCCACCTCCCAAAGCAAGACCCCACCATCGACATTCCTGATGCCAACACCTCAGCACGCAACCTCCACCGCTGGTTCCCGACTGCACAAACACACTGCCCCCCTCAGGCAAACAGCCATCCAAGAAAGCTATCTGGCTCTCCCCCACCCTCCAAGAGTCCAGGCGTACCTGCAGACTGCTTGCGAAAAGATGGAGGAGCAGCAAGATCACGGCAGTCTTCAAATCCGCCGTCACAGCACACCGCCACCTCATCAGAACAACAAAGAAAGCAGCCATCCAGGAACACATCAGCGCCAACACACGCAACAGCACAGATCTCTTTGCTGTGGTCAAAGAATACACCAAACCCAGCACAGAGACAGCAGACATTCCCCTGTCTCAAGACCTCTGCGACAACCTCACCACCTTCTTCCACCACAAGATCAAGATCTATGACAGCTGCGCAACCCAAGACTTACCCACCCCAACCTGCAACCCCTGCACTCAATGTCTCCAGACCCCACCAGACTTTGACTGGACAACCCTCACTACTGACGACAAACTCAGGATCATGAAGAGCATCCACTCCGGAGCCCCCTCGGATCCCTGCCCTCACCACATCTTCAACAGAGCCATCACTCCCATTGCACCCAAACTCAGCCACACCATCAACTGCTCCATTGAGTCTGCAACCTTCCCGGAAGACTGGAAGCATGCAGAGATCAACCCCCTGCTAAAGAAATCCTCTGCCGACCTGACGGACCTCAAGAACTACAGACCCATCTCTCTGCTCCCCTTCCCAGACAAAGTCATCAAGAAAGCCATCAACACCCAACTCTCTGAGTTCATCGAAACAAACAACATCCTGGATCCTCCTAATTGGGCTTCAGAAGCAACCACACCACAAAGACCACTCTCCTCACCACTACAAATGGCATCCGCACCCTCCTCGACTGAGGCGAAACTACTGACCTCATCCTCCTGGACCTCTCAGCCGCCTTCAACACTGTCTCCCATCACACCCTCTGTACAAGACTCCACGATGCCGGCATCCATGATAAAACCCGAGAATGGATCCGCTCCTTCCTCACTGGTCAACCACAGAGAGTCAGAGTTCTACTGCTCAACTCAGAACCCACAGAGATCAGCTGCGGAGGGCCTCAGGAATCCTCCCTGAGCCCCACCCTCTTCAACATCTACATGGGTGTTTGTAGCCAGCATCAGAAGCCACGGACTCAACATCGCCTCCTACCCCGAAGACACCCAGCTGATTCTCTCCCTCACTGACGAACCCACAGCCGCCAAGCGCAACTTCGACAAAAGGATGAAGGCAGTCGCCACCTGGATGAAGGACAGCTGCCTCAAGCTCATCTCAGGCAAGACTGAAGTCCTCATCCTGGGCTCCTCCCCCTCCACCTGGGATGACTCCTGGTGGCCCACAGCACTTGGAACCCCCCACACCCATGGACCACGTTTGAAACCTCTGCATCATCCCGAACTCCTCACTCTCAATGAACCGCCAAATCAATGCTGTTTCGTCCTCCTGCTTCTACACACACTGCCTGCTTCGTAATATCTTCAAGTGGATCCCCACCAAGTCCAGGAAAAGAATCATCCATGCACTCGTCAGCTGCACACTCGACTACAGCAATGCACTCTACGCCGGCACCACCCAGAAACTTCCCAAAAAACTGTAGGACATCCACAACTCCTCCCCCAGACTCATCCTGAACATCCCACGCCGCAGCCACATCACTGGCCACTTGAGAAACCTTAACAGGCTACCTGTCAACAAAAGAATCACCTTCAAGCTCCTCACACACGCCTACAAAGCCCTCCACAACGCCAGACCTGCATACCTCAACCACTGCCTCCCCTTCTACACTCCAATCAAACATCTCCGCTCTGCCCAACTGGCCCTGGCCACCATCCCACGGATCTGCAAGACCACGGCTGGAGGAAGATCCTTCTCCTACCTCGCTGCAAAGACCTGGAACTCCCTGCCTATGCACCTAAGGCAATGACCATCGCTGCCGCAATTCAGGAAGAACCTCAAGACCTGGCTCTTTGACTGAACGGCACATCCACCCCCCCCACAAAACTCCTTGAGTCTCTCATGGGACTATTTGGCAAGGACAGATTTACACAGGATGCACTGTGAGCATTGTGCTCTGCACAGCATTGGTTGAATGCTGTGGATATGGTGTCAGTATACTTTGGGATATCTTTGATTACACCGGTCACCACAGCAGCTTCACTTTCCACGTGGGAGTGCAGGGGATGTATGCTTTGCATTATTTACAAGTCATCCTAACGCCTCTTTACATGTTTCTACACAGCCTTGTACATTGTGGTCAACATTGTGAACAAGCTGGCAAGTGTTGGGCGAGGGATGTTGTGATGTGGGTTACAGCAAACCTACGCACACATTGGAACCAGTTACAATTTTTGAGCTATGCTTTCCTACACCATTCCTCTTCTTTCTGCTAGATGGAATTATTTTGAATATGTGACATGTTGAGGGAACTGTCTTTACATGTGTCATTCCACGACACACATCTATTCAAACATTGTCCTCCACATTGACTATTGGTAGTTCTTCTAAGTATATATTTTTCACGTATTTGTTTGAGACACTTCATGTGGCTTTACACTACCGTGATTATTGTTCCAAGTCACGATCAACGTCATGGGCATGGAGTTTTTTTGTGTTGCTGAGACAGTGTTCTCTTACAGATCTGAGCATTGGTTGAGCCACACATGTAAGGCCCTCATAATGCCTATCATGGAAATAGAGTATCCTATTCACTTTGCCAAATGTTCCTTGATTAGTAGTAATGGCTAACAATGCAATTGTTAATTGCTCTATATGCAACTAAGTATTGGGAATGACTCCACATAGTGGCAAGTGCAAATTCACAAATATTTTTCAGGGTACACCTAGAAACCTGTGATGTACAATGCGAATACTTTGTGAATGCCTTAAATTCCAAAATCTGCACTGATCTGTTGCTGTGAACTTGTGGGTGCATATTTCCACATAAATCTGTGACAAGGGCAGATAGTTACCAACTTTTTAAACTATATTTTTATTGCATATTGTATCATATGAGCACATAATCAATCAATCAGTAATCCTATAAAGCGCGACTACACTTAACACTAACTAACTACTTATTCTATGAAAAGGATGGTAAATAGGTGAGGGGAAACGTGGTACTGTACAGGGTGGGAAACTAAACATCCATTGACCATCAACAGGGGAGCCCCAGGGCCCCCTTAATGTCCATGAGTTGGCCCTTAATATCATCATTGTCCCGTTCAAGTCGGGCCACCCGAACATTGAAATTGTACATAAGCCTCCTCTCCCTCTTTGTGAGGACAGACCTCTCTCTGTGTCCTGCAGCTCTTGAGGATGTCCCCGGTTGTGCACTCTGTGAGGGGGCTAGACTGTGGGGCCTATGACGATGGCGGTCGGAAAACCTCCCTGACCGCCATGGTAGCGGGAAAAGACCACCCGCATGGACCGTGACATCACCGCCGGTCGAATTAAGATGACCCGCGCTCGAAATCCGACTGCGGTGGTCTGATCGCGGGCCTTAACATTGCATCGGTTGCTGCTGCCCGCAGCACCGCCGCGATGCCGAAAGGAGCATGTCCTATATTTCCCTGTACTGTGTGGCAGGCACTGCACAGTGCCTGCCACCTGGTACAGGGAAATGTAGGGGGGGACCATGGGTAACCCCCAGGGCACCCCCCCAACACATTGGGGGCCCGCAGTGGGCCGCCGGAAGACAATCTCCGCATGCCTTTCCATGGCGGTTCGACCGCTGAGGAAAGGCTGGCTACCGCCGGCATCATAATCCTGCCGGCGGAGCCTGCTCTGCACCGCCACCATTATCCCGGTCCTGCTTTGTCTGCCAGGCAGGAGTGCGTACGGCAACCGGCGAAAAAGCGGTAGTCGGAATTTCCCACTGCCACGGTCACCACCGCCATCCTAATTTGACCGGCGGTTTTCTATGGTTGCGATCGCGGGTGGATGTCTACCACAAGTCCGGCAGGCGCCACCACCGGCCCGGCGGTGGACATCTGACCGCCATCGTAATAGACCCCTTTGTGTGGTGTTGAGACAGAATATCGAGTTGGAATTGTCAACTTACACAAATATCGAGTTGAAAATGTTGTGATCCAGAAATATCAACAGCAAGAATATTGTGGTCAAGAATATCGAATTTAAGGTAAGAAATATCGTTTAAAAAAATATTGAAGTCATTAATATTGTTTGAAAAAATATAGTTGTTTAAAATATCGATTTTTTAATTAGTATGTATTTTATTTTATATTTTGTATGTATGTGATTTATGTTTTTTTGTATAAGTATTGTTAATGTTTTTTAATATATGTTACATTTTTAGTAGTTATGAATTTTATTTTAATTAAATTTTGCATTTTTTAGTTCTGTAGCGGGTTGTGGGTTTATAGGGGAATAGGGTAGGAAGTAATTTAATTATAATAAATTAATGATTATTTTTATTTATTTAGTTTAGATTTTATAGAGTTAGTTGTGGCAAATAATTTATTTGCAATTAATAATTTTTTGGTTGTTAATTAATATTAATTAATTAATTCATAATTAATTATGGTAATTGTGAAATTATTTTTAGGTGCGGGTTGTGTGAATTATAGGGGTAAAGGGTGGGAAGTAATTTATCTTTAACTAATTAATAATTAGTTGTTAATTTATATTAACTAATTAATTGATAATTAATTATGGTAATTGTGTGATTATATTTTAGGTGTGGGTTGTGGGGTGTATGGGGCAAAGGGTGGGAAGTAATTTATTTTTAATTAATTAATAACTAGTTCTTAATTAATATTAATTGATTGAAAAATAATTATGGAAATTGTGTAATTAATTTAGGTGCGGGCTGTGGGGTTTATAGGGGTAAAGGGTGGGAAGTAATTTATGTTTAATTATTAATTAGTTGTTAATTTATATTAACTAATTAATTGATAATTATGGTAATTGTGTGAATTTGTTTTAGGTGTGGGCTGTGGGGTTTATGGGGTATAGGGTGGGAAGTAATTTATGTTTAATTAATAATTAGTTTTTAAATTAACTTTAATTAATTAATTGAAAATTAAATATGGAATTTGTGTAATTAATTTTAGGTGTGAGTTGTGGGGTTTAGAGGGGTAAAGGGTGGGAAGTAATTTATGTTTAATTAATTAAAAATTAGCTGATCATTAATATTAATTAGTTGATTTATATTTAATTAAGGTATTTGTTTATATTTTTTGTGTGTGGGTTTTACTGTTATAGGAGTACAGTGTGGGGAGTAAATTAATTTTACTTACTTTATAATTAGTTGTTAAAAATTAGTAGTTTTTTAATTGAAAATAAGTTTTAATTGTGTAATTAATTTTTTTACAGTTTAATTTTAGCTGTGGGGTGTGGAGTTATGGGGTAAAGTGTGGGAAGTTAAATAATTTTTATGAGTTTTAATTTTTTTAAATTAATAATATTTCTTTAATTGGTAATTAATTATGTTAATTAAGGAAGTAAATTTTTTTAATTTAGATGTGGGTTGTGACTTGTGTGGTGTTATAGGGTAGGAAATAAAAAAAGTAAATGTATGTAATATTTAATGTTTTTGTTTCTAAATAATTTCTAATTAAAAATATTTATTTGTTTGGAAATTATTTTTTATTTTATTTAATATAATATTTGTAGGTATTTTTCATATGTATTTAACATTATAATATGTTTAAAAAAATGTTTAATACTAAATATATTTGTATTTTATTTTTTAACATATTTATATATTGTTTACATTATTTTGTTTTTTAAATATTTTTGTTGTTAAGATTTTGTTTGTTTTTAATTTTGAACTGACTGGAATGAGAATATTAATTGTTACTCCTCCGCAATCCAACACTTTCCCTACTATTGCACTCACTGGAGGGGGAATAGTAATTTTTACCCCTCCGCTATCCAACACTTTCCCTACTGTTGGACTCACTGGAGTGGGAATAGTAATTTTTACCCCTCCGCTAGCCAACACTTTCCCTACTGTTGCCCTCACTGGACTGGGAATAGTCATTTTCACCCCTCTGCTATCCAACACTTTCCCCACTGTTGCACTCACTGGAGTGGGAATAGTCAGTTTTACCCCTCCGCTAATTTATGTGTCATTGACCCTGGATGTCAAACACTATGAATTCGACTTTCAACTAGCGTGGCTTCTGTGCATTAAATTAGACCTCAAACAGCCAATAATATTTATAAACGTTTACCTAAGTCCAAAAAATCCTGTCAAGACATCCCAATTCACTACATTATGGGAAGTAGTCAAAATTTTATACTATGAATATCTAGCCACTATGCTAATTATCTCAGTAGACTTTAATATGCACTTGCTCCCCAAAAACCGCACTAACAAACGAAGTAGAGCGCTGACACAGATGTGCCGTTCTCAGCTCAACAAACATAATCTTATGATACTACAGGAAGATGCCCAAAATCCCAATAAGAATGTTCCCACATTTAAAAAATCAGGTCAACTTTCCATTATTGATTATTCCATCATTTCAATGGAGTTGATATCCTCCTTCCACGATTATCAAGTGATTCCTAGGATAGAAAGCGACCACAATCCACAATCAATTTCCCTGTTATTATCAGTCGCCCATCTGCATGAAGCAAGATCTATGGTAACCGGGTCAACGGCCTTCAGCCTGAAAAGGCTAGTGTGGAACTCGAGAAACCATAAGGAAATATGGGAATTTTTAGAACCTGCAATTGCTAAGGCGCTAATTGAGAAAAGTCAAGGGAAATCTATGGTTGATATTTGGTCCAGTCTGTGTGCTTCCCTTTTGGATCTCTTTCCTTCTTCAAATACATCAAAAGGATCCATTATGAGGCCTAAAAAATCAGAATGGTATACAAATAGATTACTTCACCAAAAAGAGATCTTAATAAAGCAATAAGGACCACATTTAGAAAAATGAATGGAGCTCAAAAAACTTCGAACTTTGCAAACTAAAATGGCTTAGAAGGTCCTATAAAAATAAAACATGGAAAGCCAAACATATGTACTATGAAGGAATATGGACTAAGCTGCATTTTTCCTGCAAAACAAAAAACCTGAAAGCATTCTGGGGCATAATAAACAATCTCGGAAATGGTAGCAAAAAAGTGAATAGTGCCAATATAACCGTGCTTGAAAGATTTTGTGTTATTGTAACATTTCAACAACCCTATTCTATGATCTTGGGGAATAGGAATTAAGAGTTAAATGGATGATTACAGACTTGCCATGGAGGATCTGGATTCAATGGTGCTTTGATGTGTAATATGCACTGACATCAGTTATACTCGCTTCTTGCTTTGTTTGCTTTGCCTTTCTTACATGGGGTTGAAGTAGTTCCTGCCTCCTTGGGTTATTCTCCCCTGTGAGTCGCGGCTGTATGACATAGAGGGTAGGTGGAGAGTATCCTTAACGTTACTTCTTAGATAGTCGATGTATAGTTAAAAGAGATAATGATTTGTGATATATGTTGATTTTGTTTTTTTCCACATTACAGCATCAGTTGTTTATGCCTAGATGTTTATAGTTTTATCAAGGACCCTGAAGGGGTCTGGTTAAAGTATCCCTTCTTATTATTTACAGGTATTTATGGAGATTCAAATGAAATACACTAAACAGGTATCATTACGCTCCAGATAGTAATTCTATTATTTTTGCAACCGCCAGGTCTCCCTCCCTGCTGTTCCGTTCCTTTCCTTCCCTCGCCTGTTCCCTTCAACAGTCTGTCTTATCACAGCATTCAGACTTTGGAGTTGTCAGGAGTTGGACCATTCAGAGCATCGATCCGATCCCGAGGATAACCAACCGTGACATCTTGATTGCTTTCACATCTTGTAACATCCCACTGACAATTTACTGAAGGGCCACATGATTGAGGAATCGCCAAGAATTTGAGATATCAGAAACCAGGAGAAAAAAGGGAGAGGGGAAAGAAAAAAAGCAACCTTCACCAAACTCCCTTGGGATCCCTTGTTTAAAGGTCCCTCATTGGTTTATAAGATACAGCTCAGAACATTTGGCAAGAGGAAGATATCAGAAATGTTGGCCTCCAGGCATGTATATTATGCCTAATACGCAATGAAGGAGTCCCTTGGAATGACAGTGAAGAAAATCCATGATCAGGCCCTCTGGAGAGTGGGAATGCAGGAACAACTCTGACCATTAACTCTTGACATTGATACTCCCAATGTGTGCTGTACAGAGAGTGCATGATTCACTAGTGCATTTCCAACTAGGTGTTGAACAATTGGCCTTAAGAGTCCATAAAAAGGAAATTAACAGTAGACAAATGACATGTCATGAAGAGAATACTTTTAGAAATAGCCTTGACAGAGCAGGAATTCTTGGAAAGAGGCAAAGCCCGGGCAGGCTTTTTATTCCACTGGGTGTTTCCTGGGTGGACTGGATCCTCTGGAGGCTGATTTTTAGGAGAGGTGTGGCTGCTCCTGGTGCCTCTGTCACTTTCCCCAGTTCCAGCAGGTTAATTGCAGTAGGTACGGGAAGGCTTCAAGAGAGCGGGACAGAGAGGAAGGTGGAAAGGTAGATAGAAAGCCATCAGAGAAGAGAGAGAGTATGGATGGATCGATAGAGAGAGATTTTGTGAGGAGAAGAAGGAAGAGAGGTTGGTTTGAGCATTTTTGCCAGGGCTACTTTGGTTCTCCAGTTCTGCCCTGAGAGAAGGCATCACTGAGAATACAAGACTTTTTGAAGAACACCTTTAAAAAAAGAGAAAAAAGAATCCAGTATGTGCTTGATAAAAGTCAGAAGGTGATAGAAAAGTTGAAAGTCACATAGGAGAATGGGGTTGAGTGAATATATTTTGTAACGCTGTGGACATATTTTGCTACATTTAATATTTGGTATAGTTTTGGAGGACTGGATGCAGTGAAACTCTCTCTTGTTTCCTTTGTGATTGCTTGAAGAAAGGGTGACTCCTCCCACTAGCCACAGTGCCACCCTGCACTTGACATATATGTGAAAGTTGTCAAGTGCTCCGTTAGAGGGTACCATTGCAAGGAAAAAAGTCACAAAGACAGAAAAACATCTGCTGCAATATGAATAGTTCTTGATAGAAGATGAAAAGCTTTACACGACTTTGGAAGCAAGACACCAACCTACCCTGAGTCAGAGCAGAGGAAGAGTCTGGCATAATCTCTGTGGTTGAAGAATTCAACAGGCAAAAGCAGCTGAGGAAAAAGGAGCAAACACCAGTGACAACAAGTATCTACCTTGGGGGACGAATGCACAAAAATAGGGGAATCCAAAGCATTGCAACACATTATTCTCAGCTCCAAGCTCCCTTATATAGGAGTGGACAAGAGACAACTTCATAAGAAAATCGGTGAACATCGTCTTGGGCAGGACAGCTCTGGCAGCAAAAGCTGTGAAGATAACCATCTTGATTAGAAATTAATATATCTATAACCGCACCTGCCATCACAGGAAAGTGGCACTGTCCTGGAATGGTAGGTGAAGAAAGGAAATCAAATTATCTAATCCTGGATTGTTTACAGAACAGCCTGGTGGCAACAGATGTTCTTCCTTGCTGCTGTGGCAGTGAGCACTCCATCACTTTAAGAAGCATTGAGTGAAAATCCATGTTTTAATTGTATACCATTTGCAGCACACACAGAAGGAGGAAAACACCTCTTGTGATTGTTTTTTGTGCAGGAAGGTGTGCATTCCTGCACAAAAACAATCTCCCCTAAAATGCAGACACCCTTGCACCATGGCACAAGAGTGCCTGCGTTGGCTCATGGGATCCAATTGTGCACCAGTGCAGGGGGAGAACTCAGGGATGAGTCATAATGTTGTAAATATGACGCATCCCTGTGGTTTGAAAGCGACGCAGCACGGCGCAGCCAAATGGCTTGCGGTGCCGTGCTGCATCACTTTCTTGTAAATAAGGCCCCAAATGTGCCACCTTCCCATCTGCTTGTGCAGGACCAAATAAATATGCCGCCATCTTAATGGGACCAAGTCCGTTCTCCTATGAGTTCAGAATGTGGATGTAACAATAGTTTTTTCAAAAAAGTAAACCTTTCGTGGTTGCAACATCGACAGAATAGTTACACTTTTTACTTAGTAAATGCACGAGGCTTCTAAAAAAATTGACTAAAGGAAAGGTTAACCACCAGTGATTAAACAGCTGAAATACTGCTAAACAATTCTTTTCAAACTCTACTTGCTGTGAGGAGGAAGGGATTGTAATATTATGGGTTCAAACATAATTTGATAGCCTTTAACAGAAAAAAACACTGTGTAACAAATTTGATTGTTATCTTTCTTGAAAAAACACAATATATGGACATATTTTGGCCATGTACTCACATTCGTATTTTAAAATCTCAAATCACAGACATCGTTAAAATTTTGTGGTAAATAATCAGATTGCATCATGGCATCTTTCATAACTATGTATAAAAGCAAATTGGGCATCGCCAAATGTAAAAAAAAGTATCAGTACTTGAGGTGCAAAATCTGTGATGGCAAGAGAATAATATCTAAAGCAAGTGATATAATCTATTTTTGAATAGCAAGAGATGTAATGTTAAGCCAGATTGCAGTACAATTAAATTGAAATAGTTTTTAAAAAATTTTTTTATTGAGATTCAGAATGTAGTTACAAATATATCGGTACACCCGATTCATAAATATTGTACATGCACTAATCATCCATAAATACAGCATACATAGTCAGAAATCAAAATTACAACCCAAATAATTAAGAGGAATAATGATAGCTAAAAACCCCACATAGGATAAAAGTAAAACATAGATAATAGTAAGCGCTTTCTGAGATAGGCACAGTCAAGTAGCTAAAGTGCATGCGGAGCAAGCTGTGTAAAATAGCAATATGGCAATCCAACCATCAGCCCTGACCCTTGTTTTTACTCAAAATACTGTTCCCATAATGTTTTCAAACTACTTAATCTCCCCATTGCGCATTGCATATAACCTTTCGCTGTTTCTAACTTGCTTCATTTTTCGTACCCAATCCCGAATTGTTGGAACCTGTTGTGATCGCCATTTTTGGAGCAGGAGGGATCTGGCCAGAGCCATTGTGATATAGACTAATCAGGCCCACTTGATAATTAGGCCAAGAGATGGATCATATCCCAGAACCTTTAGCCAAGGGCTAGAAACCAATCCAATTTGCCATTCAGTCTCCAAATACAGGAATATATTATTCCAGAACCCCTGAATAAAAGGGCTCTGATCAATAATATGAACCCAGTTGGCTGCCGGCCCATCTAGGCACCCCCAAAGCAGTAACTCATGCAAGCTAGAATTGACTTCGTGAGAAGTTGATGGGGTCTGCCATAACAGCTGTGTTATCAGAAGAGCTAACGATCTGACGCCAATTGGCTCCTCTTAAAAGTCGCTAAGAGATTAAGTTTGTTAACTTCGTCCCACATCCTCAGCTGTTAGTTCCAAACCTTCGAATGCCCCCCATTAATCAATTGCATTCTGGGCAAAGATCCGGACTTTTTATAGAGGCCAACATTTTTCCATTCCCCAGGGTTTTTATTTCCATTATTGTCTTCACATAATTCCAGAACAATATTTTAATGGCTGGAAATTATCTGGCCTAGATCCAGATTTATTAAAAAATGTATATAATATTTTATAGGACCCAAGAAGAAAAAAAATTGTTTTGAATTAGCTCGTGAATATTAGAGATAGTTAGCCATCTTTCCGTCAGAAGGAAGTCTGATATTTTCCTAAACCCTGCTTTGGCCAATTTGTGGACTATTTCCAGTGATCATTTATTTCCTGGTTTTATGACAAGTTCTGACAGAGGTGTTGCAGCATTAATATGGGGAAAACATATCTTCTAAAAAAAATCCCTGTGTTTTCGAAGAAACCACTGCATGCTCTTATATCGTACTTTTTTGAGTGATTTCACGATTTTTGATACATTGCCTATCTGATGTTCTGCACAAATCAGCTGCATAAAATAATTCAAAAATAATCCCACATGGGGCTTTACCTTAAACCTAGACATGCACTGTGCAAAATAGGCGAAATAATGATCCCTGAGTTTCGGGAATACAATCCCACTTTTCTCCAGGTCTTCATATAAAGTGTTTGTGCAATTCTAGCAATTTTTTTTTTTTTTGCCTAATGAAGGACGTAAACATGGACTCTACCTTTTAAAAAAAAAGGATACAGTTAGAACACATGGGATAGCGGAGAATAAAACATTAAAGAGCGGAAGAATAGACATCTTAAACAAGGAGACCCGCCCCAAAATGGTCAAGGGGAGAGAATTCCAACGTGAATATAGATCTTGTACTTTAAAAAGCAACGGAGAGAAATTGAGATCATATAGATCCTCCATCTGTGATAAAAAATGAATCCCTAAATATCTTTTGGGGTGCAAATTCATGCACAGGGCAATATGTGGATGCACAACATCGGGATTGCACCCGCATAGCATTATTTCAGTTTTCTTTTTATTGATTTTATAACCCTCCCAATCCCTTGAATTGTTCAAAAGTCATGAATACCTTCTCCGGAACACCCTGACTGCAATCGAGAATTAACATATTATCGTTGGCATAAAGTTTTATATTCCCCATCAACAGCATAGGGGGACTGGATATTGATGTTTTCTCTAATTGCGATTGCCAGTGGTTCAATAAAAAAGGCAAATAAAATAGGGGTTCCACGCCCACGTGACGTTTATTTTCCCCACTTCTATTGTGTTGATGATTAAAGCTGGCTTCTGCATTGCGGCTGCATCCTTTAGAATCAACCCCGTGATCTGAGCTGGTATCCTGAATCTAGATAGGATATGAAATAACGTTTCTCTACATCTAGCTGAAGTACTAAAGCAGAAGTGATATTAGCAGCAAAATAATCCAGTGCTTCGGCCAGATAGTGTGTGCATGTCCCCCAGCTGCTCTCCCTGCCGTAGAACCATTCTGGTCTGGATGAATTCATTTTGATGCAGTTAAGTTAAATCTATTAGCTAAAACTTTTGTAATGATTTTGTAGTCAGTATTTAATAATGTGATTGGACGATAAGAGTTGGGGTCTTCAGCATCCCTCCCCTTTTTTAAAAAACTAACCACATTCCGATTATTGACCGCCCTCTAGCATAGTATTGGCAACCAGTAGAAAATGTTTTCTTTGCCATTCAAAAGATTCCTAATAAACTCAGCCAGTTCTTCTGTAGAAAAGGGACGCTTAATATTCGCCCCTTCTGCTTACAATAGCACTGAAATATTCTGTTCCGATAGAAACTTCAAGCAACTCTTTATCAATTAGTTGATTTTGTGCATATATTCGGCTATAATGCTCTAGCATAATTTCGCCCACCCTCCCCGAATCCTTACTTGAAATGCCAATAGTGGGGCATTTCAGTGTTTCAATTAGATTACTAGCAGTGCCTGCTCATGAGCAGCATTCCAAACGTGGGGACCTGACTGTGAAATTACTTTCCACGTATATTTTTGGGTTTTCCATCAACCAACCTGCTGGCGCAAATAGTCGGATGGCCGGCGGGATGGCAAGCAGCTGAGCGCCAGGGCTCCTCCCCTCCTCCTTGTCAGGACGCCAGGATAAGCTAGGACACAACGTGTCGTGTAGGTGTGGAAGATGGCGGTCGCCGATAGTACGGGCCATGAGAAGGAGAATGAGGCCGTAGTACAGGTACCGGGCTACCGCTGGCATATTGCCTGGGCCTGAAGGAGTGGATTTTCAGGCTGCCGTTGGTGCATATTTGCCAAGAAGAGGACCCAGGAGCAGCAGAGAAGTAAGCTGGGGCTATGTCTCTTTTTCCAGGTATTTACCGCCAGAATCTAATTTGGCAGAGTCAGCCCCCTTTTGTATTCTGCAGGGCAGAAGGACAGATTAAGACCCTCAGGGTGTTTTTTTCTTTTTTGTTCTCCTGCTCCCCGTGGACGTCCGGACCCTCTACTCTGAGCTTTACAGCCCTACATGGGGTTTGCATGCGCATGGTAGGCACTTTTAAAATTATCAACATTTTTGGGAGATCGCCAGGTTTCTCACCGGGGTCAGTGCATAGCTCTGTGGGGGTGTTCAACGCAGGGCAGGGATTCCCTTACCGGTCGAGGGTCGCTGTGCGGGCTCTGACTGGTTTCTGGGGCCCACTGCATATATCTGGACACTGCAAGATTCATAGTCTTAAAGATTGTCTTTGGGGAACCGGATTGTGGAAATATGCGCAGTTATCCCAAAGTCTCAGGTACTGCAGCCAGTCTTGATGCAATTGCCCTGGCTCAGAGAACACAAAAACGAGTTGGGCAAGCCACAGCTCTAGCAAATCATACGGCCTCCTTGTGCAAGGATCTGGCAATGTCTCTTAATTCAGAAGATCAAGATGGGGGGTGAGCTCTTTAAGATGTTCGCAAGATGAAGAGCCAGAAGACTTAACCATCAGACGTACTAGCATTGTTGACAGTGATATTACTGGGGTAGTTCCACTTAAACAGTTGCTAGAAGGGAGGAACTCAATGGTTGGGGGAACTCTAGCGAACTCCATGCTGGATTCTGATGTGGATTCTGTAAGGATTAAGGAATATCCCCTGTTTGTTTATCCTAAGCAACCTTCTGGCACGGATCTAATGGTCTCAGAGAAATTTGAGTTTGTTCCTTCATCACCTCTTTCAGTCACGGCTGCCTCTCCGGGCGGGGACTTCATTTCCCTGCAACTAATAGCAGCAGCCTCACAGAAGCCCTTGCCTTTGGCGTGTGAACAGGTTGACTCAGTTGGTGCAAAGGAACCCTCTGCACCGCTCCTAATACTTTCAAGGTAAGTCACTGTACAAGAAGGTACACCCATAACCATGCAGTGGGATGTTAAAAGTATGCTCAATGTTATTCTGGAGGAGATAAGGAATCTTAAAACTACTCAAACTACAGAAATAGCTGCTCTGCATGCTTGGCTCTCCAAAATTGAGGATGCTATAGCTCAGATCCCTGAAAAGCTGAGGGAAGCCGAGTCTAGGATTTCGCAGTTGGAGGATCAGGTTACTCATATGCAGAAAAAGGTGGATATGTTCCAGAAACAAAAATCCACTATAGAAAACAAACTCGAGGAGTTGGAAAACCATTCTCGCCATGCTAACCTTCTCATCGTTGGGGTCCCAGAGGGACGGGAGGGCCAACACGCACTTCAATGGGTTGACTCTTTCATTAAAACATATGTCTTACTGGAACATTCTGTAGATTTGATAATAACAAGAGCGCAACGAGTACCATCATATCAGTCCCCCAATTTAAAGTTTCCACGCACTATACTTGTTAACTTCGGGGATTACCGCATTAAGGAGCAAGTCTTAATGAAGGCAATAAAACAGCAACAGTTTTCCACGCCTGATGTTCCCCTGTGCTGCATATTTTTTGACATATTAGCAACCGCAGCCAGGTGGAGGAAAGAATTTGTAAAAATGCTTCATCTGTTTAAGACCCAGGGTGCTCAAGCAATGATTGCACAGCAATCTAGCTGAAGGTGCTGGTCAAGGGGAAATTCAACTTATTTGAGGATGTTTCAGAGGCACAGGACTTGCTTCAACAGATTTCTGTAAAGTGTTGATAAATAATTAACATCTGGTGGGAGGTTATACAATACGTAACAGTGCACTCTTAGTCCAGAGGATTTACATCCCCTGCTGATTTGGAAGTGCTGGGACAGCGAACTAAGGATATAGTGTATCAAGGGAGGTCGCGTCACTTGTGCCTGGATATTCAGTTTTTTTTCGTCTTTATGGCATTTTTCTTTTGCTTGTTCTTTTCTTCTTTTGCTTTCTTTTTTCTGGTTTTCCCGGCGTAGGGAGGTGTGGGGGAGACCGGCCACTGCACACAGGCACAGTGTCATGGTGCCAGGCTGGCTTGGGTCAGAGCAAGTTAGGTGTGAGTGGGAAGGTGAACCACTCACCACAGCTTTGGGTGAGGGGTGATTGTAGGGGTAAGAGCGAGGGGGGGTTGGTGGAGGTCTGGGACAATAGGTGTGTTGAAAAGATATCCAGTGTTGTAACTGTTGTTAAGATCCGCATTCGCGACTACTGTTACATGCACAAACATACAATGGTTAGAGATACAAAATGTTAAGTTTTTGCAATGTATAAGCTTATTTTGTATGAAGGGGGATATAATTTCTGTGTCAATTGCTTTATTAGCCAGCAAAGTGTTTGGGCTCAGTTTAGAATGGACACAAGAGGTATAGCGCAGATATTCAGTTTAATGAATTTAGATTCTACTTCTCATAATGTGATCATAAGCGGCACAGTAGCATTTAGTTCTGGTTCCGATTTTAGAATAGGTTTGAGTAGACAATAATTAATAAAATCTTGAAGGTAGTCTCGTTCAATGTAAACGGCCTCAATAATCAAACGAAACTGTGGGCCATTGAAACTTGGATTTAAACCGAAAATCCCTCAGTGATTTTAATCCAGGAGACACATATTCCGGCAGGTAAGTTGTTGGAATTTTCTCTGTTTAAAACTTAGGCAACATACAGGGGCTTTTCCTCTTCCCAAGCAGCACAACAGGGCACTGCGATTTTTGTGGGGTAAAGGCTGGACGCGGAAGTGTTTAATTTCTCTAGCGATAAAAATGGAAGGTGGCGTTGGATGACCTGTATGGTGGGGTTAAGATGCCTTACGTTTGTTAGTATCTGTGCCCTAGTTGAAGACAATGCCACGCCTTATGAAGAGTTATTTCAATCCTTATTACTAAGTACGGGTGAGATAATCATTGGGGGGACTACAACCTTCGGCAAAATCTGAAAATCGATTCCTCAGTTAAATCAAAAAAGCAGTTAAAACCAAAAATGTTTAAGGTTATCTAAAATTATTGTAAAATCCTGGAATTAATTGATCCCTGCAGGGCGGCTTTTCCTACGGAAGCCACGTATACCTGTTTTTCCGGAAGATTTTGCACCTCATCCCAGATAGATTTTTTCCTACTCTCTAAAGCTTTGGCATTCAATACCCAACGAATTTTACCCAATGGCTTCTCAGACCACACAATGATTGCACTCGAGTTTGAGATAGGGATAGCTTTAGTACATCCTAGGTGGTGGGTTTCTGATAAGCAAAATTTACAGAACGAAGAGTGGGTGCAATTTGCAAAAACCAAATTAAGGAATTTCTGGTAATAAATCATGGGACCACTTCCCCTAGCATTGTATGTGGATACCTTAAAATCTTACATCCGAGGGCTGGGGATAGGTAAGGACGCGGGCAACACCCAAAATAATTAATTACAAAAGCAAATGCTAGAAAGAAATGTGCAGCAAAGTTATGAAAGCTTTTTAAGGAATCCATCGGTGTCTAATAAAAGGAAACTTGATAAGGTAAAACAGGCGCTAAGCGAGGCATTTGATGCAAAATGTGAAACAGTACATCGTGCCCATATGCAAAAAATATATGACAAAATAGTTATTGTTAATGGAGACGTTGATAAGTGACTCCGCTTTTAGGAATGTCAAAATGCCTGGTTGCCTTCTTTCGGACTTATTCTCATGCTAAAGAATGTAACATGAACTAACGCTATGGACACCGGGATGTTATTTCCTATTCACATCTGAGATATCACTTCATCTTTTCTTTGTAGGTTTTCTGCATTCTGGCCTTCATCCCCCGTTCCAGTTCCCACAGGCAGGGTCTAAAAGAACAATGGTGATATGTCAGAAAATCAGGAAACAGCAAAAATGCTATTGCATGTTAAACCACTATAAAGTATAGCTAAGATGCCTGAAGTAAGACATTTTTATCGCTTATATCAAGACAACCGTTACATGAGTAAATATGATTTTTTCTATAAATAAATAGATGTATGTATCCGATAATCATTTTGAGCCTTTTTTAAGAAGCATTGAATGCAAATCCAAATTTTAATTGTATACCATTTACCTACATTGTCAAACAAAATGAGCTTCAGACAATGTTTGCTCCTCCATTAGCATGTCTATCAAATTTGATGATGATTCAACATTTAATATAATACTGAAAACACTGAAAATTGTGTTTTCCTTTACTTATGTAGCCTTTTTTTGTGCCAACCAACAGAAAATAGTCAAACAAATCAACAGCAAGGCTTAATCAGTTTGTATTTTAGCATGATGTTGCTTCTGATGGTCTAGTTTTTGACTAGTTTAGTGACCGTTGCCTTAAATCACAATTTTATGCTGGTTTTCAAACACATGTTGTATGAAACGTTCCTTTTGAAGTAATTGCCCCTGACTTTTTTGCTTTTTATGGACCTGAACTGCTGGAACTTTTTACCACTAGGCAATGAGGCACTGCCAAACAGCGTATGTTTTTCCCTGAGCTCAGATAACAGGTTGGATGGTGTAAAAGTTATATACTTTGGCCAAGATTTACTAACATTTTGCGTCGTGGTTGCCACTTTGTTTGGCACAGCCACAATGCAAAATGCTAGTCGAGATTTACAAAGACCCGCAAGGGCCGATTTGTGTCGCCTTGCATGGCTTTGCATCCTGTAGGCTCTCATGCATCTGTCACGTGCTCGCTAGGGACATTGTCGACATCTTTAAGTTAGCATGAGCCCGGTAGCCATGATGTTGCTTTTGAGCATGACACTACATGTCTTTATTTTTGCAAGACTCTGTTTATACCTTTCACATGAGAACTCTCTGCTGTGCTCGTTCTCTGCCTGTTCCTGGAGTTTAGTCTGAACATTGTGAGCAAGGTCGATAAACACTGACTCTTGTTATTCTGTTCTAGTCAGGCCCTAGCACTTAGACAAAACATACCAATGCAGCTGTTTTTGCTGAAGACTCGCACTTTGATATTATGGGGATGCATGTTTAGGTAAGGCACACTTGGAGAGGGACCTTTCCAGGGAGAAGAGTAACCCACACCTGTGATGTAGAAATATGATCTATGGCCCGAGGTATGGGGTCTGCTGACAAAGCTCAGAGATCTTCCATTATATAATAATACTTCTGCTTACCAAGGGGAGGGTGGTTAGGCCTTATAGTACTTTATCCACTGTCTTTATAAGATTACATCTCCCTTTATGATATATGGCCTTGCTGCAATGCTAACTATATTGATATTATGCATTTTGCTGTTGGTTGTGGCAGGTATACTGCATTTTAGAATACGTTAGTTAAAATAAATATTTTAAACTATCTTCGTGTCTCTGTCAGATTTCAATGTGGACAAGTACGAGAGTGTGAGCGAAAAGGTGTGTCTTGTTACCGTCATTCCTGAGAGATCTGATAGTGTAGTGTTCTGGGGTGTCTAATCATTGGTATCTCCGTTTGTGAGTAGGAGAGCGAGTGAGACACTATAGCTAGTCGGTACTGGGCTCGTGGGCACTAAGGTGGTAGGAAGGCTTAGCCCCTATACACCGAGGTCCATAATCCTGCGCATAGTTCTGTGTATGTGCAGAATCCCTGCAACACATCCACCCATGTAGTTTGCCACAAACCCATATTTACTAAAGACAGTAAACCTGGGTTTGTGCCAAAATGCTTTACCTACATCAGAGAGGCGTAAAAAGGAGAAATATCTTCATTTCTCCTCGTCGCTTTCTTTTTCCATGTGTGCTACAAGCTACAGCACACAGATAAATATGCCTCTAAGGATTGTTCTTGTGCAGGAATGAATACCTTTATGCCCATTTGAATGCTAAATCTGCCAATAAATAAGGCAGTTGTGACTGTTCTTCAGAAATCGTGTCCCTGCTGTAGTTGATAACTTGTGCAGTGCTTACAATCATGCTTCTTTTTAACTTTGGCTTAGGGAGAACTAGAAACACCTAGCTCCCACGACTCATAAGGGATTGGCAAAAATAAAAATTGTGAGTTTAGATTGAATTTTGTATTCTATTTGTAACAGGAATTTTTTTTATAAGGTTGATATGCATAATTGCTGAGTTCTGCTGCCTGGATTGCTCCCTACAGTTAAGCATTAAATACTTTTCTTCACATTTCCCTCAAGTCCAGGAAAGGTGTGAGGAGGTGTAATTCTCCCAGGCCAAAAGACATCCGCTGCTCTGCTCCCTTTATTTCTCACAGTCATCGATCAAGAAAAGAATATCATTGATGTGATACCTATGCAGGTTAAAAAAAACTGACAATTTGGTGGCTGTCTTCTGCTTAGGGAACATCTTAAGTTGAGAAGGGTGACGTTTATGCCAGGTCCGCACACGCAAAGAACACCCTGCCTTTTGTGTTTGCAACTGTACATCATAGTGGCAAAGCACCAGTGGATCCTTTGAAGTAAGAGGGTCAAATAGAGAGGCAGTCACCATACTGTCTGAAAGGGATAACACAGCGCTGATCATAAGGGGTGAGTTTCACTTTGATCATAAAACAGGTAGAAGAGGTAGGCTTAGGTCAGGGATAGGAAGCAAGAAGAAAGATACTCAAGCATTTGTAAAACTGCAAAATAAGGCGTTGAGGGATTTATTTTTCCATAAGTCACAGGAAATGCTGAGAAAGACAGGAGAAGACAATATAAATCATCAAAAAATTACTCCTCTTTGGTCACTGGCCAATGGTCTGGTAGAACCGATCTTGAGCACTTTAAAGAAAGTTATTCAGTGTGCTGCATTGGAGAAGCTTTACCTCAAAATTGTTTTAAACACTACTCTTCGAGCTTACAGTTCAACCCCTCACTCAATGACCGGGGAAAGCTCTGCCACTCTCATGCTTGGAAGAGCCATAACGACCAATCTGCCCCAATAGACCACCTCAAATCCAAGAATGAGGAAAACAT
This sequence comes from Calotriton arnoldi, assembly GCA_963921515.1. Classification (NCBI taxonomy): domain Eukaryota; kingdom Metazoa; phylum Chordata; class Amphibia; order Caudata; family Salamandridae; genus Calotriton; species Calotriton arnoldi. The sequence goes on along the minus strand of CAWUFW010010027.1, from coordinate 350,954 downwards.
TCATACTAAGCACTTTGATCGCAAACAGAAGATGAAAAGCTATGCTGACAGACAATATCATGTAAAAGATGTCACCTTTATAAGAGGAGATTGCGTGCTTGTCAGACAACACATGAAAAGAAAGTCTGATGCTCCTTTTGAGGCTGAGCCCTACCATAACTAACACCAAAGGACACATGGTGACTGCCCAGCATCCTGGGAAGTCCCTTACGAGAGATTCCTCTAATTTCTGACATGTGTTCCATCACTCACCAAACAGCGATGTCAATGTAGAGACTGGGTCAAGACAGATTGTTGATGACTTTGTGTCTGCTGATGATTCCACCTCATCAGTGCAGATTACTGACACTTCGACTGCCAGAACCCAATTTTGAATGAGTAAGTAAGTAAGTAAGCATCATTTCCCTGTGCCATAGACATGAATATTTGAGGATCTATTCAAAGTCGAAAACTGTACTGCAACTTTTGTTGTAAACGCTCAAATGCAGGTTGAGCTTCACATTTTGTGCTCATTGAAGTTTTCTTTTGGACATTTGTCCTAATATATGTTTGCATGTTTTTATGTTTTTTTTCTAATTTAACATAACTAATATTATTATGTTGTATTTGATGTTATATTGAGGTGATTTAGAAAGTCCCTGAATTCTTGACTATTAAAGGTGGGCCATTGTCAGATTTTAAGACTGTAGGTACACCCCATGTCATAAAGATGCCATCTAATTTTTGAATAATCTTTTCATGTGTAGTGGATGAAAGCCCTTCTACCAATGGAAAATGGGAGTATTCATCAACAATGACTAAAAGATGATGTCTATTCTCAAGAGAACCAAAGAAATCAATAGCAATTCTCTCCAAGCATGATGCGGCAATTCTGACATGTTCAAAGAGTGCTGAATAACTTGAGATGAAAGACAGTAGCAGATATGACAAGTCTTCAATTCTTTTTTTACCCTTTCGTCGAGGTAAGGAAACGAGACTCAGTCACAGAGAGCTCTCTTTGTCGCAACTGTTCCTCGCTTCCCCTCATGTGCGACATTGATCACTTGTTTCCGTAGACTCTTAGGAGCAAACATTTGTGGACTTCGCAGAATGAGGCCTTATTGAGTAACTGAAAGTTAATCTCTTAAATTTTTTAACTTAAAATACTCACTGTTATTAGTGAAGGGCCTAGAGTGCTGGTTCCACTATTGATGAGCAATAATGTCTTTTAATTCTAACATGTCACTATCTTGGCTCATGCTAGTGACAACTTGTTCTAAAGACATGGCAACTGGTGTGCTTGATTTCACAATAAAATTGTTGTAGGCCTCCACTGTCTTAGATGGGGTGCCAGGGCACTGTAATGGCACTCTTGAAAAATAATCACCAAGATTCTGATCTTTCCCTGGTTGATGAAGAACTGTATAGTTATATTCTTGTAGCCTCAAACCCAAACGTTCAATTCAAGGAGACATTTCGGCTTTTGGGATTGTCAAAGATCGTCAACAGTGCTTGATGAGCAGTCAGTACTGTGAAGGGTTTCCGTTGCAAGAATTCATGAAAATATTCACAAGCCCAAACCCCTGCCAAACATTCTTTCTCAGGTTGTGAGTAAGCACATTCCATATGTGACATGCTTTTACTGGCGTATGTCACGATACGTCTCCGGGCAATTGGCTGTCCTTTGTGCTATGCAAGGATTGCGCCTCCTGACATGGCTAACTTCAGATACAACCTCTTTATGAAGTTTGGGATCAAAGTAGGCCATTACAGTGGCACTCTCAATAGCTTGCTTGATTTTCTGGAAGCTCTTCTCACATTCACGTGACTTATGAAAAGACATATTTTTTTTCATTAATTCTCGTAAGGGTGCACTGACCACAGCAAAGTCTTGTATGCATCTAGAACAGTTACTGGCCATTCCAAGAAATGATCGTAACATAGAAATGTCTTGTGGGGGATTTTCAGTAGACAACGTTTAGATTTTAGCTGGATCAGATTTCATGCCCCAATCAGAAAAAAATTTGAGCAAAGAATTTCAAGCTTTTCTTGTGGAATTCACATTTGTTAGCATTCAGAGTTAAGCCTACCCAAGCGGCAGCTCGCGCTCGTGAACTTACCGTTCGCGCTCACAAACATACTGTTCGCGATCGCGAGCGGGGAAAAAACTCTGCTGCACATCGCGAAACGGAGTTTTCTGCACTCCGCGGAGTGTAAAAAACTCCGCAAACTACGCGAACGGAGCGAAGTTCACCGCCCAGGCCTACTTATGTGAACAAAAAGTTATGGGGGCCTAAGCGCGAACTTCCCCAAATAGCCATAAAAAGGCTTGGTACAGGAGGGGAAAAGGCCTGGCAGCAAAGGGTTTAAGCAACAAATTAAGTTCCTTTTCAACAGCTTCTTGCAAGTGAAACAGAATGTGTCTGTGTCTTTAAGAAACAGGACAAACATCCCCATTTATATGTAACTTCATTTTCATTGTTTTGAGTTTTCCTAACCCATGAAATAATGAAAGAAATTGACTTACAATTTCATGATGAGCATTGTTATTGTAGTTCAAAGATATCAGTCCCATATCAGCAGAAATGTTGAAACTCAACAAACAGGCCCTAGAAGCTGTTCCTTGAAGTATATGAATAGGTGCTTGTACCACAGTTTTCCTATGTTTCATCGGGGCTACAGAGGAACCTTGACTCTTTAAAGGCGTCAAGGCAGCCCATGTGTATACTTTAGTTTTTGACATCGTAAGTTGTGGTAACGGAGACAATTCTTGATACTTCTCAGGCATGATATTTATTGACACACCGCTGTCAATTATAAATGGTATTGAACACCCATATATCTTTAGAGTGATATTCAGACAATGTTTGCATATTTATGGTGCATTTTTCATGTTGAATTTTCTTCACTTTGGATTTTTCCTCACATTTTACTAGTCCCACATGTGCATGTCCTTTTGAAGTAAATATTGACATTGCACAATTGTCATTGTCACGTTCACTGGAAACTGATACTGACAAACTCTTTTTCGATGATGTAGCTGATGATCAACTTGGTTTAGTGTCGAATTGCCTTAGTTGGTGTGAACACTTGGCCTTGTGTTAGCTCGTCGAACGTCGCTGAGGTAGCGTTCTGTTACCATTTTGTGAACACTCTGTGACGCACTAATTTTTCTCTTCGCTTTGCTAGTCATCAGGAAATGGTTCGCTTTACCACTGCCAATACCTTCATGTGGAAATGACAGTCCACATATGTAACACGTTTTCTTTTTCTGTGGAGACATCACCTTGTGTACCTCAGCCTTGTACCTTGGCTTACTTTTCATGCTCATGCCTAACGCACATTGGGCACCTCTGGCCTCCATGTCAGGCACTTGGTGATCAGCATGCTCTTCAGTGCGAGCAGCCTTGAGGACTTGTTCCAAGATCCGAGTTTCCTTCAGGATTTTTTATTGAAAGGACTCTGACAGACATCCATTGTAGCTTCCTCATCATTAAATTCATTGGATTTACAGTTCTTCACCAGAACATCCAGTTTCTCAACAAACTCATCAGTGGTTTCACCTAGGGCCAGATGTACGACCGTTGTTTGCATGCGCAAATGAGTTTGCGACCTGTTAGCGCATGCAAAAAACAAATTGCCCATGTACTAACCCTATTTAGCGACTCGCAAATGATTTGCGACTCGCTAAATACGATTAGCGACTCGCTATTAGGAAGGGGCGTTCCAAGGGCGTCCCTTCCTAATAGCGAGTCTGAACCCTATGTTAGACTGTTTTGCGACCGCAATTGCGGTCGCAAAACAGTCGCACTTTACCACCCTTCTCAGAAGGGTGGTAAAACACTCGCAAACAGGAAGCCTTTGTGAATGCAGGGCAAAATATTTTTTAGGGGCAGGCAGTGGTCCCAGGGACCACTACCTGCCCTTAAAAAATGAAACGAAAACATTTCATTTTTCTTCTTTAAATGCATCCCGTTTTCCTTTAAGGAAAACGGGCTGCATTTTTTAAAAACAAAACTGCTTTTTTTAAAAACAGTACCAGACATGGAGGTCTGCTGAGCCCAGCAGGCCACCATACCTGGGAGGGCCAGCCATTCCCAATGGGGTCGCAAATTGCAAGTGTCTCATTAATATTCATGAGGCATGCAATTTGCGACCCCATTGGGAATCGCAAACAGTATCTGAGACACTGTTGTACATTGTGATTTGCGACTCGCAAATTGCGACTCGCAATTTGTCGCAATTTGCAAATCGTAAATCACAATGATCGTACATCTGGCCCCTAGTCTCTGGCATTCTTGGATCAATATATATCTTTCATAAACCACATTTGCACTGGATTAAACTTGACATTCAAGTCTGTTTTGATTTGATCGTACGCCACTTCACCTTCTTGTGGGTATCTTTTTCATGGCTTCTTTCACTCCTTCACCAGCCATGTTCCATAGATAGTTTTTAATCTTTTTATCATCTTTTTTATCTATTGCATCTATGAAAACTTCAAAAGTCTCTATCCATGCAGTCCATTAATTGCCACTATAGTGTTTTTTGGCAGTATCAAATGCATTTGGCAGTTTTAAGAATGCAGCAGCCGTATTTACAATGTTGGACAGTAGTGGTCTCTCAGGTGCTTCTTGTGGGACTTGATCAGGCAGAGCTTCTCTAGTGCCTTGTGACATGCTGGCTTCGGGGTCAGCCTTAATGACTTGTGGAGCTTGGGTGTCACCCTGGCTCTCCATCGAAACTCATTTGGTGATATCTTTGCAGGACGCTAGGTCCGTTTTTGCTCGTTTTATTTTTCTGATTTAACTTCTGTGATTGTATGCCTAGAAACTTTGGGAAAATACAGGGGGTTGCACTGTCTGACACTAAAGCGGTACTTACATGGCCAGGAGCTAATTGTTCCTTTTAATGTGTTTGAATTATTCGCAGTGTCTTTTGAATTTGAAGTCCTCTGTCATCTTTTAAAACAAAAACGAAATTTATTTGTTTTTACCTGTTTTAAATTCACTCGCTTTCAGCTTCAGTGAACTTGCACCTCACTGGGCTGATAACGGGGACGGACGGCGTGGTGTTATCACTTCCGCCTGTCCATTGGGACACTTGCCTGGACCGGAAGTAAGCAGGGCGCCTCCCCGCCCGAGATGCTTTACCGGGGGGATATAAGCACGGCCGCATGGCGGGCGCAGCGGGCGCGCCGCCGGCGCGCCAAAGGCAAGCCCGTCTGCGCCCGTCCGCGCTCGGCCCGGGCTTAGGGCCGGAGATGCTGCCAATTTTAAGCCCCATCCTGCCTCTACATTCACCTATACTGGGGAACAACTACGAGCCTTTAACATAAAGGGTAGGTGTGACGGAAAAACTGGTACTAATATTGATCCATGTTTGAGTCATTTTAAATGTATCATCTGTGGGTATTCTCACCATTTATCTGATCCACCCCAATTATCTTTTAGTCTGGAGCATCTATCCGCTGTAAAGAATGTGACAAAATCAGTGTCAGGCTGTCTTATCAATGCACGGTCATTGTGTAAACACGCGTCTGAGTTTGCTCTGCTTATTGAAACACATGTTGATGTGGCCTTTATTACTGAAACCTGGGAGATAGCTCTGCAGGTCCTGACTTAGCAATGGCGACTCCCTCAGGGTACACACTATTTAGGCAAGACCGAGCAGGTAAAAGAGGAGGAGGACTGGCCGTCCTGTTCCCAAGCACATGGAAAGGGGTTTTACCTCTCAGTACAATGGGCCCACCTTAGAATCCTTACTTTTTAAACTAACGATAGGTAACCATTACGTTTTTAATGGTTTGTTATGCTACCGACCCCCAGGCCCCCGGGCTAACTTTCTGATGAATATTGGTACCTATCTGGATGTTATATCCCAGTCATCGGACTTTACACTCCTAGGTGATTTTAATATTCACCTGGAGGATCCACTGGATAGTGATGCTGTACACTTTATTGATATTGCAAACAGTATGGGCCTTACTCAGCAGGTGATTGGCACTACACATATGGGGGCCATTTACTGGATGGAATATTTACCAGTAATGATCATTTACAATGTCTTCCTCCATTGCCTATTATATGGTCGGACCATAAAGCTATTATGCTTACGTTTCCGGTACAATACCCCCAGACAAAGAAATTGACAAATAGGCAACGGAAAATGATCCGGCCCTGGAATAAGCTGCCAGTGGGTATGTTTGAATCTGCATTAGCCCAAAATTCTCCTTCTCCCTTAGGAGACTCAAATGAAGCGGTTGCTGCTTTTGAGGACTGGCTAATAAAGTCAATAGACCAAGTACTACCAGTTAAATGCATCTCTAGTCATAGGTCTAGACCTACCGAACCTTGGTACTCAGAACAGCTTAGGATACAAAAACAAAAATGTCGCTGTCTGGAAAGGAAGTGGAGATCCTCAGACGATTTGGAGGATAAAGCTAACTATAAATCGGCTTTGCTTGAGTATAAAAAACTTATTGATAAGGAGAAAACCAGCTATTTTACCACAGCTATACTTTCAGCAAAAAACTCGTCAAAGGAACTTTTTCGACGGTTAAACGATTAGCCAATTGCTCTGTAGCGGCTGATTCACCTAAAACTCAGGCATTCTGCGACAGGGTAGCTACGTTTTTCCAGGATAAAGTTAAGGCGGTCTATAATGGACTCATCAAGTCTGCGGATCTAGGAATGGTTCCTTTTTTAGAGGCTGCTGCTAGACCTGGGATTACCGGACTCATTCCCAGTACTCACGCTGAATATAAGGACCATCCTGAACTATCTGCCTTTCCAATGTTGACAAGGGAAGCAACAATTGATTTGTTGAGATCCACTAAATCAGGCTCTCCACTGGATTCATGCCCTCCAAAGATCTTCCATCTTTTACCAGAGATCTTTGCCTCTCATTTGTTGCCCATTTTTAATCAAATGTTCTCTTCTGGTCTATTCCCTACTAGTTGGAAATTGGCATCTGTGCTTCCCCTTTTGAAGAAGCCAAATCTTGATGAGACTGATCCCAATAATTACCGCCCAATTTCCAGACTTCCCCTGCCAGCAAAGATGGTGGAGAAGGCCATGAATAATACTTTATCAGACTACATTGAAAAGCACGGCCTTCTCGATGAAACTCAGTTCGGGTTCCGAAAATATCATAGTACCGAACTGGCGGTGATCACATCATCTGAACTGATTAGGCAGACAGTCGATGCTGGGGGCAGTGCAGCACTTGTGCTGCTTGACCTCTCCGCCGCATTTGATACGGTGAACCATCAGAAACTTTTAGAAGTTTTGAGGGGAATTGGGGTCACAGGAAATGCATTTTCCCTTCTTGAATCATTCTTGTCTGGCAGGGAACAATTTGTGGCCCTAGAAAATTTTAAATCTCCCAATTTTACACTTCCATGCGGTGTGCCACAGGATCGTCCTTGAGCCCGACTCTTTTTAACATTTATGTGGCACCACTGGCGAAGTTAATCAAGTCCCTAGGCTTTTCGGCTGTATCCTATGCTGACGATACGCAGATCATTGTCTCAGTGTCAGGATCCCCCACTAACACCATGGAACAGTTCCATACCTGCCTTCGTCAGGTTGGGGACTGGATGGCTGCCAATTGTCTGAAACTTAACTCTGGTAAGACGGAGGTCTTACTTTTGGTGCTCATACTGATTTCTGGTCACCTGATCTTTGGCCCCTGGAGCTTGGGCCATTTCCTACGCCAGTGACCAAGGTTAAGAATTTGGGAGTCATCTTTGATTCCAAACTCTCATTTGAAAACCATGTTAACCAGGTTACCTCTCTTTCTTTTTACACGTTAAAACTTTTGAGAAAGATCCTCCCATTTATTCCAGTTGAGCTACGTAAACTGGTAGTCTCCGCACTCGTTCTGTCAAGAGCTGATTATTGTAACGGGCTTTTTATCAATCTTCGGATTAAATGCCTGTCTAAACTGCAGGTTGTACAGAATGCTGCGGCTCGGCTGCTGCTGAACATTCCTAGACACAAATCTGTGTCAAAGGTGCTCAAGGATTTACATTGGCTGCCTATAAAAGACGTATAGAGTTTAAGGTTCTATGCATTGTTTTTAAGACCACACGGAATATAGGACCAGGTTTTTTTTAAGAGGAACCTGTTACCTTACATTCCAGTCCGTTGTCTCCGTTCATCCTCTGCCCACGATCTGATTATTCCCAGGGTAAAAAAATGCTCCTGGGGGTAGAAGCTTTCTGTTTGGCGCAGCTAAGTTATGGAATTCTCTCCCAATAAGATTGAAACAGGAAACACATCTGTTAGCTTTTAGGAAATCACTAAAGACATGGCTGTTTAATCTTTAACATATCTGCGAACCTCCTAGTTTAAGTTCTGTCTCTGATGAGCTAGCGCCTTGACACCCTTGGGTGATTGTTTCGCGCTCTATAAATCTCCATTTCATTTCATTTCATTTCATTTACTTGATGGCAGTGTGTGGAGTTGTTCTGAACCACTATCCAGCTGCTTTGGAGGTGGGCTGCTATGTTTGGGGACAACTCTGCTAGCACAACTCTCGACCCTCTTTCTGGGACCACTCCGCGGCACGTTGTGGCAAGATGATTCGTTAATGGTTTCAGTAAGCAGATAAACTGTGTAAGCTACTAGTCAATGAAAGCAGATAACGGTATGATATTTGGACGGCATTGTGCCTATATGTTTGTTCACAAACACCTGGTTAATCTCTGTTTCATAGCAAATGAATTTCAGTTTAATCTGTGTTAAACTATTGCTGTGCGCTTCTTTCATAACCTTGTTGCATCCTTTTTAGTGTTCTTACTCCTTATGACGTATGGCGTAAATTTACGCAATGACGCAGCACCTTTTATTTACGGACGTTTCATTCAATTCCTCTCCACCGACCTTCAATGTTACTCTCTTTGGGTCTCACTTATGAAGTTTTGGCACAGGGCAGCACCACAAGGAATCTTGCTGCACTGCTCTGTGTCAAAACAAAAGGGCAGGAATGCACAGTATCAATGCGATATGGCGCATTCCTGTCCTTTGCCCCTGCACTGGCGCACAATGGACTGCCATGCGCCAACGCAGGCACCCTTGTGCCATGGTGCAAGTGTGCCTGCGTTGTGGGGCTGATTGATTTTGTGCAGGAAGGGACACCTTCCTGCGCAAAAACAATGAATTCAGGTGATTTCCTCTTTCTATGTGTGCTGCATTCTGCAGCACACATAGAAAAAGGAAAAAAGGAAAGGAAAAAACGATCATTTCTCCCCATTGCACCTCCCTGCAGCTGATGTCCCATTAACACTGGAAAACTGTCTGTCAGGCAGACATCTGTCCTGATCACACAGAATTCATTGAATACTCAATGGAGTGCTCTCTTCCTGGGTCATGAAGGACCTGGATTTGGAACAAAGTTGGGTGATTTGTGTCCCACTTTTTATTCTCCTTTCTAGAAAGGGGATATGGATCCACTGTTTGAAAATTCTGAACTGCTTTGGGGTGGTCCTCTTTTGAGGTGTCCTTCGCAGCCTGTACTCCAGGCAAAGCCATTGTGCAAGAATGATGCTTCTCATGGTACGTAGTTATCGCAGGGTCTGTCTCCAGACTGGAGTACCTACAACACATGCACAATGAAGTGGAAGGTTTCTGCATCTGGTTGTTATCAACCTCTCTGAAGTAGAATTAGAGATGGAAAAAATGTAGGCCTGACCTAGTAACCTCCTCACCTAGTAAAATAGAAAATGAAGTCCCACCCCAATCCCTATCATCAACCAAATGCCAGTGTGTAGGAAGGACCAGTCAACAAACCCTTGCTAACAAATGTCCTGATGGAATTTCTAAAGGTAGCCTTCACTCCATCCTCCACACTTCAGTATTCAGATCTGCACCGAAGCAGTCCTCATCCTCTATTTTGTGTCATGTCAAGACAGGGGCAACATGGATCTCACTGGCTTCAATTCTCAGGCCCACTCATACACAGAGCCTCACAACTGCATATGTGGTATACACTTGCAAACCACGTACATGCCCTTGACATACATACTTGATGCAAAAGCAAACTTCTGGGCATACATATGATAGCGGAACTATAAACAAGAAGGGTGTGTAGGCCACACACTAGGTAACACAGATAATAGGGTCTGGCCACACTATCAGTTTCAATAATTAGAGCATGTGTGCTGTGCCCAGGACAGGGACAGTAGTCCTCTTTTCATTATGAGTGCACGCATGCTGTCCGATCACAATCCCCAATTACTCCAATTCACCTGGGAGCCTGAACGCCCTCCTGCTCCCACATGGAGACTCCAAACAGCAGCACTAGAAGACTCCTCATTCCGATCCTCTCTGGGCACAGCGATCCTTGAATTTTTTTAGCTCAATGAGGGTACAGCAGGGGACACACTAGTGGAATGGGACACCTTTAAGGTTACGACGAGGGGGCATTGCATGGGAGCGACCTGGAACATCCGAAAGACACTAACTTCTGATCTGAGCAAAATAGAATGGAGAATCTTGCAGTACGAGGCGGAAGGGGAAGGAGAAGGTAGAGACAGACAACAGCTAGAGACACTACGTATGCAACATGCTGAATAGATGGAGCGCCTCCGCTGCCACAACTACGCACCACACACTGCCCGCACGCATTCCACAGCCAATCGTGCGGGCCGCCTTCCGGCCTGGCTGATCTGCCAAGAACACATCCGCAAACCAATAACGGCGCTGCGAGATGACACAGGGCTCCTGGCGTACACGCAGCATGACATCCACATGGCTCTGACGCAACACTATACTCAGTTATACCAACGCCAAGGTCTCCAAGAGCCACACACCCTCCTAGCCTTCCTAAGCCAGATACAGCTACCTGAGACGACGCCATCACAAAATGAACTCCTGGGCGAGCAGATTTTGCCAGAGGAGATCAGAGCAGCAATCACATCCCTAGCTACAGGGAAGACCCCGGGACCAGACGGGCTCCCAGCGGAATTCTACAAAGCGTATCAAGTGTCGCTAGTACCGCGGCTCCACACCCTCTACACAGCCGCTGTAGAAGAGGGGCGACTTCCCCCTTTGCTATGCGAGGCCCACCTGATTTCACTGCCCAAACCCGACAGGGATCCATCTGATATGGGCTCCTATAGACCCCTCGCCATGCTAAACACCGACTATAAAGTTTTAGCAAAACTCCTAGCTGACAGACTAGCACAAGCGGTCCCCACCCTGGTGCACTCGGACCAAAACGGCTTTGTGCCGTCCCGAAAGACCTCACTCAACCTGCGGCATTTTTTTCATATAGCAACTTACTCCACGCGTGAATGGCCGAGAGCAGGCTGTCTCATTCTAGACCTCGAGAAAGCCTTCGACTCTCTTGAATGGGGCTACATGTTCGCAACCCTCGAGAGATACAAGCTGGACCCTGCTTTCCTACAGCTGACCCGTCTACTTACACCAACCCAGTGGTGAGGGTGAAGGTGGGATCATATGTCTCAGGTGCGATTCAAGTGCAGCGAGGGACGAGACAGGGCTGCCCATTGTCCCCCCTCCTTTTCGCGCTCGCGAAGGAGCCACTGGCTGAGGCGTTGAGAACGCAGCTGCAAGATGGCATACCACTGGGCGATGGCACACACAAAGTGTCCCTGTACACCGACGACCTGTTAATTTATCTAAGAGACGTCCACCAGGTGCCTGAGCGTTTGGCTCACATTCTGCGGGAATTCGCGTCCATTTCAGGATTAAAAGTGAACGTAGCCAAATCTAAGCTATACGCCTTTCGAGAGGGATGCCACGACCCAGCACTTACACTCAATGGCACGCGAGTGCAGTGGTGTGAGGAAACATTCCGCTACTTAGGCATACGGGTGTATCGCCAACCACTAGACCTCTTTGATGGTAATCTAGGCAGGGCGCTAGCGGCAGTGAAATCCCAGATGCAGTTCTGGAGCACACTCCCCCTCGCAGTGGTGGGTAGAGTGGCGTTGGTTAAAATGGTAGCCCTCCCGAGATTTCTGTACTACTTTGCCAATCTGTCTATTTATGTACCTACTTCCTTCTTCACGGCACTGGAAAAAACAGCCAGAGATTTCATCTGGGGTCCCAACCGCCACAGGGTGGCAGTTAAAAAAATTGTACTTGCCCACTAACTAGGGAGGCCTGGCGATGCCCTGCTTTGAGCACTATTACCTGGCGTAGCAGCTGCAATGGATCGCCCGATGGATGGCGAATCGCCAGCGTGATGACACAGCAACCACACGCCCAGCTTACACACTATCCCAGATCCTTTTGCTATTCCACCCTGGCGCGCGGACAGGATCCCCAGAATCCCAATTACTAAATGTGGCCCACAGGTGCTACCGCAGAAGCCTCTACTCAACTCAAGACACGACACCCTATGCTCCTGCGCTCCCACTTGACGGTACCCCTAGAGGACAGACTACACTCATGAACACCGAACTGCAACATTGGCATGAGGCGGGGATACAAACGCTAGGAGACCTATATAGCAACGGCTCCCTCATCCCCTACACAATATTGGTAGAAAGTGACGGGCTCCCCGCGGGGCAGTTCCTCCTGAACAGATCTCTGGTTGCCGCACTCTCGTTGAGGTGGGTAGACCTGGCCGCTGAACCACAAACGCACCTAACTGGGCAATACTTACATGTTATGGGACGGGGAATCACCTGACGAGGTGGTTTGCGGCTCCACTGCGCCAACATACAGCGTTCAGTTTAGACCCCCTCAGACGAAAGTGGGAGCAGGACCTGGGCCAACAATTTTCAGATAAAGAATGGGAAAAAGCGTTGGCCAGCCCAGTACAGGTCCCCAGAAACGCTCGATTTAGACAGATACAATACTATATCACACAACGAGCGTGCCTCACGCCAGCTAATATCAAAAGATATTTTCACCGCACCGACGCAACCTGCCCCAGATGCGCCGCCACAGACGCAGACTTGGTGCACATGCTCTGGGGCTGCTCCAGCCTAAGCGGGTACTGGAGAGGGGTGGCAGACATGCTTCAAACCTGCACCGGCAGAGAGATACCCTTTGATTGGCCTACGTACTTTCTGCATACGTTTCGTAGAACACGTAACACTAAAGTCACTTCTAGATTCCTCGACCTGGGTATAGCAGCAGCAAAGCAGCTGATCACAAAGAGGTGGAAAGCACCAGACCCCCCGCACACACAAGCTTGGAGGCGCTCTGAACTCACGTAGGCTAGAGCCGAAAGTGTAGCGATACATCAGGAGAAAGTCATAGGCCTCAGGAAAATACCTATCTCCACGTACTGGGACACAATCCTGGCAGCGTTACAGCTAGATGAAGATCAGCTAAATCAGCCCACGCAACCACCTGACCCGTTGGGGTAGGCCTGCGCAGGCGCCCATCACCTTTAGACTTTTCATAGGCACTAGGCCGGTTCTCCCTAAATGAACACTGATATTCCAACACGCGCACCCACCGAATGGGCGGGGGCACATCAGGTGGCACTCGCACACGCCAACAGCTGCAGAAACATGATGACACTCCAACGCAGCTCCAAGTTCCGCTCCCCACACCCCAGTTATTGTTGAATGACTGGTATACCATGCTTGCTGCAGCAAAGCTAGCTTCAACAGGTTACTCATTACACGATTTACAAGCAGAGGAGCTGGTTGACTGTACATGCGCAGCATGGCCAAGCAAAGACAACAGATGATCCCTGCCCCGTCACCATGCCTACCAATCCAATGCATGCGCAGGTATATCCTTTGGTAACGCAAGAACTGTAGATGATGTTATCGCTGCATGTTGCAGCAGAATGTACTGACTACTGGTGATAAGCATGTATAATCAATAAAATCAATAAAAACAATAAAACATTTTTTTTATATCTATATGCAAAATGGGTTCAACCAAAAGACCACTGAAAAAAAAGCCTATTAAACCAATTAAAAAAAAAAACACAATGACAATAGATTCGGATTGGTGAAACTTTTCAGCAAACCATGGACAAAGACTAAGCGACAAAGAAGCGTTTTGGATACACTTGAAGCAAAACAAGATGGGTTCAATATGGACTGTGAATTATATTACTTTCTGTAATTCAATCTCTTTTAAACATACATCATTGTAATTACACTTTATTAATGGTTAAATATGATCAGGAAAAGATATTAGGAAGTAATATTTCGATGTACAAGCATTGAATCACACAGTAGTATTCTGATGCACACAACTTGGATTAGACTGAAAATAATCATAAACCAATAAATAATGTAGCATAAAAAAAAAAAAAAAAATGAGTGCATGCATGCTGCACCCCTCAAAGTGATAGTACCAGGACCTTACGTAGTCCTAGGCCTCTGTGCACACGCATATATTAGTGCAACACAAGGGACAAAATGAAAGTCAGATACACATGAATTTGGGCACTCAGGTCAGTGGAACATGTCTGAATGCCATGCTTGAGTGATTCCTTTCCCAACAACTGGGGTACAGGGTGTGTAGGGAAAAATACGGACAGCATGACACCAGACACACTCGCAATGTCTGCATGTGACCCCCAGCCTCCATTCAGAAGGGGGGAGGGGCTCTGATGAATATCCCAAGCCCCCTCAATTTGCCTCCTAAATGGTCCCCTAGGGGGTATGAAAAATAATGACAACTTGTAGTTGGTGGATATATTGTTAGTCAGCTCCAGCCCCCCCACATCCCCTCATCCCTCTTATCTCAATATCTAGTACTTGGAACAAGACCTTGCTCATCTTTGTGTCCACGGTATCAGTGTGTGTGAATTCAGGAACACAGCATCGGCCTTGCTGCACCTTTTTTTTCAGGGCTAACACTCAGTAGGGTTTCTTGCACAGGTAACATCAGTTTCATTTACATTTCCCTATACTATGGTCCAAGGATCATATTTAAATGAAGTTTCTGCTATTCCCACATCTGTTTAGTTATCAAATGTGCACCTACTATTGCCAGTTTTGGTTGTCTGTTAGTTCTTTATGGTCAGGCATAATATGTCCATAATCATTCCTTGACTTAGAAACATCTTATTACAATTATGCAACAAGAGGCATTGCAGTCTTACAGTCATTACTGGGACAAACATGATCTATATGTAAACAGCAAGTAAAAGGATTTAAAATAGTATTATTGCTGAGACTTACCTATGCATAGTTTCAACTTACAGCACATTAAATAACTAATCTTTTCCATTGATGAATGTTTAGGTGTGTCTTTCTGATTTCCAGATGTCTGAATCAGTAGCTGTGAACAGAGTGTGAGACGTTAGACCCAAGTAATGATGATGCCAATCGTTTTCAGATTTATACAGTTGCGGCCTGTGCAGGTAAGGGCGGTGGGGCGGGGGTGGGGGTGGACATACGACGGGATAGTGAAAATAAAATAAATAAATAAATAAAACCACTTACCTTGCGCTCGCCGCATCGCCGACTCGGGGATGGGGTGAGCGCAGGTAAGTGGTTTTATTTATTCATTTATTTTAATTTCACTATCCCGTTATAGATTGACTTTCATCCTCCCTCCCCGCACTGCCCCCTGCCCTGCCCCACTGCGCTTACCTGAACGGTCTGCGACTAGATTTATAATTATTTTTTTTCTAAACTGCACTAACATGCATCAACAATGCAGCATGAGCAGCAGCAGTGCAAGCACCCCTAATACAAGAAACTGCTGTGGGGAGTTGGGTGGGTGACAGATAAAACTGTGATTGGCTCCCTCACACACAGAGAGCAGGTCAGTGCTTCATTCATGCTTGTGGCTGAAGTTGGGGCCTACCAGCACTCATTTGGGTGGACTGGCACTTATTTTCCACAACAGACTTTGATCTAGAGCAAGAGCAAGAGAGAAAAAACCCAAAAGGGGTAAAAAAGCAGAATGAGGACAAAAAACAGTGACAAAGGGAGAAAGCAGGAGCCTGCAGGAGTGAGATAAAGGAGCAGGGAGTGTCTGGTGGTGGATTAGAGAGCAATGAGGTGGAATTAGGACTGTGCGACCTAGGTATTCAGCAGCCTTGGTGTTTGCTACCCACGGGCAAAACTTTGAGACCCCTCACTTATTCTTTTACAAATGAAGAACTGGAGCAGGTTTAATACAAGTCACTGCAGTCATGATTCCTCACTCCCGGAGAAATAGCATGCACCTCTACAACACATATTCAGAAGAGTAGCAGGATAGGCAGTAGTGGCAGTGCACACTTGCTTACACAGACAGAATGGGTACGGCATGTGCAGGAGTTGTGCATGCTTCACTTACAAATGAAAGAGCAAGACATATCTTCACACATACACAAAACATACAACATGGCTGAAGTGCAGGGATGTCTTACGTTCCCTGAAATGATGGGAGTCTCCAACCTCCTCTCATTGACAAAGAACATTTAGAACACATGTAGAAGCATTTCACCCTTTCTCCATATGCTCAGATTTCAGATGAGATTACCCTTTACACTCTTAAAGACTGTGAATGCAGAATTATTTATTGCTTTGAGTATGAGTTGTTATTTAATTACTTTGTGCTTTTAGGTGTTGTTATTTCTTGGTATAATCATTGTGAGGTTATAAATATAGAATTTGTGTGCAAGGCATGGTTTGCATGGCTGTTGTGAAAATTATGGATTGCATACAAAGCCATCATGTGTGCATTTCAGTGGTGTTTCTGTTTAATTCACACCTATAACTGCACATTAACTGTGGCTATTTAAGTGAACTTCTAAAGTTTTTTTTTTTTAATGTCGCTGGTTAAATAGCATACATTAGGTACTATCTGGATGGCGGCCATGAAAATATCAAAGACATTTTACTATTTACCTGGCCACTGTTTTAAAGGCATACATATGCACTCGTTGGCCAGAGGTCGTGGAAATAGTAAGGAAACGTAACTATTTATCCAGCTGCTGGTTAATTAGAAGATAATATGTAAGATTTGGCTTGTGGTTTTGCAAATAACAAAGCAACTTGACTATCTAGTGGGTTGCTGGCTAAATAAAACATACTATGCACTGTTTCGCTTATGGTAGTGCAAACAGCAAAGAAACCTCATTCTGTAACTGGCTACAAAGTAGAGATTATGCATTGTTTGGCTGCCAGCCGTGTAGATAGAAAGCAACTTGACTATTTACCAGGCCTCTGGGTAACTAGCAGACATTAGGTACTAGTTGGATGTCAGCCATGCAATCAGCAAAGAAGCTTTACTATTTATCTGCCCGCTGGCTAAAAAGAAGACTATGTACTCTTAGCCCTTGGCCATCTAAAAGTAGAGATTGTGCACCGTTTGGTTGGCAGCCATGCAGATTATAAAGAAACTTCACTATTCACCCGCCTGCTGGCTAAATAGCAGTATTTAGGTACTATTTGAATGGCGGCCATGCAAATAGCAAAAAAAACGTTACTATTTGCCTGGCTGCTTACTAAAAAGCAGATATGCTTTCTTTGACCAGAGGCCAGGCAAATAGTAAAGCTTCTTTGCTATTTGCATGGTTGCCATTCAAATAGTACCTAAGGACTGCTATTTAGCCAGCAGGCGGGTGAATAGTAAGGTTTCTTTTAATTGGTGGTTGAATAGCAGAAAATATGCCTGATTTGGCCAGCCGCTGTGCAAATAGAAAAGAAACTTCAGTATTTACTTGACTGCTGGCTAGTAGTACAGATTGTGCAAAGCAAACAAACCACTCTTTATCCAGCTGCTGGCTAAATACCTTTGTTAGAAATGTGGTTACTGGTTGACTGGGGTGTGAGCCCTGGTCAAGCAGTGTTGTGATTCGTAATGTACCCCATTATAGGCCTGGGTAGTCACCTAACCTTTCAACTACATTTACAGTACCATTCATTCATTCATAAACTTTATTCGCTCATTAGGACAATAAAAGTGTGAGTGCTTACAGTACAGTTATCCAACAATATATATATATAAATAAGAGAATCATTAGATAGTATACGTCTTTTGCCAGATGTTTTTAAATCATCACTGTTAAAAATATTAAAACAATTATAAAAGGAAAAAATCTATTATTATTTTTAAAACATATACCACATTATGAAAGGGATTCCATCGAACATCAAAATTTGATCAATTTACAAAGATAAAACATTGCATAGTTGTTACAAAGTCTGGAAATAATTATTTAATACAATTATGAAATGCAGACTATCGCGTCTTAGACGCATACCTTCTGATAATCGACATTTTTCCAAGAAACTTTGCAACTCCACATGCTACAGAAGGCCTACAATCTGATTTTAGGATGCAAAGAGCTTCCCGGTGGCAATGAGTTCCCAATAATCTGCAAACAGGGGCTAGCCACTTATGTCTCGGGAGTCTGTATAGAGAACAAACAAAGAAAATGTGGCCAATTGTTTCAATCATTGTAGGACAGCCCGGGCAGTGCTGTGTTATAGCCAGGGGCTGCCTCCAAACAGCTGTAAAGGAGTTCACAGGAAAGGATTCAAATCTGAATTGGATATAAAGTTTCCTATCCTTCGGGATGGTAATAAACTCCATGTACTGTTCGAAAGTGCTTAGTAGTTTAAATTACATGAATTCTAGCATGAGGCGGCCCACAAGTGATTGAGCGACAAAAGACTGTGATACCCAACTCCAGTATTGTTTTTTAACCACTTCTTTACTTGGCAGTTGGCCAACGTCTTTAGTTTGCCATGAACTTCCCAGACCTACCACTGATAGTAGTGACCTGACCTCGTTGAACCACCCAATCTTTTTGAAGCGGTCAAGCTTGGAAACCTCATCAAGTGCTGCAGCATAATGGGAGAGTTCGGGGGTTAGTTTGAGATGGAGCCAAAAAAGCAGGGGACGGAGCCTAGCTTTATCCGCAATTGAGTGTCTACCCATATCTAGCCATAGTGGTTGAAGTGGTGCGCTCTGGGGAAGTGAAAATAAAGAATTTATTCTCTGTGGTTAACAGTCTTTCAATGTTTTCAAATCCCCAGAGTTCAGCCCCATACAGAGCAGAACTCGCTACCTTGTGGTCATAAATCTGGAGAGGGGCAGCGATTGGATTAGTTTTGGAAGTTCTGTGCTCCTTAATCAGTGCCCCAATGGTCTGCCTCTGCTGTAGATTCCGCTTCATAATATGATCTTTCCATGCCATTTTCTCAGATAGGGTCATGCCCAAATAATCAAAAGTGGCCACTCTTTCAAGAGGGATCCCCCAGTAGCATTTTACCTTTGAACGTTCTATGTGGGTTAGTTAGCAGAAGGTTGGTTTTCGAGGTATTAACCTCGAGACCTTTTTGATCGCAAAAGGCCTTGAAGCGATCCAAGAGCAGTTGCAGACCACTGAGCATTTTGGACACTATCAATGTGTCGTCCGCAAATAATAAGGTTGTTACTTTGACGCCCCCCAGCACAGGGGCGTCAGCTGGTACTTCAGCTAGGTATTTGACTACACCATTGATAAATAATGAAAATAAAGTGGGGGCCAACACACAACTCTGTCTGACCCCACTGTCCACACTGATCGGATCTGTCAACTGGCCCTGGTCTCTCCAACGGACCCTGGCGTAGTTGTCCTCATGAAGACGGACAACCAACGCCAGGATCTCAGGGGGAAGACCGAGCTCCTGCAGGACATACCACAGCTTGCACCTAGGGATAAGATCAAAAGCTGACTTCAGATCAATAAATGCAATATAGAGGCTCCCCTTTTTGATACTCACAGTTTTCCAGACCAATAAACTAAAACAAAACACCTGATCGATGGTGTTGATCCTCCTTCTGAACCCTGCCTGGAAGGGGGATAGAATATTATTCTCCTCCATCCACACAGTGATCTTTGAAAGAAGTGCCCGAGAGAAAACTTTCTGAGCGCCATCGATCAGGCTGATGGGCCTATAGTTAGTTGCTTGGGAGCGATCATCCTTCTTGAAAACTGGGATCACCTCGGCGCCCTTCCATGAGGATGGTATAGGAGCCCCTGCAGCAATACCACTGGCGAAAGTCCAGATGCATTTTAACCAATTGGCGATGTCACTTAAAAAGACATCGCCAGGGATGCCATCAAGCCCCGGAGCTCTGTTCCTTACAATGGATTTTATGCTAAGTGTGATTTCAGCTAAGGAAAACAGCTTTGAGGTCTGGTGGCTGCTATGGTGAATAATAGGAGCTTCGGTAGCCAAATCCCCTGATCCAGTGTATACTGCGGTTAAATTGGCATACCAGGGGGATATGGAGATATTGTTGGAAGGTGGACTCGATCTTGCAGCCTCCCGCCTCGCCACTAAAAGCCAAAACTGATGTGAGTCTTTACTCATGCACGCATTACTAATTTGGAGCAATCGATCTTCCTCCCAGGCCCTTTTCACCTTGACTAAAGCTACCTTATAATTTCTCCTTGCCTCTCTTAGTTCTGGCAAAGCATTTACCGTAGCATTGTACTACATAACGGGTATGTGCTGACCTTTTACCTAGTTAGGTGCTGAATAAATGTCATGTGATATTCTCCAAAAACTAGCCTCATTTATTATGCATGAGGTTTCTCAGAATCACAGCAGGAGTACCATCTTCTGCATCTCCTGTATAATAACTATGTACCAAGACATGGTCCTTCATTTTCTCACTTCAGGTAATGGGGTTGGCTCCATCCTAGGGGGATTCTTGGCTATACACCTACATACATGCTAGGTACACTTAGGTACATCTAGTTAGGGTTAGCATCGTAGGAGTATGCATTATTACTGTCATGTATTTATATGCCTGCATATATTCATTGTTGCAGCACTATGGTCGAATTCTACCATCTATTTCCTCTTTTGGTGCTTATAACCGTTTATATCTGCTTCGGTCTTATGGTTGTTGCAGCACACCTATTCTACACTAGAATGACGCTGGTTCAATAAATGCTTATTGAAAATGTCCCCATCGTTTATTCTGTGTATCTCTCTGGGACAAAGTGAGCACGAGTGACTGAGCGAAAAGTACTGTACTGTTTCCATAAGCCCTGAGGGGACAGGATTGTCAGGTTTGATAGTTTCCAGAAACTATTCTCTCCTTGGTAAGAGGAGTTCATAGTGGCACTGTGAGCTAGCTGGTATACAGGCGAACATATCCGGTGGGGGTGTCTGGAATCAGTCTGGACACCAGTCCCACAGTTTATGTTGTCTAAACGTGCAGATCCTATATAGATTTATAGGAACTACACAACATGTCGCTGCCAATGCTTGTTTGGTTCTTATTTAACGGTGGTCAAATCTGAGTAGTTCAGTCGTGCTTTCTCAGAGACCCCTACTCACATCTACCCGGAGACGTCTGGAGTGGGAAGGGAAAAATCCGCTGTAGCTGAGTAGGCATATTCTATGCATTGGCTGTAGGCTTAATCAAGCTTGAAGGATTATAGGGCCAGATGTACGACCCTTTCATTTAGCGCCTCACAATTTGCGACTCATTGCGAGTCGCAAATTGCGAGGCGCTAAATGAAATGTACAACAGTGATATTAGACTGTTTTGCGATTTCCAATGGGGTCGCAAATTGTGAGGCTCATTAATATTAATTAGCCTCTCGCAATTTGCGAGCCCATTGGGAATGCCAGCCCTCCCAGGGATGGTGGCCTGCTGGGCTCAGCAGACCACCATATCTGGGACTGCTTTTTAATAAAGCAGCTTTTTTTTAAAAATGCTGCCCGTTTTCCTTAAAGGAAAACGGGATGCATTTAACAACAAAAAAAATGAAACGTTTTCGTTTCATTGTTTAAGGGCACCACTGCCTCCCTTAAAAAATATTTTTAGAGACAGTCACAAAGTGCAAGGGGTCCCCTGGGGACCCCTTCCAAATTGCGACTGCATTACCACCCTCTTGAAGAGGGTGGTAATTTGTGAGTGTTGTGCGACCGCAATTGTGGTCACAAAACATTCACACATAGCATTGCGGACGCAATTAGGAAGGGAACGCCCCTTCCTAATTGCGACTCGCAATTCCGAAATAGCGAGTCGCAAATAAGATGCGACTCGCTATTTAGGAATTGTACATGGCCAACAGTGATTTTACATGTGCAAACGGGTTCGCAAACCCGTTTGCGCATGCAATATCACGTCGTACAGCTGGCACATAGTTCCGTATTGTGCATAAAACCTTATCTAATTTTCCTTGAAACTCTTTCAACAATGTCTGTCGAAGAGAACGCTGCATTACAGGCAAATGCAGCGGTGGATGGGGAGAAGGAAGGTGCGATAAACATTTCAGAAAATATCAGAATTACACTAATTTTAAAACTGGCAGAGTTTGGAGTCTCAGCATTAGGTGGGACTGTAACATTTGTGATTGAGGCACACGAGTCTTTCAGGACAAAAGTATTCTATTCATGGGTCAAATTCCCACCTGCAGATGCATGCACTAATACATTTTATACTTACACTCCGGATGAAACACCGGAAGAATATTGTCCATATGAGGACATTGAAGTCCAGCTCAGTTACCAGGAGCATATAAACTGGTTTAAAGGCGCCCTCCCACACACCACAGAAAAAGTAAGACTCAGTCCGCTCAGCTGAGATGGAGCAACTTGGCCAGTCCTAGGGGCTTACATGCCGCACCCAGACATTGACACGTTGCCAATAGCAGACTTACGTCCACTTCACAAAGAAGTAATACAACTTTACAGAAATCTGACACAGTTCGTTATGAGAACACTCACACTACAGCCAACTAAAATTACTCCAGCAGGTCAACTACAAGGGACCACAACTAAAATCACCCCACAAACACTCAACGCAGTTATGGGAAGAATGCCCACTAAACGTGAGCTAATGCCATTCTGGCTAGCACAGAAAATAGCACAGGTAGAGGCAGTGTTTCCACACACAGGCCCACAAGAAAATCACTTAATACTAACAATTTGCTTGCTAATAGGAATAGCTACCCCAATGGAGCATTGTACCTCTTGGGGTACAGTTTTCGCTGCCATCTACACCAGAACTCATAGTATCCCTTCAAGAGCAGTGATACCAGAAGTACTAAGACAAATACAGAATGAGTATGGAGCAGAACCTGCTCTAAACTTGGGTATGAAATTATTAGGCAATTTTTCCCAGGTATCAACAATTATGTTGGCAAACATAAAACAGAAGGCAGCAGCGGTGGCTATTCACCAACGCCTGAGGGAATGCACTCCTGCACAACATGAACAAGAATTACCTAAAATTATCAAAGATACATATGCCGAATTAGGTAGGGATAATTTGGGAGCTAGAGCTACAAAACCACAAGTAATGGGTAGTCCTGAAAAGGATACAGCAAGAAAACACCTGATTCTTCTAAGAAGAAATGGGAGAATACAAAACAAAAAAATAGATCACAGTCTAGGGGTGGGTCTCCTCAACAGGAGCCCTCCGAAAGGAGGTATAACCTTAGAAAGAGTAATAACATTAAAAAAACCTGACAAGTATCAAGGTACTGATACACGTTCCTCTCATTCCTTTCAGGGTTCAACAAAAAACTCTGAGGGAAAGACGGTCAGAACACAGATCGGCAGAACAAACAAAGTCCAGAGATACACATTGTACTTCGGACTATAATATCAAAAAAGAAGATTAACCAAAATCAAAACCTCAATTTTAAAAGAAGAAAGTAGCAGGCCTTGAAGTAAGAAATGCCCAGGCTGCTGAGGACTCAACTTCTGAACAGGGTTGGGCTCTGACGATGCTAGACAGCGCAGCAGAAGTAACAATAGCTTGCCAGAACCTGATGGAAATTCTGGTGACAGCAGCGTTGAATGAACATATCACGGTGGAGACACCTGATACTAGGGTAAGTGTCCCACACCCGTTATATAAAATAACACTCCAAATGGAGAAGACAAACCCAGGAAGGTTACAGGTCTCTTTTGGGAGAACCTTACTTTTGGATACGACATCCTTTTGGCTGAAAAAGATTGGCCACCTGAGTTCATTATGGATTGCCCAAAAGGGGAAATGGTACCTTTACCAGCTTTCTCTGACCTCGTTCCACAATCACTACAATATTCATACGCGCAGGAGTGGGTGGGTGCACTTGCACCTGCATTATATCGCAATCATGTAGGGTGGGATGCTGAGTCGCCTCACCATAAAATCCCAGTAAAAACTACTCCAACTCCACAGAGACAGTACCCAATAAAACATGACGCAAAAAAACAAGTCAGGAGATCTTAGATCAACTTGCATATCAAGGTATAATAGAGAATTGCACCTCTTCCATGAATAATCCTTTGTTTCCCTTAAAGAAACCCGATAATTCATATCGTCTAGTTTTAGACTACAGACATTTGAACACATGCACAAAGACATTTGCAATACAGAATGCACACAGTGCCGCATTGATGAATAACATAGTGTGGAAAAAATACAAAACAACACTAGATATCTCAAATGGATTTTTCTGCCAGAATATAGCTCCTGAAAGCAGATATTTGGCAGCATTTTCAGCCCTAGGCTCTCAGCGTCAATTCTGTTGACTACCCCAAGGGTATAAGAATAGCCCAGGGTTGTTTTCAGCAAGGGTAACAGAGTTGCTTCAAACTATTGATGAGAGGCATTGTCCTATGTAGATGATATTTATCTGATGGATGATGAACTATTGAATCACTTGGCCAGAGTGAACAACATAATTTTGGGGTTCGCATCTGAGGGCTACAAATTCAACTTTAAAAAATCTAAAATTGCCCACCTCAATGTCCTATTTTTGGGATATGAGCTGCCAAGTGAAGGAAAAGGCCTAGCAGCTAACTTTTTAGAAAAGTGTGCGCTGCTCCAACCTCTAAAGACTCTGAAAAATTTACAATCCATTTTAGGATTCCTAAATTTTGGCAGAACATACATTTTGGATTAAGCAGTAAAAGTAAAACCTTTGTATGACTTAATCACACCTGATTTTCCAGTCCATCATTGGGCACAGGAACACACAGAAATCCTTTGTTCCTTACAAGCTGACATGATAGCTTCCAAACACTTAAACACACGTGTAAACACTAGAAATTTGGTGATCCGTGTAGTGGCGGGTCAATCTGGGTCTAACAGCAGTACAGACTGCTACAGTGAGAGAAAGATCACAGGCACAGGGGAAATGAATAATTGTCGTGACTCCAGTACTGGCCTCAGAGGCTGTTACAAAAGCTAGCGTTCCAAATGCAAAAGCACTAAATCAACGATGGATACAATGGGCTAATTCTCTCACTGCAAAAGATGTAGACTACAAATGTGATTCTACATTAAAAACACAAGCATTTCTGCAGTATGAACAAGAATATCCTCTCCTGAATCAAATAATGCCTCTAGATCAGTATGAATACATTATTTACACTGACAGATCTGCTCAACCTGCCGTAGGAAGTAAACAGCAATACAGCGCAGCATGTGCGATTGCGAAGGGACGAATGCGGGACCGCAAGTTCCGTCCTAGCAATACGCAGACGCAGTCTCTAGAAGATTGCACGGCTCAGCCGGCAGAACTAAAAGCCCCGATACTGGCACTAAGAAATTCGGATCGAGAATTCCCCACACGCATAGTGTCCAATTCATTCTATTGTGCCTAGTCCTACAATGAATATCTTCACTACTGGGGTCAGAATGGTTTTAAAGACTCAAAAGGTTGAACAATAAAGCATAAATTGCTTTGGGAACAAGTGGCAGACCTGAAAAATGGCTTGCCTTGGGCTTACGTGATTCATACGCTGAGTCATCAATGTGTTGGCATACACATTGAAGGGAATTCATTGGCTGATGAAGCTGCTAAGGCAACAGTGCGAACTGCTGCCGTAGCTGCAATCACTCATTCTTGCACGAGAATAGACGGACAGATAATGGTTGCTGTCATTGCTTCACGCAAAAACAGCACAGCCTAGCCAAAAGGCTTTCCAATCAAGTACTCCTACAAGTTAGATGCGCAAAATATTCCATATGCTCAAATTCCAGGAGTGGGAGATAGAGTAATGCCAAACATGGATCGCAGATTAGGTTTAATTCTACCTGTACACGAGGGTCTGGGTTCAGCACACACAGGGATTACTGCAACAATTTCACTACTGAAACAACACTATTTGTGGCCAGGTCTAACGAAACAGACAAAAGCATTTGTCCTTAAGTGCAACATCTGTCAACAGATGAAGGGTTCAACCGTAGCACGTCCACCACAAACATCACCACTGATATCAGACAGACCTCTCGTTTGTGTCTATTTGGACTACTGCGGTACCTTACAATCTGATGGGGCTTACAAGTATATCTTGGTGGGAATGGATTCATGTTCTGGATTCCTGTGGGTTTGGCCTCAGCGCTCGGCTGACGCCCGAACTGTTATAAAGGATTTGCGAGTCTTTATAGGGACATACGCAATTGGCACATTACATTCTGACCATGGCCCTGCGTTTAGCTCTCGGGCTTACCAGGAGGCCATGGAAAGTTTGGGTGTTGCATTGCAGTACTTATCTCCATATCATCCTGAAGGATATTCAATTGTGGAGAGGAAAAACTGGGACTTAAAGCAATCCTTA
This sequence comes from Calotriton arnoldi, assembly GCA_963921515.1. Lineage (NCBI taxonomy): Eukaryota > Metazoa > Chordata > Amphibia > Caudata > Salamandridae > Calotriton > Calotriton arnoldi. Next base: position 324,514 of record CAWUFW010010027.1, on the reverse strand, counting down.
ACAGCAAGGGCTTGTGTGGTAGTTGGGTCAATCACCTATATGGGGTCCATAGGGCACTTAATAATATGCCAAGAATTTCCCTAGGAGGTCGTGCTACTTATGAGGTCCTATTTGGGACGAGAATGTGGGTACACGTTCTCGATTGTGGAGCACAGTGGGGGTTAAAAAACCATTTGACATTGATAACCGTTTGGCTGTTTTACAGGAACTCAATGAATTCCGGGCACTACAAAGCAACGTCCAAGTAAAACGCACCGCCACTGGAGAAGTAAAATCAGTCACGGCTAGACCTGCCTGGATCCCAAAAGTCGGGGAACCGGTCAGAGAAAAGATTGTGGACAAAAATGAATTTGGACCATCTTACAGAACGCCTGTACCTGTCCTGGCTGTCGAAGGAACAAGAACAGTACTTCTTCCGCCTCTTGCCGGAAAAAAAGAAAAGACATTTGTCTCCATTGATCTGATCAAACCACACTATGTGGCCAATACTGAACAGCATGCCACATGGGCTCCTGGGTAGGCACCGATCTCCTCTCCCTACCATACTGAAGGTTCAGACAGAAAGACTAATAACATTTGAAGGGTCTTCTACACAAAGTGATGGAGTTACCAACAATGAAATAGAACTCATACCTGTTGAAATTGAACAGCAGCAAAGCAGAAATGAAACACAAATCTCAATTCAGCCTAATACCGACATCTATGTAAATATGCCTCAAAACGAGTCATTTGCCAGTTCAACAAAACCTGCTGAGCTACCAAAGACAGATAGAACTGCATCTGGCTATTTCATTGATTTTGACAACTTGTCTCTGGATCCAATTGAACCTGAGTCACCGCCAGCTCCAGTTTCCCACAAAAAAACACTTTAGGATTTCTACCTACCTTTGGCTGAAAAAGACTTACTTAACCTTTCACCTACATTTACCATACCACTGTATTACACAACGGGTATGTGCTGACCTTTTACCTAGTTAGGAGCTGCATAAATGTCGTGTGGTTTTCTCCGAAAACAAGCCTCATTTATTATGCATGAGGTTTCTCAGAATCACAGCAGGAGTACCATCTTCTGCATCTCCTGCATAATAACTATGTATAAGGGTCATCCTATCGTCATCCTCGGCCGACATGACACAGTAAGGTAGAACCCCTGAGGCTACCTTTTGGGCATATAAGAACCATATCTTTGCTGGGGCAGGGAGAGGAGAAAGACTTCCATGCGGATATGCCGACAAGAGACGCTGAGGTTCCTGCTCGCAGACACTCCAGCACGCAGTGGTCTGACATCCCTCGTGGGGTGTCCATCTCGAGACCAAGATGGGGTCTTTCATTCTCTCACTTCAAGTAATGGGGTTGGCTCTATCCTAGGGGGATTCTTGGCTATACACCTACATACATGCTAGGTACACTTAGGTACATCTAGTTAGGGTTAGCATTGTAGGAGTACCATTATTACTGTCATGTATTTATGTGGCTGCATATATTCATTGTTTTAGCACTATGGTATTTACTCTTTTGTTGCTTATAAACGTTTATATCTGCTTCTGTCTTATGGTTGTTGTAGCACACCTATTTTAGACTAGAATGACGCTGGCTCAATAAATGCTTATTGAAAATGTCCCCATTGTTTATTCTGTGTATCTCTCTGGGACAAAGTGAGCACGAGTGGCTGAGCAAAAAGTACTGTACTGTTTACACGATCCCTGAGGGGACAAGGTTGTCATGTTCGATAGTTGCCAGAGACTATTCTCTCCTTGGTAAGAGGAGTTCATAGGGGCACTGTGAGCTAGCTGGTATACAGGCGAACATATCCAGTGGGGCGGTCTGGAATCAGTCTGGACACCAGTCCCACAGTTTATGTTGTCTAAAGGCGGAGATCCTATATAGATTTATAGGAACTACATGACAGCAGCAACCACAATCCTAGTCAGGGTAAGACACAAGCATACCCCAAATTAACATGTGCTCAACCCCCGGTAGCTTGGAACAGAGCAGTCAGGCTTAACTAGGAGGCTATGTGTAAAGTATTTGTGCAACACTTCAAACAATAAAACAATGAAGACCCCACACAAAAACATCCCACACCAGGTTAGAACAATAGAGCAAAATGTAATAAATAAAACAAGACCAAAACAACAAAAATCCAATTAGTAGAACTGGAGTTATGATTTTGAAAGAATAAACTATAAAATAGCACCTAAAAGCATAAAGCGTCAACTGGGCGTATATGGTTGTGCTGGCCCGGGTAAAATCCAAACGTTCAAGCTGTCCGTGATGGATCACGGGTCGTATTCAGTCCCAGATTAGTCCAGCTGAAGGGCTACCTACTCAAGTTTTGAGCCAAGAGCAGGCTAAATATCGCAGGCTGGTGCTTTGCGATGGAGGTCCATGTGGGCAATCAATGCTTGCTGTGTGAAGAGACAAACTTGTGGCAGCTCAGGCTAATTTACCATGCAAGTGACTGTTCCAGTGCGAACTGACCCATTTGTGGTCGGGAAGAGCCCAAAAGCTTGAATTTAAGTGCTTGAGAGCCACACCAATGAGCCAAAAACTTTGAGGAGCTGCTTGGTGGTCAGGAACTTGCTAAAGACGTGTCCAGCAGCTGTTGGGAAGTCTGTTATGTCCCTTAGGCTCAGATCAGGAGGGCATCAGACTAGGGGCCTGGATTCAAAATGGAGTTGCAGGACCAGTTCTTCTTCCCCAGGCAACAGGGCAGCAGGCATCAGGTGTGCACAACAAGGCAGGGGATCCTTGAGAGTAGAAGTCCAGCAAAGTGGAACTCTTGTCAGCAGCAGAACAGTCATTCTTCCTGGCCGAGTATTGACAGATCCAGAAGTGTACTGAAGTGGTGGAGTCTGAGATCTTTCTTGTATACACTGTTGTGCCTTTGAAGTGGGGGAGTAGCTTCTAGGGGCATGCATCTAAAGTGCACAGATGCTCTGCATCCCCTTTCCTGACTCCAAGCTGGCTGAAGTGACAATACAGGGTGGTTAGGCCCTTTGTTTGGAGGTAGAGGTAGAAACACCCTGACTCCCTAGGCCTCGGGGGGGGGTCCCACAGGGACACCGCAGGGCCCAAAAAAGCATTTTTAAAAATTATCAGTGGGTTCCTGCGCTTTGTTAATTATCGGCCCCTTGGAGGGCCAGGTCCTAGGGGCAATGTTTTAATAAGGGAGGGAGGTACACAGGCCCCTCCTCCTGGGGCTTAATATGGCCCCGGAGACCAGCACCTCCCCAGGGCTTTTTTAAAAATGAATGCAGGGGAGGCCAGTACGACCTTACCCACTACCCGGGGACCACCACCTCCCCGGGGCTCACTTATTTTTTACATAAGGGGTCCTCCTGGACCCCACAGCCCTGGGGACCACCACATTGCTGGGGCTTTAACTTTAATGAATAGAGGACTGCGCAGACCCCCCCAGCCCCAGGGACCGCCACCTCCCCAGGGCTTTTGAGAAATTGAATATGCTTTGTTAGTTATCAGCCCTCAGGAGGGCCAGGTCCCAGGGGAAATTTTGGTGAAATGGGAGGAGGGTGCATGGGCCCTCCCACCTGGGGCTTATTATTGCCCTGCGGACCACCACTTCCCTGTAGCTTTTTGATTTATAAATGGGGTGTCCTCTCAGGTACCCCCAGGCCCCTTGGGACGCAGAGATAGTAACAGAGTGAGAGACATAAATGAAAAGAAAAACCAGAGAAAGCTAGAGGACATCGAAACATCAAGAGAAAGTGTTACATGGGAGTAAAGAGAACAGAAATACAGATGAGAATAGGAAACCCCCAGGGGAGCTGAAAGGGGAGAGCGAGAGAGAAGGTTAGATAGATTCAAGGAGAAATACAGCCAGGGAGCAAGTTGGAGAAAAAAGGCCAAAAATGGAGATGGCAAGGGAAGGGAAACAAAGATGAAAAAGAGAGAGAACGTAAAAGAGAAAGGAAAGAGTGGAGAGAGAGCTAATTATAGATGGAGAAAGAAACAGTAAAGGGGCAAATTTAGTGAAAGAGATTGAGACAGAGTTCCTGAGATAGGAAAATTTCCAGAAATATGGAAAGAGTGAGACTTTAAGGACTATTTAAAACACTGATATACTGTTGTTGCAGGCCCGATGTGCTTTTACACCAACAATTTGGCTGTTTTCCAGACTAGTTCCTTGGAAAGCTATGCCAAACTGTCTTGTAAAATAGTCTTTATATTCCTATCAAGTTATTTCCCGTGTGACTGAATCCATCTACTTTAAATGCACCATTTCCCAGTACATGATGTGATCAATGTAACTAGCCCAACACTGACACACAGATACACACAGTCACATGCATAGGCACATTAAGGGACAGAAACACTACAGTACTGAGGCAGGCATATTTAGAAATAGGTACATGTACTACTAAGAATAACCACATACAAAGACAGACACAGATCTGGCCTGCACACATAGTAATAGCCACATGTGCAGACTTGCTGGCACAATCAATTGCAGGTGCACATATATTGAGTACTAGACGTGACAATGCAATCTACGCCTAGTAATTGTATTTGAAGTCAGATGCACAGTTTCCTTACATTGGGACAGATTCACAGTTGTCCTTATGAGTAAGGGAAATAATACCACAGGAATAGTCTTTGTACATGCCTTTGTGAATTAGCCCCGAAAGGTCCAACTCCTTATTGGTAAGAGTGCAATAACGACAAAGTGCTTTCTATTTGAACTAATTGTGTATGACAGTTCCCATTTATTCCCATTTGAGGAGAACTCAAACTGCCTTTGTGAATATGCCCCTGTGCTTTTAAAATGCATGAGTACTCCCTCGCGCAAAGTGATCACAACCTCAGTTCTTTTCACGTTCAGAGTAAGTGCCACTACTAATTATTTTTCTATTTTGCATGAGGCATTCATTTGCTGTGTGAAGGTGCCAGGAATAAGATTTACTCAATTTCTGTCTCTTTAATGTGATTTTAATCAAGAAAATAGATGTAAACTGAAAGAAAATATGGGTGGCTCATTGCTCTTGTCACACAAGAAAAGAGCCTTGGGTCCGAATTAGAAGGAGGTTAGTTAACTGTTTAGATGTGTTATGCCATGCAGACCATGAGGGATTACCTTTTCAGGACGGTTCCCCTCACACACCAGAGGTGTCATGCTTCATCATAGGGGGCCTCCTCACACGAAAGACCTAGTCTTCGTGCGGGCTACAACCCCCTCTCTACGAGGGAGGAGCTCAGGGATGTTTTTATTGAGTCAGGCGGGGTGTACTAAACCCCTATGTGAGCTTGGCGTGTGTGTAACAAAAAAGTGCAGTGCTGTGATGTGACAAGTTAAAACTGGCTACAGGGTTAGCTATAGTGTAACTTTATTCAGCTACTTACTTAAAAAATGAATAAACGTTCCACTTTTTACAGACAGTCGGGTGAGCATGCACATTTTCCAGTGCACTGTGAAGGCTTACCTTCACATAGGCCCTCACATGACACCAGGGACAGAGTTTTGTTTGAGTCTCCTACTGTGCTGCCTGACTTCATTCAGACAGAACAGCAGGATTTAGTCGGAGGGGTGAATCAACCTCTGCAGAGCACATCACCCAAAGCCAAAATACATACACACACACATATATATGTCAATGTGTGTGTATGTATATATATGTGTGTGTGCGTGCATATATATATATAATATTCACTGAAAAAACCATAGGTTTTAGGGACAGTTATAGTTAGTTGGACATTGCACTCGTACAAAACCCGTGAAATTCCCCGTTATAGTTAGTTCAGCTAACTATAACTCGCGCCCCGCAATGCACTGCTGATGACGTCACATATTACATCACTCATGACATGGTCAGTGACATCACTGATGACATCACTGATGACATCTCAAATGACATCCCTGAGGACATCATCCAGTGACTGTGTGTTTCTGTAAAGTTTAAATATTTTTAATATATATAGGGAAAGGCGTATTGAAGAATGAGTGGGTGTATAAGTGTGTGTATGGATGATTTAGTAGGTGCGTGACTAATTCTATAAGTGAGTGATTAAACGTATCTTACTGAATGCATGGGTTAGTGACTAAACTGGGTTAATGTCTGTATCTGTCTGTTGCTGTGTAAGTGGCTGCATGGGTTTGTGAATAGCTACATGAGTGTCTATAAGAGTTATTGATTTGTTGTCTGAGTATCTGTATGGGTGCCTGAGTGTTTGTGTGGATGGGGTGTGTGCAACTGTGCATAGATGTGTGAGTGGGTGATTCACTGGGTGGATGGTTTCAAGAGTGCATCTGTGATAGACTGTATGGGTGGGTAAGTGTGTGTAAGAGTGTGTTAGTGAGTGAATGTATGTCCCAGTGGTACATGTGTGAGTAACTACATATGTGAAAGGCAGTATATATGTGTATTGGAGTATATAAATAGCTATAAGCGAGAGTGAGTGATTGTGATAGTGGCTGTATGGATGAGTGTGTGCTTGTATCAGTGATTGTATAAGAGCGTAACAATGTGCTAGTATTTGTATGATTAAGTGAGCTGGTGTGTGTATAACTGTATAGGTGAGTAAATGGCAGTGTGTTTAATTATTTGCATGACTGACTAGGTGTGTGAGTACCTCTATGGATGAGTGGCGGTGTTTGAGTGTCTATATAGGAGTAAGAGTGCATATGATTGTCCTGTACTGAATGACCATAAGTATGAGTGACTGTACGGGTCAGTGAGTGGATGTGTGTGTGTAGACCTAAGAATCAGTGAGTGGGTATGTAGTTATTGGTGTTGGAGTGTCTATGGTTTTGCGAATGGCAGTCTGTAATTTAGATTGGGTGTATCAAAGGTTATATTAGGGTGTGAGGAGGTGCATCAGATTATCACGTGGATGATGTCATCAGTGATGTCATTTGAGATGTCATCAGTGATGTCATCAGTGATGTCACTGACCATGTCATGAGTGATGTAATATGTGACGTCATCAGCAGTGCATTGCGGGCGCGAGTTATAGTTAGCTGAACTAACTATAACGGGGGAATTTCACGGGTTTTGTACGAGTGCAATGTCCAACTAACTATAACTGTCCCTAAAACCTATGGTTTTTTCAGTGAATTTCAAAGGTTTTTTAAATGCTAATTTCTAACTATAACTTATCTGAAACCTATGGTTTTTTCAGTGAATTTCAAAGGTTTTTTAAATGCTAATTCCTAACTATAACATGTCTGAAACCTACGGTTTTTTCAGTGAATTTCAAAGGTTTTGTAAATGACAATTTTTAAATGTATTAATTGTTATATTAATTTTTTTCATACTGATTTATTACATTTTTAGATTTTTTTTTACATATTTTATTTTTTAAATTACATTGTAATTACATTATACATTACATTACAAAAATACTTTCTCAGAATGAATTACTTTAGTTTAAATACTTTGCACATAGGCAATAGACTTTTAAGTACAGTAGTTACAGTTGTTGCAATGAGCACCACATTTTCAAACACAATGCAACATTCAGCTCAATGTGAATTTCTAGTTAAATGCAATTAGTTACTTTATGGATTACTTTTCTAACCACAGGACTGGATCCTAGATTCAGTCCTGGTACATCTCCTGTAAACAGTTGAGTAAAAGCGTTTTGGTTACAGTCGTGATTTTTAAGGAATATTATTGTATTTTAAAAGTTGACACTTAGAAACTTTTTCTCATAGAATCACCAATGTTATCCTATGGAAGGAAATTCACTTAGCAGGTAAAAACTGTTATCGTTACTTTTTCTTACTCAGTGTTGGATCCTGGATCCAGCACTGGTGCATCTCCTGTAAACAGTTGAAAGAATGCGTTTAAGTCATACAGGCGATTTTTAAGGAATATTTGTAGTTTGTGAAAATCGACACTTTGAAACTTTTCTGCTGAAAACCAGACAATGGATTCCTATGGAAGAAAATATAAGTTACTGGTAAGTACGGTTAAAATCACTTTTCAGGACCAGTACTGGGCTGAAAGATGCAGCACTGAGGTCTCTCCTGATAACAGGTGAGTAAATCGAAATTCGTATTTCGGCTGATTTTAGAGGAATATTTGTATGTTTCAAAAATCAACACTTAGAAACTTTTTCAGCAAAAGCAGGCAATGATATCCTATGGAAGGAAATTCAAGTTACTGGTAAGTACGGTTAAAATTACTTTTGAGGATCAGTACTGGGCTGAAAGATGCAGCACTGAGGTCTCTCCTGATAACAGGTGAGTAAATCGGAATTCGTATTTCGGCTGATTTTAGAGGAATATTTTAAAGTTCCAAAACTCCACACTTAGAAGAATTTCCAAGTGAAACCAGTCAATGTTAGCCTATGGAAGGAAATTCAAGTTACTGGTAAGTACGGTTAAAATTACTTTTCAGGACCAGTACTGGGCTGAAAGATACAGCACTGAGGTCTCTCCTTATAACAGGTGAGTAAATCGGAATTCGTATTTCGGCTGATTTTAGAGGAATATTTGTATGTTTCAAAAATCAACACTTAGAAACTTTTCAGCAAAAAGCAGGCAATTATATCCTATGGAAGGAAATTCAAGTTACTGGTAAGTACGGTTAAAATTACTTTTGAGGATCAGTACTGGGCTGAAAGATGCAGCACTGAGGTCTCTCCTGATAACAGGTGAGTAAATCGGAATTCGTAGTTCGGCTGATTTTAGAGGAATATTATAAAGTTCCAAAACTCCACACTTAGAAGAATTTCCAAGTGAAACCAGTCAATGTTAGCCTATGGAAGGAAATTCAAGTTACTGGTAAGTACGGTTAAAATTACTTTTCAGGACCAGTACTGGGCTGAAAGATACAGCACTGAGGTCTCTCCTGATAACAGGTGAGTAAATCGGAATTCGTATTTCGGCTGATTTTAGAGGAATATTTTAAAGTTCCAAAACTCCACACTTAGAAGAATTTCCAAGTGAAACCAGTCAATGTTAGCCTATGGAAGGAAATTCAAGTTACTGGTAAGTACGGTTAAAATTACTTTTCAGGATTAGTACTGGGCTGAAAGATGCAGCACTGAGGTCTCTCCTGATAACAGGTGAGTAAATCAGAATTCGTATTTCGGCTGATTTTAGAGGAATATTTGCACAATGGTGAAGGGAGGGGGCGGGGCCTGAGTTGACATCTGTGCAAACGCGCCCCGTGTCGCGTTTTAAGTTGGGGGATTAAGTCCCCTTGAATCATGAGGGTCCCTACGGGCCAACTAGCCCAACCAGGAACCTCCAGTATGCGCCAGGGGGCTGCGTTGCAGAGACATATACAGAGGCCACACCCCTTTTTACACCTCTCTGCAACGCAGCTCTGTGGCGCTTTCTGGATGTACCTGTTGGGCTTGTTGGCCCCCAGGGACCCTCAGGATTGAAGGGGATTTAATTCCCCATCTTAAAACGCGCCACGGGGCCTGTTTGCACACATGTCACCTGAAGCCCCGCCCCTCCCTTCACCACTGTGCAAACGCGCCCTGTGGCGCGTTTTAAGTCGGGGGATTAACTCCCTTGAATCCTGAGGGTCCCTGGGGTGCAACTAGCCCACCATATACCTCCAAAAGTGCCACAGAGCTGCGTTGCAGAGAGGTGTAAAAGGGGCATGGCCTCTGTACACCTCTCTGCAAGGCAGCTCCCTAGCGCATACTGGAGGTTCCTGGTGGGCTAGTTGGCCCCAGGGACCCCAGTATTCAAGGGGAATCGTTCCCCTCTGCAAACGCGCCAGGGGCGCGTTTGCAGAGTGGTGAAGGAAGGGGGCGGGGCCTGCGGGCCCGATCGTTTTTTTTGTTGTTGTTTTTTTTCCCCCCTGAAGGGGGGCTGTGTGGCCCCCCTTCCTTTTTCCTATTTTTAGGCCCTGGGGAGCCCATCCCCCAGGGCCTTACCCTTTTTAAAATTAAAATTTAAAAAAAAAACGGGAAGGGGGCCGCGTGGCCCCCCTTCTCTGGGCCTGTATTGGCCCCGGGGACCCCATCCCCGGGGCATGGCCTCTTTTTTTTTTTATTTGGAGGGGGGCTGCGTGGCCCCCCTCCTCAGGCCATTTAAGGCCCCGGGGACCCCATCCCCCGGGGCCGGCCTTGCACTTTTTTTTTTTTTTACTTTTTTTACCTTTGGGGAGGGGGGCTGCGTGGCCCCCCTCCCTGACCACTTATGGCCCCGGGGACCCCATCCCCCAGGGCCTGGCCTCTCGTTGGGGACTGTGGGGGGTCCCCAAACCCCCCACAGTCCCGCCGGCTCCCCGTGTCCTACGGGAGCCGGCATTGCTTTACACATGGGGAGCAGCTAACATGCTGCTCCCCATGTGGAAAGCAATCAGCTTTGGATATTGGAAGAGAGAGCAGGTTTCCCTGCTCTCTCTTCCAATATCCAAAGCAGTTTGCAATGACAGGACGGGGCCGCGAGGCTCCCGTCCTGTCATTACAAACAGCAGTGTCCCGGGGGTAGGCACCCCGGTTCACTGCAGGAGCCGGCCCTGGGGGTGGCGGTCCCCAGGGCCACCACAGGCTCCAGGAGGGGGGCCGCGCGGCCCCCCTCCTTACATTTGAAAGCCCCGGGGAGGTGGTGGTCCCCGGGGCTTGGGGGTCCAAAACGAACCCCCATTGTAATTTTTCTTAGTGCCCTGGGGAGGTGGTGGTCCCGGGGCGTGTGGGAGGCTGGAGCCCCCCACACAGGTTTTTCAAAAATAAAAAAAGAAGCCCCGGGGAGGTGGCGGTCCCGGGAGCTGCGGGAGGGCTCAGAGCCCTCCCGCACCATTCTACATAAAGCCCCGGGGGTGGTGGTCCCCGGGGCTTGGGGGCCCTTAGAGGCCCCCACACATAAATTAACCCCCCAGCATGCCCCCGGGACTTGGCCCACCCGGGGCCAGTACTATCGAGCGCGGAGACCGCGCTTCGATTTTTTCGGCAGGATTCGCGCACCCTGAGCGCATCCTGCCGATTTTTAAAAAAAAAAATTTTTTTTTGCCCAGGGGGTCCTTGTGGGACCCCTGAGCACACCTAGGGGTCAGGGTGTTTCTACCCTGCCCCCTTTTGCGCTTTGCGCACTTGTTTCTGTCCCTCGGTTCTACCGAGGATAAAATGGCTGCCAACACTTCCTGATTTGGAGTGTTGACAGCCAATTAGCATGCAGCTCGTGATCGGGAGGGTGCGCGAATCCGACGCGGCCATTGATATATCTATCTTTTTACTTTTGATTTTCTCAGCAACTACTGAACGGATTTACACCATTTAACAAAAGGGTTCTTTCTGAACCAAGAACTACCTCTTTGCCAAATTTGGTGTAATTCCGTTCAGCAGTTCGGGCTGTAGCCGTGTCTAAAGTTTCCTATGGAAAATTGCATGGGAAAACACGTTTTGGGACCCCCTTTTTCTCGGCCCCCGCTTGACGAATCCCCCGAGACTTTCAGGGTAGGAGCGGACCGGAGCGCCCCACAAAGTTTGAAAATTTTGCGAAGATACGTCAACCGGCAAGAGAGTTATTTCAAATAGAATGTCGCGGATTTCCTATGGATAATAGGTTGTAACTATAACTATCTACTGGCGACCGCCAGTAGATAATATGTATATATATATATATATATACATACATACACACAAACACACAGACACACAAATATTTGTATATATATATATGTTACCTACTGGCGGCTGCCAGTAAGTAGTTATAGTTAGGACCAAAGTTTCCATAGGAAAAATGGATTTTGTTTTGCCAATGACTTTGGCGCTGCTTGACGAATCTCCAAGAGATTTTCACAAAACGTCCCTCTTTTGGTTCAGCTGCTGTGTTGAAAGTTTCGGGGTGATCAGTCAAGCAAGGGCTGAGAAAAAAGGTGGGCCCCAAAATGTGTATTCCCCATGTTATGTCTATGGGGATTTTTCATATTTTTTAACACGAAGACAGCCCAAACGTCTGTACGGATTTACACCAAATTTGGCAGAAAGCTAGATGTTGGTCCAGAAAGGGTGCTTTTGTGGTTTGGTGTAAATCCATTTGGTAGTTTTTGAGATATTTAAGTTTAAAAAAATATAGATATCTGGGGACGCGAGTCCATACTGTGGATTCCAGGATCCTACTAAAATTTGATTGGCTGCCAACACTTAAACCAGGAAGTGTTGGCAGCCATCTTGGTGCTAGGCTTGAAGACAACAAGTAAAACATAGAGAAAAGGGACAGGGTAGGAATTACCTGAACCCCCAGATATACCAGAGGGACCCCGCTGTGGTTTAAAAGCTTTTTTTTTAAATTTGCCACAGATCACAGATTGTATCTGCAAATCTGTGGCAAAATTAAAAAAAAAAGACTTGCGGGCTCCCCTGCGTCTTTAAAAAAAATCCCCCGGGGTGGGCCAGATCCCGAGGGCATGCTACAAATAAATGAGGGGGCGCATAAGGCCCCCCTCATAGGGTTCAATTAAACCCTGGGGAACACCACCTCCCTGCGGTTTGTCCTATTGTATTATGCGGGGTGCCTGCACGGCCTGGGGACTGCCACCTCCCTGGGGCTTGCTTCCTTAAAAAATGGGGTGGGGGCTTTTGGACCCGCTCCCAGTCCTGACGACCACCACCTCCCCGGAGCATTTAAATGAAAACAATGCGGGACTGCATGGACCCCACGCAAGCCCCGGGGGCCGCTACCTCCCCGGTGCTATAACTGTTATTAGTGGGCGGGTGCACAGAACCCCCGAGTCCCGGGGCCCACCACCTCCCTGGGGCTTCACCTACATTGAATGGGGGGCCTCCCCAGGGCAACCTCTAACAAAAGAGGGGGGCTGCATAACCCCCCTCATGGAGCCATAGATGGCCCTGGGGACCACAGCCCCCAGGGCTGGCTCTTGCAATGTCCCGGAGTACCCACTCCTGGGATATTGCTCCTGCCAAGCCATAGCAAACCTGCTCTGCTCTCGCTTGCTGAAAGTGGCGCATGTCTGTTTACCTGCCACACAGCTGTATTGCTAAGATGTCTTTGGAGGCCATGCCCCTTTATCCACCACTCTGCAAGCATACCTCCTGGTGCACTGCTGGTTTGGGGGATAAAGTCCACTTTACTCCTGAGGGACCTTGGGTGGCCAAGAAGCCCTCCTGGTACCCCCTGTAAGTCCTACACAACGGGATTCCTGAGAGCTAGTCAGAGGCCCAGCCCCCTTTCTCTACCACTCTGCAAATGTGCCTACTACTCAAAAAACCTTAGAAATTCACTGAAAAACCAAACGCTACAGGGACATTATAGTTAGGAATTAGCATTTAAAAAACCTTAGAAATTCATTGGAAAAAACCAAAGGTTACAGGGATGCTATAGTTAGGCTCAGATTTCACTCATATAAAACAAGTGAAATTCAGCAGTTATTGTTAGCTGAGCTAAATAGAACTTGTACCCCTGCAATGCACTGCTTATGGCCTCACATATTACATCACTCATGACATGGTCAGTGACATCACTGATGACCTCTCAAATGACATCACTCATGACATCACTGATGACATCATCCACAGAATCACTGATGCACCCACTCACACCCCAAAGATCATTTCATACACCCACTACCACTCCCACACAACTATTCACAAACCCATTCACAGACCCATACCAGTACTTACACACTCACTCACTGATTCATAGATCTACACATACATCCACTCGCTCACCCTTACAGCCACTCATACACCTTCTCAGTCACTAATACAGCCAATGACATATCCATTCATACACCCATATAGCCACTCACACATTGAGTCAGTCACCCATAGAGCTACTCACACACCTACTAACTCACCCATATAACCAAGCACACAGCCACTTACTCACAAATACAGTTAAACACACACCCACTCACTCATGCAGATACTAACATGTACTCACTCACCTGTGCAGTCAGTTACACCAGCACACACTCACCCATACAGCCACTCTCACATTCACTCACATACCCATACAGTCACTCATGCACCCTATCACCCAACTATACTGCCTTTCACATACCCAGTTACTCACCCATATACCACTGACACATCCACTCACTCACCCACACAGCAATACACACTCTCACTCACCCATATTGCCCTTCACACATGCAATCACTAACCCATACAGCCACTGATTCACCCACCCACTCACTCATCCATACAGGCAGTCACACACACCCTTACCATCCACCCAGACACTCAGACACAAATACAGATACTCAGACAACCAATCACTCACTTATATAGCACTCACGTACCCATTCACACACCCATACAGCCACTTTGATACCAACTGACTGATTGATACAGACATTCACACAACCAGTCACTCACTCATACATTCAGTGAGACACCTAATCATGCACTTATACACTCAGTCATGCAGGCACCACTGAATCATCCATACAGGCAATCATACACCCACTGGTTCACCAATACACATTGGTATATATATTTAACACAGGTAAATATTTTACAAACAATCACAGACACTGGATGATGTCGTCAGTGATGTCATTAGCGATGTAATTAGAGATTCCATGAGTGATGTCAGTGACCATGTCATGAGTGATGCAATACATGAGGTCATAAGCAGTACATTGCAGGGGCGCAAGTTATATTTAGCTCAATTACCTATAACTGCTGAATTTCACTGGTTTTGTACGAGTGAAATCTGAGCCTAACTATAACATCCCTGTAACCTTTGAATTTTTCAGTGAATATATATGATTATATATTGATGACTGGATTGAAATAGAATAAGATTAAAAAGAAAAGGGTAAAAAACATATATGGGAGTCATATGGATGAATTTGATTTTAGTTATAATTCATCAATTGTTATATACAGGTTGTATTTATACAGAAGATTGGCTATAACAATATAGATGATTTTCGCTATGAATGTATATTTATTTTTTTACTTTTATCCATTTCTAATGAGCATATATGTATTTATTGATGTATTTATATGGACATGAAGGAAAAATAGGTTTTATGATTTTAAACCCACCTCTGTGTATATTTATGAAATTGATTGCATGAAAAAATGAAAACATATCCCCAAATGAGTTAGGCTGGTGCTAATAGTAAAAGAGTCTGTCAGCATCTTGCCTTTAGTGAACAAGACTGAGTTTCAGCTGAAACGCATTTGATGTGGTCTCAGTAAAAAACGATTTTCACACAATCACACCCGTTCTATATTTTCACTGAAGAAAAACAAAGGTTACAGGGACATTATAGTTAGGAAATAGAATTTAAAAAACCTTAGAAATTCACTGAGAAAACCAAAGGTTACAGGGAGGTTATAGTTAGGCTGACATTTCACTCACAAAAAGAGAGAAATTCAGAAACTATAGTTACCTGAGTTTACTATAACTCACACCCCGCAATGCACTGCTTATGACCTCACATATTACATCACTCATGACATGGTCAGTGACATCACTCATGACATCTCACATGAAATCACTGATGACATCTGAAATGACATCACTGATGACATTATCCAGTACTCTCAACGGTACAGCTAAGTGATTGTTAGTGCGCAGCCACAGGGAGCGTGACAGGAAACTGTGCAAGGGGCAAGCGCTGCCATCTTGGAAAGGAGAGGGGACGCAGAGGAGCGGAGACAGGAAGCCAAGGGGGGACCAGAGAACACGGCTGCAGAGTGGCAGGGATACCCGGGGCGACGACAGCGGTAGCCCAGACACCGCCAGGGAAGCAGAGACATACGGCTACAGCAACCCCACTCCGCCCCGACGAGAGCACAGCACCTCCCAGTGCTGTCAAAGGCCCGGTGTACCGCAGGCCCTTTATTGGCTGTCACTTATGCCCCCACCCCTAAGGCTGCCCCCTGCACTGCACTGCAGGCACTCATAAAAACAGTCTCCTAATACCAGTCTCGCCCACCCAGGCCCAGTCCACCTGTCTCTGCCCCCGGCTGTGAGGTCGACTCCTGTACCCGGAAGATCCGGTTCCTCCTCTGCTGTCAAAACCAGTGAGCCGGGTGGGAGCAGGCCGCTCTGCACCAAGCCTGCTGCTAACACCAGCGTCTCCAGTGCTACACTTAGCATCACACGTTCTCCCTTTTCATGAATGCACATATGTCATACCCCACAGCGTTCCCTTCAGTCTCCCGAGTAAAATGATACCTCACTTGTGTGGGTGTCCAATGCAGAATTGGCTAAAAAAATTTTTTTTTTAAATTTAGCGCTTAGAATTCTCGGTGCTATACCCTTAATCCCTATGTTTTTGGCTCTTCCCAGTCACAGGCCCTTGCCCCACCCACACAAGTGAGGTATCATTTTACTCTAGAGACTGAGGGGAACGCTGTGGGGTCAGACATTTGGGCCGGCACAGTGATTCCACACATAAAAAAGTGGAAAATTTGTTTTTTTAGTTAAATTTGAGGTTTGCAGGGTATTCTGGGTAGGAAAACGTTGGGGTATCCACGCAAGCCATACCTTGCTGGACTCCCCCGGGTGTCTAGTTTTCAGAAATGTATGGGTTTGGTAGTTTCCCAAGATGGCCGCCGAGCCCGGGGCCAAAAACCCAGGTGACCCCCCTTGACCACCCAGTGTTCCCCCAGGTCTCCCGATAAAAATGGTACCTCACTCTTGCGAGTGGGTCAAGTACCTGCAACAGGCAAGGGCCCAAAACGTATTGTGGAGACATCAAAATTACCTATCACAAAACGATCTGCTTTTGCAAGGGGGGTCACATGAGTTTTTGGTCCCGGGCTTGGCGGAAATCTAGGGAAACCTACCAAACCCACACATTTCTGAAAACTAGAGAACCTGGGGAGTCCAGGGAGGTATGGCTTGTGTGGATCCCCCAACATTTTCCTACCCAGAATCCCCTGCAAGCCTTAAATTTAGCTGAAAAAATCTAATTGTTCTCAAATTTCTTTGTGTGACCGTTCTGGAATCTGCATGGATCCACAAATTTCCTACCAACCAGCATTTCCCCAGGTCTCCCGATAAAAATGGTACCTCACTCGCATGAGTGGGTCAAGTACCCGCGACAGGCAAAGGCCCAAAACGTATTGAGGAGACGTCAAAATTACCTATCACAAAACAACCTGGTTATGCAAGGGGGTCACCTGGGTTCTTGGCCCCGACTTGGCAATCATCTTGGAAAACTACCAAACCCACACATTTCTGTAAACTAGACACCCGGGGGAGTCCAGCGAGGTATGGCTTGCGTGGATCCCCCAACGTTTTCCTACCCAGAATCTCCTGCAAACCTCAAATTTTGCTGAAAAAATCAAATTTTTCTCAAATTTCTCTGTGGGACAGTTCTGGAATCTGCATGGATCCACAAATTTCGTACCACCCAGCGTTCCCCCAGGACTCCCTATAAAAATGGTACCTCACTCGCGTGGGTGAGACAAGTACCCGCGACAGGCAAGGGCCCAAAACGTATTGAGGAGACATCAAAATTACCTATCACAAAACAACCTGGTTTTGCAAGGGGGGTCACCTGGGTTTTTGTCCCCGGGCTCGGCGGCCTATTTGGGAAACTACCAAACCCATACATTTCTGAAAACTAGACACCGGGGGGAGTCCAGCGATGTATGGCTTGCGTGGATCCCCCAACATTTTCCTACCCAGAATCCCCTGCAAACCTCAAATTTAGCTGAAAAAAACACATTTTCCACATATTTATGTGTGGAATCACCGTGCTGGCACAAATGTCATACCCCACAGTGTTCCCCTCAGTCTCCCGAGGAAAATTATACCTCACTTGTGTGGGTGGGGCAAAGGTCTGTGACTGGGAAGATCCAAAAACATAGGGATTAAGGGTATAGTACCAAGAATTCTAAGCGCTACATTTTTTTAAAAATACTTTTTTAGCCAATTCTGCATTGGACACCCACACAAGTGATTTATCATTTTACTTGGGAGACTGAGGGGAATGCTGTGGGGTAGGACATTTGTGCCAGCATGGTGATTCCACACAAAAATATGTGGATTTTTTTTTTTTGTCAGCTAAATTTGAGGTTTGCAGGGGGTTCTGGGTAGGAAAACGTTGGGGGATCCACGCAAGTCATACCTCGCTGGACTCCCCCGGGTGTCTAATTTTAAAAAATGTGTTGGTTTGGTAGTTTCCCAAGATGGCCGCCGAGCCCGGGGCCAAAAACCCAGGTGACCCCCCTTGCAAAACCACGTTGTTTTGTGATAGGTAATTTTGATGTCTCCTCAATGCGTTTTGGGCCCTTGCCTGTCGCGGGTACTTGACCCACCCACGCAAGTGAGGTACCATTTTCATCAGGAGACCTGGGGGAACGCTGGGTGGTAGGAAATGTGTGGATCCATGCAGATTCCAGAACTGTCCCACACAGAAATTTGAGAAAAATTTGATTTTTTCAGCTAAATTTGAGGTTTGCAGGGGATTCTGGGTAAGAAAACGTTGGGGGGTCTATGCAAGCCATACCTCGCTGGACTCCCCCGGGTGTCTAGTTTTCATAAATGTGTGAGTTTGGTAGGTTTCATAGGATGCCGCCGAGCTCAGGGCCAAAAACCCAGGTGACCCCCCTTGCAAAACCAGGTTGTTTTGTGATAGGTAAATTTGATGTCTCCTCAATACGTTTTGGGCCTTTGCCTGTCGAGGGTACTTGACCTACCCACGCGAGTGAGGTAACATTTTTATCGTGATACTTTGGGGGAACTCTGAGTGGTAGGAAATTTGTGGATCCACGCAGATTCCAGAACTTTCCATCACAGAAATGTGAGGAAAATGTGTATTTTTTATAAAGTTTGAGGTTTGCAAGGGATTCTGGGTAACAGAACCTGGTGAGAGCCAGACAAGTCACCCCATCCCTGATTCCCCTGGGTGTCTAGTTTTCAAAAATATATAGGTTTCCTAGGTTTCACTAGGTGCTGGCAGAGCTAGGGTTCAGAATCTACAGCTAGGCACTTTGCAAAAAAAGGGTCAGTTTTCCCTGTGAAAATGTGGTGTGTCCACGTTACCTTTTGGGCCGTTTCCTGTTGAGGGCACTCGGCCTACCCACACAAGTGAGGTACCATTTTTCTCTGAAGACTTTGGGGAATGCGGGTTGGGTGGAATTTTGTGGATCCACGCAGATTCCAGAACTTTCCACCACAGAAATGTGGGGAAAATGTATTTTTTGACGAAGTTTGAGGTTTGCAAGGGATTCTGGGTAACAGAACCTGGTGAGAGCCAGACAAGTCACCACATCTTGTATTCCCCTGGGTGTATAGTTTTTAAAAATGTATAGGTTTGCTTGGTTTCCCTAGGTGCCTGCAGAGCTAGGGTTCAAAATTTACAGCTAGACACTTTGCAAAAAAGGGTCAGTTTTCATTGTGAAAATGTGGTGTGTCTATGTTGCATTTTGGGCCGTTTCCTGTCACGGGCACTAGGCCTACCCACACAAGTGAGGTACAATTTTTATCAGGAGACTTTGGAGAATGCGGGGTGGGTGGAAGTTTGTGGTCCCACGCAGATTCTAGAACTTTCCATCACAGAAATGTGAGTTAAATGTGTTTTTTTTCTCAAAGTTTGAGGTTTGCAAGGGATTCTGGGTAACGGAACCTGGTGGGAGCCAGACAAGTCACCCCATCCTGAGTTCCCCCGGGTGTCTACTTTTCAAAAATGTATAGGTTTGCTAGGTTTCCCTAGGTGCCGGTAGAGCTAGGGTTCAAAATCTACAGCTAGGTACTTTGCAAAAAAAGGGTCAGTTTTCACTCTAAAAATGTGGTGTGTCCACGTTGCGTTTTGGGCCGTTTCCTGTCGCGGGCACTAGGCCTACCCACACAGGTGAGGTACCATTTTTTTTGGAAGACTGGGGAATGCGTGGTGGGTGGAATTTTGTGGTTCCATGCAGATCCCAGAACTTTCCATCATTGAAATATGAGGAAAATATTTTTTTCCAAGGTTTGAGGTTTGCAAGGGATTCTGGGTAACATAACCTAGTGAGAGCCACATAAGTCACCCCATCCTGGATTCCCCTCGGTGTCTAGTGTTAAAAAATATACAGGTTTCCTATGTTTCCCTATGTGCCGGCTGCGCTAGGACCCAAAATCCACAGGTAGGCACATTCTGAAAAAAAGTCAGTGCCTAGTGGGTTTTCTGCCGCCCTGGGGAGGGGGGAAATAGGGGGCTATTGCCCCGACATGCCCCCAAGGGGGGGCAAAAAGACTGTGGCTATTTTTGTTAGGGGGCATTGGGATGTCCATTCTGGGCAGCCCCCACCCCTACATATAAAAAAGCCAGCATAATCGCTGGCGCATAGTGGGCTCTCTGCCCCCCCGGGGGCAGATCAGGGGCTATTGCCCCATCTGTCTCCTGGGAAGGGCAGAAAGACTGTAGCTTTTTTAGGGGGTGGGGTCATTGACAAGCCCATTCTGGGCAGCCCCCACCCCTACCTATATAAAAAAAAAACACTGACGCTTAGTGGACTTTCTGTCCCCTGGGGGCAGATCAGGGGCTATTGCCCCCATCTGCCTCCTGGAGGGGGCAAAAAGTATTTTGTTTTCTTTGTGGGGGTAGGGTGGGGGCATTTGCGGGCCTATAAAAAAAATAATCCCTGGCATCTAGGGTGCTGTCTGCCCCCCGGAGGGGCAGATTGGGGGCTACTGCCCCCATTTGCACCCCAGGGGGGGCAGAAAGACTGGAATTTTGTGGGGGGGGAGGGGTGGGGGCATTGGCATGCCCATCTTGGGCAACCCCCACCCCTAAATTCATAGGGGAAAAAAAACCTGATGTCTAGTGGGCTTTCTGCACCCCAGGGGGGGCAGAGAGACTGTACTTTTGCGGCGGGGTGGGGGCATTGGCATGCCCATATTGGGCAGCCCCCACCCCTAATTCAATTTTAATTTTTTTTTAAATTGCCATAAAAATCCCTGGTTTCTAGTGGGCTTTCTGCCCCCCAGGGGGAAGATTGGAGGCTACTGCACCCATCTGTTTCCCAGGGGGGGCAGAAAGACTGTAAGTTTTGCAGGGTGGGGGCATCGGCATGCCCGTTTTGGGCAGCCCCCACCCCTAATTGAAATGGCCATAAAAAATCCCTGGTTTCTAGTGGGCTTTCTGCCCCCAATGTACCCAATTCTTTATGGGGAGCAAAGGCCCTTGCCCAAAGGGCCGCTCCCCCCTCCCTGGTGTCTTGTGGGTGGATCCCTGCTTGGGGATCACCCTCCTGGTGCAATCCCCAAGTGTGGATCCACTAGGGAGGGGTACCATTGGAAAGGGGAGATTCTCCCCTTTCCAATGATACCTCTCCTGTCTTTCTAGATGCTCAGGGGGCTGAGAAAGCCCCCCGAGCACGTAGAAAGCAAAACTGAAATGATCCTCTTGGGTCATTTCAGTTTCGGTTTCACTGAAATGACGTCGAAGCGATGTGAGCGCTGATCGTCATTTCAGGGAAACCAAAACTGCAGCCTCGGGAGCTGGGGAAGCTCTTCCCCAGCTCCCGAGGCTGTTGGGGGTGAAAGGGAATCCCTCTGGTACCCGCACAAGAGGGATTCCCTGTGCCATGTGCTAGGACGGCCGGGGGCCGTCCGACGCACATGAGCACTGGTGTGTCGGACGCACCGCAGGGTATAAAGTCTTACATTGGCTATCTTGTAACACTGCTTTAGGCACAAGGGTGGAGAAAAAAATTAGCATGGTGTGAAGGGTTAATTGGGTAGGTAGCTCTCACAAGTTCTGCAAGGGTGACTGTGTTATTATCAATTTTAACAGACCTCATATTGCATAAAGGATTCCGGCTACAGCTTTGATTAACGCCCCTTTTGGCCCCCAGTCGCCCATTACGGCTCTACCTCTCGGATGTTTCTACAAACCTGAGACATCTGGGCGGAATAACATGCCTAACATCATCAGGGCCCCGTTTAACAGGCAGACGCCATCCTACCCACCCACCAGGCACACAAATTTAAATCTAAATCCTACTTCGAATTATATGCATTGGCCATTACAAGGCGGGCCGAAGTCAGTTTTACCTCTTTTGGAGTTATCAAAACATTTTACACCTTTGGGTGCCCTGGACAATTGTTATTGACTTAGCGGGCCTGTTCCCGTGGACCCGGTGACACCAATTACTCAGCTTGAAACACCACGGCAATGCAATGGGACCTTGGGTGAAATTGATCACAACTTTATAACATGGAATATAGCTGGCTTAGCTAATAAGGTTCTTGACCCCACGTGGATTTTATTTATATAGCAGTTCAGTGTGATTTGCCTGCAGGAAACATGGTTGTCCGAGAGCAGTTTACCATTGGAGGGCTACAAGTCCTTCTTTGTTCCGGCTACCCCCTCACCTGCAGGAAGATCAAGAGGTGGTCTAGTAATCTATATTTCTTTGGCAGCAGAATGTAAGATATCGGTATTGCCGATGGAGAGTCCGTGTTTACAGTCCTTGCTATTGTGTAAGGGGTCCTGCAAATTGGGTCTTATTAACTTTGATAATTCAATGTCCTGTGCTAAGGGCACGTGCAATATTTTTATTTTGGGCTCCTTTCTAAGGAAACATCTTAATGTAGCTTTTAAAAATGTTGTGATTGCCGGGAATTTTAATATTCACCCATGTGGTGACCCCAGGATCTCTAGTCTGACTGATTTGGGTTGTGCACGAGTGAGGGGTATTCATTTTGAACACACTCCACAAGGTGATACACTGAATGGCATTTTACATGAATTTGATTTATCGTCCCTCATGTGCTCGATAGACCTTCGTAGTAAGGCCCTTATCCCATCCTTTGATGGGCGGGGAGGTGGTTCATTTATTGACTTCATACTGGTATCAACGCCTCTACTCAAACTATTCACGGGATTCATTATTCAGGCCAGTGTACATAGTGACCATAACCCTTTGTGTATCTACTTTAGCGGGCCCCTACTGGCACATAGAGGGAGGGCCGGGCAGTGTGGGGTGTTGAGACCAACAGATGGTGGAAGATGGTTAAAATGGGCCCAGATATCCCCAGATGTATTTTACAAGTCAATAGCCGTCACAAGTACTAACGAGTTAGGACTGTGCACTACCCCATTAACGGCCCCGGGAGAGGTCATTAGTGCTTATAAAACTATCTCCGCTAAAATAAGTGACTTTTTAAGTGTCCTGGTCCAGCGTTCTGTCACTCAGGTCCCAAGATGGTTTGATTCTCATTGCTCCCGGGCAGCTAGGAAGCTGAGGGAAGCTTTAAATAAGAGCCCAAGAGATCCCACATTAGTCAGAACATGCCGAAGGGAGTACAAGATAGAACTGGCAAGATATAAGTCAATGTTAAAGGAGGAAGTTTGGAGGAAACTAATTGAGGCTAGTACGTTGAGGGACAGTTCCAGGCTTTGGAGCATAATAAATAGCCCCTTCTTGAATCATGAGGAAGGAAGCGCAGTGGGTGCCCATATTACTGAGGATAAGTGGGTGCTTCACTTTGAAGCTCTGTTTCAGTGTCCCCTGACCTAAACAGCCCCTCTGGTCGCGAGGCAGGTACCTCAGGTCTGGTTTTTAATATAGAAGAGGTTAAGGATGGCATCGTCGGGTTGTCAAGCAATAAAGCCCCGGGCCCTGATGGCATTCCGTTGGATCTGTATAAATCAGACCCAAAATTTGGGCACCCGTCCTTACAGCAGTCATGAATGCGTCGCAAAAGCGGGTTGTCTAGAGTCATGGGCTCCTTCTACTATAGTGCCTGTTTTTAAAAAGGGCAACCGAGATAGCACCCATTGTTATAGACCGATATCACTGCTGGACTCGGTGGTTAAGGTAGTGGGTCGAGTCCTTCTAGACAGGTTGACTAGCTGGGTAGAGGAACACGCTATTCTGTCGGACGTCCAGTACGGGTTTTGCCCTGGGCGGTCCACCGTGGCCCAGTGCCTTAATCTATCTATGATTCTTAATAAATATACAGTTACCCACCCGGCACTATTTATCTGGCCTTCAAGGATCTGTCATCCGCGTTTGACCGCGTGAATAGGGTTAAACTTTGGCAGACCATGTTGGCCATCGGGGTAGATGGCAATATGGTTTATTTTTTGGAAGACCTCCACCAAGCGACAAAAGCTCAGGTCAGATTCTCTCAAGATCTAAGGGTTTTGCAATAAAAAGAGGAGTACGGCAAGGCTGTATTTTAGCCCCCTGTCTGTTTAATCTATACATTAATAATTTGGATAAAGTTTTAACGAAGATAAGGGTAGATTACCAGCAGGTAGGCCGACGTGGTCTGCCTGTTTTAATATACGCGGATGACGCGGTCCTTATATCAAGGACCGCCAGGGGGTTACAAACTTTGCTTGAT
Source organism: Calotriton arnoldi (assembly GCA_963921515.1). Lineage (NCBI taxonomy): Eukaryota > Metazoa > Chordata > Amphibia > Caudata > Salamandridae > Calotriton > Calotriton arnoldi. The sequence continues at coordinate 300,318 of CAWUFW010010027.1, read as the reverse complement.
TCTTTTTCCTCCTTTATGGTAGATTTGGATATGTCAATAAATGATTCCAAATCCTATGTGATGCAGGTGGGACTTCGCCCGAAAAAGCCCTTTCAATTTATGGTTGGATCCGCTCAGGTTCCCCGTACTGACGCCTTCTCGTACTTGGGGGTTCTAATGGATGAGCAAATGAAATGGGGTCCACTAAAACAGAGAAAGAGGGGAGACCTAGTGTGCGCTAACACAGCCGTTTTTAATTTTCCTTCCAAATTGGGCAGGAGACTGATTGTGGCACTTATTAAGATATATCAGGCTAAGTGTGTCGCTATAGCCTCCTATGGTAGCGAAATATGGGGTCATGTTACTATGGACGAGTTACAAGTGGCTGAGAATACATTCCTGAAATGTCTGTTAGGTGTGCCCTGGGGACTGTCTAACATAGTGGTACATGAAGAACTGGGAGTGCCCTATCTCTCTGAGTTATTGGCTCTTTGCCCCCTAACATTTTGGCTGAAAATCTGGCTGAATGAAGGATCGTCCTTAAGTCGATTGATCCTGAAGGAGTGTATGGCTCTTGATTATGCTCATTACATTCCCTGGCTTAGATATATAAAGAGCAGCTTAGAAAGATTGGGAAGAGTTGAATTATTCACAAACCCAGATTCAGTGACTAAGAAGGATCTGTGGTGGGCCAGGGAGTCTTTCTGCAGTTTAAGGAAATTAGAAAGGGAAGAGCTGGAATTAAGGAAACCCAGCGTTCGTAAAATGTTTATTTTGAAAACAACATAACTGATCGAGCCATATCTCCTGGGGCCTTTCAGCACCTATGAACGCTTTTTACTGACTAGGTTCCGGTTGGATCTTTTCCACCTCCTGTTGGCCCTGCCACGTGAGAGTAGTAGAGGCCAAATTTTAGAACCCTGTGGCAATGACGGTGAGTCTCCACAGGACAGGCTTCACTTTTTAATATTTTGTAAATATTATGTGACCCCCGGAAAGCTTTTATTATCCCTATTTTAAGGAGGTTTGAATTTAAGCAGGTGCGCCCAGCCCTTATTTATTTACAACTGTTGCATGGAGATTCTATTTTATTCGTTCTTAGTTTCCTAAAATCTGCAGTGAAGCTTAGAGCTTGCCTTGATTAAATGAAAGTGGCTTTAAGGGCATGCTTTTACTTTAGTTACCTTGATGACACACATAGTTTAGATGAGGTATTGGGCTCATCTTTCTAACTGCCTTTTATCTCTAATGATTTATGGCATATGCACTTTATATCACATTTTAAGGATTGTATGAGATTTTAGGGAAGACTGTCTTTTATGTGACGTCTGTCTAAATACTTTGTACCAGATTCTTTTATACCATGTATGGTTTTTTTAGAACACTTTTATGGTTTTATATGTGAAAACCGAATAAAGTATGTTTGATTTAATTTGATTTAAGTGTTTTCTAGAAATTACTGAGTGTTAAGCATATATACTAAGGTGACTGGCTGTGGAAGTGCCTGTATGGGTAAGTGAGTGGGTGTGTAAGTGGTATATAGAAGAGTGACTGGGTATATAAGAGACTGTATACATGAAATAGTGGGTGTGTGAGTTTTCGTATAGATGAGCGAGTGGGTGTGTCAGTGCGTGTATGAATAAGTGAGTGGCTGTGTGAGTATCTGTATAGATGACTGAGTTGGTATATCAGCAGTTGTAAATGGTGAATGAGAGGGTGCATGAGTGGCTGAATGGGTGTTTGAGCAGATACATAACTGTCTGCATGGACAAATGACAGGGTACATGAATGGCTGTCTCAAAGCAGCAGTGGGTGTGTAAGTGGGTGTATGGGTGAGTGAGTGGGTATATGAGTGGCTGTATGTGTGCGAGAATGGATGTTTGAGTGATTGCATAGGTGAGTAAGTGAGTGTGAGAGAGGTTGTAAGGGAGAGTGTGGGGTTCTCTCAGTCACTGTATAGGTGAGTGAGTATATGTATTATTATATGTATGTGTAACTGAGTGGCTGTGTAAGTTATTGTATGGGTGACTTAGTGGCTGTGTGAGTGACTATGGGTGAGTAAGTAGGTGTGTGAGTAGGTGTATGGTTAACTCATTTACTGTGTCAGTAGCTGTATGGGTGTATGAGTGGGTATATAAGTGTGTCTATGTCTCTATGACTGGATCTGTGACTGGCTGTATTGGTAAGTGAGTAGGTGCATGAGTGGGTGTATATGTGAGTTAGTGGTTCCGTTAATGGTTCTATGAGTGAGTTGATGTGTTACTGGCTATATGGATGAGCGATGAGATTTGTGAGTGTTTGTATGGATTCTGTGAATGAGTTTGTTAGTGATTGTGTGGGAGTGGGTGCATGTCATGTTTTATGGCGGTGTAAGTGGGTGTGTCAGTGTTTCTCTGGATGATGTCATCATTAACGTCATTTTAGATGCCATCAGTGATGTAAATTGAGATGTCATCAGTGATGTCACTTGTGAGGTTATAAGCAGTGCACTGCGGGGTCATGATTTATAGTTAACTCAGGTAACTATAACTGCTGAATTTCTCTGGTTTTGAATGAGTAAAATATCAGCCTAACTATAATGTCCCTGTAACCTTTGCTTTTTTCAGTGAATTTCTAAGGTTTTTTTAAATGCTAATTCTTAACCATAACATTCCTGTGACTTTTGGTTTTTCAGTGAATTTCAGTCACCTCACATTCAAAACTTATAACTGCAAAATGGATTATGACCAACACACTAAACACATTACTATCTAAATGACTATAATAGCATGTATAACTCTCTATAATACAATGTATAACTCTTTCAGTGGAATCTGTGCCTGCATACATCACTGTATCAGTAAGTATCTCATTTTCTGTATAAGTATTTGAGTGGATCTGTGAAACGGTGCATCAGTCTATCAATGGTTCTTTAATGAACTGTGTGACTGTCTCAGTGCATCTATGAGTGGGTGCATCAGTGTCTCAATAGGTCTGTGATTGGTTGCATGAGTCTCTCGGTTGATCTGTGAGTAGGCACATGAGTGCCTTTGTGCATTTCAAAGTATAGAAATGACTGTCTGACTAGATATGTGAATCGACACATGAGTGTCTAAGTGGGTATCTGAGAGGGTGAGTGAGTGGGTGCATGGTTGTCTGAGTGGTTCTGTGAATGGGTGCATGGGTCTCTCAGTGGGATGTGAGTGGGTGCATCAGTGTCTGAGTGTATGAGTAACTGGTTGCCTAAGTCTCTGAGTGGGTCTGTGAGTGTGTGTGTGAGTGACTGTATGGGTATGCGAGTGTCTGAGTGGGTCTGTGAGTAGCCATATGAGTGTCTGAGTGGATCTGTGAGTGGGTATATGAGTGTCTCAATGGATCTGTGAGTAAGAGCATAAGTCTATGAGCGGGTGAGTGAATGTGTGCATGCATGAGCATCTGAGTGGGACTGTGACTGGGAGGGCAAGTGTGTGGGTGGGTCTGTGAGTGGATGCATGAGTCTTTGAGTGGGTGAGTGAGTGGGTGCATGTATATCTTAGTGAGTCTATGAGTGGTGTGAGTCTCTGACTGTATGAATAAGTGACTGAGTGCAGAAGTCTCTAAGATTGTCTGTGACTGAGTGTGTGAGTGACTGTATGTTTGTGTGAGTGGGTGCATGAGTTTCTGAGTGGATCTATGACTGGGTCTATGAGGACCTCAATGGGTCTGTCAGTGGGTGTGTGAGTGTCTCAGTGCGTCTGTGAGTACATACATGAGTGTGTGAGTGGGTCTGTAAGTGGGTGCCTGAGTCTCTGATCAGGTCTGTACATGGGTGCGTGACTCTCTGTGTTAGTGTGTAAGTGGGTGCATGAGTATCTGAGTGGGTCTGTGAGTGGGTGCATGAGTGCCCAGGTGGGTCTGTGAGAGGGTATTAGAGTATCTAAGTGGGTATGAGACTGTGCGTATGAGTCTATGAGTGGGTCTCTAAGTAGGTGTGTGAGTCTCTGAGTGGGTCTGTACATGGGTGCACCACTCTCCAAGTGAGTCTCTAAGTGGATGTATGAGTACCTGCATGGGTATGTGAGTGGGTGCATAAGTCTCTGACTGGATATGTGACTGTATGTATAACTGTGTGAGCGTGTATGTGAATGGGTGTATAAGTGTCTGAGTGAGTTTGAGAGTACGTACATGAGTCTGTGACAGTGACCGGTAAGTGTGTACAAATAAATATATTTTTTTATATTTCCACCAATATTCTCGATGACGTTGCGATAATCGCGATGTCCCCGCAACAGTACAAGGGTGGGCTGCTCTGGTGGTCACGTAATTGTCGCGTATATCATGAGTGATCAATAAAATCAAATTTGGACACATTTCTCAAACATGGGGTCGGAGTACCTCCACCCTGACCCCTTATGTTAGCGTTCACAGAAATGTTCAGCCCCGGGAACAGTTCCTGATCGATAAAATGGGGGGCACAACTTTCTGTTCAGGTTGTATCCAGCCAATCAGAGCATTCCCACTGGCACGCACATTCGTGATTTACTGTGGAATCATCGTGAAATATTCAGGACCACCATGAAACCACTGCGAAATATCCATGACCAGAGATATCACTATATTGTTCTGTTTCAATTTCTCAAAAACTATTGAATGGATTTGCACCAAATAACAAAAAGCACAATCTGCGTAACAACATCTACCTTTCTGACAAATTTGGTGTAATTCCATCCAGCAATTTGGGCTGTAGGTTCGACAATGCATTCCTTTGGGAATTAAAATTACAAGCACACCCTTATTTCGCACCCCTATGTCTCGGTCCCCACTGCACGGACCACCCCCAAATGTTCCATGATGCACAGAACCCACTTTTTTGGGAAAGTTTCGCACAGATTGGTCAGACAGCGCCAAAGTTATAGGTAAGTCATAAAAAGCTTTTCCAATGGAAACTACTCCCTAACTATAACTGCATACTGGCAACCGCCAGTAGGCTAATTGCTGTAAAGGGGATTATTAGTAGTGGCAGATATGCATTTACCACTGGCAATACGGCCACTAACACAATATAGGGCTCAGTACAGGTCTTTGAAAATTATTCCCATGCTCAATCCTTATTAGCTTGGCTGCGAGCAGGCAGGCTTAACTTCAAAGGCAGGCAAGTAAAGCATTTAAAAACAGCAATTCAGTAAATAATTAAAACACAACACACAATAAAATTCCAACATTAATTTATACAAATAGGAAATATTTGTATCTTTAAAATGCCACAAAAACTAAACAAATCCAATGTAGGGAACCAGAGATATGATTTTTTTGAAGATTTAGCTCTATATAGCACACAGAAACATATAGCGCCTATTGGGACATCTGGTCACGCTAGACTGAGACAAAGTCAAAGTTTCCATGATGGAGCCCTGCGTGGCAACCCCTTGCGGTAGGTCTTGGTCAAAGTTTTTACCTTCGGACTTAGAAACGTTTCTGGAGCTATTCTTCCCTGGGTCCCTCAAAGCTCTCAGCCAGTCTGGATTCGGTGAGGGTTCACTGGCTTGCCTTGCGACAAGCTCCTGGTCAAACTTATGGAAGTCAGACCTCCGGAGCTTTCCAGCAGGACGAACCAGGGATCCAGGCAGGCTCGCGGTTGAAGGTGGGCGGCTTGGCTCTCGCGGTTGGTCCAGGTCACCTTTTCTACGTTCGGACTTAGAAACTTTTACAGAGCTTTTTCATCAGGGGTCCCTCACTGCTCTTCACCAGGCTGGATTCAGTGAGGGTTTGCCGACTTGGGTTTCAGCTTACTTCCGGTCAAACTCTGGAAGTCGGACCTCCAGAGCTTTTTAGAGGGACGAACCCGGACAACAGGCTGGCTTGCGGTTGAGGGCTGCCGGCTTGGCTGGCCAGTGCTCCAAACTTCTTCAAACTTCTGGAACTTCTTTCTAAAGTTCCTCAGAGGGTCCAAAAGTGTCCAAATCTTACTCTAAGGGTCTGGAAGCTCCAAGATGGTCCTTGAAAGTTTGGGACTTCAATTCCCACAATCCACTTCGACAAAGCCCTTACAAATCCACTGGTGGTACTCCAGGCTGAGGATTCTTGGTGGTGATGCTCCAGGTGAGCTCTGTTAACCTGTAGCTTGCAGGGAATCCACTATTTAGTCCTTTTGAAGCAGGTCTAATACGCAGGACTGTAGTTTCAGATTGTGCAGAAGGCGCAGTCAGTCAGAGTGCGGGGCCTGGTTGGTGCAAATCAAACTTCTCAGCAGGGACCCTTCTTCTTCCTTAAGTTTCAAGCAGCAGATCTGAGAGGCTCTGCCCCTCTCAGAAACTTATTCCAAGTCCTCTGGGTCAAGCAGGAGGGCACTCCTATCCAATGAGGTGCAGGGCAACACCCCAGGGTATGACCACATCCTCCAAAGTGTGGCACTATTTTCTCCCAGAGAGCACCATTTCTCCAAAATTCATCATGGCTGATTATCCAGCAGGGAGAAACGAGCTGGCTAAACACACCTCCAGGATGGTTAACTCCTTAACCGCGGTGCAAATTCCACTGCGGTGCGGGAGTTCTATTGAGTGGGCGGGGCCGCGTCGGCCAACGGACATGCGCAGCACTAGCGAGGTAGTGCTCACGACGGCCGTTGGCCGACGCACGCACGGAACAGGTTAATCTCCGTAGTCTCTCCCCTTTGCATCTGCTCATTCCTTCTTTAATCCTACCATCTGGCTGGGTTCAATTGGTAGAGGTGTAAATGAAACTGACTTCTCCTGCCTGTCTCCTCCTTCCATTGAAGAATATTGTTTCTTCCTCTGCTCTGGCATTCCTATGTAGCAGAATCCTGCCATCCCCGAAGAGCTTCCTAACCCCAGGGGTTATTTACCATCTCATCAAAGGAGCCTGGCTAATCCACTGAACTCTGACCAATCAGGACACACCACTGAAAGGCTGAATTTTGGCTTACAGACAAGAAAGTCTTATATCTTCTTGTCTGTACACTTTAGGAGAAATTCAATAATACCATATTGTTGGATTTATCAACAACATTTTAGGAAGGCCTTGAATGGTATTTTTATGATTCTCCTAGCAGGAATTATTAGTTAATACCTTCTTGCCATGTTAACCTATGTGGTAGGGGATTTGCAATGGGAAAAATGACTTGGGCCATTTATCTAACACCAGGGCTTATAAAAACATCTTTTATAAGGACCCTGCCTATATCTACAGAACCCCCACACCTGGAACACCTCGGGAAGACTACTTTAGGGGTTCTGAATATGTAAAAATATTGCAGATCCTCACTCCACAGTGCTCCTAGTACAAAGCTAAATTTTCGGAAGCACTTTACCACAATGTTGGAAGTGAAATGTGCAATTGCACTTAATCCAGGGCATCTAAAACTCATTTTTATAAGGGTCCTCCTTATAAATATCTGACCACCCACCCCTGGCGCACCTAGGGGACACCCTAAGGGTACCTACTATGCCCAAACATTGTAGTTTATCAATTTTTAAGTGCCCCAAACACCAAAGCCAACTTTGGGCATCATTTGCATTTTAAAAGCAGCCTTGCAACCCAGGGCTGTTTTTAAACTGACCGCAGGCTTCAGCAGTGCACACATGCAAGTGCAGAAAGGGCTGCTGGCCTCTAAACTGCCATGCCCTATTATACACTAGGGATATAAAGGTAGTTTCAATCCCCCTGCCTATTATGTACCAGGGCCTTATAGAGGAGGACATGCCAATCAAAGGAGTACCCTAACCCATAGTGTACCCTAGTGAATGTAGGTGTTTTCACTGCATTCTAAGTGTCTCTTTCAACATAGCACTGGCCCTGGGCCTGGTTAGGTATATCCCAGGGTCAGTCAGAGTCAGTTACCACCAGTATCAGTCAACAAAAATGTTTGGCAATGCCCAGGGCACAGGATGATTTTGTAACAGTAATATATATATATATATATTCACTGAAAAAAACCATAGGTTTCAGGCACGTTATAGTTAGAAATCAGCATTTAAAAAACCTTGGAAATTCACTGAAAAAACCATAGGTTTCATTGACGTTATAGTTAGTTGGATATTTCACTCGTCCAAAACCAGAGAAATTCTGCCGTTATAGTTAGTTCAGCTAACTATAACTCACGCCCACGCAATGCACTGCTGATGACGTCACATATTACATCATTCATGACATGGTCAGTGACATCACTGATGACATCTCAAATGACATCACTGATGACATCATCCAGTGACTGTGTGTTTCTTTAAAGTTTAAATATGTTTTATATATATGCCAAGGTGTATTGAAGAATGAGTGGGTGTATAAGTATCTGGATTGAGGATTTAGTAGGTGCGTGACTGACTGTATAAGTGAGTGATTAAATGTGTCTTACTGAATGCATGGGTTAGTGACTAAACTGTGTGAATGTCTGTATCAGTCTGTCTGTTGTTGTGTAAGCTGCTGCATGGGTTGGTCAGTAGCTACATGAGTGTCTATATGGGTTATTGATTGGTTGCCTGAGTATTTGTATGGGAGACTGAGTGTGTGTGTGGGTGGGTGGGAGGTGTGTGACTGTGCATAGATGTGTGAGTGGTTGATTCACTGGGTGTATGGGTTCAAGAGTCCATGTGGAAACAGCTGTATGGGTGGGTGAGTGTGTGTATGGGTGTGTTGGTGAGTGAATGGATGTCTCAGTGCTACATGTCCAAGTAACTACATATGTAAAAGGCAGTGTAAGTGAGAGTGACTGTATGGATGAGTGTGTACTTGTATCAGTGATTATATAAGAGAGTAAGTATGCATTAGTATCTGTATAGGTGAGTAAATGGGAGTGTGATTGATTCTTTGCATGACTGACTAGGTGTGTGAGTAACTCTGGATGAGTGGTGGTGTGGGAGTGTCTGTATAGGTGTATCAGTGCTTATGATAGTGTTGTATTAATGAGTGACTGCATATATGAGTGATTGTATGGGTGAATGAGTGGATGTGTGTGTAGACCTAGGAATCAGTGAGTGCGTATGTAGTAACTGGTATTGGTGTGTCGATGGTTTCGAAAATGGTAGTCTGTATTTTACAGTGGGTGTATCAAAGGTTATATTAGAGTGTGAGGAGGTGCATCAGATCTTCACGTGGATGATGTCATCAGTGATGTCATTTGAGATGTCATCAGTGATGTCATCAGTGATGTCACTGACCATGTCATGAATGATGTAATATGTGACGTCATCAGCAGTGCATTGCGGGGGCCCGAGTTATAGTTAGCTGAACTAACTATAACGGCTGAATTTCTATGGTTTTGTACGAGTGAAATGTCCAACTAACTATAACGTCCCTGAAACCAATGGTTTTTTCAGTGAATTTATAAGGTTTTTTAAATGCTAATTTCTAACTATAACCTGCCTGAAACCTATCAGTCTCTCTCAGTCAGTGAGTCTCTCAGTCAATCAGTCTCTCTCAGTCAGTCAGTCTCTCTGTCAATCTGTCTCTCTCAGTCAGTCTCTCTCTGTCAGTCAGTCTCTCTCTATCAGTCAGTCTCTCTCAGTCAGTCTCTCTCTGTCAGTCAGTCTCTCTCTCTGTCAGTCTCAGTCAGTCAGTCTCTCTCTCAGTCAGTCAGTCTCTCTCTCTGTCAGTCTCTCTCTCTGTCAGTCTCAGTCAGTCAGTCTCTCTCTCAGTCAGTTTCTCTCTCTGTCAGTCAGTCTCTGTCAGTCAGTCTCTCTCTGTCAGTCAGTCTCTCTCTCACTCAGACAGTCTCTCTCACTCAGTCAGTCTCTCTCAGTCAGTCTCTCTCAGTCAGTCTCTCTCTCTGTCAGTCAGTCTCTCTCTCAGTCAGTCAGTCTCTCTCTTAGTCAGTCAGTCTCTCTCAGTCACTCAGTCTCTCTCTCAGTCAGCCAGTCTCTCTCAGTCAGTCAGTCTCTCTTAGTCAGTCAGTCTCTCTCTCTCTGTCAGTCAGTCTCTCTCTCAGTCAGTCTCTCTCTGTCAGTCAGTCTCTCTCTCAGTCAGCCAGTCTCTCTCTCAGTCAGCCAGTCTCTCTCTCTCTCTCTCTCTGTCAGTCTCAGTCAGTCAGTCTCTCTCTCTGTCAGTCACTCTCTCTGCCAGTCAGTCTCTGTCAGTCAGTCTCTCTCTGTCAGTCAGTCTCTCTCTCAGTCAGTCAGTCTCTCTCTCTTTCAGTCAGTTTCTCTCTCTCTCTGTCAGTCTCTTTCAGTCAGTTATTCTCTCTCAGTCAGTCAGTCTCACTCAGTCAGTCAGTCTCTCTCTCTCTGTCAGTCTCTCTCTTTGTCAGTCAGTCTCTCTCTGTCAGTCAGTCTCTCTCTGTCAGTCAGTCTCTCTCTCTCAGTCAGTCTCTCTCTCTCTCAGTCAGTGTCTCTCTGTCAGTCAGTCTCTCTCTCAGTCAGTCTCTGTCAGTCAGTCAGTCTCTCTATCAGTCAGTCAGTCTCTCTCTCTCAGTCAGTGTCTCTCTATCAGTCAGTCTCTCTCTCAGTCAGTCTCTGTCAGTCAGTCAGTCTCTCTGTCAGTCAGTCTCTCTCTCAGTCAGTCAGTCTCTCTCTCTGTCAGTCAGTCTCTCTGAGTCAGTCAGTCAGTCTCTCAGTCAGTCAGTCTCTCTCATTCAGTCAGTCTCTCTCAGTCAGTCAGTCTCTCTCTCAGTCAGTCAGTCTCTCTCTCAGTCAGTCTCTCTCTCAGTCAGTCAGTCTCTCTCTCTGTCAGTCAGTCTCTCTCTCAGTCAGTCAGTCTCTCTCTTAGTCAGTCTCTCTCAGTCAGTCAGTCTCTCTGTCAGTCTGTCTCTCTGAGTCAGTCAGTCTCTCTCTCTGTCAGTCAGTCTCTCTCTCTTAGTCAGTCAGTCTCTCTCTGTCAGTCAGTCTCTCTCTCAGTCAGTCAGTCTCTCTCTTAGTCAGTCAGTCTCTCTCAGTCACTCAGTCTCTCTCTCAGTCAGCCAGTCTCTCTCAGTCAGTCAGTCTCTCTTAGTCAGTCAGTCTCTCTCTCTGTCAATCAGTCTCTCTCTCAGTCAGTCTCTCTCTGTCAGTCAGTCTCTCTCTGTCAGTCAGTCTCTCTCTCAGTCAGCCAGTCTCTCTCTCTCTCTCTCTCTCTGTCAGTCTCAGTCAGTCAGTCTCTCTCTCAGTCAGTCTCTCTCTCTGCCAGTCAGTCTCTGTCAGTCAGTCTCTCTCTGTCAGTCAGTCTCTCTCTCAGTCAGTCAGTCTCTCTCTCTTTCAGTCAGTTTCTCTCTCTCTCTGTCAGTCTCTTTCAGTCAGTTATTCTCTCTCAGTCAGTCAGTCTCACTCAGTCAGTCAGTCTCTCTCTCTCTGTCAGTCTCTCTCTTTGTCAGTCAGTCTCTCTCTGTCAGTCAGTCTCTCTCTGTCAGTCAGTCTCTCTCTCTCAGTCAGTCTCTCTCTCTCTCAGTCAGTGTCTCTCTGTCAGTCAGTCTCTCTCTCAGTCAGTCTCTGTCAGTCAGTCAGTCTCTCTATCAGTCAGTCAGTCTCTCTCTCTCAGTCAGTGTCTCTCTATCAGTCAGTCTCTCTCTCAGTCAGTCTCTGTCAGTCAGTCAGTCTCTCTGTCAGTCAGTCTCTCTCTCAGTCAGTCAGTCTCTCTCTCTGTCAGTCAGTCTCTCTGAGTCAGTCAGTCAGTCTCTTAGTCAGTCAGGCTCTCTCATTCAGTCAGTCTCTCTCAGTCAGTCAGTCTCTCTCTCAGTCAGTCAGTCTCTCTCTCAGTCAGTCTCTCTCTCAGTCAGTCAGTCTCTCTCTCTGTCAGTCAGTCTCTCTCTCAGTCAGTCAGTCTCTCTCTTAGTCAGTCTCTCTCAGTCAGTCAGTCTCTCTGTCAGTCTGTCTCTCTGAGTCAGTCAGTCTCTCTCTCTGTCAGTCAGTCTCTCTCTCTTAGTCAGTCAGTCTCTCTCTGTCAGTCAGTCTCTCTCTCAGTCAGTCAGTCTCTCTGAGTCAGTCAGTCTGTCTCTCTCAGTCAGTCAGTCTCTCATGCAGTCAGTCTCTCTCTCAGTCAGTCTCTCTCTCTCAGTCAGTCAGTCTCTCTCTCAGTCAGTCTCTCTCTCTGTCACTCAGTGTCTCTCTCTCTGTCAGTCTCAGTCAGTCAGTCTCTCTCAGTCAGTCAGTCTCTCTGTTAGTCAGTCTCTATGTCAGTCAGTCTCTCTGTCAGTCAGTCAGTCTCTATCTCAGTCAGTCAGTCTCTCTCTCAGTCAGTCAGTCTCTCTCTCTCTGTCAGTCCCAGTCAGTCAGTTTCTCTCTGTCAGTCAGTCTCTCTCTCTGTCAGTCTCTCTCAGTCAGTCTCTCTCAGTCAGTCTTTCTCAGTCAGTCTCTCTCTCTCTCTCAGTCAGTCTCTCTCTCTCTTAGTCAGTCTCTCTCTGTCAGTCAGTCTCTCTCTCATTCAGTCAGTCAGTCTCTCTCGCTCTCTCTGTCAGTCTCAGTCAGTCAGTCTCTCAGTCAGTCAGTCTCTCTCAGTCAGTCTCTCTCTGTCAGTCTCTCTCTCAGTCAGTCTCTCCCTCTGTCAGTCAGTCTCTCTCACTGTCAGTCAGTCTCTCTCTGTCAGTCAGTCTCTCTCAGTCAGTCAGTCTCTCTCAGTCAGTCAGTCTCTCTCTCTGTCAGTCTCTCTCTCAGTTAGTCTCTCTCTGAGTCAGTCTCTCTCTCTGTCAGTCAGTCTCTCTGTCAGTCAGTCTCTGTCTCTCAGTCAGTCTCTCTCTCTCAGTCAGTCAGTCTCTCTGTCAGTTAATCTCTCTTAGTCAGTCAGCCTCTCTCAGTCAGTCAGTCTCTCTCAGTCAGTCTCTCTCTACCTCAGTCAGTCAGTATCTCTCTCTCAGTCAGTCTCTCTCTCTGTCTGTCAGTCTCTCTCTCTGTCAGTCTCTCTCTGTCAGTCAGTCTCTCTCTCTCAGTCAGTCAGTCTCTCTGTCAGTCAGTCTCTCTCTCAGTCAGTCAGTCAGTCTCTCTCTCAGTCAGTCTCTCTCTCAGTCAGTCAGTCTCTCTGTTAGTCAGTCTCTATCTGTTGTTCAGTCTCTCTCTCTCAGTCAGTCTCTCTCTCTCTGTCAGTCTCTCTCTCTCTCTGTCAGTCTCTCTCTGTCAGTCAGTCTCTCTCTGTCAGTCAGTCTCTCTCTCAGTCAGTCAGTCTCTCTCTCAGTCAGTCAGACTCTCTCTCTCTCTCTACAACATACCTTAGAAACACTGCCAATATATCTGGCTAAACACTTATAAGGTTCCAACGGTGAGACCTATTGGCGATGCCAATGCTTGTTTGTTATTTTTGCTTCCGGATTCGCGCACCCAGCGCGAATTCGGACGTTTCTTAAAATGTTTTTGGGCTGGGGGTCCTTGTGGGACCCCCTGAGCAGACCTAGGGGGTCAGGGTGTTCCTACCCTGCCCCCTTTTCTTGTTTTTCATCTTTGTGTAACTGTTTTCTTATGACTCTGGTTCAACCTAGTCCCAAGATGGCTGCCAGCATTTCCTGGATGAAATGCTGACAGCCAATCAGATTTCACGATGACATGTGTGGTTAAGCTCCGCCCAGATATCGATATTTCTTTTTCCTTTCTTTTTCCTTTAATATTTCAAAACTATTGAACAGATTTACACCATTTAACAAAAGGACTCTTTCTGAACCAAGACCTACCTTTTTGCCAAATTTGGTGTAATTCCGTTCAGCAGTTCGGAGCTGTAGCTTTGTCTAAAGTTTCCTATGGAAAATAACATGGGGAAAACATGTTTTGGAACTCCCCTTTTTTCTCGGCCCCTGCTTGGCGAATCACCCTGAAACTTTCAAGACAGGAGCTGACCGGAGCTGATCACTAGTTTTGAAAATTTCGCGAAGATTCATCAACCAGCACCAAAGTTATTGGGAAAACAAAAAACGCTTTTCCTATGGAAACTAGGTCCTAACTATAACTACCTACTGGTGACCGCCAGTAGGTAATATATATATATTATCTACTGGCGGTCGCCAGTAGATAGTTATAGTTAGGACCTTTATCCATAGGAAATCCGCAACATTCTATTTGAAATAACTCTTGCGCCGGTTGACGAATCTTCGCGAAAGCTTCCAACTTGTTGGGGCGCTCCGCTCCGCTCCTACCCTGAAAGTCTCGGGTTGATTCGTCAAGCAAGGACCGAGAAAAAAGGGGGGTCCCAAAACGCGTTTTCTCCGTTTTTTCCATGTTAATTCCCATAGGAAATTTTAGCCGCGGCTACAGCCCGAACTGCTGAACGGAATTACACCAAATTTTGCAAAAAGGTAGCGCTTGGTTCAGAAAGCGACCTTTTTTTTAAATGGTGTAAATCCGTTCAGTAGCTGCGGAGAAATTCAAAAAATAAGAGTGAAAAAATCGATTTCCCGTAGGAAAATTTATGCAAGGCTACAGCAAAAACTGCTGAACAGAATTACACCAAATTTGGCAAAAAGGTAGTGCTTGGTTCAGAAAGCACCCTTTTTAAAAATGGTGTAAATCCGTTCAGTAGTTGCTGAGAAAATCCAAAATAAAAGTTTCGATATTTAGAGGCACGGAGGATCCGCGCACCCTCCCGACCACGAGCTGCATGCTAATTGGCTGTCAACACTCCAAACCAGGAAGTGTTGGCAGCCATCTTGTCCCTCGGTAGAACCGAGGGACAAGAAAAGACAAAAACAAGGGCGCAAAACGCAAAAAAGGGGCAGGGTAGAAACACCCTGACCCCCTAGCCCTGCTCAGTAATTTATTTTTAATTGATGAATTAATAATTTGTTGTTAATTAATTTTAATAAATTAATTGGTAAATAATTATGGTAATTCTGTGATTAATTTTAGATGTGTGTTGTGGTTTTTATAGGAGTAAAGGGTGGGAAGTAATTTGTGTTTAATTAATTATATTTAGTTGTTAATGTTAATTATTTGATATTTATTTTGGGTAATTGTTTATTTTTTTGTGTGTTGTCTTTATTTTTAAAGTGGTAACGGGTGGGTATTAAATGAATTTTAATTATTTAATTATTAGTTGTTAATAGTAATAGTTTAAAAAATCGACACTTAGAACACATATTATAATATTAATTACATATAACAAAAACCTACAAATAATATATAAAATAAATTAATAAATACATTTATAAACAATAATTATTTAAAAGTAGCAAATATTAACAAACAAAAAATTATTTAAAACATAAATGTATTTATTTCATTTCCTACCCTATAACACCAGACCAAAAACAAAACACTTCAACATTTTTAATTACATTTATTTCCATAATTAACATAATTAATAATCAATTAAAAAACGTATTAATAAAAAAACTAATAAACATTCATTGAGTACACATGCTTTAACACTATAATATCCACAACACACACCTAAATTAAACTATAAAATGATAAAACACAATTAAATATATATTTTTTAAATCGGCAGAAAACACGCTGGGTGCGCGGATCCTGCCGATAAAAAAAAAAACGAAGCGCGGGCTCCCACGCTTCGTGGTTAATTGGCCCCCGGGTGGGTCAAGTCCCGGGGGCATGCAGGGCTTTAATTATTAATTATATGGGGGCCTCTAAGGCCCCCAAGCCCTGGGGACCGCCACCCCCGGGGCTTTAAACAAAATGGTGCGAAAGGGCTCTGAGCCCTCCCGCAGCCCCGGGGACCGCCACCCCCCGGGGCTTCTTTTTTTTTAATTAAATCACCTGTGTGGGGGGGCTCCAGCTCCCCATGTGGAAAAGCAATGCCGGCTGCCGAGGGATGCTGGGAGCCGGCTGGGACCATGGGGGGTTTGGGGACCCCCCACGGTCCCCAACAGAGAGGGCCAGCCACGGGGGATGGGGTCCCCGGGGCCGGAATCGGCCACGGGAGGGGGGCCACGCAGCCCCCTTCCCGTTTAAAAAAAAAAAAAAAAGGGGTAAGGCCTAGGGGATGGGGTCCCCAGGGCCCAAAAAAAGGAAAAAGGGAAGGGGGCCACACAGCCCCCCTTGAAAAAAAAAAAACGATCGGGCCTCAGGCCCCACCCCCTTCCTTTACCATTCTGCAAACGCGCCCCCTGGCGCGTTTGCAGAGGGGGAACGAATTCCCCTTGAATACTGGGGGTTCCTGGGGCCAACTAGCCCACCAGGAACCTCCAGTATGCGCCAGGGAGCTGCGTTGCAGAGAGGTGTTCTGAGGCCACGCCCCTTTTTACACCTCTCTGCAACGCAGCTCTGTGGCGCTTACTGGAGGTACCTGGTGGGATAGTTGGACCCCAGGGACCCTCAGGATTCAAGGGGACTTAATCCCCCAACTTAAAACGCGCCACGGGGCGTGTTTGCACAGTGGTGAAGGGAGGGGGCGGGGCTTCAGGTGACATGTGTGCAAATAGGCCTCGTGGCACGTTTTAATATGGGGAATTAAATCCCCTTCAATGCTGAGATTCCCTGGGGGCCAACTAGCCCACCAGGTACCTCCAATAAGCGCCACGGAGCTGCGTTGCAGAGTGTTGTAAAAAGGGGCGTGGCCTCTGAACACCTCTCTGCAACGCAGCTCTCTGGCGCATACTGGAGGTATCTGGTGGGCCAGTTGGCCCCTAGGGACCCTCGGGATTGAGGAGGAATTAATTCTCCAACTTAAAACGCGCCACAGGGCGTGTTTGCAGACATGTCACCTCAGGCCCCACACCCTTCCTTCACCATTGTGCAAATATTCCTCTAAAATCAGCCGAACTACGAATTCCGATTTACTCACCTGTTATCAGGAGAGACCTCAGAGCTGCATCTTTCAGCCCAGTACTGATCCTGAAAAGTAATTTTAACCGTACTTACCAGTAACTTGAATTTCCTTCCATAGGATATCATTGCCTGCTTTTTGCTGAAAAAGTTTCTGTGTCGATTTTTGAAACATACAAATATTCCTCTAAAATCAGCAGAACTACGAATTCCGATTTACTCACCTGTTATCAGGAGAGACCTCAGTGCTGCATCTTTCAGCCCAGTACAGATCCTGAAAAGTAATTCTAACCGTACTTACCAGTAACTTGAATTTCCTTCCATAGGCTAACATTGACTGGTTTCACTTGGAAATTCTTCTAAGTGTTGAGTTTTGGAACTTTATAATATTCCTCTAAAATCAGCTGAACTACGAATTCCGATTTACTCACCTGTTATCAGGAGAGAACCCAGTGCTGCATCTTTTAGCCCAGCACTGACCCTGAAAAGTAATTCTAACCGTACTTACCAGTAACTTGAATTTCCTTCCATAGGCTAACATTGACTGGTTTCACTTGGAAATTCTTCTAAGTGTGGAGTTTTGGAACTTTATAATATTCCTCTAAAATCAGCCGAACTGCGAATTCCGATTTACTCACCTGTTATCAGGAGAGACCTCAGTGCTGCATCTTTCAGCCCAGTACAGATCCTGAAAAGTAATTCTAACTGTACTTACCAGTAACTTGAATTTCCTTCCACAGGCTAACATTGACTGGTTTCACTTGGAAATTCTTCTAAGTGTGGAGTTTTGGAACTTTATAATATTCCTCTAAAATCAGCCGAACTGCGAATTCCGATTTACTCACCTGTTATCAGGAGAGAACCCAGTGCTGCATCTTTTAGCCCAGCACTGACCCTGAAAAGTAATTCTAACCGTACTTACCAGTAACTTGTATTTCCTTCCATAGGAATCCATTGACTGGTTTTCAGCAGAAAAGTTTCAAAGTGTCGATTTTCACAAACTACAAATATTCCTTAAAAATCTCCTGTATGACTTAAACGCCTTCTTTCAACTGTTTACAGGAGATGCACCAGTGCTGGATCCAGGATCCACCACTGAGTAAGAAAAAGTAACGATAACACTACTTACCTGCTAAGTGAATTTCCTCCCATAGGATAACATTGGTGATTCTATGTGAAAAAGTTTCTAAGTGTCAACTTTTAAAATACAATAATATTCCTTAAAAATCAGTACTGTAACCAAAACGCTTTTAATCAACTGTTTACTGGAGATGTCCCAGGACTGAATCTAGGATCCAGTCCTGTGGTTAGAAAAGTAATCCATAAAGTAACTAATTGCATTTAACTAGAAATTCACATTGAGCTCAATGTTGCATTGTGTTTGAAATTGTGTTGCCCATTGCAACAACTGTAACTACTGTACTTAAAAGTCTATTGCCTATTTGCAAAGAATTTAAACTAAAGTAATTCATTCTGAGAAAGTATATTTTGTAATGTAATGTATAATGTAATTACAATGTAATTTAAAAAATAAATAGTTTAAAAAAATGTAGAAAATCAGTATCAAAAAAATAAAGATAACAATTAATACATTTAAAAATTGTCATTTACAAAACCTTGAAATTCACTGAAAAAAACCATAGGTTTCAGACATGTTATAGTTAGGAATTAGCATTTACAAAACCTTTGAAATTCACTGAAAAAACCATAGGTTTCAGGCACGTTATAGTTAGAAATTAGCATTTAAAAAACCTTTGAAATTCACTGAAAAAACCATAGGTTTCAGGCACGTTATAGTTAGAAATTAGCATTTAAAAAACCTTTGAAATTCACTGAAAAAACCATAGGTTTCAGACACGTTATAGTTAGAAATTAACATTTAAAAAACCTTTGAAATTCACTGAAAAAACCATAGGTTTCAGACACGTTATTGTTAGAAATTTGCATTTAAAAAACCTTTGAAATTCACTGAAAAAACCATAGGTTTTAGGGACAGTTATAGTTAGTTGGACATTGCACTCATACAAAACCCGTGAAATTCCCCGTTATAGTTACTTCAGCTAACTATAACTCGCGCCCCGCAATGCACTGCTGATGACGTCACATATTACATCACTCATGACATGGTCAGTGACATCACTGATGACATCACTGATGACATCTCAAATGACATCACTGATGACATCACTGATGACATCATCCACCTGATAATCTGATGCACCACCTCACACAATAATATAACCTTTGATACACCCACTCTAAATTACAGACTGCCATTCGCAAAACCATAGACACTCCAACACCAATAACTACATACCCACTCACTGATTCTTAGGTCTACACACACATCCACTCACTCACCCGTACAGTCACTCATACTTACGGTCACTCAGTACAGGACTAGCATATGCACTCATACTCCTATATAAACACTCAAACACTGCCACTCATCCATAGAGGTACTCACACACCTAGTCAGTCATGCAAATAATTAATCACACTGCCATTTACTCACCTATACAGTTATACACACACCAGCTCACTTACTCATACAAATACTAGCACATTCTTACACTCTTATACAATCACTGATACAAGTACACACTCATCCATACAGCCACTCTCACAATCACACACTCTCACTTATACCCATTTATATACTCCAACACACATATATACTGCCTTTCACATATGTAGTTACTCACACATGTACCACTGAGATATACATTCACTCACTAACACACCCATACACACACTCACCCACCCATACAGTCCATCACAGATGCACTCTTGAAACCATGCACCCAGTGAATCACCCACTGATACATCTATGTGCAGCCACAAACACTCAGGCACCCATACAGATACTCAGACAACCAATCAATAACTCATATAGACACTCATGTAGCTATTTACAAACCCATGCAGCCACTTACACACCAACAGACAGACGGATAAAGACATTCACACAGTTTAGTCACTAACCCATGCATTTAGTAAGATACGTTTAATCACTCACTTATAGAGTCAGTCACGCACCTACTAAATCATCCATCCAGACACTTATACACCCACTCATTATTCAATACACCTTGGCATATATATTAAACATATTTAAACTTTATAGAAACACACAGTCACTGCATGATGTCATCAGTGATGTCATTTGAGATGTCATCAGTGATGTCATCAGTGATGTCACTGACCATGTCATGAGTGATGTAATATGTGACGTCATCAGCAGTGCATTGCGGGGGCGCGAGTTATAGTTAGCTGAACTAACTATAACGGGGGAATTTCACGGGTTTCGTACGAGTGCAATGTCCAACTAACTATAACTGTCCCTAAAACCTATGGTTTTTTCAGTGAATATTATCTACTGGCGGTCGCCAGTAGATAGTTATAGTTAGGACCTATTATCCATAGGAAATCAGCGACATTCTATTTGAAATAACGTTGGCGCCGGTTGACGAATCTTCGCGAAAGTTTCCAACTTGTTGGGGCGCTCCGCTCCTACCCTGAAAGTCTCGGGTTGATTCGTCAAGCGGGGGCCGAGAAAAAAGGGGGGTCCCAAAACGCGTTTTCCCCATTCATTTTTCCATAGGAACCTTTAGTCGCAGCTACAGCCCGAACTGCTGAACGGAATTACACCAAATTTGGCAAAGAGGTAGCCCTTGGTTCAGTGTCGTGCCTTTTGCTTAAATGGTGTAAATCCGTTCAGTAGTTCCTGAGAAAATCAAAAGTAAAGTCACATATATATCTATGGGCGCGTAGGGTCCGCGTACCCTCCCGATCACGAGCTGTATGCTAATTGGCTGTCAAGTGGCTGTCAACACTCCAAATCAGGAAGTGTTGGCAGCCATTTTGTCCCTCGGTAGAACCGAGGACAGAAACAAGTGCGCAAAGCGCAAGAAGGGGGCAGGGTAGAAACACCCTGACCCCCTAGGTCTGCTCAGGGGGTCCCACAAGGACCCCCTGGGCAGAAAAAAGCATTTAAAAAAAAAAAAAAATTGGCGGGATGCGCTTAGGGTGCGCGGATCCCGCCGAGAAAAAAAAAAAAGAAACAAGTGCGCAAAACGCACAAAGGGGGCAGGGTAGAAACACCCTGACCCCCTAGGTCTGCTCAGGGGGTCCCACAAGGACCCCCTGGGCAGAAAAAAGCATTTTTTCAACAACAACAAAATCGGCGGGATGCGCTTAGGGTGCGCGAATCCCGCCGGAAAAAAAAAAAAACGAAGCGCGGTCTCCCGCGCTTCGTTGTTAATTGGCCCCCGGATGGGCCAAGTCCCAGGGGCATGGGGGGTATTTATAATATGTGGGGGGCCTCTAAGGCCCCCCCAAGCCCCAGGGACCGCCACCCCCCGGGGCTTTAAAAATAAATGGTGCGGGAGGGCTCTCGGCCCTCCCGCAGCCCCGGGGACCGCCACCTCCCCGGGGCTTCTTTAATTATTTTTTTATAAATTTACCTGTGTGGGGGGGCTCGAGCCCCCCCACACGCCCCGGGGACCGCCACCTCCACAGGGCAGTAAAAATGTCAATATGGGGGTCCATTACGGACCCCCAGAGCCCCGGGGACCACCACCTCCCCGGGGCTTTGTCAATGGAGGGAGGGGGGCCGCGCGGCCCCCCTCCTGGAGCCTGTAATGGCCCTGGGGACCACCACCCCCAGGGCCGGCTCCTGCAGTGTCCCGGGGTGCCTACCCCCAGGACACTGTAGTTTGCTACGACAGGACGAGAGCCTCGCGGCTCCCGTCCTGTCATCGCAAACTGCTTTGGATATTAGGCGAGAGCAGGAAACCTGCTCTCGCTTCCAATATCCAAAGCAATTGCTTTTCCACACGGGGAGCTGCATGTTAGCAGCTCCCCATGTGGAAAAGCAATGCCAGCTCCCAAGGGACGCGGGGAGCCGGCGGGACTGTGGGGGATTGGGGACCCCCACAGTCCCCAACAAAGAGGGCCAGCCCCGGGGATGGGGTCCCCGGGGCAAGTAGTGGCTCGGGAGGGGGCCACGCGGCCCCCCTACCCAAAAATAATAATTAAAAAAAATTAAAAAAAATAAAAAAGGCCTGCCCCGGGGATGGGTTCCCCGGGGCATAAGGAGGCCTGAGGAGGGGGGCCACGCAGCCCCCCTCCTTAAAAATGTATTTAAAAGTGTGGCCATGCCCCGGGGGATGGGGTCCCCGGGCCGGATTCGGCCATGGGAGGGGGCCAAGCGCCCCCCTTCCCGTTTAATAAAAAAAAAAAAAGGGATAAGGCCCTGGGGGATAGGGTCCCCAGGGCCCAAAAATAGGAAAAAGTAAGGGGGGACACACAGCCCCCTTGGGGGAAAAAAAATAAAAAAACGATCGGCCCGCAGGCCCCGCCCCTTCCTTTACCACTCTGCAAACGCGCCCTGGCGCGTTTGCAGATGGGGAACAAATTCCCATTCAATACTGGGGTCCCTGGGGCCAACTAGCCCACCAGGAACCTCCAGTATGCGCCAGGGGCTGCGTTGCAGAGAGGTGTACAGAGGCCACGCCCCTTTTACACCTCTCTGCAACGCAGCTCTGTGGCGCTTTTGGAGGTACATGGTGAGCTAGTTGGCCCCCAGGGACCCTCAGTATTCAAGGGACTTAATCCCTCAACTTAAAACGCGCCACGGGCGCGTTTGCACAGTGGTGGAGGGAGGGGCGGGGCTTCAGGTGACATGTGTGCAAACAGGCCCCGTGGTGCGTTTTAAGATGGGGAATTAAATCCCCTTCAATCCTGAGGGTCCCTGGGGCCAACTAGCCCACCAGGTACCTCCAGTAAGCGTCACGGAGCTGCGTTGCAGAGTGTTGTAAAAGGGGCGTGGCCTCTGAACACCTCTCTGCAACGCAGCTGTCTGGGGCATACTAGAGGTATCTGGTGGGCTAGTTGGCCCCTAGGGACCCTCGGGATTGAGAAGGAATTAATTCTCCAACTTAAAACGCGCCACTGGGTGTGTTTGCAGACATGTCACCTCAGGCCCCACCCCCTTCCTTCACCATTGTGCAAATATTCCTCTAAAATCAGCCGAACTACGAATTCCGATTTACTCACCTGTTAACAGGAGGGACCTCAGTGCTGCATCTTTCAGCCCAGTACTGATCCTGAAAAGTAATTTTAACCGTACTTACCAGTAACTTGAATTTCCTTCCATAGGATATCATTGCCTGCTTTTTGCTGGAAAAGTTTCTAAGTGTCGATTTTTGAAACATACAAATATTCCTCTAAAATCAGCCGAAATACGAATTCCGATTTACTCACCTGTTATCAGGAGAGACCTCAGTGCTGCATCTTTCAGCCCAGTACTGATCCTGAAAAGTAATTCTAACCGTACTTACCAGTAACTTGAATTTCCTTCCATAGGCTAACATTGACTGGTTTCACTTGGAAATTCTTCTAAGTGTGCAGTTTTGGAACTTTATAATATTCCTCTAAAATCAGCCGAAATACGAATTCCGATTTACTCACCTGTTATCAGGAGAGAACCCAGTGCTGCATCTTTTAGCCAAGCACTGACCCTGAAAAGTAATTCTAACCGTACTTACCAGTAACTTATATTTCCTTCCATAGGAATCCATTGTCTGGTTTTCAGCAGAAAAGTTTCAAAGTGTCGATTTTCACAAACTACAAATTTTCCTTAAAAATCGCCTGTATGACTTAAACGCATTCTTTCAACTGTTTATAGGAGATGCACCAGTGCTGGATCCAGGATCCAACACTGAGTAAGAAAAAGTAACGATAACACTACTTACCTGCTAAGTGAATTTCCTCCCTTAGGATAACATTGGTGATTCTATGTGAAAAAGTTTCTAAGTGTCAACTTTTAAAATACAATAATATTCCTTAAAAATCACTACTGTAACCAAAACGCTTTTACTCAACTGTTTACAGGAGATGTCCCAGGACTGAATCTAGGATCCAGTCCTGTGGTTAGAAAAGTAATCCATAAAGTAACTAATTGCATTTAACTAGAAATTCACATTGAGCTCAATGTTGCATTGTGTTTGAAATTGTGTTGCCCATTGCAACAACTGTAACTACTGTACTTAAAACTCTATTGCCTATTTGCAAACTATTTAAACTAAAGTAATTCATTCTGAGAAAGTATATTTTGTAATGTAATGTATAATGTAATTACAATATAATTTAATAAATAAAATATCTAAAAATAAATAGTTTTAAAAAATGTAGTAAATCAGTGTCAAAAAAATAAATATAACAATTAATACATTTAAAAATTGTCATTTACAAAACCTTTGAAATTCACTGAAAAAACCATAGGTTTTAGGGACAGTTATAGTTAGGAATTAGCATTTAAAAAACCTTTGAAATTCACTGAAAAAACCATAGGTTTTAGGGACAGTTATAGTTAGAAATTAGCATTTAAAAACCTTTGAAATTCACCGAAAAAACCACAGGTTTCAGACACGTTATAGTTAGAAATTAGCATTTAAAAACCTTTGAAATTCACTGAAAAAACCATAGGTTTTAGGGACAGTTATAGTTAGTTGGACATTGCACTCGTACAAAACCCGTGAAATTCCCCCGTTATAGTTAGTTCAGCTAACTATAACTCGCGCCCCTGCAATGCACTGCTGATGACGTCACATATTACATCACTCATGACATGGTCAGTGACATCACTGATGACATCACTGATGACATCTCAAATGACATCACTGATGACATCACTGATATCATCCACGTGATAATCTGATGGACCTCCTCACACCCTAATATTGTAGGAGAGTAGGATCTGCTTCACATGGGTACCCCCACTTTTTGCTGATGCTTCACTGTTTTTCGACATTAGTCTGGCTGGGGCCCTGCTAATTAGAACCCCAGCCTAGCTGCTTCCTCTCTAAAATGGTTTCCATGTGCCTTAGGCACATCACTGATTGGAATCTGGAGTGCCCTTATAAGTCCCTAGTATATGGTATACTATGTACCAAGGGCATAGGTACCTCAGAGGCCTACCAGGGGCTGCAGCATGTATTATGCCACCCCTGGAAGGCCATCCAAACTGACACCACAGGTCTGCTACTGCAGCCTGGGTAAGGTGGTGCATGCACCCTTTACTGTGATATAGGTTACCTATATCACTAAATACATACACACATATAAACCTATAAGTCACTCCTAAGGCAGGCCTTATCAATCCTGAAGGCAGAGTGCGTGGTTCCTATGTGAGAGGGTGCCCCTGCATGAGCAGGGCCCCTCTGCAGCGTTCGGAGACCCTTCTCTGATGCTGTTTGTAGTGCAGCCTGACCATATACTCTTAAGCGCATTATAACCTTGCGTTAAATGCTAACTTTGGAATGGCTGCACCTAAACATGTCGTGTTTGGTGTCAAACATCTTGGAATACTACCCCCGCCAATTCTGGCGGCGGGGGTAGCATTCCACCCTTCTAGAGGGAAAGACATGTTAACTCTGGCTAGCCCGGTAACTTCTTTCCAAAGCCCTGGCATCACAAAATGGATGCTGCTGCCACAGACACGAGTCTGGCCTCCTGCTGCTGGACGAAACTCCGGCAGGGGAGGCCTGGACAATAGGTTTCCGGTCCCAGGGAGGTGTGACCACCTCCCCAGACAGGATAATGTGTATTGGGGCTGGGCGGGAGCACTTTCGGGTGCTTTGAAGTCCTGCACTGGGGGCACATTTGGTGTCCCTAGTGCATACCCCAGTTCAAACCGGATCAGGGGCTTGCAGCCCCTGCTTTGGCACGAACTGGACAAAGGGAAAGGGGTGTAGCCACCCCTCTGCCCTGACCCACCCATAGGTGGGGCCACAGAGTAGTCCAACCCCTAAACTTGGTATAAGTATAGGAACCCAGTCCTTAGGACTTTAGATTATCCCTGGACGAAACTCTGAAACAGAATCCTGGACCTTCGACGCTCTACTCAAGACTAGAGGACAGAAGAATCTCCCTTGGGGTCAAGGAGCGACTCCCCTGCTTGGCAGGCACCAAAGACGCATCTGTCTGGTCTGCATTTCTGAAGCTCCCGTCGGACGCCGAAGTCTTCGCATCACCAGAGATGGATTCTCAGACTTCCCCGAGGCTACCCTGAGTCCTCAGCAAAGCTGAGGCCCGTAGATATTGTGGGTAATGTGAGACCATGACCCCTGGACACCGAGCACATTTGCAAGTGCATCCTCTTCTGGGTCTCCCACGAAGTCGTGCTTTGGGCTCCGAGTAGCCCTAGCCTCCAGCACCAACTGCACCAAAGATCACTGGCCTCCACTCCACGAGTGTCCTGTGAGCCAGATCCACGTGCGACGTCTCGAGGCTCCTTCGCGGTCGCTAGCCCGTTGGCTAGTAGCCCTTCACAAAGGCCAATCTTTTTCTTCTTGGGCATCCTGGTTGCTCCAGGCCTGCCCTCACTTACCCTCGCTGGGTGAGTTCCTCAGACCTTGCTGGTCTGCACCATCGACGATCTTCATCTTCACCGAGACTTGCCGTTGCCAAGGCTTGTTGGGTCCAATCCGGTCGCCGACACCTCAGCACTCGACAGACATCTTGTACCAGTCCGAATCCTGCTCCTGGTCACCGACAACACCTCCTGGACCTCGTGGCTGAAGAGTCAAGATGACCATCAACGCACCTGAAGCACTCGACATCGGTGGGCATCTGTCCATCGCCTTCCTGGTCACTGGCTAGTGA
Source organism: Calotriton arnoldi (assembly GCA_963921515.1). Lineage (NCBI taxonomy): Eukaryota > Metazoa > Chordata > Amphibia > Caudata > Salamandridae > Calotriton > Calotriton arnoldi. Next base: position 274,093 of record CAWUFW010010027.1, on the reverse strand, counting down.
CCCAGACTCTGTCCCCTCTGCTTTCAGGTTCTTCAGATCTCCGATCCACTCTTGGATCCACCCGGACACTTTCCACTTGGTCGCCAGCAGCACTTTGCAGCAGATCGCCATTCAAATCGACGACGAAACCCGACCCCGAAAGGCACCTATGCACCCGGCTTCCCTGGGTGAGGTAACACGAGTACTCCGGTGCTCCCGTGGGTAGAGACTCTAGAACGACCTAGTTCTCAAAGGGTTTGCTCCAAGTCCTCCTTTAAGTGTCCCTTTTCTTTAATTTCCTGTCAGGACAGCATATTCCAGGCCAACTTCTCACAAATATAACCTTTGATACACCCACTCTAAATAACAGACTGCCATTCGCAAAACCATAGACACTCCAACACCAATAACTACATACCCACTCACTGATTCTTAGGTCTACACACACATCCACTAACTCACCCGTACAGTCACTCAAACTTACGGTCACTCAGTACAGGACTATCATATGCACTCATACTCCTATATAGACACTCACACACCGCCACTCATCCATAGAGGTACTCACACACCTAGTCAGTCATGCAAATAATTATTCACACTGCCATTTACTCACCTAAACAGTCATACACACACCTGCTCACTTACTCATACAAATACTAGCTCATTTTTACGCTCTTATACAATCACTGATACAAGCACACACTCATCCATACAGCCACTCTCACAATCACACACTCTCACTTATAGCCATTTATATACTCCAACACACATATATACTGCCTTTCACATATGTAGTTACTCACACATGTACCACTGGGACATACATTCACTCACTAACACACTCTTACACACACTTACCCACCCATACAGTCTATCACAGATGCACTCTTGAAACCATCCACCCAGTGAATCACCCACTCACACATCTATGCACAGAGTCGCACACACCCCACCCACACAAACACTCAGGCACCCATACAGATACTCAGACAACCAATCAATAACTCATATAGACACTCATGTAGCTATTCACAAACCCATGCAGCCACTTACACAGCAACAGACAGACGGATTCAGACAAGTAACGATAACACTACTTACCTGCTAAGTGAATTTCCTCCCATAGGATAACATTGGTGATTCTATGTGAAAAAGTTTCTAAGTGTCAACTTTTAAAATACAATAATATTCCTTAAAAATCAGTACTGTAACCAAAACGCTTTTACTCAACTGTTTACAGGAGATGTCCCAGGACTGAATCTAGGATCCAGTCCTGTGGTTAGAAAAGTAATCCATAAAGTAACTAATTGCATTTAACTAGAAATTCACATTGAGCTCAATGTTGCATTGTGTTTGAAATTGTGTTGCCCATTGCAACAACTGTAACTATTGTACTTAAAAGTCTATTGCCTATTTGCAAAGAATTTAAACTAAAGTAATTCATTCTGAGAAAGTATATTTTGTAATGTAATGTATAATGTAATTACAATGTAATTTAAAAAATAAATAGTTTAAACAAATGTAGTAAATCAGTATCAAAAAAATAAAGATAACAATTAATACATTTAAAAATTGTCATTTACAAAACCTTGGAAATTCACTGAAAAAAACCATAGGTTTCAGACATGTTATAGTTAGGAATTAGCATTTAAAAAACCTTTGAAATTCACTGAAAAAACCATAGGTTTCAGGCACGTTATAGTTAGAAATTAGCATTTAAAAAATCTTTGAAATTCACTGAAAAACCATAGGTTTCAGGCACGTTACAGTTAGAAATTAGCATTTAAAAAACCTTTGAAATTCACTGAAAAAACCTTTTGATACACCCACTCTAAATTACAGACTGCCATTCTCAAAAACATAGACACTCCAACACCAATAACTACATACCCACTCACTGATTCTTAGGTCTACACACACATCCACTCACTCACCTGTACAGTCACTCATACTTACAGTCACTCAGTACATGACTATCATATGCACTCATACACCTATATAAACACTCACACACCGCCACTCATCCATAGAGGTACTCACACACCTAGTCAGTCATGCAAAAAAGTAATCACACACCCATTTACTCACCTATACAGTTATACACACACCAGCTCACTTACTCATACAAATACTAGCACATTCTTACGCTCTTATACAATAACTGATACAAGCACACACGCATCCATACAGCCACTCTCACTATCACACACTCTCACTTATAGCCATTGAAATACTCTAACACACATATATACTGCCTTTTACATATGTAGTTACTCGCACATGTACCACTGAGATATACATTCACTCACTAACACACCCATACACACACTCACCCACCCAAGCAGTCCATCACAGATGCACTCTTGAAATCATGCACCCAGTGAATCACCCACTCACACATCTATGTACAGAGTCACACACACCCCACCCACACAAACACTCAGGCAGCCATACAGATACTCAGAGAACCAATCAATAACCCATATAGACACTCATGTAGCTATTTAAACCCATGCAGCCACTTACACACCAACAGACAGACGGATAAAGACATTCACACAATTTAGTCACTAACCCATGCATTTAGTAAGATACGTTTAATCACTCACTTATAGAGTCAGTCACGCACCTACTAAATCATCCATCCAGACACTTATACACCCACTCATTATTCAATACACCTTGGCATATATAGTAAACATATTTAAACTTTATAGAAACACACAGTCACTGCATGATGTCATCAGTGATGTCATTTGAGATGTCATCAGTGATGTCATCAGTGATGTCCCTGACCATGTCATGAGTGATGTAATATGTGACGTCATCAGCAGTGCATTGCGGGGGCGCGAGTTATAGTTAGTTGAACTAACTATAACGGGGGAATTTCACGGGTTTTGTACGAGTGCAATGTCCAACTAACTATAACTGTCCCTAAAACCTATGGTTTTTTCAGTGAATATATATATATATATATCAATCACCTCGCAATTTCACCTTCACCTTCAAGAATAACGAGCGTCGACCCAAATTCGTGCTGCAGTGCATTTTATTTTCAGCAAACACAGATGTCAGACATGACGCGTTTCTGCCGTCCAAGTGGCCTTGATCACATGATATATATATATATAAAGCCATTGACATAGAAATAGGACTACATGTTGACCGGTGACAACATTTAGTCCTTTTTCTATGTCTGTGGCTGTCCCGTTTTTTTGTTATGAATATCTGATCATCCTATCCCTGTGTTCTCCCTTTGTCACTGTTTTCCTATCTTTCTCTTTCCTGCGCCTTTCTCCATTTTTGCATTTATCTCTCTTTCTCTGAGTCAAAGCCTGATGATAAGATATGAGTTCCTGTCCAAGTAATCGACACTGGTGCTCACTTCCTGCTACCAAGCTCAACTGCACAAATTAAACAGTGTGCCCAAGCGCTGCAAGCTTCTCAAACTGCACTCAATTGTGTCTCACGCCTGCTAAGGTGGGGAGGTAGTTTTTCCTCCACAAGCATCTCTGGCATTTTGGCCGAGACTCGTAAACATTGAGCCAATTGTTGTCTATGTCTTGAAGCAATACATCTTTCCAAGCATTTAAAAGTGAAACAATTACAGTTGAGTATAACATTTAACACATTGATCCTCATTACGTGTGGCCTCATAATTACGAAGGGCCCAGCAAGAGCAGTTACTATCACAGATTTGTTTTCTTTCATTTAGGTGAAAGTCCGGTCCAAAATGAGGAATTACTGTAGGAATCAGAAATGGAATTACCAATTAGCCTGCTAATTCCTAATTTCTTGTAGGATAAGTTCACAATGTGATTGTAGCAAGAATCCTGTTTTGGAATAATGGACTTCTTGGGTGTAAGACATAAAGTTTCGTGTTTTTTTTAACCCAGTTTGGATGAGTTCATGTAGTTGCCTGACAATGGTGGGTGAAACAGTTACTGGAAATAGTAGGGATTGCTGGTAAGTGATTACACGGAAAACAATAATTCCTTCACTTCCTTTGTAAAGCTTGTATTGGTATTGTATTGTATACCTTTAAACAAATCATTCAACAGATAAATGCAGAAACCTTGTCAAGGGGACCACAATGTAGTTCAATAATCTTAGGTATGCAATTTCACCATGAAATCACACTATGTAACAATACTTTATGGACTAAATTACGAGTGTCCCTAGTAAGGTACATAATTTACGCATCCAGAGAAACAGACGCCGACGTGTTCAGAATTTATCAGATGTGAGAATCATCGCATATTCTAAATTTTTAGCCAATAGCATGCAGATTTTGGTAGTTTCTGCACCAAAACCTACACCTTACAGTAAATACTGTACACTTTTCCCCTTTTAAATGATGGAAGCTTTGATCTGCCAGAACTTACCAAAATTATGAGATCTTTATTGGACCCGATACAACTTGGCGTGGGGGGGTCAGAAAACTCTGACTCACTCAGAATCTGGGACTAGGCCTGCCAATTCTGTAACCATATAATGACTTCATTCAAGTATACTAGCCTACATTTCAACTTTATGTTTCATTGCTCAACCCTAAACACGCTTTCTTGGAAATGTTCTGATATGACCCTAATTCATTTTTGACAACTGCACTGGAAATGCCACATGAAGTTTAGTAAATGCAGAGTCGTGCTAATCTTCCTGCAGCAATTGGAAGATTATTCCACTTGTAAGGCAGTGGGTTCCTTTTTAAAGAACGTTCTTTATTTGCGTAAGTCTATGCTGTTTTAGTATATGATCCACTGCCCATCTTCTTATGCACTTCTGGTTATTACTGACATTTTCCCTACTTCTGTTAGAAGAGCGCACTTTATCTTCATTTATTTATTCAGTCTTATTATATAAATCATCGGTCTCACCTCTTTATGATATCTGCTGCTATTGTAGGACATTCTTACCTCGAAAAGTGGTGACCGTATCTGAATTGATAATACTGTAAGCACATGTGCGTGCGTTTTTTAATGATGTCTACTCTCATGAATTATTATATTTTGAAACTGAATCTTGTTGTTTTTAATGTGTGCTTCTTTTTTAATATGGATGAGCATATCTGATGTTTTTAGGCTTTTGTGTATTTTTTTTATTTATTTATGGATTTAGGAACTTAACAATTGATGGAGTGAGGTTTGTAAAAATACATCCTCATGAAATTAAGTAACCCCATAATAATGTATTGACTTCATGGATTAACCAACCCTGAGTGCATACATTTACACAAGGGGCAAACGCATTTTACATAATATACTAAATCATGTTGGCATGAGTACGTATTAACTGTTTGCGCTTTGAAAAATCGTACTAATGCATGTTTATGCTATGTTGTACATTGCACATTTTGCATGTTGTGCACAAATAACGAAAGAGTTGCTTTAAATAAATAGCTTTCGCTAGGAATTAATTAACACAGGGTATTAGTATGGTGGGAGGTAACCATAATGGCTTTCATTTCATGAATTAATATTCTTTTGTGTTTATTTACTTTAGTACGAGATTGGGCCTGCATGAAAATGGCCTCTTGTTTGAACCAGCATGGGATTGTCTTGGTCGGTATGGAGAGCGCATGCTCCAAGACGGGTTGCCTGCTTGCAGACTGCAGAGTGTACCAGCTGATGTAATCCGTGTGAAGGCCATGTTGACCTGTGTCCTATTGTTTATGTGCCAAGACGCGACAGTGACTGTGGGAACAGCCATCACTACGTGCAATTTGAATGTGAAGCGGATATCATAATGTACAATTGTAGCAAAATGCATAACTATGAATGTTAGTGGTATACGAATGTATTGGTCTTAAATCCTTCCTTTGTTAAAACCGGTATAGGATGGATTTGTGAGGAGAACGAGATGAGGCAACCCTAGTATGATTTATGACAACCAATCACAGACTGAGTTTCTACTGATATTGCAACATTGTAAGATAGTGAGCTAGACAGTAGGGTATAATTGATATCCCAATTGGGGGTGTGGCAGATCGCAGATCGGAGTTCAGAGAGAGAAGGATCGGAGAGAGATCAGACGAACCTGAGGCAGTGCGGTCCGGCATAGCAGTGCAGTCCGGTGTAGCAGATCAGAGAGAAGAGATGATGAGAACGCTCAGAATCAGGAGAAAGAAGCGCACCAAGACAGAGAGGGCAGATCAGCACTAAGCCAAAGAACACTTTAGGTATGAGAACGTTGCGGGAGTGCTTGGGAGGAGACTGCGTCCGAGGAGAACTAGATAAAGGTAGATTGAATTGGGAGATTAATCTTTTTGCCGGTCTATGGAAAACCTTAGCTGCATCTGTCCTGTTAACTTTGTCCTCTGAACCTATCTCTGGGGACCTCTTGCCACAACCTCGGCCAAGGAAGTGGTTTCCTGATTCTTTGGTGGGTATCACCCTCCTTTATTGCTTTAATTTTGCGATATATTTCTGCAAGAGTTTTTGCTGTACCTTCTCTTCCCCATTCCTATGCACGCTTTAATGTCAATACAATTGATTCATTTTGATTACATTGCTTGATAATTTGTTCTCTTATATGTGATCTTGTGTGTGCACTGACAATCTAAATCATGAGCATATAATAAGATAAAATTATTAACTGAATAAATGACTGTGGTTATTTAGTTAAGTATTACATTGTTTAGTTAATCATAGTCACCATCAACTCTTCAACTAATGGTCCATCTACCAAAGGAAGAAGACAGTTGAGATTACGAATAGTTAGAATTATATATAAAAGTTATTAATGTGAAGTGTAGTATCGTGCATAATAAAACTGCAAATTAAACCCCCAAATCCAGAGCCCGTCTTCAGGGATCATTTATGGGTAATGTGTGATGGGCCTTGTTGTTTGATAAGCAATTTATGTGTGATGAGATTTTCCTGGTCCCTGGTTCATGAATTAGTGGTTGCGCTGGATCAGTTTTTTCTGGTAGATGATGGTTATTATTGATTAGTTTGGTGATTTATTGATTATTGATTATATGTTTAACATTCTATGTAAAGTGAGTTAGTGTCACGTTTCTATGTAGTCTTTGGAACACAGGTACAGAAGGTATCTGGGAAGCCGGCAGAGTAAAAGTTAGCCTGTAATAAGGCAGAGGAAAAGTGTGAGAAGTGAAATCACACAGGAATAGGTACATTGTCTGTTTAGGTTACTTTAGGGACTATTGAGTGTGTATGTGATAGCGAAGGGTCCACCTGTGAAACTTTGGCCTTATCCCCAGAAGAGTAGCGAGACCTCCTTTTTAACAAAAGGTCCTCTTGTGAAATTTTGGCCTTATCCCTAAAAAAGTAACAGGTCCTCCCCTAGCTTGAATGAAGGGAAGAATAGCGGAATTGTTATACTTGCCTGTACTGACAGGAACATCTATCTCTTTATTTAGTAAACAGACAGTGTGGTATTGTTTTATGTTGTGACTAATAAGTTATTGTAAAGAAAAAGGACTTAGAAATTTGCTGTGAATTTTATAAGTAAAACTGACCCTCCCTTGGAGATCCTTTGGTCAGGAGCGGGAGAAGTTCCCTAGGTCAGCGGTAGGAGGAGAGGCTGACGTCACACAAAGCCACGCTGGTATTGGTCAGACTGCGGAGGCAAGGTAAGCTCAGATTGGTTGGTTGGTGTGAGCCGCGCAGGTATTGGACAAGATAACAGAGACGTAGAAAGATCCGATTGGAAGAGTTAGAGTGTGTCGCGCTGACATTGGTCAGGTGCCTAGGGAAGCGAAAGAAGTTAATTGGTGAATTATCGGGGATTGTGTTGACAAAGATTTGGACTGAGTAAGGCTGTTGACAATTTGTGAAAATGTATTTCGAACAACCAAAACAGAAGAAATTGACTTTGTTTGGCAAAATTAAAAGATTTTCTAAAAAGGACAAACCTGTAATAACGAGAGAAGGAGTTCCTATCCCTCCACCGAAGACACCAGCATCTTATATGATGTTAAAATATGGTTATCACACATGTATTTGGCTAGAAAATTGGGTAGGATATACGAAGAATGATGGTGTGCTAGCTTTTCCAGAGCATGGTTCTTTTAATTTGGCAGTATTGCGTAATCTGAGAGAAAAGATGATGTCATTAGACCCAAGACCTAGACCTACACAGTTTGAAGCATTAGTAGAATGGGAAGATGAAATGTATGAGAGAGAAAGACATAGAGGTGGAAGAGTTAATAGATTTATGCTCAGACGATTTCATGAAGAAAAGCATGAGGACAGAATGAAGAGATGGAGAAATGGAGAGATAACTGAAGGATTATATCCAGTTTTAATGGTAGGAGAGACTGCAGGAAGCAAATGTAAGGAGAAAAGGAGACATTTAGAGCAATTTGGTTATGGATATAACCCAAACGATTCTGATGACGAGTTGCTGGATGATATATTAGTTAAATGACCACCTCCTTATCAGGAAAATTCAGCGATGGTGACACCAAATGCACCGTCGATGGAAACCCCAATGACACCCCAAACGACACCAGTTCCAACTGTAAGTGATATAGAGCAGGAAGGAGAAGCGGAATTGACAATAAAAACTAAAGAATTAGTAGAAAAATTGAATCAGATGAATATGAAAATAGATGCAATATCTGTACCAGTAACTATAGGTCCAGCAATACCTGTATTCGAAAATAGACTTATCCATGAACCTTCCTTGACTGTCCCACTAAATTCTGCTGTGACATCAGTTAATAGTAGAATTAATGCTGTAAGTGTCCAAAGTGTACAGCCCACTGCAGTTACTAGGTCAACACCTCCGACTAATCTAACAGTAAATGAAACCCCTAGGGAAATAATGCAGTTACTGCCCAAAAGAATAGAGTTGGAAGAAATCCCCAGAAGTGAAGTTTCAATAGGTCCAACAACCGAAGAGTTAGATGATTGGGTGAAAGGGTTATAAAGGAGAAAAACACAGCCACAGCCTATAGATGTATGTAAGCTGAGAGTAGATCTCGAAGAAATGATCATTGGGACAATAAGTCTGGACAGATTGAAGACTTATCAGGATGATGAATTGATGTATCTGTGTAAGAGTATTACTTGGAAAGCGAAAAATCTACATGAAAGGTTAGTGGAAACTGCAGATGAGTTAGGAATAGACATGGGAAGATCAAAAGTGTTGCAGAAGACATATAGAGTGGATTTTACTGAAAAGGATATGGAAAATACGAATACATCCGGTAGACGATTGCAGATAAAAGAGTTAATGGTTGTTTTAAGAAAATGGGGAGACGTAGAGAGATGGAAGGGTAGGTGGATGAGGAAGAAAGAAGAAATGGCTGCTAAAGAAATATATTTACATCCAGTAAGAGAAGTAGAAAATGTTGCTCTTGAATGTCCCATGAGAGAAGTTCCAGGAGGAGGTTATGTGCATGTTCCATGGTCTAGACAGGATATATTGTCTTTTACAAATGAGTTTCCCAGGTTGAGAGAAAAGACAGTGGAATGGTACAAACAAGTTGAGAGGTTTGTGAAAGTCTCAAAAGTATTGTTAAAAGATTTAGATGGATTATTTGAAATTGTTATCCCTGCGGATTTGTGGACTGAATGTAAGATTACAGTTGATTGGCCAAAAGATGAATATCCTAGAGATTCTAAAACAGGAGCACCCTCTGATGCGGTGATGAAAAAGTATCATCAGGTGATTACTTTTTGAAAAGCAAAATTTCCCCTAAGGAAAATTGATAGAACAACCCAGAGCTGAAAGAGTCTGTGCATGCATATTATGAAAGGTTATTACAAGTTTTTATGCAGTATAGTGGTTTTGAGAATATAGGAGACAAGGATATGGGTCATTTTGTGTATAGATTTGTGCATTGATTAAGACCTGAGATTAGTCAGATGATACAGCAGCACATGTTGTGTTGGCAAGCCAAAACGATCGATGAGATTTTGAGGTATGCGAAATACTGCAGCGACGACATTGAATCTCGCCATCGCAAATTGAAAGAAAAAATGATGTGGGCGCAAGTAAAAGTAGCAGAGCAGCAAGAAACTCAGTTGAATTCTCAGTCTATAAATCAAATGGGAGGAGTTAGCCAGAATGCTCAAAGACCCAGTGGAGGTAGAGGTAGAGGACAAATGAGCAGGGAAGAGGCGAAAAAGAAATTTCCTTGTCATGGGTGCGGAAAGTATGGACACTGGAAGAATGAGTGTAGATCAGTGCAGAGGACTAATGGAGGAAATCAAATTTTAACCCCACAGGTGCAGAGTGAGGTAGGTGTGCAACAGCCACCTCAGCAGCAGGTAGTTACGACCCAGTATCAGGTCCCGCAGCCACCTTTGCCACACAATGTAAATGCTCAAAGATACAGTGCGGATACCGGGTTCCACGGAGGAGACCAGGTTGGTAAAAGTACTAACACAAATGTGATTCCCCAATTTTGGATGCAATGTGATGGAAGTGATGTTGAGTTGAATCAATGACGGTGCCTGAGGGGGGAGGAAGAGTGCGTGCTTGGCGCTACTCTAGAGGTAGATCAGTCAGGTCCATTTGTTGATGGAAAAGTGGAAGGTAATGATATCACCTTTCTTGTGGACACTGGTGCTACCCATTCTACTGTGAGAGCAGCAGAAATTCCAAACCTACCGCTCTCGGGAGAAACTATCCAAGTAGTAGGAGTCTCAAATAAACAGATTAATACTCCAGTTACTAAAACAATTGAAGTGCATATTGGTCCCTTTAAAGACATGCATCGGTTAAGAGTGTGTGACTCGAGTCCAGTGAATTTGTTAGGAAGAAATTTGCTGTGCAAGATGAATTGCACAATTTACTGCACGCCGGATGGTATTGCATTTCAGACACCTGATGAGGATGTCGCTTTTAAAATGGCACTAGCAAAGCAAGGAACAGAAGTGAATGAGTTATTTTCGCTTCTTACAGATAAAAGTGTGCCTGAGGAATTGATAAAGGTAGTGAATTCAGATGTATGGGATTTCACAGGACAAGAGATTGGATTGATGAAAAAAGTAGACCCAATTAGAATTACAGTGAAAGATGGTGTTGACTATCCAAATACACCACAGTATAAAATGAAACCAGAAGTAATAGCAGGAATAACTCCTGTAATTGATCAAATGATTGAGCAAGGAATTTTAAAAGAAAAATGAGTAGTCCTTGTAATTCACCTATTATGGAATTGAAAAAGCCAAACGGAACCTGTAGAATAGTACAAGATTTGAGAAAAATAAACAAAATTGTTGTGTCTTGCTGTCCAGTTGTGCCAAACCCAGCAGTGATTCTCTACCAAATCCCACATGAAGCGGAGTGGTATACCGTGATTGATTTGTGTCATGAATTCTTTTCGATTCCCCTGCATTCAGATAGCCAGTATTTATTTGCTTTCTGGTTTGGAGATCCTGTTTTGGCATGGTGCCGAGTTCCTCAAGGCTATACTGAGAGTCCTTCAATCTTTAACCAGATCTTGAAAAAGTGTCTGGAAGATTTGAGAATGTCTGAAGAGTCTGTTCTGGTTCAGTACATTGATGACCTACTGGTGGCATCAAAGACTCTAGAAGCCTGTGTTGCAGACACTGTTGCTTTACTGAACCATTTGGCAGAAAGTGGACATAAAGTGTCCCCTGCAAAGTTACAATTCTGTCAGCGGGAAGTCCAATACTTAGGTCATAAGAATGAGAAGGGAGTCAGAAAAGTAACATCAGATCGTATTCGAGTGATTAAGGACATGAAACCACCAACCACACAAAGAAAAGTGTGAATGTTTCTGTGAGTGGTTGGATATTGCAGACAATGGATCAGTGGATTTTCACTAATGGCAAAACCTCTACAGAGGTTGACAAGGAATGATGTGAAAGACCCAGTGAAATTGGATGAAGAGAGCATGGAAGCTTTTGTTAAATTGAAAGACAGTTTGTGTCAGGCGCTGGCTTTGGGGATGCCTGATTATTCAAAGGATTTTGCATTGTACTGCAGTGAAAGAGATGGATGTGCACTTGCCGTTTTAACTTAGAGACACGGAATGGCAAGACGACCTGTGGCATATTTTTCTGCTACTCTAGATTCAGTAGCTGCCGCATTACCTGGATGTTTGAAAGCAGTAGCCGCTACTTGTGTGAGTCTGGAACAGAGTGAAGGAATCATAATGGGCCATCCTGTGAGAGTGTATGTGCCACATTCAGTTGAGATCCTTTTAACAAGAACACGGACTCAGCACCTCACCTATAGTCGGCTGACTAGGTATGAAAGAGTGATTCTGGGTGTAGAAAATGTGACAATAGTGAGATGTACAAATGTGAATCCTTCTACTTTATTGCCAGATGTTTGGGATGAAGAAGTGAGGGATGAAGCAGAACATGATTGTTTGGATGTGACTGAATTTTGTACCGAGCCCCGTCCTGATATTAGAGATATTCCTCTTGAGGAATCTGATTGTGTGATGTTTGTTGATGGTTCTTGTTTACGAACTGAAACAGGTGTGTTGAGTTCTGCTTATGCTGTCTGTACTATAGCAGCAATCCTGGAAGCATCCTGTCTAAAAGGGGTAAGATCTGCACAAGTCGCTGAATTGATAGCTCTAATTCGAGCTTGTAAATTGGGAAAAAGTCAGAAGGTGACTATAATTACTGATAGCCAATATGGCTTTGGCATTGTGCATGATTTTGGAGAACTATGGATGCAGAGGGGATTCCTGACCTCTTCAGGCTCCCCCATCAGGAATAGTCAATTTGTAAGAGAATTGCTTGAAGCATTGCAATTGCCAAAACGAATTGCAGTGGTCAAATGTGCTGCACATAAGTCAGGAGATGATTATGTAACTCAAGGCAACAGATTTGCTGACCAAGTAGCACAATATTGTGCAAAGAATGAGACTTCCATAAATCGGGGAAAAACAAAAGAACATACGGTTTGTCAACTTATGTTTACTAACACCATTGAAACATGGGATGAAGTGAGACAATTGCAGGAAAAGGCAGGTGAAGAAGAGAAGCAAGAATGGGAAAAGGTAGGGTGCAGGAGACGAGAAGACGATGATGTTTGGGTATATATTGATGGGAGACCAGTCATGCCAGATAGTTTACTTTCTCATATGGCAAGGATGTACCATGGGATGACGCATATTGGCCGAGATGCCATGGTCAGATCATTCAAACAAACGTGGTTTAATACCAAATTCAGGACTATTGCAGAGACTCTTTGTCAGAGATGTTTGACGTGCCAACAGCAAAACCCAGGAAGAAAGACAATAGTTAGTCTGGAAACAATAGGGAGGGCAGGAGGTCCTTTTACCAGACTACAACTCGATTTTATCGAGTTGCTTCCATGTAACAAGCTCAAATATGCGTTAGTAATTGTGTGTTTGTTTTCTCGTTGGGTAGAAGCTTATCCCACAAGGAGGAATGACAGTCTAACAGTGGCAAAACTTTTGTTGAGGGAATACAATCCTAGATATGGTTTTCCGGTCACTATGGAAACAGATAGAGGAACACACTTTACTAGTGAAACAATGAAACTGATTTGTGAGGTATTGAGCATTCAACCAAAACTTCATTGTGCCTATCGTCCAGAGGCTTCTGGAATAGTAGAGCAGATAAATGGCACAATTAAGAACAGGTTAGGGAAAGTGTGTAAATCCACAGCACTGAATTGGCCTGACGCTTTACCCCTAGTTTTGATGAGTCTCCGAAGCATTCCTGACAAAAAGACAGGATTGAGTCCCCATGAGATCTTGATGGGAAGAGCAATGAGACAAGCATTTATACCTGCCAACAAATTGATAAATATATCTGATGATCTCATCCTTGACTATTGCAAAGGATTGGCTGATGTAGTACGTTCTGTGTTGCATCAGGTTGCAGCAGACGCGTCCACAACACAGCAGACTCAAGCGCATGACCTGAGCCCTGGTGAGTGGGTTCACGTGAAAAGGCATAGAAGAAAAACTTGCCTAGAGCCCCGCTGGGAAGGACCATATCAGGTTATATTGGTGACAACTACAGCAGTAAAGTGTGCTGGCTTACCAAATAGGATCCGTGCCAGTCACACTCAGCGAGTCCCAAATCCACTTGAACCACGAGTAGAGCGGCATCTGGAGATCTCAAGTCTGAGTTCTGAATCAAAGGCTGAAGTACAAGAAATTGATGAGGCTAGAGCAGTAGACTCTGAAACTGATGAACATAAACAAAAGGACTCTGAAGAGCAGTTTGATGAGGAATTGCTTAGCACAAGTCAAGTAAAGTGGGCACCAGCTACTGGGACTGAAGAAACTGCTGTTGAACAAGAAGAAAGACAAATCCTCGATGAAAAGGGAAAGGATAGAAAGGAGATAGGTGAAGGAAATACAGAAGAAGAAAGGGAAAAGGAAGAAAAAAACTAAAAGTAGGTGCAAAGAAACAAAGGTACAAATTGAACCAAGAAGAAGAAGAAGTTCAACCAAAAAGGGCAAAGAAAGACGACCATTGGACAAGCGGAGTTAAAAGACTGAGATACAGGGTGGTGAAGGGAAGATTGAAGAATAGGCAAGAACAAATAAATGAAGTTTCAGATGAGATAGAACAAGGAGAGTCGGATGACGAATCAGTGCTGCGACCAAAGAGAGTGAGAAAACCAAACAAAAAGTTCAAGTCACCTGACTGGATTTACATAGTGTTGGAAGAAATTGAAGAAGAAGATTTAAACCAAGAAGGAAACAGCACTGACAACGAGCAAGAAGAGAAAAGTGACCTAAATCCACCTTAAGAGACTGTAAACAAACTAAGAGGTCATGTTAGCAACTGAAGAACTTTTTTGCAGATTCAGAAGACGTCCTGTAAAATTGGATTAAGTTAAAATAAAAGAAGGGGTAAAGAAGAAAGCTTTTGAAGTGTGGGATCACACTACGTTTTTATTTTTGTAGAATATATTTGAAATAGATTTAGAAAATCCATTTAGAACTTTATAAGGATTAATATTACTATGGCAGATACGCAAGTAACAAGACCTAGGTGTAGTTTTATGCGTAGGTGTTATAAAGCTTGTTTGTGTCTATTTTGTATATTGATAGTATTCTGGATAATATTAACAATTATAATACCTTTACATCTGATTAAAGAAGATACACCTCGTCCTAACAATTTAACAGGTCCAAAGGTAGACACTGACATTAAGCAAATTCCTATTACTCACTTGAATAAAATAGATTCTAGTAGTTTACATCACGATAGATCAGTTACTAATTTTTCCCTGAATGTTTTCACTAAATTACTCTACGAATATGTGGAAACAATGGATGTGAGTGACTGTTATGTGTGTATACAGTTTCCTTTGTCTGTTTCAGAAGGTGTGACCTACCATCACCTTCCTTTGACTTATGGTGTGACGTGTAGTGTTTTAGCAAGTTTGTTGTATAGAACAGGTAAACTAGATTATTATTATTCTACTGTAGATACAATCTTTTCGAAAGTCCCTGTAATACCTGAGTTGAATAAGATAGCACATGCAAATGTCATGGGAGATTTTTTCCTGACAACCAAGCCTTTAGATATAGCATACGCTAATAAAAATAATCTAACATGTAAATTGGAAAAGGAAGAGAAAATCTTTTTAGAGATGGTGTAAGAAAGAAGGGCTACGTTTCAGAGAAAAGCTGTTGAAGAGAAATTAAAGACACCACCTTGGGTTTTCAGAGAAGGCAACTATGACAAAGGCGAGACTCATGCTGCAATGGCCCTGGATTGGTTGCAGAAGGGAAAATTATGCTTGCGTAGGGTAAAGACTAACTACAACAATTACTTCATTGATTGTAGTGAATGTGAAAATACCTATAAAATTATTGGGGTTGGGGATTAAAGGGGGGAACTGACCCTGTCTTGCCAGGCATATATTATGTCTGTGGGAGGAAAGCCTATTATCGGTTGCCAGATCACTGGTATGGGACTTGTTATCTTGGGATTGTCTTTCCAAAAGTCTATCATATAGACAAAAGAACAAATGGAATCAATGAAGTAAGGCTAGGACTAAAACGTGTAAAAAGAGAAAGTTTTTCCGAAATTGTAGGTGATATATTTGGAGCATTGATACCTGGAGTTGGAGTTACACTGAATGCATACAAAATTCGACAATTGTCCACAGTGATTGATCATTTATCAACGGACACTGCTGGAGGATTCCTGATGATTGACACTGAAATGATTGCCATGAGATCTATGGTTATGCAAAATAGACTTGCCCTTGATATATTATTGGCAAAAGAGGGTGGAGTCTGTGGAATGCTGAAAGTTCAACATTGTTGCGCTTACATTCCAGATAAAAGTAAGAATTTGGAAGGATATATTCAGAATATCACTGATTTGCATAAAAAGGTAACCCAAGTTTGACGGTGTCTGGGAGAGACTAAGTAAGAGTTTTTCTACTATAAGCAATTGGTTTTCTTCTATAGGTAGTTCTTTGTTAGGGAAAATAATAGTACCAATAGTTTCTGTAGCTGTTATGCTATTCATAATCCGAATGACTTATGTTTGTGTGAAGAAAAGACGCAAAGAAAGGAAAGAAAGCAAATTAAGTAAGGAACGTAAAGAAAGGAAAAGAGAGATAGATGAGATGGAATTGGAAAATTTTAAAGAAAAATTGTATGTAAAATGTAAGGAGCAAGGGTCAGAAGACAAAATAACAGCTATATAACTTGGTAAGCCATATGTGTAGGGATTTTTATGGTGGTAAACCATCAAAGGGGGATTGATGGAGTGAGGTTTGTAAAAATACATCCTCATGAAATTAAGTAACCCCATAATAATGTATTGACTGCATGGATTAACCAACCCTGAATGCATACATTTACACAAGGGGCAAACGCATTTTACATAATATATTAAAACATGTTGGCATGAGTATGTATTAACTGTTTGCGCTTTGAAAAATCGTACTAATGCATGTTTATGCTATGTTGTACATTGCACATTTTGCATGTTGTGCACAAATAACGAAAGAGTTGCTTTAAATAAATAGCTTTCGCTAGGAATTAATTAACACAGGGTATTAGTATGGTGGGAGGTAACCATAATGGGTTTCATTTCATGAATTAATATTCTTTTGTGTTTATTTACTTTAGTACAAGATTGGGCCTGCATGAAAATGGCCTCTTGTTTGAACCAGCATGTGGTTGTCTTGGTCGGTATGGAGAGTGCATGCTCCAAGACGGGTTGCCTGCTTGCAGACTGCAGAGTGTACCAGCTGATGTAATCCGTGTGAAGGCCATGTTGACCTGTGTCCTATTGTTTATGTGACAAGACGCGACACCGACTATGGGAGCAGCCATCACTACGTACAATTTGAATGTGAAGCGGATATCATAATGTACAATTGTAGCAAAATGTATAACTATGAATGTTAGTGGTATACGAATGTATTGGTCTTAAATCCTTCCTTTGTTAAAACCGGTATAGGATGGATTTGTGAGGACAACGAGATGAGGCGACCCTAGTATGATTTATGACAACCAATCACAAACAAGTTTCTACTGATACTGCAACATTGTAAGATAGTGAGCTAGACAGTAGGGTATAATTGATATCCCAATTGGGGGTGTGGCAGATCGCAGATCGCAGATCGGAGTTCAGAGAGAGAAGGATCGGAGAGAGATCAGACGAACCTGAGGCAGTGCGGTCCGGCATAGCAGTGCAGTCCGGTGTAGCAGATCAGAGAGAAGAGACGATCAGAACGCACAGAATCAGGAGAAAGAAGCACACCAAGACAGAGAGAGCAGATCAGCTCTAAGCCAAAGAACACTTTAGGTACGAGAACGTTGCGGGAGTGCTTGGGAGGAGACTGCGTCCGAGGAGAACTAGATTAAGGTAGATTGAATTGGGAGATTAATCTTTTTGCCGGTCTACGGCAAACCTTAGCTGCATCTGTCCTGTTAACTTTGTCCTCTGAGCCTATCTCTGGGGACCTCTTGCCACAACCTCGGCCAAGGAAGTGGTTTCCTGATTCTTTGGTGGGTGTCGCCCTCCTTTATTGCTTTAATTTAGCGATATATTTCTGCAAGAGTTTTTGCTGTACCTTCTCTTCCCCATTCCAATGCACGCTTTGATGTCGATACAATTGATTCATTTTGATTACATTGCTTGATAATTTGTTCTCTTATATGTGATCTTGTGTGTGCACTGACCATCTAAATCATGAGCATATAATAAGATAAAATTATTAACTGAATAAATTACTCTGTGGTTATTTAGTTAAGTATTAAATTGTTTAGTTAATCATAGTCACCATCAACTCTTCAACTAATGGTCCATCGGAAGAAGACAGTAGAGATTACGAATAGTTAGAATTATATATAAAAGTTATTAATGTGAAGTGTAGTATCGTGCATAATAAAACTGACAAATTAAACACCCCCAAATCCAGCGCCCGTCTTCAGGGATCATTTATGGGTAATGTGTGATGGGCCCCGTTGTTTGATAAGCAATTTATGTGTGATGAGATTTCCCTGGCCCCTGGTTCATGAATCAGGGGTTGCGCTGTATCACAATGTATTGTGTTTTTTTTTATCATGTATCCTTTATGATGTGTTGTTCATGAGATCGAATAAACAAATTTTGAAATTGAATAGTACTATGCTGTTCTATGGAACTGTTTTTTAACGGAAAGAGGTTATGCAAAGGTGCAGCGTGATTTGTGTTTAATTGCCACATACTAGAGTCAACTCTGTCCCATAATTTTGTCCTTCACTGCGGCCTACTTCCAGTGGAAATGAGACAGAGGAGGATAAAGTGATTTTCCAAAAATGATTAAATCTGATCAAGTTTTGAGGTAACGTTAGGGTACCATTCATTTCCATTCAATATTCAGTTTACATCCCGATGGTGGGACCAGTAAAGTCACTTTTGTATCATGGATCTTAAGCGTGTGGATTCACCCAGAGTATGTTGCACAGCAGTACATCTAAATACAACATGTAGCAAACCTTGTTTTTAGATTGTCAGACATTCTTTATTCTCACTCCTTACAAAGTGAGATAACCTACTAAGTAACAAATTCATAGGTTTTTATTGTCTCTTAGGCGTAGATGGTGAAAAAACGTTCAGCAAATACCCATGCTGAGAAAACCCATACAATTATGACCAATTATGACCCGGCCCATTCAAATTATGCGATTCTGCAGCTGATAATTATGAATTTGCCGCACCTGCGACATAATCTGATTTTGTTTTTAGGTCAAACTGTTAAAAGTTACTAAAAAACTCTACCATACGTGTTACCATGCAGTGGCAGTTTTTTGTCACGGAAACGCAGTTATCTTTTCAGTTGCTGATTGGTGTATTTAGGTGTTAAACTATGAATGATGAAGTGAAATGTTTGCCTAGACAGGGTTTACGTATGTAAAAATGATAAAATAGCGACTACAGCCTCAGAATGAGCTGCATTTCACCCTCTAATTTTCCTATTAATGCTGCATGATGTAGTCAATCCTGCTGCATAATTTGGTCCTACAGTGCTGCATAATGCCAATGGTTCTATGACCCAATTGCAACCTGGATGGGTTTATTACTTATATAATACAGTTATTGAAACACAGCTCTCCCTCATATAGTAATTCCAATTGCATCCTAATTACGCTGTAACAGGTATGTGTCTATTTAACCCATGAGCAGGCCCATAGGTGCAGATTGCTGGCCTCACATACTACGAGATTTATCGTTACCTAGCAGGGTGAAATGAAAATGATGGAGAAAACCATGGACATATTTACTAGAAAATTACAGCAATATGACGCATCCCTGTGCTTTCTTGTGCACTTGCGTACAATTGGCTGACTATCGCAAACTCAGGCACCCTTGCACCATGGCGCAAGGGTTCCTACGTTGCAGGGATGATAGTTTTTGTGCAGGAAGGGATATCTTCCTGCACAAAAATCATCATTGATGGTGTTTTCCTCCTTCTATATTTGCAGCACACATAGAAAGAGCAAAAAACGAGGAGAAATGAAGGCATTTTTCCTCGTTATGCCACTTTAACGCCTACCCATAGGAATCTGATGCATTCCCAAGATTATGAAGCCTTGTAAAACAGGAAATGCATCAGAATCCATGAGTGTTGCATGAACACATTCACAGCAACACCCATGGAATACCCCTTTCACGCAGAGTAATGAATAAAATGGGGCCATATTTACAAGGCCATGAAAAGCCACGCAGGGTTGCTTTGTGTGGCCTTGTAAATATGGCTCAGCATTGTGCACCAATGGAACTTCAAAAAAAGTGACGCTCCAGTTGGCCTTGTAAATATGCCCCAAAATGTATATATTCGAAGAAACATTCCAATAATCTCCTAAAATAAATAATCGATTTGCCTGTTGGTACATTTATCATCCAACTGCATTTTATTTAGCTGCAAAATGCACAGGCATATGTATTACAATGACTGTAATTTTTACCACCAGGTGGTAGTTACCCAACCATGATTTATCACCAATGGTATTTCCAAACCACACACAGGATTGCGTAATTACAGCACCACTGTGTATTAATCCTGATGGGACACTAATGTCGACAGAGCTCTGTTTTATTGATGGTGGTAATTTGAAAGAACTTCAAAATGCCTTTGTGAGGGGCAGAGGTGCTGACACACGTTTTAGATCCTAAAAATATCAGTGTTTTCTGGCTTCAGACATCCAGAAGCATGTCACACTAAAGTCAGGAGTAAATCACACCTAGTCACCATACACCCCTTTCCCCACTACCCTGCCCCCAACTGCCTCTAAATTGAAATGTAGAGCTGGCTCACAAAAGATATTTGACAGGCGCTTTTTCAGGTCTTAGGTGGTAAGTTAAGGCAGTTCTTGCCCCAAACACTTTTTACCACTGCATTTCGAAAACAGGATTCTGGAGGTGTTAATATGTGACTAGAACTGTTACACATATTTGTTATGTGGCATTTTGCTGTTGTGGTGGTGTGTTTTGTTTTTGTTTCTGCTTCTGTGTATTTGTGCTGCATTGTTGCAACGTGATGTTGTATTATACTGTGGTTGTTGTGTTGTGTTCACTTTTGACTGTTTTGTTTTTATGTGCCCTGTTATGTTCTAGTTATGTTGCTTTGTATATGCTATTGCATTATGTATGGTTATTTACTATAGACATGCCAACAAATGTCCTGCTGAAGCAAACATTCCTTTCACTTTACTGTCACAAACATCCATTTACCACTGTCTAAGAAGGTAAGATAGACCAGGCTCTTCAACAACATGAAACATAAGTCAGCTCAAAACAGTAGCAGAGAGTGGGGCAGATTTACAAAGATTTTGCCCTAAGAATGTGTCACAGAAGTGATGCAAACCAGGGCAATTGTTTTTGGGGGATTTACTTCCTGGAGCATAGCTTGTTTTGCACTGGAAACAGGGCCGGACTCGTCGTAGCGGGCACCGGGCGTTTCCCCAGTGGGCCGCCAGGTTGGGGGCCGGTTTTGGGCCCCTGGGGGGGGGTTTTGTTACCGGGACCCAGCAATATCAGCCCCCTGTAACAAAATCGGCTGCACTCCACCTACCCCCCACCGGGGGCCGGCCGAGCAGTTTGCCAGGGCCGGTTTTCCAGTCCGGCCCTGACTGGAAAGATGCCTCAGAGTAACACAAAGAAACGCTTTGCACTGCTTTACAATACTCTGCATCAAGGGACATTCCATTAGTGGCACATGGGCATTCCCATGCAACCAAACATGGTTTTTGATGCAAAACCCTATCTATTAACAATAATAGACAGGGTTTTGCACACAAAAAATAATGCTGCTTTGAAGCAGGGGTAAAAGGAGGAATGTTTTTATTTCTCCTCATTTTTCCGGCTTACAAGCGTGCTGCACTTCACAGCACACATCCACAGTGGAAAAAGTTTTCAAGTTTGTCTAGGCATGATATTTACCAAACCTATGCTACACATCACGCACATGCCTTTGCATTACGGTGCAAAGGTATGTGCATGATGCTCTGCAGCATAATTCTGTGCCAGTGCTAGGGATAGAGCAGGACAGTGCATATCTCTGTAGATATGGTGCTTTCTTCCTCTCTCACTGTCAGGGCTTTAAGTGGGATGAAAAATGTGTGTATGGGGGAAGGTCTCAAAAAGGGGCAAGGACTATGTTGTTATAGATGTGGCTTAAACACAAACTAAATTTCTTTTTTTTTGTTGCAGTTTTTATAGTGCGAACTCGACCCAAAGGTATTGGAGCGCTTCACATGAGCACCAGTTGCATTACACAAGGACACATTCATTTCGGTAGGCACCGGGACATTAAATAAAATGGCCCAGAATCTCAGGATGTTGAGCCGACGCTGAGACTCATATCTGGTTCCCTAGCTCCAAAGGTAGCTGCTCTCGCCGTTACGCCACATCATAGTGTGCCACCCGACCTGTATTTTGGGGTCTCTCTGTGCTTTCTGTTATTGCTATAACAGAACAACTGGCATACACCTGAATACAGCCTGGACTATTGGCTTTGTCAGGGTTGTCTCAGTGAGCTCTTCAGAGAAGTTAAGGATTGGATGACCATGTATTTTCAACACCTTTTTGACACACTGACAATCACTGTGAGAAACTCGCACTGCCTTCAGTCTCAACTTCAGAGCTTTCAACCTTGGCTGTTAAAAACACCTGGGGCCGTATTACACATGATCACTGTTTGCGCCCGGCGCACCTTTCAAAAGGTGAGGCGGGCGCAAACAGTGATAATGCGCCCCATTATGGTATATGCGCTGCCCCCAGGGCAGCCGCAAACTCGCGCTGCCACCAGGGCAGCGCATTCATGTGAAAACACGGAGCAGCTGCTCCGTGTTTTCACAGTGCAGGCGGCGCCCGCCTGCACTTCCAAAGGGGTTTAGAGATCCCTATGTAGGCGGGTGCAGTCAGTGACTGCACCCGCCTGCAAGGGGATGTCTGGGGGGGTCCATGGGACCCCCTGCAGAGGGCTGCTCTCAGGTGGCGCAATGACAGTGCGCCACCTTTTAAATGGCACACTGTCGGTGTGCCTCCTGACGACTTCTTTGACTCTGCACCCGCGTCTGTATTATGGCGCGGGCGCAGAGTCAAAGGAATTCCCTCATTTGCATAGGGCACGCCCCTACGCAAATGAGGGAACACCCTCTGTTGATAGTGCTTGCGCTTTAAGTGCGCCAGTGCTATTGTATTATAGAAGGGGACGCACAAGCGTCTGCATCCCCTTCTATAATACCAAAGTGGCTTGGCGGCTCGCAAAGCGGGCGCAAAAGCCCTTTGCGCCCCTGGGGCACCATCTGTAATACGGCCCCTGGAGCTGACCCAGTTCAATGCATGCACTATACAAGAGTAATGCTGCACGAAAAAAAAAACAAAGCACAACATTCTGAAAATAGCTAATACTCCAGTAGAGTGCAAGATTCAGTTAAACATGTGAAACATGAACGGAAATAAATCACTGACATGGATTACTTGAAAATGAATTACATTCATTGTTTATAATCATCAGTAAAGTTAAGGACACGAATATACGGCCGGATAGGAACCCGTTTCAATATCCATTATAAAATGCTACTGAATATGAAACCCGGAGGGACCCGGCACACTTAAAGCTCTGCCCCTGTCATACAATGCAACTGACAGGGGACAGCGCTGCATTCCATGACATGCTTCTAAATCTGGGCCCACTTTATGACATACGGCCGCTAGTCTCAGGGTTGCTCTGCTTTAAATACACATTTAAACAATCTAGTCATGCAGTACTCACAGGCCTGTCCACAATATCGGCGTCCTGTTGCTTGTTTCTGCTTTGTTCCCCCTCGTGGTTCTCATTGGCTGATGAAATTGCACTTTCGTGGGCTTTCCTTGGAGGATTTACACGCGCTGCTGCGCTGATCACTGTAATCACACAGAGAACCCACAGGGCCATCAGCAAGCGAGCCATACCCGTCACCTGCTCAAGCGGGAGCTAGAATGAACACCCTTCTAGGATACAGACTTCTGTTTCACCAGGACCTCGCTTCCTTTACTTAACTTTATAGGGAGCCTTTCGGTGCTACGCCTTTTAATTATTATGAAATCCTCCGCCTCCACCTCCAGTGAATACGTGCTTCTCCCTGAAACTTTCCAAGAATCTCAGAATAATTAGCACTTTCTAGGTGTGTCAACAGAGGCTGAGCTCTTCCATTGTCACTCAATGAAACCACTGAGGTGTGATTAATACTTGAGCATTTCTAGTTTGGAGAATTTGTTGAGCACATCAACAAACAATACAACTAAGATTAAAAAAAGCCGTAGATTTTTCTGGCAGGTGAATCAGAGTGGGAAAGTAATTGGGGAAAATAGAAAATGGGATGGAACAAGGAAGTGAAAGGAGGAAGGGGTGGGTAATGCTATGTCATTAGTTAGGAAGTTTAATCCTGAGTACCAGTGTGATCTGTGGATTTTCTGTCACTCCATTTGGGGGATTTACTTTTTTAAGATTGTGTTGAAAATCTGTTTTATTGAGGATTTTTCGTTACTGGAGTTACTCAAACGAAATAGCTGTATCTGCCTTGAAAGATAAAAGTGGAGAAACTTTTCTGTGTAAGATTTACCAATGTCCGTCCATGTTAGTGGAAATTCTGCCTGCATACCAAGGGCACTGAGAATGCCTACCAAATTTGTGGTACGTTTTCGAAGGCCATGAAGTGCTCTCCCTAAAATGCTGGGAGTTAAATATGGAAAATAGTAACTGGGGCAAGACTGACCCAGACAGTGTGTGCACTACCCCTTATACACTCAAAATGAGTGTGTTTATCAAACTCGTAATCAATAGTAAAACTATTCAAAAACTGCTTTATGCAATATACTCAATATTTACCAAAAAATACATTCAAAATATTAGCAAAACAAACGAAACGCTGTATTCATCCATCTTTTCCATGACACTTCTTTTTATTCATGGATCAAAAGTTCAGAATTCTGTGCTGCTTCCAAACATGCACATATTACAGATGAACAAAGATGAGCTCATTCCCAATGCATTTCGGGTGTATCTCACACCCTTCGTCAGGGGAAATCTACAACCAAATCATATACATAATCAGTAAATGACATACAGCCTTAAACTTGTATCAAACTAAAAAACGACCTTATTAATCCGGGAAGAAAAATAGCATGATTATAAAGAGCAAGTAGAACAACAGCCAACTACGTGGTGCCACCAATGTGAAACGACAGAAAAAAGAAATAAGAAATTCCATGCCACCAACCAAAAGAAGTGCTCGGAACTTGAAAAGAAATTGAAAATGAGTTAATGATCGCCCCTGTGCTATAATGTGAACTCGCCCACTGTGCATTAAAAAATAATATAGCAACGGGGTAAAATACCTCCACTTGTATACTCCAGACCCATAGGTCTCTAGGGATGCGCATAAACACCTCTCATTCCTCGGCTATCCAGGAATTTCAATCCCCACTATATCGGAATAAATCACGAATAGTCAAGCTGTACCACGGTGATACTGTAATGACAAATGTTGATGACAAATCAACCATAAGCGAACACTAAGTTTGCGAGGTTAAACTCATGGAGTCACTGCGCCTCGATCATATGCTCACCTGCCTTGCGATGTTTCAAACAGTACGGGAATCTTTCTCCAAAACGTTAAGTACAATGGCTCAATCTCCAGTTCCTGCAAAAACTGCAGGAAAACTTATAAACTAAGGTTCCCCCTCACCTCAACCGCTCGCTATGCGCAAAAATAAACTGACTTACTACTCAAGGCTGATCAATTCTGATATTTGGATAATCATTGAGTCTTTCATTGTTCGTTGTTATAATGCTTATTGTTGTTGTGCACCATTGCAAAAGCATATGTTTTTTTATATGTGCCATTTCTGTTTGGTTTTCTCTTTTTCTTTCCACTCTTGCTGCTATTATATATTTTTGAATATGGTGCTCGTTTTATTTATCCTTTATGGTGTGACTGGGTTCTTGCACTTTCAATCACGTTTTCAATTTCTAAGCCGGCAACTCGGTTTATTTTCTATATGGTGCTCGTTTTATTTACCCTTTATGGTGTGACTGGGTTCTTGCACTTTCAATCACGTTTTCAATTTCTAAGCCGGCAACTCGGTTTATTTTCAGTCCGGTTTTTACTACATGGAGAGCGTGAGTCACGTGAAGAGGGAGGGAATGATTAGGACATTGCACTATCCATGATGGCGATCCAGTTTACGTTCTAGTGTGTTTTTTGGCACGTAGAGCGTGGGTCACGAAATAGAAGGACGGACTCATTAGGACGCTACTTTAGAGCGTCCTGGATCCACTGGTAGAGCGCGCGTTTTTGAACATTCGTGTGAGTGTTTTCGGCAGTTGGAATCACAGTGGATCAGCCTTGAGTAATAAGTCAGTTTATTTTTGCGCATAGCGAGCGGTTGAGGTGAGGGGGAACCTTAGTTTATAAGTTTTCCTGCATTTTTTGCAGGAACTGGAGATTGAGCCATTGTACTTAACGTTTTGGAGAAAGATTCCCCGTACTGTTTGAAACATCGCAAGGCAGGTGAGCATATGATCGAGGCGCAGTGACTCCATGAGTTTAACCTCGCAAACTTAGTGTTCGCTTATGGTTGATTTGTCATCAACATTTGTCATTACAGTATCACGGTGGTACAGCTTGACTATTCGTGATTTATTCCGATATAGTGGGGATTGAAATTCCTGGATAGCCGAGGAATGAGAGGTGTTTATGCGCATCCCTAGAGACCTATGGGTCTGGAGTATACAAGTGGAGGTATTTTACCCCATTGCTATATTATTTTTTAATGCACAGTGGGCGAGTTCCCATTATAGCACAGGGGCGATCATTAACTCATTTTCAATTTCTTTTCAAGTTCCGAGCACTTCTTTTGGTTGGTGGCATGGAATTTCTTATTTCTTTTTTCTGTCGTTTCACATTGGTGGCACCACGTAGTTGGCTGTTGTTCTACTTGCTCTTTATAATCATGCTATTTTTCTTCCCGGATTAATAAGGTCGCTTTTTAGTTTGATACAAGTTTAAGGCTGTACGTCAGTTACTGATTATGTATATGATTTGGTTGTAGATTTCCCCTGACGAAGGGTGTGAGATACACCCGAAATGCATTGGGAATGAGCTCATCTTTGTTCATCTGTAATATGTGCATGTTTGGAAGCAGCACAGAATTCTGAACTTTTGACCCATGAATAAAAAGAAGTGTCATGGAAAAGATGGATGAATACAGCGTTTCGTTTGTTTTGCTAATATTTTGAATGTATTTTTTGGTAAATATTGAGTATATCGCATAAAGCAGTTTTTGAATAGTTTTACTATTGATTACGAGTTTGATAAACACACTCATTTTGAGTGTATAAGGGGTAGTGCACACACTGTCTGGGTCAGTCTTGCCCCAGTTACTATTTTCTTTGTTGAATCGGTGGTCGGGTGGAACCACCTCAGAGGTTGCACACCAACACAGACTAATTTTTGAATCAGTGTTTATAGTGATTAAATGTTCAATTTGAGTGCATCATAGCTGTTTTCGCTTTTTTTCGGGAGTTAAATATGAGCATTTTTGCAACACTATACATTTTTTCTCTATGCCCATACCATGACCATTGCCGCCGCCCTTCTTGGAGTTAACTCTGCCTGACATGGTGTTGGACTACTCACACTAGAGTGAAAAACTGACCCGCCACTATGTGTCGCAAAGTCAACTTCAGACACTGGTGGAGTTGATGGCAAAGCTGGAAGAGTTTTTGCTGGTGGCATTCTTTACACCTAGGGTACACAATCCATAACTCGCACAACAGCCATGCAAACCATAACCCTCAGACCAAAAGCAATACTCATGATCGCACCCTTTTTGAAACAGATGCAGTGACAAACATTGTAAATCATCTTACAGATGAGATTACATATCACTTTATCCATACCACTCTGACAGAGATGACTGGGAATTTAGTATACGTTTTGGGTTTATTACGTGTTGATTAACTACATTTAGTTTTTTGGTATTTTTATTTATTGGAATAAATATTGTGAGGTCATAAACACTGCATTTCGTGTGCGAGTTACCACAATTTGTGAATTTCACTGTTTTTTTTGTTTTTATGTTATAGCCATATCTGCACTTGACCTGTTTTTTTAGGTGAATGTCTGAGTATAACTTCACCTTAGCCTTTAATTGGTTTCAGTGAATTTTTATGAGGTTTTAATCATATTCCACATCTAGAAGTTCAGTGGGCCCAACCCACAGCAAGCGGCCAACACCCCTCTAGGCACGGACTCTGGCCTACCGGAGTAACGCTGGCAACTCCCACTTTATACAGTCATTTGGCATGCATAGTGGGTGTTGTCTGCAGGGCCTGACTATCACTTGGAGCCTACTCCGATCAATGCAATGATCCCTCTGTCAGGAAAAACCTCACCTCAGGACACACCCAGACCAGAAAGCTTTTGTGGTGGCAGTTAGCAGTATGACATCCGCTGCAGATTGAAATCTTTTTACTGTTTTATGTTATTGATTGACAGATTGGCCAAATGGCTGATCTTTTACCAACAAGATCAATAGTTTTATGTAAAGGTCACTAAAGAAAGTGAGGAAAATGGTTGTTGGTGGTATAATTCCTTCTTCAAAAAACACATATATCAGAAACTACAAGTAGGAAACCCTGCATGGCTAATTTAGTGATGCAAATAGGCTAAAAGCTGAACATAAATGCATAAATGCAGATGTAGTTTTACAAATTTCTATTAGGAACTTCCATGGACTGCTGAGATGGCATCTGCCTGGTAAATCACATTTATGTTAATATTTTTTCATCCGGGCATGCAACCAATGTAATGTATGTTATGTCATATAAATCATTAAAGTAAGAACAAAATATATACAGTGTGTTTTAAATAAGCACCCAACTTCCTCTCTATTGAGTTCATCAAGCTTCAATTAACCCACCACTGGATTAGATCCTTGCCATCACTAAGTTTGTGTGCCTTTAATTTGTCAACTTTGTTCACTTTGTGTTCATTCTGTCTACTGTGGTTTCTTTTTCTTCACTGGGGACACCTATGTTGATACTACAATGTTCTCTGTGACATAACATTAGGGCTGTGTGAAATGATCATTAGGGATGTGTGAAACTACACCTGGCAACTTCCCTGGTGATATTTTGTACTCCCAAAATAAATAAACAAAGCTCGCCATTTCCTCCCTGTGACTCAGTGTTCAGAATTCCCAGCTGCCCTGAGGGCTCATTTAAATCTTCAAACATAGACAGGGCTTCAGGAAACTGGATACAATCTCTCGAATTTCCGTTCTGTCACTCAGTATGCACAGATTACAAAAATGGGTTGGGCTCTGGGGGGCCCAGTGGGAGGATGCCAGGACCTGGGCCCATGCGCCTTTCCACCACCTTGCAAAGTGACTGAAACGGGGTCCTGCAGGCACTGGGAGTGCTCCCTTGCTTGGTCTTATGAAAAAGCTCAAACCGGGCCCCCGGTTTGAGCTCCTTTTGGTCCTGGGGTAGAATCCTCTGATCTGGGCTGCATTATCCGGCCCGCCATGTTGCACAGTGCCCAGGATAGAGTCTCGCAGGCACAGGAGGCCTCTCCTGCTTGACCGTGTGAAAAGCCTCTGATGGGCTCCAAGTCAGAGTTCATATTGGCCCTGGGATTGAGGCTCTCATCCTCGGCGGCATTATCTGGCTCACCATCGTGCAAAGTGCCTGGGACCTGGTCCCACATGCACCTTGAGGGTTCCCTTGCATGACTGCATGAAAAAGTTGTGACTAGGCTCCGGGTCGAGCTTCAGTTGGCCCTGGGGTAGAATGCCCCTTTCTGGGCTTTATTCTCTAGCCTGCCATGAGCCCTGCAAGGGGTCCCAGAGTTCTGGGAGGGCTCCCCTGCTTGCCCAGGTTAAGGAACTGTGACTTGGCCCTGGGTCAGAGCTCCATCTGGACAGGGGCTAGAAGCCTCTGTCACTGGGCTACATTACCTGGCCCATGGGTCACAGAGTGCCCGGAAAGGGACCTGCAGACACTGGACAGGGCTCCCTTGCTTGACCGGGTAGAAAAGCTCAGACCGTGCCCTGGATCAGTACTCTAGCTGGCCCCTGGGTGGAAGTCTCCATCACTGGGCTCCATCCTCCAGGTTGCTGTGTCACGAAGTCCCTTGGAAAGAGTCTTGCAGGCCCAGGGAGAACTGCCCAGCTTGACTGGGTTAAGAAGCTCTGACCAGGCCCCAGGTCAGAGCTCCAGTGGGCCCTGGGGTGGAAGCATCTGGCCTTGGGTTCCTTCCATGGCCTCTGTGTAACTTAGAGCCCAGGACGGGGAGTCGCAGTATTCCTCTGCTTGGCTGGGTTATAAAACTGTACCTGGGTTCCGGGTCCTAGCTCTGGGACAGAAGCCTCTGGATCTGGGCTCTCTTTCCTAACCTGCTGTGTCACCTAGAGCCCAGGACAGGGTCATGCAGGCTCAGGTACGGCTCCCCTAATTGACCTGATTATAAATCTCTGACCTGGTCGGAGCTGGGTTAAGGTCCTCAAAGCCATTGCTCATCGGACTCCAGAGGAGGTGTTGGTTGATACAGACAGCAGGACAGAGGCCATGGAAGTCGGAAATCCGCTAAGGAGTGTCTAACAACTCACCTGCCAAATCAACTATCCCTGAAAATGGATGGCGCTGGAGTGTCAGTCCCACACCTGGCCATCACAGAGGCTGGGACCTGCCGGGGGCTAAGCTGCAATGAGTACGAGGGCCACTGCGGTCTACATGGAAGTCAGGGATTAGGGCCTGTGTGAATCTGCTGCAAGTGCAGATCTTTGTCGTAGTAGCAAATGTTCAACTGAGAAGTTTGAAGGCCGAAGTGGAGAAGCGTTCCATGTGAACAGCAGTTGAACGTGAGTCAGTGAGTCCTAAGGGATGAGAGAGCGATGTCGGAATGGACGATCAAAAGGGAGTCAGGTTCAGATCCTTGAAATCTGAGTGGTGGAGATGGGCACTCTAGAGGTGTTCAGTGTAGTAATGCAAACGATCTCGGAGAAGCTGGCAGAAGCCCGAGAAAAAGTTCTCTTTTCCTTGTGAAAGGCAGGGCAGCCTGGAATGGGTTTACTCTGAAAGAAGGTTCCGAGCCTAAGAAAATGTTGCTGTTCTGGCAGCATCCAATGACCTCTCACTTGTCCTTGAAAATTTGGGAGAGATTATGTAAATCTTGCACTAGGCCGTACCTATATCTGCAGCAGGTCTCCAAGTTAAGCCTGCTCTGGCATGCTCGAACATTGTAGGTAAGTGAAGTTGGCAAGTCAGGTCTGTAACTTCAGGATAGGTATTGGCTCTAAGTGCTGGGTCAGTTGTGCTTCAAGAGGCGTTGTCCCCCGGGGCGGTGGCGACTCTGGATGTAAGCCATACCCTTCATGTGGATCGCCCTAGCTGTGGTGGTCACATCTCCAAAGTCATGGAGCTGACACTCTGCCTCAGCCTGTGCCTAGCAGCTGTCCTAGAACTGATGTGGACCAGGGGAATCTGACTGTTTAACAAAATCAAAGCATTGTGAAGGCCCAAGGGGAGTGTTGACGCAATGTGATACCTGCCATGTGCTCTGAATGTCAAAGTGAAGAAATTCAATGAAGAGCGGGTAAACAGCGGAAGTAACAATGTCTCTCTTAACCTCTTTTCAGTCATAGTGGCCTTTACCTCTAGGTTTTCCTGCTGGCAACTATCTTTATACCACTCATTTCTTTGAGGTGACGTCTATAGAGGTAGGCTACACATGGTAGCAGTCATGATCGTGATCATGACAGCAAGAAATGACAAAGCTAACGATCCCCGATGGGGTATTTCCTGGATAGTAAAAACCCCGTTAAGATGGCGAAAGGAGGTGCTGTCTTTTCCATAAATCATTCATCTACTTATCATTTCATTTTCATTTCAAATCACTTTCTTATGGCCACCGGGGCCATAAAAGTACAATCCATATAGATAAATACAATATGCAACATAATTAAAAATCCAGCATAAATGAGATTATATAATAATACATCCGTTGATAGATAAAATATATATATAAAAATATATTTATAATTGATTATAAAAAGGGAAAGGTATCATTAGAACAAAATAGTATTGGCAGCAATAAAACAAACCAAATAAAATGCACTTAAATAATGCATGTCATATCGGAGGACAGGAAAGGGCTTTACTACGGATCACCCACATAGAACCTAGATATTTTGCAATAGGGATGGCCATTACTCGACGAGAATCTGATCTAAGGAAGCGCAGGGTTTCCTTGTGGTTCCGTACACCCCATCCTACAGATGGATACAAGCCAGGTATGCAGAGGAGATAAATAACCTGGACATTCAAACAAATCATGAGAAACACTTTCATTTGGATGGTCACAAATAGGGCAAGAGGTGCCTCCTTTCATAGCCTAACCTGTTGTAAATTCTCTAAGGGGCAAAGTGCCTATACAAAACTGAAAATAAAGCTTTCTATGGAGTGGAACAGACGCTACATCCCAGAATAGCTCTGACCCTCGAATAGACTTAAAATCCATGAACTCACTAGTTAACTTAGCAGTGGCAGCCTTTCGAGAATCTTCGGCCACCACAAGTAACCAGTATTTCTTTTTAATCACAGCCTTTGATGGAAAAACAGATGTATCTGGATGTTCCCACAAGTCATGGAGCCCTAGAAAATACAGGGCTGACTTCATGTTTTTAAGCCAAGGGATTTTATTAAATTGTTCAGCCTTCATAACACCCATTAGGCAATCGACATAGTAGACAAGTTCAGGAGTATTCCACACACATCTCCAATACAACACAGGCTGCAGAATTTTTTAATCAGAGACCTTAGAGACACCTAGGTCACAAAACAAGGGATATAGCGAGGTACTAACTGGAAGCGATACAAGATTCCTAAGGAATTTATTCCTTGTTCTTGTGATATCAGCGTGTTTTGAGACCCCCCACAATTTGGCAGCATACAAGGCTGACCCCAAATGCTTGGCCTCGTAGATCTTTAATGCAGGAGAGATGGGTTTAGTATATGATGTTGAAGACTCTTTAAGTATTACTCCTGAGATCTGCTTAAGCTTTGTAGTGGGCTTGTCAATGTGGAGCGGTCAGGACATACCCTGTGCATATGTGACCCCCAAACATGCAAAGGAATCTAACTTCTCTAGAGAAACTCCTCCTAAGATTGGATTGCCCTTAAAAGATCTATGCTGGTTGAAAAACATCACCTTGTTTTTGGAGATGTTGATTTCCAAGCCCCAATCCTCACAGAACTCATTAAAGCGAATCAAAGGTTTTTGGAGGCGTGACGGGGCCTTGGAAATCAAGCATGGTGTTATCCACAAATAAAAGGATCAGTGTCTTTAGGCCAGACAAAGAAGGAGCATCTGCTTCTACTTGAGACAAAAAGGGGACAATATCATTAATAAATAAAGAAAACAGGGTGGGGGCCAAGACACAACCCTGGCAACACCTAACGAAACTGGTACCCTTACTGTCAACTGGCCTGTTACCCTCCCTATCGTATGCGGGCATGATTATCTTTATTCAAATAAATTAGAAGAGATAAAATGTCAAGGGGCATTCCTAAGTCTGCTAGGGCACTCATGAGTTTGGACCTTGGAATAAAATCGAATGCCGATTTTAAGTTGGCAAAGGCGACATAAAGGCTGCCCCTGCTAATCAAAACTGTTCTCCAATAGATTAATATAAAATGAAAGACCTGATCGAAGGTTGAAACCCTTTGTTGAAAGCTTACTTGAAATGGGCTGAGAATTTTACTTTTCTCAGTCCAATTTTGTATTTTATAGAGGAGGCAACATCCAAAGATTTTCTGGAGGTAATCAATAAGGCTTATTGCCCTGTAGTTAGATGGTTGTGATCAGTCACCTTTTTAT
The DNA here is from genome assembly GCA_963921515.1 of Calotriton arnoldi. Lineage (NCBI taxonomy): Eukaryota > Metazoa > Chordata > Amphibia > Caudata > Salamandridae > Calotriton > Calotriton arnoldi. The sequence goes on along the minus strand of CAWUFW010010027.1, from coordinate 240,285 downwards.
ATATAGCTAAAACTATAGCATCTTTCCATGAGTCAGGAACAGGAGACCCTGCTGCAATTGCATTGGGCGAGGCTAAGATGTGATGGGACCAAGGTTCAATGTTGCCTAAAAAAATATCTGCTGGAATGCCTTTGGGACCAGTGGCTCACCCATGTGAAACTGTGTTCAAGGACTGTAGGATATCTGAAATTTCGAACATCGGCGTGGAGCTGGTGTTAATCTGGGAGCTGAAAATTCTGTCAAGACTACGGAGTCAACAGGGTTGCCAGAGTATGCATACCAAAATATCTCACCCAGTCAGAAGGAGCCACATTTGTAGCCAAATTCTGAGCAACGCTGGAGCAATCCTGTGCCACCAATGCCCAGAATTTAGACGAGTCACTAGACTCTGTTCATCCCAGTCTTTTTTGGCGTGCATAATAGCCTTTTTGTATGCCTTCCTTTAAAGCTGGTATACCGACCATCTCTTCGTTTTTTGGCCTTGACTGATAAGCAACTTGCTCCTTGAAATTCTTTGTTATTCATGACTCCTGCTTACTTTTGGTCTGCCTCGGTGTGATTTTCGAAACTGTAAAAAAGTCATGGGCAATCGGTTAGATGCACTAACTTGACCCCCCTCTATCTGTACGGGTACTGTTGTAAGAGCTTCTTGGATCACAGCTAATATTTCTGGAAATACGTCAATCTGAGGCCATTTCAGATGGCGTTTGTCTACTGTCATAACAGCCTCCCGTACCATAAGATACGGTAAATAAGAGTCTGGGTGAATAAACCCACAAAAGGCCTTAAATATTACAGATAAGGGATTATGGTCACTGTCAATTGTTTCTAACACTGTCATATCAATGACTATTAGCCATAATCTCAAGTCAACCATGGGAGGACTTATTATAGGTATGGGCACCCATGATGTCCGATTTGGTGTGACCGTTGAGTGCCCTCAGGCCATGCTCAATAGCAAGTGCCTTTAGATATATTGCTGACCGCTACCAGATGTGAATTGGTTGAATTTCTAGGAGACAAACTGCCCAAGCAGCGTCCTCATCTTCTGTTATGTACACGTCTTGGTCATTCAGTGGCTCAAATGTAAGATTGAAATCACCCTCTAAAATAAGAAAATATTGTTGGGGAAGTGAATCAAGAACATGCTGGAGAGCTTGTAGAGAGCCTGAAACTGAGCCCTGTCTGCCCCCCTTACATAGATATTAAGAATAGTTATCCGAATGTGGTTACCGCTGTCCAGTTTGATGCCCAATATATCAGGGAGTCAATTTTAAGATGGCGAACAGTACAATTTCAGGAATTTCTAATCGAAATTACCAAACCCCCTGTAGCCCTTCCCCTTGGACTGGGAATGGCAGGGTCAAAACAATAAGATAGCCTGGGCTATGGACAGTATCCACAGTCCAGGTTTCTTGTAAAAGACAAATGTCACAATTATTAATTAGGCCATTCCAATCTGGTAGGGAGATTTTAAATTTAAGTCCTACTACATTCCACGAAAAAATATACAGTTTGGTGGGATCAGTATGTTCTTTAGTCTGATTAAAAATTATAGATTTGGGCAAAGAAGACGTGGATCTACCAAGTAAGCCGGTAGACGTGGTTATGTTAAAATTGGAGCTAGACTCATTAGTGGGCAAAGAGTCAAAGGCAGGAATACACTGAACTTGCGTAAAAGGGTCAGTGATGGCAGTGCACATACTCATAGACATAGACTGACTCACAAGAGACCTGGGTTGGGTAGGATAGTTGGACCCACCACTTTTGTTTGAGGGGCTATTTACATTAGGGGTAATTGTTTGCAGACAAAGAAAAGAGGAGGGAGGGACATGCTCCCTTCTAAGTCAATCTATGTCACTTAGCCTTCGACTAGAAGGAGCTGCCATCCTAAAATGCATCAAACATCGATATTTAAATTGAATATTTGAAGAACCATTAGGGATAGTTCTAACAACCAAGGCCACTAGATGATCTGCCAAAGCCTTTGATGTGAGAGTTAATTCCAGTGTATTAAATTTAGAAGTGGAAGAAATGAGTCTATTTACTTTATTGATATAATCACGAATAAAGGAACAACCCCCCTCTGATGTGCCGCACCCAGTTAGTCACTTTGTTCTTCAATGAGTCTTCCCCCTCATTCTGCCCTGTTCTTGGAAACGTTGGTCATCAAAATGCAACTTTCCCTAGAAGACCCACTTGTCTGCCTAGAATTTTCAGTGTTTTTATACGTACAGGTGTGCTCCTTATCAGAGGTGGGAGGGCTACGACTAAGCTGTGAATTGCATTGGGTTTTACCCTGGATGCCCTGCAGCTGACCACCCCAAGAGTCAGGGGTTATTGGGACTGTTTGTGTGGTTTAGAAGCCACATATTTGGAAGGATGTTGCTCACAACTGTTGATTACGGGCCCACCCGATGGCTGGGAAACTCCCACCCTTGGTGGGGCTTGGGCTTGAATGCCTGAACCTGAACCAGTCTGTGACAAAATCAACTGTTTGTTAGAAGCTAAAAGCTGGTTCATTGTATCCATCATAGTTAAAACCAACAATTTAAGAGCCTCAACTTCAGCCTTTAGATCCAGATTGAGACTAACAAGCTGATCCTGCTCTGTTTGAGTAGTTGTGTAAACACCCGGTGAGATAAAAAGATGCTTGGGGTCATTATTACTAGCAATGTGATCCTTATCCAAATCTGCCAGCAGAGCATAGCGATTGCTACAATGTAGAGTGCCATCACAGAAAGGTTGCTAGTCCTTTATGGTCTCAGCTGATACTAAACTATGGATGTGTGCTGGCCTCAGTAGATTGATCCTTTGCACGCTTATTATAATCTTTAAATAGACCCGGAATATTAGTTTGTTTCAGGGAATGGTCACTAGTTGTGGGTGCTATAGGAGTGGTGGAGGGAGAATGCACTTGATTCAGGAGTGGGTGTAAGAATTACATGACATTCATCCACTAAATCCTCATTGCGATCTAGCATGCAGTTCTCCAGGGCATGTTTGGTGCTTTTTTTGGTCTTTTTTTGCCTGCCCAGCCCCCCCCTTCCATGACCTGATACTTCCCCATTCAGAAAAGGGGGAGGAAAAGGGAAAGAAATGGTTACACTATCAATGTTACTTAATAAAACAGATAACACTCTATGGCAAGAGCTTTGAAAGAAAAATCATGGAATAAAACTCCACAATCCACTGGTAGCAATGATCAAGACGCGCACACTAGCATAAACGGGCAAGAGGAATTTTGCCCCAGAATTTTGTACAGTACGCATCAGAGGGGTGGCCCAGCCCAGGCTCTTCCGGTCTATGATGGGTGCAGAGAGGCCTGCCCTTGGCCCGGGCTTTGCCTGGGCGTGTCTGGCACAGGTACTGCACCGTGGGGAAAGTCCAGCCCTTTAATAGCGCAGCAAGATGATGTAAGTGACCCCTCCTCCTGGGTCACGGCAGGCAGGGACAGCAGGCGAATCCCGCAGACCCACAAGGGCCAAAATTCCGGAATGTCCCACGCAGCGGGGAGAGTCCAGCGCTTTAATAGCGCAGCAAGATGATGTAAGTGACCCCTCCTCCTGGGTCACAGCGGGCAGGGCCAGCAGGCGAATCCCGCAGACCAACAATGGCCGAGACTCCAGTGCATCCCACGTCGTGGGAAAACTCCAGTGCTTTAATAGTGCAGCAAGATTAAGTAAGTGACCCCTCCTCCGGGGTCACGCGGGCAGGGACAGCAGGCAAAACCCGCAGACCCACAATGGCTGAAAATCCAGCACGGCCCGTGCTGTGGGGAAAGTCCAGCGCTTAAAAAGCGCAGCAGGATAATGTAAGTGACCCATCCTCCTGGGTCACGGTGGGCAGGGACAGCAGGTGAATCGTGCAGACCCACAATGGCTGAAACTCCAGTGCGTCCCACGCCACAGGGAAAGTCAGGTACTTTAATAGCGCAGCAAGATGATGTAAGTGACCCCTCCTCCTGGGTCAAGGTTGGGCAGGGACAGCAGGTGAATCCCGCAGACCCACAACGGCCGTAACGCCAACGCTTCCCGCACCACGGAGAAAGTCCAGCACTTTAACAGCGCAGCAGGATGATGTAAGTGACCCCTCCTCCTGGGTCACAGCGGGAAGGGACAGCAGGTGAATCCTGCAGACCCTCGACGGCTGAAACTCCAGTGCGTCCTGCGCCACAGGGAAAGTCTAGCCCTTTAATAGTGCAGCAAGATGATGTGAGTGACCCCTCCTCCTTGGTCACGGTGGGTAGGGACAGCAGGCGAATCCCGCAGACTTACAACAGCCGTAACTGATCAATTTTGTAAACTTTACATCCAGCACCAATAATATAATGAATGACAACAAATTGAATCACAATTTGTTGCCATGTTCACCTGCCATACTAATCAATAATGAGGTAATTACAGACCTCAGTGAAAGCATTGAATTTGTACCTTCATCTGTTACAAGAGTAACAGACAGATTAGGACTGGATAAACTGCTAGATGTTTATGATGTTTTTGAGAAACCCAAAGACAAAAAAAGTGATTTCACCAAGGAAGTCACGTATTTGAAATATCCTAACGAAAAATACAATTGTGATGTTTGTGGCTCATAATGGGAACCTTTAAAAACTTTAAAAACATATCTCCAATAAACACAAAGGATTCTACCTAAAATCTTATTGCTGGAAATGTGACAAAGAAACAGAATTTCATAACATTACATGTCACTATGCTAAGTGCATAGGTAGAAAAAAGACAGAAGAGCTGCAATTCCTATGTAGCTTTCGTGATTTTAGATTTGCAGCTAAAAACATTATACATCAAGCATCCACTAATATTGAAAGAAACTCTAATGGTGAATCTGAAATATCAGATGAAACAATAAAAGAAAAGTGTAAAGACTTTATAAAGAGATAAATAGTGCATAAAATGTCAAACCTTCGATATGCGGGTGACAGGTTATCAGAAGTGCAAAGCTATTTCAAAATGTCTGCAACATCACAAAGCTCGTATGAACTTGATGGAAGAAATTATATTTTATATCACGGAAAATACCAGCGATAACCATACAAAACCAGTTAATCAAAATTAAAGTGATCACCTAATGAAAATGGTGCTGGACCTGTGAGCACTGTTTAAGACAAGAACCAATCAATCAAAATGGCTTTATTTTGGCACAGAGCCATAAAAGCAGAATAAAAAAATAAAAGAAATTGATAAAATAGTACAATAAAACATCTTCAGTGAGACATACAAGAAAAGAGGTCGTCCATTAGTCTAAATACTACTTACACTGAATCCTGGGATAAAATATTGTCTCTCTCACACATAAAAACAATTTACTTAAATAAATAGAGGAAACATTTTAAATACACCTTACCACTTAAAGTGACTAGTGCAAAATCGACTATTACTACCCGTCTCTAGCCTATATAATTTAACAAGGATACAGTACTAAATATAATGATGGTAAAATTACCCCCTAAATCACGCATTACTTGTACATATATACAGTAATAAAATATAAAACAATACACTGGATGATTTACAATACCCCTTCAACCAAATCAGAATGCATCTTTTGTCTTAGTCTACACATTCCCAACAGGAACATGCTAACACCAAAACAAATATAGGGCCATATGTATCAAACCGATGTTTTGCGATTCTCAAATAGCGATTTTTTGCGAAACGCTATTTGAGAATCGCAATAACGCGATGTATGTAGGATTTGCAAAAAGTTATGCGAATCCTACATATTCCTTATTTGCGAATCGCAAATTGCGATTCGCAATTAAGGAAACCCTCCCCATTCATTCCTATGGTCCTAGAGGCCCATAGGAATGAATGGGAAGACATTCTCAATTTGCGATTAGCAATTAGAGAATCGCAAATTGAGAATGCAATTTCAAGGGTGCAAAGGTGTCAAAAGGACACCCTGTTGCACCCCTGAAATAAGCATGGGTGCACATGTGGTGCACATACATGCCCTAAGGGCATGTATGTGCGCCACATTGCACTTTGAAAAATGCAAAAAAGTGCATTTTTCAAAGAAATCGCAAATTACCACCAACTTGAAGTTGGTGGTAATTTGCGATTCCTTAAGGCCAAATTGCACTTTTTTTGTGCTTCTTACATTGCATTTAAGGAATCACAATTTGCGATTCCTTAAATGCATTCGCAAAATAGGGAATCGCAAAATTTGCGATTCGTTATTTTGCGAGGCAGTTTTGCCTTCGTACACACCATTTAGCCAAATTGCGATCGCAAACGCTGAAATTCTGCGAATTTCAGCATTTGCGATCGCAATTTTGGTTGATACATATGGCCCTAAATGATTATCATCATGTTTGCACATCCTAAAGGCCTCTGTATATTTTCTTACTCCCAGTCTTTGACACAGTGGAATAATTCACCGTTTCTTGCATGTGCTATAAAGGGGACAAAAAACCAAAACATTTTCAATGTTTTTTTTGGGAATGCCACACATTAAGCACTGGGCAACATTAGTTTCCTTATTTTGGGCCAAATTGGATATGAACAAGCCGATAGGCAAAGATTCATGCCAAAACTGCAGATATAAATGCCTAGTTAGTGGTGGATGCATGTTGTCCAGAAAGTTCTCCTTCCTGAAGATGTTTTTAACAGAGAGGAAAGTTTCCATCAAAGATTCTTTGCTCTGCCTAGAGAGCTGCACAAAATCTTTGGCTTTAAGTAATTCCTTAGGTGTAGCCCTAACTGCACCATGGGGACTCCACAAACCCTCAAGAGCCATTTCCATTAAGGAGGTCTTAATATACCTTATCCATGGAATATTTAAGGAACCAGGAATCGGTTTTCCACAGGTAAAAGAGGTCCACTTTAAGATGTGCCCATAATTCGGCTCCATAAAACGCCGACCCCAGTGCTTGAGAATTATATATTTCTAGGGTAGGGCTGATTGGTCAGAATTGGGACCTTAATATCATGTAATTATTCCCCGTGCTACCTGTTCCAACTGAAGCCTGAGGCACATGAGGTGAGTGTGCAACCCCATCCGCTCTGTTACACCCAGATAATCAAATGTGCTCACACCCTCAAGGGAGATGCCTGCTAACTTAGGGTTTGCCCTATTGAAGTTCCCTGGGTTCAAAATCATGAACTTTGTCTTGCATACATTGATCTCCAAGCCCCTCTTGTTACAGAAGCTGGTGAAACAATCCAGCAGCCTTTGTACACCCATAGGTGTTTTAGAGAGGAGCAACGTATCATCCGTAGACATAAGTGCAGGGATCCTCAACTTGGCCAGCCTGGGTGCATCATTATTACACAACTCAAGGTAATCTATAAGGCCATTGATGTACAAAGAAAACAGTATGGGAGCAAGGACACACCCTTGCCTTACTCCCCTAGTCACTGGGAATAATCCTGTAAATCCCAGTGCACCTACATCTCGCTTATGCAGAGTTATCGGTGTGTAACCTCACCAGGATGTCAAGCAGATAGGCCAAAACCCCCATCTCAGCAAGGACCTGAATCAAAGGATGAACTAAGGTCCACAAACACAACATATAGTCTGCCTTTGCCGAGACTAATGGTTTTCCAGTATAATAATTGGAGTCGGAAAATCTCATCGATGGTACTAACCAACTCCCTAAATCGTGAATGCAATGGGGTAAGTATTTCATTGGAGGCCATCCATTCCTGTAATTTAACTAGTGTAACTTACTAAATAGCTTCTGCATGCTATCAATAAGACTTATGGCCTATAATTAAGGGGGAATCCCAGGGGCCCTTTTTATAGCTAGGAATGATTTCAGCTCCTGCCCACGTAGGGGGAATTGGATCCCCTTTCATGATGGCAGAGAATACTACAAAAAATTGGCACTCCAAATACTTGGTTCATTCAGATATAAATCACAAGGTATTTTGTCCAATCCTGGGACTTTGTTTTGGGCTATTTCTCTAATAGCTTTAGACATTTCCGGGATTGATATCAGACGGGGTTCATTGCATGATGGCTGAACAGTAGGCTTCCGAAGACCAGCTGCACAACTTGAATCTTCCTCACTACTGTTACTGTTATTACAGGCCATTACCCCTGACCCAGGTTCTGCAATACCTATAGAAGGTCCCAATTTGGCCTCCCTATCAAAGTAGAGATTAGTGAAGTGCTCCACACAGTCACCAGATTCAATATTAGTTTAAATTGGGTATTTCCCATCCTGTCTCCCAGTGGTCTCCAAGTTCCAAAAGGTTTGATGGTCTTTGGATATTCCTGCCTCAAGGAGTCCCACCCAAATTGCACTCTCCCCTTCTTTTTTAGCATCCAGGAGAGCTTTTTTGTAACAACGTCTAGCATCTAGAATCTACAACCCATTGCTCCCCTTCACTGCCTGGACCAATTTAGATCTGGCCTCTCTACACGTTGAATTATACCATGAGCATGGAGGCCTCCCTCCCTTGGCACATCCAAATTCCTTAAAGCTTATGTTGGTGAACAGCTGGTTATTTACTGCAGCAACCACTTCCAGGGCCTCCCTGATGTTAACAGTTTTATCTATAGTGGTCAGCTCTTCTAAGCAATCAGCGACTAGACTATAGATTCCACTAATGGATTCTTGTGAATAGGACACCTTGCTCCACTTGATCTTCTGCCTCTTGCTCATAACTTGCAATCTCCTGTCACAGTCTGTTTCAGACCCATTAACCTTGCCTCTAAGCAATAGATTCAATTTTAAGGCCAAGGCATTGTGGTCACTGTCATGATGTTCAACCACTTCCATGTCAATTAAATTTGGCCAGAGTCTAATATCTACCATTATATAGTGAATCGGACTAGAGTGGTTAACCCTATTAAATGTATACACCCCCAATCTGTCAGACTTTGTTCTTCCATTGTATGCACACAACCCCTGGTTTAATGCAAGGGCATTGAGCTGAATAGCAATTGTAGACCATTTCTTAATTGGTGCAAGCCGGACCTCAGGAATATTCCAAAGAGCATCCTTGTTAGAGACGAGTGAACAGCTATCAACAATAAGGGGCTCATATTGGCAATTAAAATCACCACACATTACTTTCCTCACTTGAGCTGGAATGGCCGACATATGGGCCAAAAGAATGTCCAATACTATCACCTCCGACTTAGGACCTACGGACCTTGAATAGATGTTATAAAAGTATTATGTCAAACCAACCTCCTGGGTAAAGGATACACACATTAAGTCATCAGAATTCACCACCACCTCCCGCAAAAGACCTAAAATGGAAGTTTTCACCCATATTAATAGTCCTCCAGAAGGCCTTCCTGACCCAGATGAAATTGGCGCTTTCAAAAAGTTTACAAATCCAGGCAGTGTTAGTGGCGTCGAGGCCCAGGTCTCTTGGAAGAGGCAGATGTCATAATAATTTAGGAAAGCACACCACTCGGGGTTGGACAACTTAGAGCACAACCCTTCCACATTCCAAGAGATTAACACCATCTACCCCGGTAATCAAGAAATCGTGAACTATATTAGAGAGTGCTACTGTGTCTAGCCTTGGGGGCTGTTCCTTTTCCACACAAGTATGGGGGGTGAATGAAAGAGGTAGAAGAATTAGACGATCCGTGCTCCTTTAACTTCTGCGAATTGAGAGACCATGACCACAAATTAATATAACGTAGTCAATCAATTCCGTCTAATGCATCAAAGCTATTGCAAGCAGGGATTGCATATCCATCTCCCTCTTTGATTTGTAAATCGTAGTGTCGATCAGGGGGGTGGTAATCTGTTGTGCCTGTAATAACTGCTGACAATTAACCCTAGGGCAGGGTTCTTCAAACTGGGGGCGGGTCCCCTAGGGGGCCTCAAGTGATCCCAGGGGGCGCGAAGCTCTGGTCAAAAAAGCATTGTGCTGATAACAGTGCTTTGTTTTAAGCTGGAAAAAATGAGCGGCACCAAGCCGCTCTGTAAGGGGCCATCACTAACATCTTTTGCTTTCTATATCCTAGCTGGGAGAAGGTGTCAAAAGGGAAGGGACTCCAAATATTCTCCAAACCTCCCACCCCACTTCTAATAGTCACACTGTGGATACTTGTACGTGTTAGTAAGGCCTGCCTGACCAGAATAGTATATTTGGCAATCATGTATTTGATTGCATTTTAAAACAGTAACAGAATGTAACTGCAATGTTTAAGTATGTATAGACATATTTAAACATTGCCCATTTAATAAAATAATTTTGAAAACTTCTGAGGGGGGCCCGATTATTTTTTTATTCCCACTATGGGGGGCGCGGCATTAAAAAGTTTGAAGACCACTGCCCTAGGGGGACAAGTAGGCGGTTTGTGAAAAAAAAACAATGGCAGTGGTTCGAAGTGACTGTTGGTTTCAGAATTATTTCTACCCCTATAAGTAAGTACTTTGCGAGCTAAGTCCGGATACCTAAAGTTGATCATAATACAGTCTCCATCACGATCCACTCTACCAGGCCCCAACCATGCCACCCTACGAGTAAGAAAGTAAGAGATTATGAGCATGTACCAAGGGGAAATCTCTATATTTTACAAGCCAATGCAATATAACCTATCATAGCACTCATGCTGACCAGCTTGCAAATTTGTAACTCTGGATAGTATTACAGTGTATGGACATGAAGCTGGTGGGAGGTTATCCCTGGGAGGCCTTGATCCCACTGTTGGATTACCTGTAACACAAGCTCCTGGAATAGAATGTTCCCTATATAGCGAATTAGTCTTGCTACGCTGTGGAAGAACATGCAAGGGTGATGAGGAAGATGGTAAATGGGCAGGATTGGTGGGGCCACTGGACTGCTGGGAATTAGCTACTGGGGCCAACCCTTCTGATTGTAGCAAACCTACGACAGCCCGAGTACTAGTAATATTTAGCTGTTCCCTTGTTGGGCCACTATCAGTGGCCTTGCAGCCTCTGAGATTGTTTGGATTCCCTCCGACTAGGGAAACACCTGTTCTCTCAAGGGAGGACATTTCACTTTCAATAGATTTAAGACAGGCTAGTAGGTGGTCAATTTCAACCTTAAATAATTCTTTAACCTTACTCAGACAGCCCATTTCAAAAGTTTCAAGGTGAGCCAAGAGGGAACTATATTCTGCCCTAAATAGCTCTTTAATATTACTCATACAATCTTCAGTGAATTTCTCTATCCACACTGGCTTAATCACAGAATCCTGGCAGGCACCTCTCTCAATAGGAGCTTTAACAGCACGTTTGTGCCTTTCAGAAATTTTGGGTACAGTCAGATTAGATTTATTAGGAAGAAGTCTAGCATGCTTGGCTCTTCCAGATTGCTTATTAGCTTCGCTACTGCATGAGAGACAAGGAGAAGGTACCATAATTGTTTGAGAGTTATGGCAGTCATTAAAATGTGGGTAATCCAACACCTCCAATAATTGGGTGCAGTGTGAAGGCGAAGCACTCGACCTTGGTGATTGCTCTGCCTCAAGGGATAGTCCCCTTTCTGTTAATTCTATTTCCGTACTAAGTACCCCCAATGCTCTGTGATGTATCCTATCTATAGAGATGGTCTTGAGTGGGGGGGGGAAAGGATATTGGGTATCTAAAGCTTTGCGCTTGCCCATCTTATTTAGAAAAACAGAACTCCTAAATGAGGCCGCAAACTAATCAAGAACCGATCAAGATCTTCGTTTAATAAAACATCACAGAGCTAATCCACTTCAAAATAAGCTCCAACCTTTTACTTCTGCAACGACCACCCTCAATCCCACAATAAAATCTACCACTCAAAAAGTCAATAAAAACATAAAGTCAAAGGAAAAAACAACCTTCAGAGTTTGTAAACAATGGCACCGTCTCGGAAGGTCCCAAACATGCAAACTGTTACAGTAAAAAAGTCCAACTCGAAGCAAGTTCCATACTTCCAGCTCGTAAATAATTCAAGTGTCAGCTGTGGCAGGAGGAAACTTTAATCTGCAAAATGGGTGAAAAAGGACAGTCATCATTCTTGAGAATACCAACGTTTTTCAGGAGAATGGCCCTGCCCTGCCTCTTCCTGGCATTTATGGGCAATGATGGGCCTGCCCTTGGCCCACGAGTGTCCCACAATCCGGGATGTCGAAAGCACTTTTCAGCGTGTCTGCAAAATGTGGCCCTGCCCACTGGACTGACGAGACTGCAAGCATGCCTTTAGGTGCACATACATCAAGCATTTTTGTCTTCGCAAATGGGACTATTTTCAGAATCGGCCCATTTGCGAACGCAAAAAATGCTTTTCAGATGCAGCAAACCCTATTTTGCGATTCGTTAACCTGTTACCGAATTGCAAAATGGGTTTGCAATTCGCTATTAGGAAGGGGCTTGTTTAGGGTGTCCCTCCCTAATACCGAATTGCATCTGTATGTAGGAACGTTTTGTGACCGAAATGTGGTCGCAAAACATTTGCATTTTACCACCTACTTTAAATAGGTGGTAACCCATTCACAAAAGGGAAGGGGTCCCCAAGGGACCCCTTTCCCTTTGGGAATGTTTGTTACAGCGTTTTTTAAGAGCAGGCAGTGGTACCACGGACCACTGCCTACTCTTGAAAAATGGAAAGAAAACTTTTCATTTTTGTTTTAGAAACGCATCCCGTTTTCTATTAAGGAAAATGGGCTGCATTTCCCAAAAATAACTGCTTTATTTAAAAGCAATCACAGACATGGTGGTCTGCTGTCCCCAGCAGGCCACCATCCCTGTAATTTTTGCGATTCCTATGGGGTGGCAAATTGCGACCTACCTCATTAATATTCATGAGGAAGGTTATTTGTGATCCCCTAGGAATCACATAAAGTGTTCAACACACCTTCATGCATGCAGTTTTGCGATTTCCTAATTGCGAATCACAAGGATTCGGAATGAGGAAATCACAAAATGCTTCTTCATGCATCTGGCCCTAGATGTGTTGCATGTTTGGACTTGGAGTCCTGGAGAGTGTTTGAGTCAAATGGCACTCAGACCTACAGACACCTTGGTGAAAAAGATGCCCACAATACGGGGTGTCAAAAGTGCTTTTTAGCACGCCTGCAATATTCGGCCCTACCCACTGGACTGATGAGACTGCAAGCACGCTTCCAGATGTGTTGCACTCGGAGTCCTGGAGAGTCCTTGGGTCAAATGGCCCTCAGACCCACCCACACCTTGGTGAAAAAGATGCCTGTGCTACGAGATGTCAAAAGTGCTTTTCAGCGCGTTGGCAATATGTTTTCCCGCCCACTGGACTGACGAGATTGTAAGCACGCCTCCAGGCATGTTGCACTTTGGGACTCGGAGTCCTGGAGAGTCCTTGGGTCAAATGACACTTAGACCCAGATGAGAACCAAACTCCTTCAGTCCTTAGTAACATACCCAAGAAAGATAAGAAAAATCGAAGGCGCTATAAAAATCATAAGAAAAGATATGCAAAATAAAAAGACAGCTTTAAAAAATATCAGGCAATGTTCAAAAAAGCAAAAAAGAATATTTCCAGAATATTTACTCATGGCACAGAAGATGCCACTGGGCTGATCGGTGCTGATGATATTTACCAATATTACAAAGACATTATTGAAAAAGAAAACAAGAAAAACTCGACATTTGTCCCAAATGATCAAATCAGAGAAGAATTGGACTACGAACATCTTTGTAAAGAAATCACAGTTCTTGAAATACAGATGCATTTGAGTAAGCCAACTTAAACAAAGCAGTGGGGCCTGACAATGTTGGCTTAAATGATCTGTACAACTTTCACAAGAAAGAACCAAGTTTGTGTCCCAGAATACTATCAAAAGAAAATGAAAAGAGTCCCAAAAAGGGTCAAAAAGAACCGATCAATATTAATTCCCAAAAACTTAAACGTAAAGAAGCTGAGCAAAATAAGCAATTGCAGATTGATTGCAATTGGTACAGGATTCACAAAATAACTACTAAAAATCCTGACCTAAGGGCTCCCAAATTTTGTGAAACTTGAATAAAAAACAGAAAAACTTCATGAAAGTGAAAGGATATCTCAAAAACCTGACACTCCTTAAGAATATCGCAAAGTGGGTGGAGTAGGATAATTTAGCACTATCATTCTATGTTTTGCTATGCTATTATCTACTGGAGGTCACCAGTGGGTAGTTATAGTTAGAACAGTGTTTCCATAGGGAAAGCATTTTTTGACTTGGCAATATCTTTGATGTTGTTTGATGAATCTTCACGTTTTTTTTTTTTAAGTGCACCGGTGATTCTTGTTGCACGTGGAAAGATTTCGGGCAATCCGCCAAGTGAGAGCTGAGAAAAGGGGGGGATAAAAAAAGTGTGTTTCCCAATGTTAATTCACATAGGAGCTTTGAGCATGACTACAGCCCGAACCGCTAGACGGAATTACATCAAATTTGGCAGGAATGTAGATTTTAGTTTCAAGATTATGCTTTCAGTTATCTGGTGTAAATCCGTTCACTAGTGGTTGAGAAATTTAAGGCAAAAAAAGGATATATGCGATCATGGCTAATTCACGACGATTTCACAATTAATCGCGAATGTGCATGCCAACAGGAATGTCATTAATAGCTAGCCACAACGTGAGCAGAGAGTTGCAGCCACCGCAACAGTCCCCCAGGCTCAAATAAAATGGCAGAAAATGGCATAAGGGTGCAGGGTGCCCTGATCCCATGAGAGGACTGCATGGGTGTTTGAGGAACCCCTCATAAGTATAATATGTAAAAGAACAAATTCCACTTGTGATATTCACGAACTCGCTGCGAACATCAGCACGGCCCCCGTTGTAACGTAGTGATGAATTTCAAATGTACATCGTGATGAATTTAAGAATATCAGTGAAAAAAATAAAAAACTATGTTTATACAACCACACTCAGTCTCACTTAGGCACTCACACATCCTGATACAGACCAACTCTGAGACTTACCTACCCACTCAAAGACTGACTGAGACACCTATGCACCCACTCATTGATCCACTCAGATATTCACGCACTCACTCACAGGCCCCCTCAGAGACTCATTCATACACTCACTCAGACATTAATGCCCCACTCACAGACCCACTTAGAGACCCATGCACCCAATTACAGATCTACTCAGACACTCATGCACCACTCACAAACCCACTCAGACTCATGCATCTACTCACAGACCCACTCAGAGACTCACACACCAATTTAGAGACCCACTCAGACACTTATGCACCCACTCACAGATCTACTCAGAGACTCAGGCACCCATTTACAAACCTACTGATTAACTTGTGCAGCCATTGACAGACCTACTCAATCAATCAATCAATCATGTCACTTATAAAGCGCACTACATACCCGCGAGGGTCTCAAGGCGCTGGGGGAAGAGGGGGGTGGTGCTGCTACTGATCGAAGAGCCAGGTCTTGAGGAGTCTTCTGAAGGCCAGTAGGTCTTGGGTCTGTCGGAGGTTGGTGGGGAGGGTGTTCCAGGTCTTGGCGGCGAGGTGGGAGAAGGATCTGCCGCCGGCAGTCGTTTTCCGGATGCGGGGGACTGTGGCGAGGGCGAGGCTGGTCGAGCGGAGCTGGCGGGTGGGGGTGTAGAAGCTGAGTCGTCTGTTGAGGTAGGCTGGTCCGGAGTTGTGGAGTGCTTTGTGTGCGTGGGTGAGGAGCTTGAAGGTTATCCTCTTGTTGACAGGGAGCCAGTGCAGGTCTCTCAGGTGGGGTGTGATGTGGCTGTGTCGGGGATGTCGAGGATAAGACGTGCAGAGGCGTTCTGGATGCGTTGCAGCCGTCTCATGAGCTTAGCCGTCGTTCCTGCGTAGAGGGCGTTTCCGTAGTCCAGCCTGCTGGTGACGAGGGCCTGGGTGACTGTTTTTCTTGTTTCGGTGGGGATCCACTTGAAGATCCTGCGGAGCACCTACTGAAACACTCATCCACCCACTCAGAGACTTATGCACTCACTCACAGACATACTCAGACACTCATGAACCCAGTCACAGATCCAGTGAGACACCAACACATGCACTCACAGTCTCACTCAGAGACCCATGCATTCCCTCACAGACTCACTCACAGACTCAGACATCCACTCACAGACTGATTCAGAGACTCATAGATCTACTCACAGATCCACTCAGAGACTCACACACCCACTCACAGATCCACTCAGATAGTGACACACCTACTCAGACGCATTGAGAGACTCATGAACCCACTCACAGATGCACACACAGACTCATGCACCCCTGAAGCACCCACTCAGACACTCATGCACTCAATCACAGACCCAGTCAGAGACTTATGCACCCACTTACACATCTACTCAGACACTCATGCAACCACTCACTGACTCAAACAGAGACTCATGCACCCACTCACAGACCCACTCAGGCACTCACGTAAGGTATCATAGATGCAGCATAACTCTCACATATATTCTGACAGTTTCTGAGAAAGTTATGCACCTACTGACAGACCCACTCAAATTCTCATACACACACTCACAGACACACTCAGAGACTCATACATGTTTTTATAGAGTTATTTAGATAGTGTTGTATCTAGCGTGATGCATAGAATTAATTTAATAGCAATAAATGTTGAATCTGCTGGTGGCTATTGAATGTCTGCTTTTGTGATTTTTTCGCGAATTTCGCAACGTCGTGGTGAATATTTAAAAAAATTGAAAAAAAGCTATTGATAAAGAAAATGAACAACATTTTGGGTAATAGGGTTGCTCTGACAAAAGCCTTTGTGTTCATTGTGTGCATGTGACAGCTACACATAAGACCAGATGCAGAGTTTCAGGTTGCTGAGAAACACTCTTTTGCCTTTGTCTGTAAAGTGAACTCCATCACTTCTATAGATTCCATGCATGTCGAAACACAGGTTGTTGCTATAGATAGAGCCTATATTGTGGTCTCTGAGGAATGCAGAAACACTTTTATTAACATGTTTCTTGGCTTTGTCAATCTGTAGACGGAATTAATTTGACCATTTCCATTTCTGTCTTTGGTATATGTTGGAGTACAGCAAGACAGTATGAGGGAACATTTTCATCAATTGCACAAAGGTATATTTCATTAAGATTTCTAGTCCTACCCCAGTCAGGGTGCCTAGGTCATTGCCACAACAGTGCACAATCATTGGGAATCCACAATGCCTTCAAACAAAGGCAGTAATTGATGCCACTTCAACCCTCTCTGGCCAATCCAAGTAATGCCCACATTGCCAAATCCAAGTCTCTGTCAATATCCTTTTTTTAGCAGCCTCTCTATCCCACAAGACATAGCTATGGCCCACAATCCACACTCTAGCCTTTTTGAAGTGAAGCAAGAGTAGCAGACAGGAGAAGGCTGTAGCTGAATGAGGCAGTTTTCAAAATGAATGGCAGTTAAAATTAAGATGTGATCCTGGTTTAAAAAAGCATATATTTGATTTAATACGGTGAATATGGAGGTGAATAAAGTTAGGTAGTGTCTTGTAAATATAAGTAACTAGTTCTATGATTGGCTGCAGGAAAAATAAAACAGTGTAATGCAGACTTGGATATGTTTTTAGTTCTGTACTGTAAACTGCAGCTGCCGCAACTCATTTTCCAGTTCGTATAGCCCTTCTACAATGTACTGCGAACTTCTGTCCTACTGGTTCTAGTTGGTTGCTATGGAGATTGGGCTAAGAGTGTATTGGGAAAGGGTATTAAAGAGAGAGTCTTTAGAGTGATTTTTGTGTAACAAAGATTATCTTTCCTAGTGAGGGCTGCTGATAAGGTGTACTATACTCTTAAAGTCATTAAAGTACCAAACCAAATATGTTTTTGAACTCCTGTTTTTTTCACAAATTCATCACGATGATCCTGAATAAGTTGCGAATGTGCACAAATACCCTACCATATTGGGCCTCTTTATAAAAGTGTATGAAAGGGTTAAGATATAGTAATCATTTAGTAGTGGGGTTATTAAAATAAAAAAAAATTAAAGATATGTTTTTATTTGCTGCCTTCCACACTATCAGAGGGTGCAAAGTTGAAAAGGTTGTCATTAATGGTTGCTTTGTATGAGAGTGGTGTCGATTTTTATGCTTAGTTTTTACATTTCTTGAGATTATTGTATCTATCTGATAAGAAAAAAGAATATTTAATCAACAAACTCAATTTTCAGGTATGTGAATTGCATGTAAGTTGGAGAAAAGAAATGATTGAAAAGGTATATGTGTATGTAAGGATGGTAAAAGAAAGTATTGAATATTTTTCATAAAATATTCAAACTACATGAGATGATCTAGGAGTGGTAGTGTGAGTGGTTTTATATATTTATTAAAAGGTGAGTAAGACACTTTATGAGTGTATGAGTATGTAAGAGTTTGTCTGATGTGGAGATAGGGGTGTGATAAGTTGCTTTATAATGTGTTGCCCTGGAATTGTATATGGTACATCTGCTGTTGTACTGCATGGTTTAATTGCTAGAAAAAAAGTGCATGTTAAGGATTAAGAATGGTAAAGGAAGCAGAATCTCAGCTTCCGGTCTTCGTAAAAACTGCTAAACTTCCTAAAAAAAAATTAGATATAAGACGTTGCAAGACCTACGTCCTAGACTCCAGTCTCTCTATTCTACCAAAGCTTTGGAGGCAGGATATGAACATTTGCAGTTAACGGAATGCAAAGTCTTAGATTTGCATATCCAGTCCAGTCATTTAAGGTTTTGGAATGCAAGAGGTTTCAGAGAGTTGGGTCATTTCCTGCTGAGAGGGAGGTGTCTCACCTGGCCGGAAATTCTAGCTAGATATGGGTATCATAGTAAGCCTTTTTTGGTGGGGGGTTATACAAATTGTCCATCTTGTGAAGAAATATTGTCTTCCTACCCGCCCCGGTCAATTACCACTAGCGGCAGCTCTTTTTAAAGCCAAATTGAGTGGGGTGGGCAATTAGTATAGATTTCTGCAGAGTCAAGGGGGAAACCATCTAATAAACGATTTCTTGGCCAACATTTTGTTGACAACACAGTGCTCCTTTTATGAGGTCGAGTGGCAGAGGATTTCGCAACTTGGGAGTGAAGGTTTAAGGGCTGCAAATTTTAAGCGTATGTCTTTTCTCTCATGCTGGATGGTGTATTGCACCCCTAAAGCCCTTCACAAAATGTACCCCGAATTGGAAGATAAATGCTTTCGATGTCAGCTGGAAGATGGTGGAGACAGGCTTCATACTTTTTTCACCTGTCCACTGTTGGCCCAATTCTGGGGAAAAATATTTGGTGTTCGTAGTGGAGGCTTACATTGCCAAGTCGACCCAGAGCCTGCAATGGCTCTTTTTGGACTGACAAAACAGATTTTAACATCTTCAAATACTAAAGCTAAGGAAGCCTTCATCTCCATCGCCTCTTTGGTGGCCCGATCCTTGATTTTGCAGAACTGGAGGACAACTAGAGTTGCCACATATTTAGACTGGCACAAGAAAATGATCCACACAAGTAAATTCGAAGAAAAAAAGGGTTGGTGCGACTAAAATGTATATGAGGGTCTGGAAATATATGAAATGACTCGAGGATGAAACTGTTATTTAGATATTCAAAATGCTTTAAAGCTTAATCTGAATGTACCAATGTTCAACTGCACTTTATTGTAGGCATCACGTTATTTAAATCTTTCTAAAACCTTATCTAAATTCACTCTTATAGTACTGCACATTATCTCGGGTGAAAATGTACTGTTGTCATATTGCACCTTGTTCCCTTTTTTTAATGAAGTTGATTGATCCTTTTGTCATTGTTCTTTTTTTATTGATTTTATCCTCTCTCCTTGTTTTTTTTATTATACCCCCTTTTTCTTCTTTATCAAAGGATATTATAACTCATCATGTTCTTATTGTGATCTAATGAGCTTTTGTCTCTTTTTTTTCGGCTCAATAAAAAAAAGGATTAAGCTTCTACTTAACAATGTATTAAAATATTTGAGAATATTACATGTCTATATATGATGCGCTGTTCAGAAGAAATGTTTTTATTAGAATTCTGTGAGTTGTAGTCCTGTTTATTGAATTTTAAAACAGGAGTACAAGACTGAGAATTGAAAGGAAAAAACATCCACTGTATGTATAGATCATACATGAATCTGTGAAACTTGCCAGGTATGTATTAGAAACCTTTTATAGTAGGTGTAGGTGAATTATAGGGCAGGTTTGTCTCTACTTAGCTGGTAAGACATGCTCTTTAAATCAATGTGCAGTATGAGAGTTTTAGACGTAATTAAACATGGCATGCAGTGCTCAAAAATGGATCAATCCTGCTACTCCTGACCCTGTCTGTGCACTCTGACTGGCAGTTTTAGTTGGCATATAAAAGCTGTTTCACAAGCCTCCAAACCATGTTTTAGTACACACAAGTCACACAAGTACCTCTGAGATATGTTGTAGGTATGCTATAAAGTATGCTACTTTGTGTTTAAAAGATGAGACATGTCCTTTTGTGTTCAATAGATTACTTGTGCAGTTGCTGGCCCCTTTGCCAAGTACATAGAGTATGCCACCCCTAAAGCAATTGACATACATGTTCACAGAAGCATAGGATCTCTCTCTCACCTAGTGAGCCAGCAACAGAAGCACTTAAACATGCATTCACTTACTCAGAAATTAGTTTTGTATGCAGCAGACTCAAAGGTAGTTGCAGTCACACCTACATGGCTCTCTATTCCCTAATATAGGCACTGAGATATTTGTTCAGCCGCTTACATACACATTTAGACAGCCATAGAGGTGCTATAAGAGACAGTCACATACCGGCACATTCACTTAAATATCTCATGGCATTCCTGCAAGCGTACTCCTACATTCACTCAGGTATGTAGGCAAGTACTGACACTACTTTCTCATCCATCCACAGAAATAGTCCTTCAAACATGGGTGATACCTAATAGTGCAGGCCCTGTCTGTGCACTGTCAATGCAAGCTTCACTATGGAATGTAATAGGTATTTCTCAAGTGTCAAACCTATGTTTTAGTACATATAATACCCTTCTAAAGTATGCTGTAGGTATGCCATAAAGCATGCTGTTTTGTGCTTAAAAGATTGAGAGATATCCTTTGAGTTCAATAAGTTACTCAACCACTTGCAGGCCCCTATGCCAAGTACTACATAGAATATGCCACCCATAAAGCAACTGACATACATATTCCTAAAAGCATAGAGCATCTCTCTCACCCAGTCACACAGCTAGAGAAGGACTTATAGATTCAGACATATACTCAGAAACAAATTCTGTATGCAGCAATTGCAAGGGAAGTTGCAGACACACCTACATACCCCTGCATTCCCTGACACAGGCTCTGAAGTACTTGTTCAGCCACTGGCATAGACATTTAGAGAGCCATAGAGCTATCAAAACACAGTCACATACTGCCACATTAATTTAAACATCTCACGGTATTGCTACAAATGTACTCTTACACTCACTCAGATATGTTGGTAAATACAGACACAAACTTCCCATCCATCCAGGGAAATAGTGCTTCAAAAATGGGTGATGACTACTAGTGGAGACCCTGTCTGTGCACTCTCGCTGCAAGCTTCACTTGGCATGTAATAGCTTTTTTTCTCAAGTGTCAAATCCACCTTTTAGAACACATAACACACCTCCGAGATATGGAATAGGTGTGCCATAACGCATGTTGTTTTGTGCTTAAAAAAGTGAGATGTCCTTTTGAGTTTTAGTAACATACTCATACACTTGCAGGCCCCTAAGCCAAGCAGTGCATAATGTATACCACCCATATAGGAACTGAAATACATTTTCACAGACCATAGAGGCTCTCTCTCACCTACTCGCATAGTGAAAGACAAATTTCTTCATTTGCTCATATAGTCAGAAACCATTTATGTATCCAGCAGTATGAAAGGTAGTTGGACAGACACCTACATACTCCTGTAACCCCTAACACAGACACTGAGGAATTCGTTCAGCCATTCATATACACAGTTGCAAAGCTATAGAACTACTAAAACAGACAGTTGTACACTGGCACATTTATGTATACATCTTATAGCACTATTACAGCTGGTCTCATAGAGACACTGAGATATGTAGCAAACTACAAAGACACTCTAGTCATGTATGTAGACTAGTACTGATTTACACATGGGTAGATATACAGGAACACAGTAGTGGAAATTATAGGATACCCACTAATTCATACAGTGGTACAGAGAAAGACACAGACACATACACATGGACATTAGAGAGTAATGTTGGCGATATTATAATAATAAAACTGTTTATATTGGTACTTCAGTATCTGATATTACATAATGAAAAGCTAAATGTAGTTATTTGTTTTTATTTTTAGACATCAATTTCTACTTAACTACAAACAGTTACAATGCCATCCAAACGTGAGAAAAGAAAGAACCTGATCCAAGGATACTATGTCCTCACAACTGAGCAAAAAGGGGCAAAATGCACAAAACGTGGTGAAAGAGAAAAGAGCTGCTGGTAAGAGCACAAAGACATTTCTTAAAATCTGCACAAGTGGAAAGAGTGGAAAATCAAGTAAATAATAAACAAAGTTTGAGACCAACTATAAAAGGAGAAAAGTCAATGCTATAAAGATTTAAACAAATTACACACAAAAGCACAGGGTTTAACCATAAGGCAGACTCAGTTAAAGGAAATCAGAGTTAGAATGTCCCGTACTAGAGTAATTCACAATCTAATGACAACTATGAAGAAATATAAAAGAAGAAAAGAGAAGCTGTAAAACAAAAGGAACGTGTTGAGGGTGTAGTTGATAAAGCATTTGTTCTGAAGCGGCAGCTTTTTATTTTGATTCTAAACAGAATTAAGACACTGGATGAAATAGTGTTGAGTATGAAGAGAAGAAGCCAAAAGAAAAGACTTATCAATAGAACTAACTTTTGCAAAGTTTGTAATGGTGAATGGTGACATACTTCTAGTACTTTCTTTAATGAAATAAGCTACTTCCAACAGAACACATTAGTGCATGCAGTTGAGGAATCTGGACGATGTTATGAAATGAAGGATGGTTCTCCTATTCTAAAAGAGGTAATGTGTAGCTAGAGATGTAGAGAAAGTGATAGTTGAAGAGGTACAGGGAAGGCGTAGACAGGCCCCTGTATACAGTCACTCACTAGCATGTCTATCAAGGAAAGTGTGCCAAAGCACCTTTCATCATTTCAGAATGTTAGCTGTAAACCACTGAAAAATGCTAACTTTAGTTAGGAGACTTTACTATGTGAAAACTTCTGCACTTTGTTTAGAAGAAATTAATTGAGCTCTTTTGCATGGTACAGTGGCAGACATAGAAGAGGTTTGTGATGATGTGCAGTTTAATTTCTTTGGTCCTGAAGCGGAGTATAGGGAAAATGAAGCCTTTGTATCTTCAGGTGTAGTGCAACAGGAGACAGGTGTTACTGTTGATAACTTTCAAGAAGAGTTTATAAAGTTTAACACCGTCTCTTCAGAGAAACCAGACTGTGTTTGTATATGTTGTTGATGCACTCACTACAAAAGTCAAACTCTTTATGTTACTATGTCAACAAAATCTGAGCAAGACAACAAGGATAAGTGGAGAGAATTTTCAGCTTATTTATTTGTAGAGGAACGTTTTGATTCTTCCAAACGACAAATTATATGTAAGTACTGTTATAATAAGATGGAGGACAATAAAATGCCAGCTAGAGCAGTCCACAGCAAGTTATAATTAGTCCCAATCCCTCAAGAACTGCAAGATTTAAATGTTTATGAATCAATTTTAATGCAGTCTATATATCCATTTCAAGCAATAGTCTGTATGGAGCCAAAGAAATGGAAGTTACCACCAACAGAGTTACAGAAAGGTCTTAAAGGTAGAGTTGTGTACTTGCCATCAGATTTCAAGCAGAATATTGAAAATGTAGGGGTGCAGAGAGATTTTGAAGAAACACTTATTATTCTAGTCAGTGGGGTCCCTACCAAGAGTAAATAAATATGATAGGAATTAGTGGATGTTATTAAAGCAAAAGAGCAACATTATATCAGGTACAAAATTATACTTATTATAAAGATGTAGATGTTCTTCAAAATTTAGCACATATGGAGGATGACACATCAACATCAAGAGCTCAGATTGAAAAGGTGGATCGATCTAAATCAGAAGAAACTTATAAACACTACATTATCCAACCTCTGCATTCTAAAGAGATTATTGATGATGCCAGTGATCTTTTTCAATGAAAGAAGCAAGAGGAGCTCCCTTGAGTGTATGGGAGAAAAGTTTAGAAGCTCAATGTTTTCCACATCTCTTCCCCATAGGAATGGGTGGTAGGTATGATGACCGGCATGTACAGATGCCAGCAGCTGAGTACAGATCAACTAGACTATACTCAGAGGATCCTAGATTTCACCAGTGTATTACCTATATATTGAACTTTTTATTTGAGAGCGACTTATCAGGCCTATCTTATGCAGTACACCACATGTTAAGACAGGAGTGAATCTGCAAAATATCACTGCAAGGGAATTCATGGACAAAGTTGAAGGAAAATATGAAAACCTGGAATACAACTTGATTAATTTGATGGTGTGCCAATGTGGCACCAATGAATATTGGTATCGTTGTCATGGTGAGCTGAAATGCATGTTTAGAATCATAGGAGCCCTGACTTGGTTCTTAACACCCAGTTTGTCGATTATGCATGGGATGACCTCCTTGAATTTCTGCAGGAAGCAAACTCAAGCATAAAAGACATCAATCTGATGACACCAGGAGAACGTTGCAGATATTTAACCACAGGTTTCAAGCAAGGATGGCTTTCATCTGTAGCAAAGCTAATCCTTCTCTTGGCCAAGTAGCAGATTTCTTTTGCCACAAAGAGTACCAGGCTAGTGGTGTTCCACATATTCACACGCTGTTATTGGCAAAAGATGCCCCAAAATTTTGAACGGACACTGATGAATCTGTCTTGTCTTTCATACAACAGTATGTAACATGCACCATCCCAAAAGACTGAGCAGACAAGGGCTTGAGACAACAAGTTCTATGGTTTCAAACACATAGGGGCCAATTCCGATTCCGGTCGTAAACCGTACCGACCGACTCGGACCTGGAATGGAGACCGACCGACACGGTCCTGTGCCGTACGACCCGCGCAGTACGATGCCTTGTGTGTGAATTACAACCCACCAGCACGGAACACAAGCCGCACTCCCGACCCGTCCGGAAATCATTGATTAGCTTGTAAATTGACCGTGAATCGTACCGACTGACACGCATTAGGAATTGACGCGAGCGAAACGTACCTGCGATGCATGAGCCGCATAGTACGATGCAAAACGTGTGAAACGCGACCGACTCGCACGGAGCACGAGCATGAAAACCGAGACGTACAGCAAATAGTGACTAGCAAACAATAGAGCCCTTCGCGTCCGAGGCGTACACCAACGTCGAAACACAGCTGATTGTCAGTGTGACAGACTCGGATCACCCCGCGCGAGTCACAGGCAGTGTCCGACCCGGTCAAACAAACGTCTCCATCATGCACAACACAAGCAAAGGAAATAAGACAAAAAAAAGCAGAAAAAAAGCAATGGCACAGCCAATTTATAAATAAAAAAAAAAAAAAGGAACAAAGACACACCCACAACTCCAACTATATAAAGGCCAGAAATCCCTACCATGATCCTTTGCAAACTACAGGCATAGGACAGCAGACAACCCCACCACACTGCAGAGACACACCACAACATACACAAAACACAACAACTACACCATTTGCACTACTCAAAAACCAAATCACATATTCACTGACAAACTCACACCCACCACACTCACTTACACCCTCACACACACATCAATCACCACAACCACCCAGCACCATGCTCCCCAAGAAGAATCCAAAGTTCACAGATAGTGAGTTGGAAGTCATGATAGACGAAATACTCAGGGTAGAGCCACAGTTGTTTGGCACATTGGTCCAACAGACCCCCATGTCACAGAAAACCAAGATGTGGGAGAGGATTGTTGACAACGTTAACGCACAAGCTCCTTGTCGGCGCACAAAGGACGACATACAGAACAGGTACTATGATGTGCGCAGGAGGGTCAAGAAGCTCATAAACAGGGACAATGCCTTGAGCACAGACACTGGCAGTGGCCGTCCTGCCAGACCAACGCACTTCAGGACCTGGGAGGAGAAGGTGCGGGCCATCCTACCACCGGAGAGCATCCAAGGATTAACAGGAATACCAGAGCCTGGTGAGTACACAAACAATATACTCAATTTTGTGCTGCAATACACATATATCACTCTCAAGGGGACTGTTAAACCAATTCCTGCCAGCAAAGCCATAGCAACATAAAGGCAAGTCTCCTGTGATGTGTATGCCAGTTACCCAAACACAATACCTGCCATCCCACAGTAAAATGGAACTACGACATAACATGTACAAACCTAACGACAAATACTGCAAGGCATTAGCATAAATCACCAACAAACACAGTCATCCATTTCGCCAACAACGTCACACCACCTCACAGGAAAGCTGAGTCAAAATGAAGGAAGGTTGGGCTGCTGGGAATGTGCATGTAGCAGAAAGCATGATGGGAGTTGCAGTCACAGCCAACAGTCCCCCCGACCCAGCAAGCTCACACTGAGCCATGCTCACCTCACAGGGAGTGCAAAAGCACTGCCAAGATGGCTGACACTAGGCCCTGCTGTGGGGAGCACGAGGCCCTGCTGGGACTTGGGCTCAAAAAAACAACAGGACACCAATGCCTGACAGCCTGAAAGGTAACTTACACTCCCTGCAATGGAAGCATGCTGCATGGTGGGATAACTGGACTGGGGGAGGAGTACTGCCTGCTCTGACCACATCTTCCAGCAGGTACTTGCACACACACACCCCTTAACACAAACGCAACACAACCCACCTGGTATAATGCATTCCCTCAGAATCCATTTAAAAATCCCACAAAGATTAAACACACTGGGTTCTGAGGTGTGAAGCACATGGGCTTGTTGGTACTTTTGTGCAAACAAACACCAGGACAACACTGCCTGCCAACTTGTCAGCACAGGCACACCACCACATAGGGAAAAAGCTTCACAGGAAGTAAGGTCAGGTATTGTGGGAAGGTGGGTGTAGCCAAAAGCATGATGGGAGTTGAAGTCACAGCCAACAGTCCCCACCCACATGTCCCAGCAAGCTCACACTGAACCATGCTCACCTCACAGGGAGTGCAAAAGCACTGCCAAGATGGCTGACACTAGGCCCTGCAGTGGGAGCACAAGGCCCTGCTGGGACTTGGGCTCAGACAAACAACAGGACACCAATGCCTGACAGCCTGAAAGGTAACTCACACTCCCTGCAATGGAAGCATGCTGCATGGTGGGATAACTGGACTGGGGAGGAGTACTGCCTGCTCTGACCACATCTACCAGCAGGTACTTGCACACACACACCCTCCCACCAACACCAAAATACACACCTAGAATTATGCCCCACAAGAGAGTGAGTGAAAAGTCTCTACCAAGAACACAGACAATGTCCTCTGCTGTGGGGAGCACAAGGCCCTGCTGGGACTTGTGCTCAAACAAACAACAGGAAACTACTGACTGACAGCCTGCACGTAAATTGTGAATCCCTGCAATGGAAGCATGCCACATGGGGGATTACCTGACCACTGTGGGTGAAGGAGGTCCTGCAATGACTCCAAATGCCATCAATGCCGCATCAAAACACACCTTCTCTGCTCGATAAAATTGCACCCTGGGACCAGTCACTCCAAAAGTAAATGCCTTGGCAAGATGTCTGACACATGGTCCTGATGTATGAATTGGCTGCAAGTCACACCTACGCACTGGCCAACTCAAACACATTTACACCCACAGCCATTGGAACTGTAGGTATCCTCCCACTGTCTGGAGATTCAGTGTCCCTGGGGTGTCCCCTGACCTGCCTGTGAAGGTGTGTTTCGTAGATGACAATTGGGGAGATGCAGACATAGTACAGAGCACCAAGCACACACAATGTCACATATACATCATTGACAGTGACTAGAATGGACACACACATATAGCTGACACAGTAGCATGGTGTCATACACAAAATGTGCATTTGTGAGCTGCATGTCAATACCACATCGGTCTGCGTTGTACGCATCATTCACACAACACATCACTCACTGTCATGGACAATCCAAACACAATGACCATCCTGGACTGCATCGGATGACGCATGCAACTCACAGCAGCAGAACTGTAACACACACACCTCTGCCCATCACTGTCATGAGCATGGAAAAGAAAGAGTGCTGCTGTGCCCAATCCCTCTCACTGTGGAGGAAATAGACAAGATAAAAGACGTAGCACTGACAAAACTCTGCACCAACATCAGTAGCCACAGTAACACCATGACTTGTTTGAAATGAGATGTGAACTAGGAACACAGATAACCAGAAAGTATCTCACAATGGATCACAGGCATACCGGACTGTGACCATGTTGCACAGACACACCAATGTGATGCACAGAGCAACGCAAAAATTCCATCACACATGCACCAAGCTTGATACATACCCTAAGTGTAATTGTACGTATGTCATCGTTATAGCACAAATGTGGACAGGGATGATACAGCTGTGTCAGGCATGTGATGGAACCTGAGTAGCAATGGGCATGTACAGACAATTGATCAATACATGAGCTGGTCATGCACACAGCTTGACGTGCACATCGAAATGCTTCAGGTTGCCATGACAAAGTGCTCCGACAATATCAACCTCACTCTGTCACAACTTTTGACAATGCAATGTACAGACTCTCATTATGATGTCCAGTGGCAAATGTCATGTGTGTGAAACATTGATGTTGGTAGAAACATAACATACATTGTGTGTCTCCTCCAAACATAGGGGATGCTGGGGACACAGCACGACCTGAAGAAGAGTCCCAGTCCCAGACTCTGGCAGACCCTGAGCTCACCGGTGTGGATCAGTCCCTGTCCTCTTCGGACGACGACCCTGAACAACCTGGCACCTCCGGTGTGACTCATCGTGCAGCCCCAGCAGCAGTAACATCAGCACCCACTGCAACCACACCTGCCACATCTGATACCACACCGAGTAGCCCTGCCGACACGGACAGGCCGAGGCCACTGAACAACAACGGAACAGGTACACAGGGCACCCTGGAATCAAGGGACAACACCACTGTCGCAAACACTTAAGTGGTCCCTGTGTTGCCTGTGTCAGCCACGGCAGGTCCTGCCCGTGTGGGTAGGGGCGGTGGGAGGGTGGGCAGGCAGAGGACATGGCCTGCAGAGGGGGCTGGACTGCATGATGAGCCACACCTGGGACGCATCATAGATGCGTACCAGGAAAGCACCAGAGGATTTGGACAGGTAGTGGGGATCCTCAAGGACATCAAAGAACAGCAGGCTGCACATCATGCCCGCTTGGACTCCCACATGTCCCGGATGGAGTCCAATTGGGACAAATTGGATGAACTAACAGCGGTGCATAGGGACATACTGACATGCCTCCACCAGATCAGCACCAACATGTCCACACCTCCCTGTGAGCCCACAACATCTGTTGCCACAACAACCGCAACTGCCACAGGGAGGGAGGAGGACTCTGGCGGAGAGTCCTCTGCACCACAGCTGCCTGCACATGAGGGTCCCCCGAGAAAGAAGAGGGGTCGTCCAAAGAAGGGGAATTGAGACGCTGATGGCCATGCATATCCCCCAGGAACTCAACACCTGTTCTGTATGTCGTCCCTTGTGGGCAAACCAATTAACCTTGTTGACTGACACACAAATCTCCCACTTGACATGGAGGGTCAAAGTTGTGACAATGCAGCAAATGACTGTGGATTCTACTCTGGACATTTCATCTCTTAAAACTACCAACTCACCCGTGAACTTTGGATTACCATCACATTGTACAGCACTTCAAATTCTGTTCACCATCCTTACACAAGTCTGTAAATAAAATCACATTCACACAATACTTGCCTCTGTCGTGATTTATACTTTGTCTGTGTCATAGCGATGATGATCTGATAAGGAACACTGTGCATGCAAACTACCACAGCAATGTGAACACCGTTATGTGAGTCATGGTAATGTGACACATCTGAGGGAGACACACCACTAGGGCAACACAAGACATACTCACCATGTCCAGCTAACTCATCCTCATTAGTGATGTCAACAAGAAATACAGTGGAATGCACATACACCACACCCATCCTGGGTCAGTGGCAAGCATTCCACAGGTACAGGATGCTAAGGACTGTCTGATGTGTAGATACACATGGAGCACATCCCAAAGAGAAGCACAGGTTTATTACAGAGTCACAACGTAAAAAGACCACAACTGATGCAAGTTAACCTCACGTAACAGTGAGCAAACATTAAACAAGTTGTAAACAAGTAAAGTCCAGGGGTGTGTGGCACATCATTGGTTGGGACAACGACTACTTGCACTCTGGAACAAGGATTTGGGGGTTCAGACCTCACCATACAGCAGCCTAAGTACCCTGTGAAGGACAGACAGAAAACACAATCAAAAACCTTGAATTACAGCATACAACAACAATATACATGCCCACAAATGTAACAAAACTACGTACACACAACTTATCAATCAGCTAAACACTGTTTGGGAGTACAGACTACCTGAAAGGACACATCACAGCAAGCATCCTGACAAGTAGCACACAGTCACACTCAAGCAGCACAAGTGCACCACCAACAGATATCAGGCAAACACAATACTTTGAAGACACATCAGTGTATACTCACATTCATGTGAAGAAGTTGAGGATCAGTTGGCTACAAACATCATCCTCACCCTCATCATCACTGGCATCATGCCCCAGGGCAGGATCCTCCCTGGCTGGCGGATGTTGGTCATCGTCATCTTGGATCAGAGGCAACTCCTTCCTCACTGCCAGGTTGTGTAGCATGCAGCACACTCTGAAGATTTTGCACACCTTAGCAGGTGCATATGGGAGGGCCCCTCCTGTCTTGTCCAGGCAGCGGAATCTGCTTTACAAGAGACCAAATGTCCGCTCGATCACTCTCCTGCTCCGACCATGTGCCTCATTGTAGCGCATCTCCACCGGTGTCACAGGGTTCCTGAGGGGTGTCAGCAACCACAGCATGTTGGGGTATCCGGAGACACCTACATAAAGACAATAGCACATTAGATGAGTCTTAAAAGAGGGTGTAAATAAACTTTAGCAAAATCACATAATAGTAAACAGTCAGTACACACCGACAAGCCAGGCACGCTGGTGCTGCATCTGTGACATAATCGTTGGGATGCGACTACTCTGCATGATGTAAGCGTCACGCGCTGAACCTGGGAAACGTGCACAAACATGTGAAATGGTCATGTCGGCCAGACATACCACCAGAGCATTGATTGAGTGCAAATGTTTCCTATTCCGGTAGGTCTGCTCATGTGCCTGTGGTGGTACCAAAGCCACATGTGTCCCATCAATGGAGCCAATGACATGTGGCATCCTTCCCAGGGCATAGAAGTCACCCTTGATGTCAGAGAGTCGTTGTGGTGTTGGGAAATGGATGTAGTGGTTGAGGAAATGCAACATCGCCTCCAACACATCTCGTGGCACACGGCTGAACATGGTCTGTGACATCCCACCAGCAGTAGCAACTGTGTGTTGGAAGGTACCGGTGGCAAAGAAGTGTAGGGTTGCCATCACCTTCACCTTGGGGGTCAGTGCAGTAGGGTATGTCCGGCCAGGTTGCAAGTGTGGTGCCAACTGCTCTGCCAAATCTTCAATCAGTGGCCTAGTGAAGCGGTACCGTCGCATGCAGTCACGTTCAACCATGGTGGCAAGGTCAGGGAACGGTCTGTGGACAGCTGATCTCCTGCAGTACATAGATGAGCAAAGACAGTTTGTCAGTTCCCCTATCTAGGTGCCAGTGTACATGCTAAATAGCACATGAAACAACAGGACACAAAGACATGATGTATGTGCTGTAGTGTATGTACACACATGTCAGATACATGCCCATCATCAGAAATCTCAGCTCTACAGGTCCACACAACAAGGTCCATGTTGTGCTGTGACCAATCTATGGGCTCTGCCACAGTACATCAGTATGAGTGTCACATACCAGACACACACCACAGTCACTAGTGAGGACAGATGTCTACCACACATCACAGGTTTCTGACAGACACACACAGGGACCTTGTGTTGCCACATGGACACCCTCATGATGTAGCGTCTCATATACACACCACAACGCACACATGGCACACACATGAAGTGCCACAACGTTTTTTTGCTTCTCACACATGGTGTCTGTGACACACAGACGCCACATCAACTCACATTGACAATACACATGGATGTGGTGACTGTTTGACATTGAGCACATGAAATCTGAGTAATCTCCGTAGCTAAATGCACACATACTGTGGATGAACATCACAATTGTGGCACTGGGACACCCTGTGACACACATCCCATTCCACCTAAGAGTCAGGGTGTATGTCACATGTCATACACAATGTACCCCGGGAACTGTGTACTTGCCTCATGCCCTGAACTCTACAGTCGTCAATCACAGTGGTTATGTGTCCAACACACAGCGGTATCTGTCCCCATGACACCTTGCCCTGCCTGGGAGTGGGTGCCACTAAGTGACACATACCAAATCACATGTTTACCCACATATGCACACACAGGTAATGCAGCCTGACATGCCCCTTGATATACTGTGTCACAGGCTGTATTGTTGTTGGTGTGCCCATGAGTCCTTGGAAAGCTATTGTGGGTGGAACACTTAGCACATTGACTGCAATGAGGACTGACGAGGGTGACCAATTCAAAAGTCGCGTCGGACACATAGGGAAGGCGGCGAGCGCACGCCTTGCACACACGCCTTGCACATTGACTGCAATGGGGACTGAGGCATGTGACCAATTCAAAAGACGCGTCGGACACATAGGGAAGGAGGCGAGCGCACGCCTTGCACACACGCCTTGCACATTGACTGCAATGGGGACTGACGCGGGTGACCAATTCAAAAGACGCGTCGGACACATAGGGAACGAGGCAAGCGCACACCTTGCACACACGCCTTGCACATTGACTGCAATGGGGACTGACGCGGGTGACCAATTCAAAAGACGCGTCGGACACATAGGGAAGGAGGCAAGCGCACGCCTTGCACACACGCCTTGCACATTGACTGCAATGGGGACTGACGCGGGTGACCAATTCAAAAGACACGTCGGACACCTAGGGAAGGAGGCGAGCGCATGCCTTGCACACACGCCTTGCACATTGACTGCAATGGGGACTGACGCGGGTGACCAATTCAAAAGACGAGTCGGACACATAGGGAAGGAGGCGAGCACACACCTTGCACACACGCCTTGCACATTGACTGCAATGGGAACTGACTCGGGTGACCAATTCAAAAGACGCGTCGGACACATAGGGAAGGAGGTGAGCGCAGGCCTTGCACGCACGCCTTGCACATTGACTGCAATGGGGACTGACGCGGGTGACCAATTCAAAAGACGCGTCGGACACATAGGGAACGAGACGAGCACACGCCTTGCACACACGCCTTGCACATTGACTGCAATGGGGACTGACGCGGGTGACCAATTCAAAAGACGCTTCGGACACATAGGGAAGGAGGCGAGCGCATGCCTTGCACACACGCCTTGCACATTGACTGCAATGGGGATTGACGCGGGTGACCAATTCAAAAGACGCGTTGGACACCTAGGGAAGGAGGCGAGCGCACGCCTTGCACACACGCCTTGCACATTGACTGCAATGGGGACTGACGCGGGTGACCAATTCAAAAGACGCGTTGGACACATAGGGAAGGAGGCGAGCGCACACCTTGCACACACGCCTTGCACATTGGCTGCAATGGGGACTGACGCGGGTGACCAATTCAAAAGACGCGTTGGACACATAGGGAAGGAGGCGAGCGCACGCCTTGCACACACGCCTTGCACATTGACTGCAATGGGGACTGACGCGGGTGACCAATTCAAAAGACACGTCGGACACGTAGGGAAGGAGGTGAGCGCACGCCTTGCACACACGCCATGCACATTGACTGCAATGGGGACTGACGCGGGTGACCAATTCAAAAGACACGTCGGACACATGGGGAACGAGGTGAGCGCACGCCTTGCACACACGCCTTGCACATTGACTGCAATGGGGACTGACGCGGGTGACCAATTCAAAAGACGCGTCGGACACATAGGGAAGGAGGTGAGCGCACGCCTTGCACACACGCCTTGCACATTGACTGCAATGGGGACTGACGCGGGTGACCAATTCAAAAGACGCGTCGGACACATAGGGAAGGAGGCGAGCGCATGCCTTGCACACACGCCTTGCACATTGACTGCAATGGGGACTGACGCGGGTGACCAATTCAAAAGACGCATCGGACACATAGGGAAGGAGGCGAGCGCACGCCTTGCACACACGCCTTGCACATTGACTGCAATGGGGACTGACGCGTATTTGGCCCTTGTACGATTCGTGTTGTGAAAAATTAGTTGGCTCCCTACAACAATGTATCAGACTCGTTGGTGGAATGTGTTTGAAATATTTGAACGATGCGGAAGGCGTGTACGAGCCGTGCAATGCGATGAATTGGCCAGATTCATAGGATGCAAACGTGTTGGACCTATCGCTTTGGACGCATGGGACAGAATCTGCCTCAGCAGCACAGATATAAGGCTGTCTGTTCCCCTGAGAGCTCACTTGCCTGCACTACATGCTCCAGATTGACATCTCTGCTACCACTGCTGCTGTCTCTGCATCCTCTGGCTCAAAGAATGGCACGTACTGTGGATAGGGCCCCAGCCTTCACAGAGGAGGAGAACAAGGCCCTGCTGGACGGCCTCCTTCCACAGTACAGCAAGCTGTATGGGACACCAGGGGAGCAGGTGAGTGTGCAGTCCACATCCCTTTTTCATTGTGCATGTTGTCTTACTGGCAGTAATGGCATTGTGTACACCAGTGGCTAGCATGCTCACTGAGTAGTTGTTACCCCCAAAGTGTGCATGTACCTGTAGTGGACAGGTACTGTGCATGAAAAGGGCATTTTAACACAGATATTATACTCAGGCAATGTTTCAATTTAGTAAATGCAGGACAACTGTCAATCACCATAGTTATTAATAGGTAATTTTTTTAAATTACAATTTTTTGGTTCTAAAAATTAATTTATTGTTGTTTTATCATTAATTGGTAATTAAATATTATTAAATATTATTTATTGATAAATGTAATTAATATATTAAGAATTATTTATTAATTGATAATTAATGTTTAATTATTATTATTATTGGTATAAAAAAGCACTACCTGTGTACATCATATGCCCTTGTGATGAAGACATGTATATCCAACTGTGTGTTGCACAAACATGTTGCATTTCTGGTAATGGACTTTTATCCTTGTCATCCTCACAGGTTGATGCCCATCAGTAGCAGGAGATATGGCTGACCATTGCCCGCGCTGTTCGTTCTGTGGGGGTCTACAGACGCCGCATCCGCAACTGCCAGAAGAGGTGACAGGACCTTCGTGGCTGGACCCGGAGAATCACCAGAGTCCAGCTGAAGCTGTCGCCTCCTCGCAGAAGGGGCGGACGACGGACACTGACCCCCCACATGCACCGGATCCTGGCAGTGGTCTTCCCTGACCTGGATGGGCAGTTAAAGGCCAGACAGCAGCAAGGAGGGGGTAAGTGCATGACTTTTCTGTGAACTATGTCTCACATGTTCTTTGCACTCCTTCATCCTGGTTACACTCCCACAGATCTCCTGTCTGCTTGAACAGGAGTCATGTTCCTAAATTAGTTCATGGCCCATCCTCATCTGATACACAGGTCTGGCCCTTTCAGTCTGTGACTTGTGTCACTTGTGTTGTGTGTCCCTGCTGTTGTCCAAAATTAAAGGTTGTAAGCAGGATCTGCTACCGGTGCATTGTTTTGTCCTCATGAGTGAGGCAATTGATTGCCATGTGTCTGCACATTGCCAGAAATCAGACATGTACTCTATGTGGGCAAATGATATGTGTTCCAATTGATGCTTTGGCTCACCATATGTGTCTGTGGTATTTACCGATGAGCAGTCAAAATATCGAAAATAAAATATCGATATACAATAATATCGAAGTTAAAATATCGAAGGGACAGAATATCGATGTGAAGAATATCGATGGACAGAATATCGACCCTAAGGTAAGTAATATCGAATTTTTTAATATCGATGTAAATAATATCGAAGTTAGTAATATCGAAAACAAATATATCGATGTTACTAATATCGATGTTACTAATATCGATATTTGTATTATTGTTATGTATTTTGTTATGTTTTTAATATGTATGTGTTATATGTGTTTTTGTTAAGTGTTCTACATGTTTAAAAATATATGTATACAATTTTTATATGTTAAATTTTTTTTTAAGTAATTTTTTTTTTTTGTACTGTAGCGGGTTGTGGGTTTATAGGGGAATAGGGTGGGAAGTAATTTAATTATACTAAATTAATTATTAATTTTTAGGAATTATAAATTAATTGTAATTATTTTTTGCGTTTAAGTTCTGTAGCGGGTTGTGGGTTTATAGGGGAATAGGGTGGGAAGTAATTTAATTGTAATTAAGTTATAATTTATTTTAATTAATTGGTATTGATAATTATATTATTCTTAATTAATTAATAATTGGTAATTAATTTTTATTAATTGGTGATTAATTTTTATTAATTGATTAATTGATCATCATGTAATTTAAATGTAATTAACTTAGAATTTATTTTAATTAATTGTTATTGATAATTATATAATTGTTCATTAATTAATAATTGGTAATTAATTTTTATTAATTGGTGATTAATTTTTATTAATTGATTAATTGATCATCATGTAATTTAAATGTAATTAACTTATAATTTATTTTAATTAATTGGTATTGATAATTATATTATTGTTAATTAATTGCTAATTGGTAATCAATTATTATTAATTGGTAATTAATTATTATTAATTAGTTATTAATTTTTATTAATTGAATAATTGATCATTATGTTAAGTGTATTATTTTATCATTGGAGTGTGTTGTGCGTTTATAGGGGAATACTTTTGGAAGTAATTGAAATCTAATTAAGTAATTATTAAATTGATTTTTGGGTATTGATAATTAATTTATTGGATATTAATTATTAATAGGTAATTTTTTTAAATTACATTTTTTGGTTCTAAAAATTAATTTATTGTTGTTTTATTAATTGGTAATTAAATATTATTAAATATTATTTATTGATAAATTTAATTAATATATTAAGAATTATTTATTAATTGATAATTAATGTTTAATTATTATTATTATTGGTGTAAAAAGCATTTAATTGTTCAATATTAGTTAATTGGTAATTACGTTTTAATAATTTATATGTTTTTTGTTATTAAAAATATTTTATTGTTCAATATTTATTATTTAGTAATTAATATTTATTAATTGTTATTTATTGGTATTTATTATTAATTTATTGTTAATAAATTTTCTATTGGTAATTATGTTTTTAATAATTATTTATTGGTATTGGTAAATAGTTTAGAGTTATTTAATAATTAATTAATTATTTAAAAAATGTATTTATTTATAAGTATGTTATTTGTAACTTCTACGCTATCCAACACTTTCCCTACTGTTGCACTCTCTGGAGTTGGAATAGTAATTTTTACCCCTACGCTATCCAACACTTTCCCTACTGTTGCAGTCTCTGGAGTGGGAATAGTAATTTTTACCCCTACGCTATCCAACACTTTCCCTACTGTTGCACTCACTGGAGTGGGAATAGTAATTTTTACCCTCACGCTATCCAACACTTTCCCTACTGTTGCATTCCCTGGAGTGGGAATAGTAATTTCTACCCCTACGCTATCCAACACTTTCCCTACTGTTGCACTCTCTGTAGTGGGAATAGTAATTTTTACCCCTACGCTATCCAACACTTTCCCTACTGTTGCACTCACTGGAGTGGGAATAGTAATTTTTACCCTCACGCTATCCAACGCTTTCCCTACTGTTGCATTCCCTGGAGTGGGAATAGTAATTTCTACCCCTACGCTATCCAACACTTTCCCTACTGTTGCACTGTCTGGAGTGGGAATAGTAATTTTTACCCCTACGCTATCCAACACTTTCCCTACTGTTGCACTCCCTGGAGTGGGAATAGTAATTTCTACCCCTACGCTATCCAACACTTTCCCTACTGTTGCACTCTCTGGAGTGGGAATAGTAATTTTTACCCCTACGCTATCCAACACTTTCCCTACTGTTGCACTCACTGCAGTGGGAATAGTAATTTTTACCCTCACGCTATCCAACGCTTTCCCTACTGTTGCACTCCCTGGAGTGGGAATAGTAATTTCTACCCCTACGCTATCCAACACTTTCCCTACTGTTGCACTCTCTAGAGTGGAAATAGTAATTTTTACCCCTACGCTATCCAACATTTTTCTTACTGTTGTTTATTTGGGGGTTGTAATAGTAGTTTTATTCCCTACGCTATTTAATATTTTTTTTATTATTTTAGTTAATATAGTATATAATTAATTGTAAAAATATTCAAAGTAAATTTTATTTTTTTAATTTGTTATACATAATTATTTAATTTTTATTTATGTTATTGTTTTATGTGTATAGATGTATTTGTAATTTATAATATTTTTTAATAATTTATAATTTATTAAAATAATTATTCAAACTGATTATTAAGGGGCCCATTACGATGGCGGGCGGAAGCACAACCGCCGTGCTGGCGGATGCAAAAAGCACCAGTTACCGCCGGCACGCAGCAGTCCACACGCCCGCCCAATTACGATGCGAAAAGCAGGCCAAACACCGCCGGCAAGCCAGCAACACCGTCCGCCATCAAAGTGCGCCCGTACACGTAGCGGCGCAGCCCAACTGACACACACCGTCCGACGAAACACGTCCCGCCCGGCGCATAAATTACGATGCCGCAAACAAACGGCTCCCACGGCCAAGAGATACCGTACGACAAACCGAAGCGGTAACACGGACGCCGAGCACGGACAACGAAAGCGGCTCCCCGAGCATGAATCCAGCACTGCAGGCCGTCCCCATGCTCCTGCTGATGCACCACCAAGGACGCAACGTACCGCGGAGACGCAGGTAGGCACACACACAACAAGTGCACGCAAACAGCGCACACAGTGCAAGGGCGGAAAAAGCGGACAACCCCCACCAGCGCGTGTACACAACACATCCACCATCGCATCCACATATGACACACAGGCCAAATCGTAACATCGCAGAACACATGTGTACACACCACCTGGGACTAGGAACCAACCACCCCGTCACGGCCCCAAAGCGCCGATGACGCCGCCACACATGCGCACAATGCAGAGGCCAACCGCAGCGCCATGCATGCGTCGCACACAGACACAGGGACACAACCAAGCAGCACACACATCAGCCCCACCCCGAACGCACATGACACGTGACAGGCCGGCCACAGACATGTCCCCAACGCCCAATTCACGGACAACACCCAACGCCACACAACCGACGCACACATGTCAGTGAAGACACGCAACAGCAGGACACACCCCAGTGTAACAAACATGGCGTAGCACACAGCGGCGGCAACACCAACTAGGAGAAGCAGGGCCCCTTCGGGAAGAGGAACGCCAGTACCACACAGAAACACCCATACCACCCTGCACATATGAACAAGACATATAAAACGGAACACCAAAGAGCCCGGGGACCGACAACAGGTGGCCCAAGAATAACATCCACACACAAGGCCCAACGCAGAGCGGAAAGGCAGCCTGCCGCCCACACAAGGGAGAGCAGACAGCACTGAATGACCTTCCATTCCAACTCCGAAACCACAGCCCTACGACAGAAGCCGGTGAATACAGCCATTGTCCAAGAATAGACCAACACAGGCATGCCGAGGAGACCGACCACACGGCAGATAGCGCATATCACAGAAGCACACAACGGACGGGGAAGAAAGAAGAAAACACTCCCCCATGTCGGCCACATGCAAGTTAATTGGAAGGAGTCACACAGCACTGACCTTGAACTGTCTGAGAAGCATGTGGGAAGAGGGCCCGTGTCCTCCAAACAAGCCAACAGAACACAAGTCCTGTCTCCCTACGACTACACAGAGCTCACAGCAACCCCGGAGCGTGCACATTGCAGACTGCACACACAGCCGGAGCACGCCACCTCAACGAACCGCTGCGAAATGGCAACCGCAACACACCTACCCAACTACGCCGAACAGCTCAAGCTGTACAAAACCAACCTGTGCCATACATTGGGATGCGATCTCCTGTCCCTGCTGAACGTAAGTTACCGACTGACTTACCGCATCACATTGTTCAGCTGCGTCATGCCCGTCTTCTACTGTCGGAGGTGTCCCTACCAGCATCCCGTCGAGATATGCCTCTCCAACCCGGCATGTCTGAAGGCGGACCTGCTACCACTACTCCTCCCTCTGGACGCACACGACAGGGCCTGCTCTGCCTATGGGGGCATGGCGTATGTGGCCAACATCGCACCCGCACTGAAATGGGACCACTGTGCCTCCACACGACGGATCATCGAGAACAGCTACATCGAATGTCACCCAGCATGCCCCATCATGGTCCTCCAAGGGACAACCTACGAACAACACCTTGACAGCCACCATCCGCTTCATTGGCTGGCAAACAAGTACACCACCAATGACATGGAAGCCCTGCTGGACGGCATCGCATACCTGACAACCTGTAAATACGTCGGACCACAACGCAGGTTCCCCGAGTGACCTATGATGTCCAACCCCGCACCCATGCTTAGCTTCCGCACGGACTGGCCAGTCACCACCACAACAGCCATACCAAACGACCGGCAACTGTAACCACACCATCAACGACATCGTCATGACATCGGATATGACCGGGACATGCACACTGTTCCCCATCACATCCAGGAACACCGCATGCATCGTGGGAGGCAGTGGCATGGGCTCTGTGTATCGCACCCACATGGACGGAACTGCACGAACAACCAGGACACGACATGGATCCAGCGCCCATGGACACACACACCGCTCAGTGGACATGAATAGGTCGCCTGGAGTCTGTGGGTGCTGCACCCCTCCCACCCCCGCCCCGGGAATCCCATACCAGGACCTTTGCATGGACGACAAGTGCATACAACAACAACACGACCCCAGTGACTGTGACATGTCCAGTAACCACCACAGTGCAACAACAAGTGGCACGCCGCTGCATGCACGCAAGCACATGCCCTGATGTCATCTCACATGCACGCGTGCATGAGGAACAACCACAGCAAACCTGTCACATGGAACTGAGATGGACTGTGCCCATGATGCCAAGCGGTCTGGTAGGCTACATGTATACCGTCTGTGTCAAAGTCCGCAGCTCCGCAGCTATACGTAAATGTACATTAGCACAGCCTTGGCCAAGCAGATGTCACTCTGAAGCCCACATCCCACATGCAACAGCCAATCACATGTAACCCCACTCCCTATCCCATTTGCAATCATGCTCAGTATATCCTCAACATGTATTCCGCTGCCAGTAGTGTCCACTATACTGCATCACAGAGGACAGAAGACTCAATATAATGTTTGAAACCAAAACTGTCTCCGCTGACTCATTTCACAAGTACGAATGAGAGAGGATGAGAGTATGTGAAGTACACGGCAGTCGTGACATGACCATGTAGTCCACTGGTATTGGATGTCAACGCAAATGAGTAGCACTACTGTGGAAGACACACATGTGTCGTGTGAAGTCGTATGGACGCAGTGCTCAGGTGGGTGGGTGCGACGGGTAGATGGGCACATGCCAAGTTGGAGCACGCCGTGTTGGGAGGGGTCATGAACAGTACACCACCGCTTCCCTGGGCATTGTGAGAGGACACCTGTCGGGGGGAGTGAACACGTGTGTGCATAGCAGCCGGGCACACGTACAAAGCGGTACCAGGCGCACCTCAGCCCACCCTCTGTGGACAAGCTGGATCCTGTTGTGCGCCCGCCATGCCCCTGACAAGGCACACACAGCCCCAGTCGACCAGGTGTAACCCCAACATAGTCAATCCGCACAGGCGATACAGGGCACGGGATGGCAGTGGAGCATGGTGTGTGAGAGGTCTCCTCGCGCTCCTCCTGGTCATATCACGCAGGCAATAGAACCTCAACGTCTAGCATGGCACAAGTCAGATGGAAGTGTAGGGGGACGCACCACAGCACGAGCAGCACTGACGTCACGGGAGGTGGCTCGCACCATCCCATCCATTGCCCATCATACCAACCACGCCACATGCCATTGCGACTAAGTGCAAGCGCGTGCGCCACCACCCCGAGCCCTCCCCAGAGAGGCCAAAGAGTGAATGTGTGGGCCATCAGCCACAGACGGACGCGGCCTGGCCGCAAGGGCAGCCACAGCCACTGGGTGTCGCAGGTGGCGGATCCGGAAGGCGAAGACTGTGATGCATAGTCCATGCAGGCCGGGTCTCCATTTGGGGCACCACGCAGGTGGACGGCGTCCCGCGACACATCATACCCTGAGACAGCCCACTCGTGCAACTGGACCCACACATACACTCCTTGCCCTCTCTGGTGCGAGCTTGGGGCTGCCTGTGCAAGCGCTAGCCTCGCAGGTGAGCATGCATATTGGGGGAGCGAGGGGAGGACATGAGGGCTGGGGCGAAGATGACTGTATCACTGTCAGTTAGTACAAGGGATGACCCAGATGTGGAAAGGAAGAGACGTGTCCCGTGTGTACTGCAACTAGTCGCCAATCCAACTACCCCCATGTCCGGAATGTAAGCCTGCACCTAGGCCCGCCCATCCGCCACATCGAACATACCACCAGCACGACAACCTTCCCATTCGAAACACTGACTGGGGGTGGCGACCAGTGTACAATCATGTGTAGCCTACCCACGCGTACATGTGGGCCCTCCATGATCCATGTCACCTGCGGCAAAGTCATGACATGCGCAATGAGGGAAGTGAGGAGAGCTGTCCGCCCCACGCGCAGAAGGTGCATCAGCTCCACAGACCCAGCAGCGAGTCCAGCAGGGGTCACATGTGCAGGGGCAGCTGTGCCTGGTGTGAAGGCACATGCATATAGACAGCACATCGACCAATGTGTAGTCTGCCCACATCTACAGTCCATCATCATGCGGACATAGGAATTGAACACAGGGCAACACATCTTAGTTGGTGCACCCACCGTGACCAACAATGCGCAATCATCGACGTACCCGCCCTGTGCATGGCCCCCCACCCAACGGAGGCACATCCAGTGCCACCATCCCACACACACAAGCCTTCCACGGAACATGCTGTGTCCAATGGTCAGTACAGAGTCAGCGCCCATGTGGTGGATCCTGAACAGGAGACACATGCACACACATGCCAGCTCCCACTGTGTACGTCTGCCACCTGGCACGTGCAATGTAACCTCTCACCTGTGACGTGTGACTGCAAGCACACAGCCGTCTTGGCATGGGGCTGTCAATGTGGACACCTGTCAATGTTTCGGGAGGTGTGATCCGTACAGTGCTGTACATAGGGTGCAGTGCTGACACCTACTACTGTCTCATATCCCCTCGTGCCACAGGTCCCACTTGTTTTGGCCGCTCAGCCTGTGCCCACATCGTCGTCGTCATGTGCCATACTCATCCAGCCGCGGAAGCAGTTCCATGCTCAGCAGACATTCATGTTGCCGTGGCGTTGCCGCTTGACGGATATGCAGTCAGTCCCCATCAGCACGCCCCGCAAGTCATTGGGGCCTAGATCCCCATGTGCATGCACATGGCAGTGGTTTGTATCACTAGCCATTGCCATTGGTGGGAGACCTGTGTAAGTGTATTGTGGCCGTGCCGTCCCAGCTTGACAGCTGGGCTGTGGCTCATGTGCTTGCTCAGTCATGTCAGTGATGTGTATGCGAAATTGCTATGTGTCGTGTTGCTTTGACATGTGTCCTCTGCCATTGTCCCTAGGCGGAGACCGAACATTGACCGCCCATACCAATTGCTGGCAGACATGGAGGATACGGAGGTCATTAGGAAGTTTCGGCTGGACAGGCCAACCCTGCATCGACTGTGT
Organism: Calotriton arnoldi; assembly: GCA_963921515.1. Classification (NCBI taxonomy): domain Eukaryota; kingdom Metazoa; phylum Chordata; class Amphibia; order Caudata; family Salamandridae; genus Calotriton; species Calotriton arnoldi. The sequence goes on along the minus strand of CAWUFW010010027.1, from coordinate 196,180 downwards.
GCATGTTAGAACCCCATCTCCGTCCCCGCAGGGTGTATCCGACTGCTGTCACCCCCACGGCTAAGGTGATGGCCGCCATGCATTTCTTCGCCACTGGGTCATTCCAGCACACAGTGGGCAGTGGAGGAGGGATGTCCCAGCCCATGTTCAGCAAGGTGCTGAGGGATGTACTGGCAGCCATGATGCTGTACCGGAACAGGTACATCCGCTTCCCCAGGGCTCGTGAATTGGCGGCAGTGAAGGATGCATTCTATGCCCTTGGCAGAATCCCACACGTCGTTGGAGCCATTGACTGCACACATGTCGGCCTTGTTCCACCACAGGCCACTGAGCACCTGTACCGCAACAGGAAGCACACGCACTCCCTGAATGTGCAAGTGGTGTGCCTTGCGGACATGGTGATCACCCACGTGTGTGCAAAGTTCCCAGGCTCGGCCCATGACGCACACATAATGCGCAACAGCATCTTGCCACGACTGATGTCCAATATGCAACAGGATCGTGCCTGTATTGTCGGTGAGTATGTGGAGTGGTGTAGCGTGCTGGCTGTGCGATGCTGTCCCCTGTCCAGTTGGATTAGCAACGGTTCTCTGTGTCCCTCACACCCAGGTGACTCTGCGTATCCGAATGGGGCATGGCTGCTCAGTCCATTGAGGAATCCTCGCACCCCAGCAGACGATCGCTACAATGAGGCACATGGGAGGACCAGACGTGTGGTCGAGCGTACCTTTGGCCTCCTCAAGTCCAGGTTCAGGTGCCTGGACCACACTGGGGGTGCGCTGGCGTACTCCCCACAGAAGGTGTGCCGGATAGTGGTGGCGTGCTGCATGCTGCACAATCTGGCCATTCGGAAGCAGATCCCCCTCATCGTGGATGACGGAGACCAACCAGGGCCCCAGCCCGCAGACCAGGACAGCTCGAGTGAGGAGGACAGCGGAGAGGAGGAAGCTGGTAATGTGCGGCAGCAGCTCATCGCCCGCTACTTCACTTGACGGTGAGTGTCCATGTACGACGGCTGATGTGGCTGTATCTGTGCAGGTGTGTGTGTGCTGTGTCAGGGTGGCCGTTTGTTCACTGCGTGCTGTGTGTCAACGCTCCATGGCCAGGGTAGTATGCCACTGTTGGTGGCTGTGGCATTGTGCCCTATAGCTCTGTGCGATGTGTGTACATTGCTTGTAGTTGTTGACATGTACTGTGTGATGGGTGTGTGACACACTCATTGAATGTGCTCCTGTTCTGTCTCCCACCCCTAGGTCCCTACAGGCCCTCCGGATTCAAATGCCATGCCACGCATCAGGTGCCTTTCCGCCCAAGGTGGCCGTTGTATTCGTACAAATAAGACACAGGGCACAAACAGCAGTTAGTGAAAAAGGTGCATTTATTACAAACTGTGACATGTGATTGTGTGTAAGATGATGACAAAAGTGGTGCGTGCAGTGACAATGAGCTGTCGGTCATGGCTGCGTGATGATCAGGGTGTACCCACTGGTTCTATGTCCATAGTCCAACACACACATGCCATCCAGATGGCTGTGTGGAGTGGGATCGTAGTCCAAGTCAATGCAGTGGCTGGTCAAGGAAGGCTGGCGGAAGGCTGGCTGGCTGCCTCACTTGCGACTGGAGCGTGCGAAGTCCTCCCGGGAGATCTGTTTCCTCTTCGGACGGCCCCTTCCACGTTTGCGAGGGTGCCTGCTTGCGACATGCTGGTGGTTGAGGTGTGATCACTGGCTGTGGACGCAGGGGAACTGGACACTGCTGCTCCACCCTGCGCCCCGGCAGGTGGTGGCGGAGGGGGAGCTGCTGTCCCTGGCTGTGACCTCACCGCCACCACCAGCTGTCCCATGAGGTCCACGATTTGGCCCATACGGGCGTCCATGGACCTCAACACCCCCAGCACCTCACGCGTGTCTGAGGCAGACCCGACCCATTGTCCTTGGGCCTCTTCATAGGCCCCAAGTACTCTGGCCATGTGAGGCAGGGCATGGCTCCCAGGGGAGGCTGGCGTTTCCCTGACCCTGCTCCTCCTACCAGTCCTGCTGCCACCGGCCTGCCCACTAGCCACATTGCTCACCACGGTCCTCGCTGTGGCTCCCAGGGTGGATCCAGTCGTCCGGGCCACCACCTGCGCTGGGGCTGGTGCCAGCGGAGACGTGGCGGTGGTGGCGGCGGTGGTGGTCGGTGCGGTGATGGTGGCGGTTGCGGCAGTGGTAGTGGCCACAATGACCGTGGGTGTGGCCGCAACGACAGTGGCAGCAGGGGGCTGTGAATGTTCAGCAGCCCTGGATGATGGGTTGGTGGGTAGGAGGGGTCCTGGGGAGCGGCTGGGCCCTGCCACACCAGATGGGCCTGCTTGGTTGTCCGTGTCCGAAGAGGAGGACAGATCCTCCAGATCCGTGTGTCCTCGTTGGGGGCTTGTAGGCTGGCTGTGCTGGCTGCTGGCTCCATCCCCAGCATCCAGCAGTTCGTCACCTGTGGAGAGAATGAGATTAGTTATTGTGTTGCACCTGGCGAAGTATGTATTTGTCGTCTGACATTGACAGTTCGTGCAATCTCATACATGGGTTTCCCGGAGGCGTGTGTGTGGCTGTAGCATCTGTAGTTGTGTGTGCTTGGCAATGGGACTGTGTGCTGTGCACATGTGGCATGGGACGGATTGGCCATGCCGATGGGTGTGTTGCTGTGTCCCTACTTATTGTGACTCTGGTGTATGCGGGCTCCTGGCCCATCCTGGGTCTGGTTTGTACTTTGCTTTTGGGGTTCAAATGGAACGCTTAGGAACGCATATGGCAACATGGGGGCCATGCCCCAGATTCGCATTTGGGAGGGAATATGCTTTTGGGGTTCAAATGGAACGCTTAGGAACGCATATGGCAACATGGGGGCCATGCCCCAGATTCGCATTTGGGAGGGAATATGCTTTTGGGGTTCAAATGGAATGCTTAGGAACGCATATGGCAACATGGGGGCCATGCCCCGGATTCACATTTGGGAGGGAATATGCTTTTGGGGTTCAAATGGAACGCTTAGGAACGCATATGGCAACATGGGGGCCATGCCCCGGATTCGCATTTGGGAGGGAATATGCTTTTGGGGTACATGCTGTGAGCCATGGGTGCCGAACGTGACATGTGTTGTGGCAGCATGACAGTGCATGGTTTGAGGTGTGTGCATGCTTGACATGGCCTGCATATTTGCTGTCTGTTGTGATTACTGGACATGGCATTGGACGCATCGTTATGAGTGAGTGATGGTTGTGTGCCAGCCAACGTATTGCAGTTGTCCCATCTCCTTGGTGTGCGTGCTGCCCTGTGCCATGTGCATCACTGCAGTGCTCGGGGGTGTGGCCCATGTTGTGTGTTGTTGCTCACAGTGTGTCGTGCACTTCATTGACTTCTGGCACATGGTTGGTAATGGGCATGTATCTTAGCGTGACTGCTGTATGTGTGGCAGCTGTGCGGATGACATGCCTTTCATGAGACTGGGGCTGATGGATGGGATGGATGGTATGTTGTTTGTGCATGGTGTGTCTGTGTGTTTGATGGGTTCAGTGGTGTTCGTGTGCATTTATGTTGTTCCGCTCTGTTGCGTCTAGTGTTGTTTGTCTTACATAGGCGTAGTTGTGGGGTGTGTGGTTGACAGGCAGTTGGGGCTACATGGACAGGACTTCAATGGTGTTTCGGTTGTGTGTGATGAGTTGCACAGTGGCTGCCGTGTGGTACTATATTCAGTGTGGCTTGTGCATGCAGACGTGGCTCCTTGGGTGTTGCTATGTCTGTGATGGGTCATGTGGGGTGTGAGTCTGTTGTTCATGTCCGTGTGCACATTGTTCACTTGTTCGTGACGGTGGGCGGTGCTGCGTGTTCGTCTGCTACGTGACATGTCCCATGTGTTGGTCGTGTTACGGTCCTCATGCCTCCAGTAATCCGGCCCTGTCCAGTTTCCCACCTGCAAGTTGTTCGTGCGTGCACTGTACTGGATGCCACATGGCTCTAAGCGGGGGTGCTCCATGTTGCAGGTCTGTGGGGGTGGGAGGGTGTTGTGGGTCGTGGGGGTGGCTGGATACCCACTGACACCGATTGCTGTGGACCGTGATGTCTGCCTTTCGGCTGTCGTTGTGCACTGCGGTGGCTGACACGTGGGTGTGGGGTGTGGGGATGCTCCTCCTTGCTGTGCTGTGGGACTGGGGCCTGGTGTGTGTTGTACTTGGGCTGTCCACCGTCCCACCCACTGCACTTTGTGTTCCTGCCACTTACCTGTTACTTGTCGGTTGGTGCAGCTGTGGCGGACACATGAGTGTGGTGGGTGCTCGTTGTGGCGCTTCTGGCATATTTGGGGACCTGTTGGTGGTTACGTGGCTGGCTTAGTGTACACATGTCCCCACGCATCTTGCAGTTGTTCGGTTTGGGCTGTGTGTGGTGGTGTCTGTTGCATGTGTGTGTGATGTGTTGTGTATTGTGTGCTGGACATGGGGGTGTTTGTCCCTGGGAGCTGTGGCATGGTGGTAGTGCATGTGAGTACATAGCGGTGTGCTGGTATACATTAGTTTGTACTTACCAGCCTCCACTCCCTCTGCTAATCCGGCGAGGATCTCCGGATGGATTACGACTCGCACCTTCTCCTCCCACGCTTTGAAGGTCTTAAAGAGCGCGGGATTCCCTCCGCCAGTGACGGCAGCCAGCTCTCTGTTTTTGCCCTCCTTCTTCTTGACCAGGCTCTTGACGTCATTCCAACGTTTGTTAATCTCGACTCTGTTCCTGGGCAGGGTCCCGACTGCATTGACCTGGTCTACGATCCGGTTCCACATTCTGTTTCTGGTGGCTAGTGGTGTGTGCTGGACCATGTTCCCATAGATTTGTGGGTACACCTTGATGATCTCGTCGACCATGACCGTCAGCTCCATGGGCGTGAACTTGGGCATCCTTTGTGGTGCCATGGTGTTTGTGGTGCTGGTGCGGTGTGTGTTGTGTAATGTGCAGGGGGTTTGTGGTGCCGGTGTTTGGTGGTGGTGGTGGTGGTGGTGGTGGTGTTTGGTGGTGGTGGTGGTGGTGGTGGTGGTGGTTGTGATGTGTGCGTTTCTGTGGTGTGCTGCTGTCCTTGCTGTGTCACTGTGTCCTCTCCTCTCCTCTCTGGTTTGCAATGTAGCAAGGGGTTGTGGTCTGTGGGAGTGCTGCTTTTGTACTCACCTATGTGGGTGTGTCCTCATGGTCTGTTGTTTTCAGGTGTGTTGTGTCTGGGGTTCTGGCCTTTGTATTTTTTGTTTGTCCGGGGGGTGTTTTCGGGATATGTACTGTGCTTGTGTATTTGTGCGTGCCTTGCTGTGTGGACTTGTTGGCCATGTTGTGTGCTATTGGTTTTGTGTGCGGATGGTTTCTGTGCAGGTACGTGGGCGCCATGGCTTCTGCCGTGTCGATTCTCATCGGCGTTGTTTGCGCTGGCGGGCGGTATATTTGTGGTTTTTCCGCGCTCATGTCGGTGCGATCGTAATTTCACGTGCGGTGTGTCGGCCGTGAGGGCGGGCGGTTTTGTGTTGTCGTGCGTGTTTCCGTCCGTGGCGGGCGGTTTGTCTCCGACTCGGACGTTGGCGGGCGGTATTTTGTGTGCTTTTTCCGCCGATGGCGGTATTCGGTTTGTGTAATCGTAATGGCGTGGTCGGTGTTCAGGCGGTGTGTGCGGGCGGATTTTTGCCGCTTCCATGCCTGGCGGAATTATTTACGCCGGGTATCGTAATGTGCCCCTAAGTAAGTATATATATTATATATTATATGTATATGTTTAATTAATGTTTTATTTAATTATATATGTTACTTATTAATTTTAAATATTATAAAATATTTTTAACTATGTTTATTTTAATTATAAGTATTATTTAGTTTATTTTACATATTATTTTTAACAACAAAAAAACCGATATTTTTGATAACGATATTTTTGACATCGATATTTTTTTCTCGATATTTTTGTACTTACCATGTTGTAGATAGGATTTCGATATTATTGACATCGATATTTTTGTTGCGATATTTTTGTAGGTCGATTTTTTGACCTTCGATATTTTGTCAGTGATTCGTATTTACCACACAGCCATGCAGCAGGTAAGACAATCTTGGGGCCTCATAATAATGTACATCATGTGTGTCACACATGCATGAACACATGCCTAGTGTTCAGGGTAAGCCCATGTTGCACATGGAACTGGACAGGTATGCCTACTCCGGACATGAGGAACACTCTGTGTTCCTACTCCTGTGTGTCAGCCTACAATTAGTTAATTGTGAAATATGCAATATGGTGTCTGCCTCGGTGTCATTCTGGAGTGGCCTACCATCTTAGACTCCTGTGGTGTTGAGCATTTTGCTTTTGGCAGCTAGCTGAGGTTTGGCTAATGGATCATCACAATGGGGCAAAACATAGGTGTGTGATCACTTGATGGTGCATAATGATGTATTATACATAATAGTGCAGGCAGCCTCAATTCGTTCTCATCAGACTGTGATGTTATCATGTTCACAGATTGGTGCTTGCAGTCACTCAACTGTCGCATTTGTATTACGTGGGATCATCATATGCCTTAAGATGTGTGTAGCAGTAGTGGAACATGTGCACTTGACAGCTGCAGGGCTTACATTCCCCAAAATGATTATGATTGTGACACAGGGCAGACTTTTTTATTTATGGATGCACTGCCCCTGTGACTTTATCCAGTGATGACTGATTAGCCAGACTGGCCCGTAGCATGGTATCCCACTTGCTAATGTGTATCCTGCCGTTATGTCAGTTGTACGGCATACACTCTATTGTGGCATTGACCATCAATACATGGGCACATCATGGTGTCTTGTGAAGGAAGCATATCCATTTTACTGACAATGAGTTTGGCCATCCCTCATCCTGACACATGTACTGAGTCAGTGCTTTGAGATGGGATATGTGTGTACTGACTAACCCTGGGCGGTGAACTACGCTACGCTCGCGGAGTTTGCGGAGTTTCGGTAACTTCGCGATTCGCATAGAGCGCGAAGTTACCGAGCACTACGCAATTTGCAGCGTAGCGTAGCTGTTTTTCTTCTTCGCGCGCTCAATATACGTTCTCGCGCACGCAGTAACGACCTACCATGATTCTGCATTCGCCGACGCGATTTCCTATCCGTTCGCGGGCGCCACGAGATTTGGAATCCGGCCGCACGATCCCGCGAGAGTGTGCGAACGTGAACACGTCATTCAGACGCGCGATCTGACTTCCGGCGGCAGTGTTGGTAAGATCGCGATCCCGAACACGAAGAAACTACAATCTGGCAAAGAATATCTCTCGAGCATCATAAAACCTTCTCGAAAATGATGATTTTGCTCCAAAAAAATCCTCAGATTGTGATTTGGCTGTAGTTTTTGTGCAAGGATTCCTTTTTCTTTTTTACTTTTTTTCCAAGAGGAAGGAAGTGCCCCTGATTCTCAAACTTCCTGTTCCTGTCCAGCAGGCTCCTCCCAGTGCTTTGTCCATGTGCTGTTCACTTTCATTTGGATTTGGAGCTGGAAGGATCACTTTTTGTGTCTGTCTGCTGCATCATATCATTGGATTGGATTTGAGGACTTTTGGATTTGAGATTTTACAAGTAAGTTGGAGAATTGGTGTACTTGTTTGTTTGATTGGGGCTTGTTTGTACCTAAATTTTTTTGGGATTTTCATTGTTCTTAAAATTTATTGTTGTGGCCTGTAGTTTCAGTAGGGGCCTAGTTGTTTTTGTTTGATTGGAATTTCAGCCAGTGTGCCCAGAGCCAGAGGTACCCATGGGTGAATGTTTCTGTGGTGTCTGTTGAATTTAAACATCATGTAGGGCATGCATGGATGGCATTTGATTGAATTGGTAAATGTGGTTTTTGGGGTGTATTTAACTTTTTGGGTGTCATATATACCTTTGTTGGATGTGTGTGTGTGCTTGTTGTGTAACTTTCCAACCTTTTGTAGCCCTGTGAATTTCGATTTTGCATTTTTGTATTAAAGCTGTGTTGTTTAGCAGGCCTCCTTTGTCTTGTCATATTATAGGCCTGCTTGAGTTCATTGTTTTCCATGGCCTGTTGTGACTGTGAGTGACCACATGGCTTGGGGCCATTTTGTGGTGGTAGTTTACTAGTGTGCTGCTTTTTCCATATAGACCTGCATGTCTTTTATTTGTTCCCCTTGGCTTATGCTTGTTGTTGTGGGTGGTCTGGCCATGTGGTGGCAGCCATTTTGTGGGACCAGCCACTGTGCTTTTGCCATAGGCCTCCAAGCTTGCGGCCTAGTCTGCCAGTAGGCCCAGAGGTAGTCATCATGGGTGCATAAAAACTATTTCTGTGTTGTCTGTTGAATTTTAACATCATTTAGGCCATGGATGGCATTGGATTGAATTGCAAAATGTGTGTTTTGGGGTGGCATTTCAGTTTTTTAGTGTGTGTTAAATAAATAGGCCTTTTCAGCCAGTAGGTAACCCTGGGCGTTCAGCTCGTGGACTTTGGGCAACTCCGCACTGCGCGACAACGCAGACTTACACTTTTTATCTTCTTCGCGCGCTCAATATACGTTTTTGCGCGCGCGATAACGACTTTTTGTGACGATCGCAATACCGAACACGCAGAATTTACAATCTGGCGAAGAATATCTCTCGAGCAGCATAAAACCTTCTCGAAAATGGTGATTTAGTTCATTTTGCTCAAAAAACTCCTCAGGTTGTCATTTAGATGTTGTTTTGTGAGCAAGGACTCACTTTTTTTTTTTTACAATTTTTTCCAAGAGGAAGGAAGTTGCCTAGAGTCTCCAACTTCCTGGTCCTGTCCTTTGTCTTCACTTTCTTGTTATTGTGGGTGGCCTGGCCATGTGGGTGGCGGCCATTTTGTAAAGCCAGGCATTGTGCTTTTGCCATAGGCCTGCATTGTCTGTCTTGTCTTCCTTTTCTTGTTGTTGTGGGTGGCCTGGCCATGTGGTGGTGGCCATTTTGTGGGACCAGCCACTGTGCTTTTGCCATAGACCTCCAAGCTTGCGGCCTAGTCTGCCAGTAGGCCCAGAGGTAGTCATCGTGGGTGCATAAAAACTGTTTCTGTGTTGTCTGTTGAATTTTAACATCATTTAGGCCATGGATGGCATTGGATTGAATTGCAAAATGTGGGTTTTGGGGTGGTATTTCAGTTTTTTGGTGTGTGTTAAATAAATAGGCCTTTTCAGCCAGTAGGTAACCCTGGGCATTCAGCTCGCGGACTTTGGGCAACTCCGCACTGCGCGACAACGCGGACTTACACTTTTTATCTTCTTCGCGCGCTCAATATACATTTTCGCACGCGCGATAACGACTTTTTGTGACGATCGCGATGCCGAACACGCAGAATTTACAATCTGGCGAAGAATATCTCTCGAGCAGCATAAAACCTTCTCGAAAATGGTGATTTAGTTCATTTTGCTCAAAAAACTCCTCAGGTTGTCATTTAGATGTAGTTTTGTGAGCAAGGAGTCACTTTTTTTTTTAAAATTTTTTTTTCAAGCGGAAGGAAGTTGTTGTGGGTGGCCTGGCCATGTGGTGGCGGCCATTTTGTGGGACCAGCCACTGTGCTTTTGCCATAGGCCTCCAAGCTTGCGGCCTAGTCTGCCAGTAGGCCCAGAGGTAGTCATCATGGGTGCATAAAAACTGTTTCTGTGTTGTCTGTGGAATTTTAACATCATTTAGGCCATGGATGGCATTGGATTGAATTGCAAAATGTGTTTTTTTTTGGGGGGTCTATTTCACTTTTTGGGTGTGTTAAATAAATGCCTTTTTTGCGTGTGTATGTGTTGTTGTTGTGGTTGTTGTCTAACTTTCCACACTGTTTTTAGCCATGTGGATTTTAGTTTTTGCATTAAAGCTGTGTGTGTTTTATCAGGCATCCTTTGTCTGGCCATATATAGGCCTGCTTGAGTTCATTGTTTGCTGTGCCTTGTGCCTGTGAGTCACCATGTTGCTGAGGGCCATTTTGTGGTGGTAGTTAGTAGTGTGCTGTTTTTGCCACATAGGCCTGCGTGTCTTTCCATTGTTACTCTTGTCTTACTGCTTCCAAATCCATCCCCATTGCCAGCTGCAGCTCCCTGATGCTGCATCCATCCCACGTGATGCACAAATTTAGGCCAAACATGCTCCACTACATTTTAGTTTTTGTTCTTTGCTATTCTTATTCTTCCTGAGTGTACACACTACACAGTACACCAGGAAAGCCCTGGCCTTGTTGTCAAAGTCTCATAAATGGCTACACTATTGTTGTTCACTGAGTTCCTAAAATTTAATAATTGAGGCAACCACACACTAAGTTATATATTATATTAGTTTGATTTGTGCTATCGTTTGACTGATGTTCTTCTGGCTTTTTTGCTTTTAGGTGCACAAAAGACTGAGGAGGAGGTGTGTCATCATTGCCCGTTGCACTGCCAGACAGAAATCCTGCTGCTGTACACAACGTGACGTGTGACCTGACCAGACATCTCTGCAACTGAGTGCTGCTGACATCTGAAGAAGATGGGCCCAAAGAAAGCAGGTACCAGGTCCTCCAGTACCAAGAAAGTTGCTATTGAGAAGAAGGAACAGAAGAAGGAAGTGACACTTAAGTCTGGTGTGCCGCCCAATACCTTTTTTGAGAGAAAAAAAAATTATGCCTGCAGCAGCGGTGTCCGGGGGGCAAGCTGAGGCCAGCACCTCCGCATCAGTGGGCCCAACCCACCAACCCAGGCCCAAGCACATGAGTGTGGAAGAGGTAGCCAGCCTAATGGTGGAAAGCAGTGATGCTGAGATAAACTTATCGCTATCTCAAAGTAGTACCCAATCAACGCAGGAGGAAACACAGCAGATAAGTGGTCAACAACAACAACAGCCGCAACCACCGCCCGCAATAGTAGTTGTTGTTCCTCCCGAAGTAGGGGCAGTTCAGGAAATTGAGCCTCATGCAGAGGTAGAAGAAGAAGCCACTCATTCAGAAGATCCATTGTCTTCCAAATCTCCAGCAAGGAAAAGGAGGGGTAGTCCATCAAGTTCTTCGCCAAGCCCCCTTCTGATAATCTAGATGCCACTTGGAAGCCACAAACTGAGTCTGAGAGGGAGACACGTCCCAAGACCAAGCTAGGGAAAAGGAAGGTTCCAGAAAGCCTTACACTTATGGAGGTCAATGTAGAACAGCAGGATGATGATGATGATGAGCCAGTCATCACGAACATCAATCCCGGCCACGAGGAGATGGAGACCAACATTATTACCCTATCCAAATTAGCTGAGAGGAATGTAGCACGCATACCTCCACAGGTAACACCAACACGACCTACAGCTTCCATATTTGCATTAGCAAAGGCCCGGCAGCGACCTACATCCAGCACAACCACCACCTCAGTAGAAGTAGATAGTGGTACAGCACAGAGTCAAATTCAACACACACCCTCCAGTTCATCCGGCATTGGAAGTGGCACCTCCAGCAGGAGGCAAAAGTTAAGCTCCCCAGTTTGGGACTTCTTTACGGTTAGCGAAAAGGAGGAGAACATTGCTATATGCTCCATTTGTAATACCTCTGTTAGTCGTGGTAAGCTTGGTACAAACTATGGTACTGGAGGCCAAATAACCCATCTGAAAAAACACCACTTGATCAGCTGGGAGGACCATCTTCGCGGCATAAAAACTGCAACCATTGGTTTTGGTGGGGATAAAGGAGTAGAAGAAGATCCGATCACGGTGGAAGAGGAAGGACAGGGAGACATTCTCTCTGGTAGTAGTACACAAGGTCTCCCTGTCCCCAGCAGTGCAGTGTTAACGTCGCCCACATCTTCAGCAACATCTCAGTGGCACAAGAGTAAGAGTCAGCCTGAGACACCAAGGAGTACCGCAATGAAAAAAAAGTGCGTTGTTGAGCCTAAGAGACTGGAAAACCATGCAGCCTACCATTATCAGCATGTTTGGGGGGAGGGGCAGTACGAACGCAACCACCCAATAGCACGTTTGTACAATGGGAAGCTGGCTAAAATGTTAGCACTGGACCTTCTCCCTTTTTCTTTTGTTGAAGGGGTGGGTTTTCTGGAATTTGTGATAACCATCTGCCCAAAATGGCATGTTCCCAGCCGCTACTATTTTGCCAGAGTTGCTGTTCCAGCACTACATCACGACGTGCTGGAATTGCTTGGAAAAGCCTTGAAGCAGAGTGCTGTTCACAGTATCCACCTGACAACAGACATGTGGACCAGTTGCCAAGCCACAGATTACATGTGCATCACTGCACACTGGATCTCTTTTGCGGGGGTTAGAGAACAGATATCTGCTGGTGTTGACGCTGCTGAGATTTTTCATGCCACTCGCAAACATGCAACTGTAGCCATGTTTGCCATGGAGAAATCTCATACTGCTGCAAACATTTTGGAAGAGTTTAACACCAAGGTCTTTGAGTGGCTGCGCCCAAGAGGGCTTAAGATTGGTTTTTATTGCCACGGACAATGGCAGCAATGTAGTTAAGGCCATGGGCGATGGTGGCTATTTCAGGGTCCCGTGTTTGGCACACTGCATTAACATTGTTGTTCAAGACTTTTTGAAAAATGAATCCAAAGTCAGCAACTTACTGGCCACCTGCAAAAGAATATGCATACATTTCATCCATTCTTTTAAAGCCCGGAAGCAGCTGAGAGTCATTCAACGTGAGCATAAAATGCCAGTCAAAGCACTCATCCAGGAGGTGCCAACACGTTGGAACTCAACCTATTACATGCTTGATCGCCTGTTTGACCTGTACATACCACTCAATGCTTATGTCATGCAAAGATTAGGGGAACCTACTGTGAGAGGCATGACCGTTGAGATGGGTCAATGGGACCTCATTAAATGCCTGACTGAGATGCTACTTCCTTTTGAGATCTTCACACGTGAAGTCAGCAGGGAGGACTGTACTATGGGCCAAGCTATCCCATTGTTGCACATGCTAGAGCAACAGCTGAAGGAGGTGTCTGAAACGTACGCAGGTGTGGATGACAAACAAGACGCATATCATTTGGCGGAGTCCTTAGCCGCTCGCTTATCTGTAAATACAAGGATTAAAAATAACATTGTGTCACAACAACATTACATTAGTGCCACAATTTTGGATCCACGGTACAAAGTATTTCTGAACAGTAAGGCAGTAATTCCTTTTTCGGAAGTGGATGTTGCCAACTACAAAACTTTGATAGCTGAGGAAGCCACTAACTTCGAAAACGAACGGCTGGTAATTACAGGCCCCCCCACCCCAGGCCATAACAAGTACTACAGGGCATCCAGAGTCAAGTTCTACTTCGGAGCCTGAGGGCAGTGCGTTTGCCTCCCAGCAGTCACCGGCACCAACAATAACATCAACAACAGCAAGAACAGGATTAGCCACAGTACAATTGGCAACTGATTGGTTTCTACGGCAGGGGTATGGTAAGTCCAGTGCTGATGCAAAGGCAAAACAGGCCGAGCACATCGGAGCACCCCTGAACATTGAGCGGACGGTCCAGGCCTATCTGGATGACCCAACAGAGGTCTTCATGGATCGAATCCCATTGGTGTATTGGTATGGGAAAAGAAGCCAATGGACAGTGCTCAGCAGGCTGGCGATAAAGTATCTGGCTTCCCCTGTCGCAAGTGTCTCTTCTGAGCGTGTTTTCAGTGCTGCTGGTGCCATTGTAACTTTGAAAAGGACCAGTCTCTCGCCCAAAAGCGTGGAGAGGTTAACCATGATCAAAATGAATCAGCACTTTATACCACCGGATTACAAAATACGTGAATCACAGCAGGAAGAGGAGAGCGACTTGGATGACGTAAGTAGTGGGTTACAGGACCTACTTCTGTCTGAACCACCAGAGTTTGAGGACGAGCTCCTCTTCCCTGACAACTAGGCTTTCAAATTGTTACTTTCTTCCTTCCTTTATTTGTCTGTGTATCTGTCTTTCTGGTTCAAATCAAATCACAACAAATCCATCACCACCGGCTTCTCTTTTTATTTCCCTATTGGAGTTGCACGTCTGTGCATTTAACTGTCCACTCTTCAGAGTCCTGCTTCATATTCCTGTCTCGACCTAATTACATTTCCATCAAGCCACACATTGGAGTATAAGAAATATTGCCTTTAACAGTCCCTCCATAAGAAGTGAAACGTGACTATAGCTATCCTCCGTTTTGTTTCCGAGACGAAACTCATCAGTGTCCGAAGGCTACCGCCTCTGCAGGGATCCACAACTCTTCACTGTCAGAACTTGGGCAGGCATCCAAAAGTAAACTCATCACTGTCCGAAGGCTACAGCCTCGACAGGCATCCAAAACTCATCCCTGTCAGGACAGAAGGTACTTGGCAGAGAAAGACAAGACTCTTCGAAGAAACTTGCTGACATTTGTGCAACTGCAAACTCAATTGACCAGCAATGACCGCTACCCAGGCCATGGCCCATCATCACAGCGCTAACCATGTGAAGCAACTTAAACTGTGACAAAGTGCCACAGATGAATAAGACGAAAACCGAAACAGCGACTAACTCTCAAAATGAATTTGGAGTAATGAGGCCACTGCCCCGTTAAAAAAAAAAACACACACCTGTCAGAACTAGGCAATGGGCATCTGATGATCTGACAGCCAAAGAGAAGAGCAAGACAGGTAATGATGGCATGCATTGGATGCTTGCTGACTCTGAGCGATTGCTGTTGTTTGTTGTGTTGATGTTGTGCATGAAGTCGAACTCTACTCTACTAGTTAATCTACAAAGTGAAAGTGACTCAAGTGACAGTCAATGTTTCCCTTCTTGTTGTTTAATAAGCAAATTGTACTCCTACTACTGCAGGTGCAGGCCAATATCTGTTGCAATTATTTAATATGGAATATGGACTTAATCGGAGTCACTACAGACTGAGTTGGAGTTGGACAACACGTACCACACCATGATGATGACCATACTATCTTTGCACGCAGTCAGTCAGTTGGATCGGAGATGATTGAAGGAATAACTGCGTTTCATGAAGTGGCATGAAAGGTAAACATAAACACAACAATTCAACAAGAAAGTAAACACAGCAGACCTACATGTCCATGTAGTGGTGGAGTCGAGTGTAGTCATATGACTGACAGCGGCGCATTGATTTTGTCACTTAATTTTGAAAATGCCAGGTTGCTGTATATGCCTTTTGTCTGGCTCTGTCAAAATTTAAGGTTAATGGAGGTTGGGTCACGGGCTGGTGCTGTGGTGGGCCTGTTCTGTCCTGTTGTTGTTGTAGCTTAATGCTAAACAGAATATACACGATATATCCAAGCCGCCTCAGTCTGAAAGTGTTCTCTCTTCTCTTCTTGGACTCCACCGTAATTGATGCTTTTTTTTATTCATTGATTTTGCAATACCCCTTTTGTTTTTCCATCTACACTTACAGGCCGGCCTTTACCCTGTGCTATACTGGGAGACACAAGTCACACTTACCTTACCAATCCGCATCAGGCAGGCAGTGGCACCCAAGATTGATGTGCGGAGCGTCCATGGAAGATAGGACCAAGAGGAAGGACGAGATTCAACTCCACAATTTGACCAGGATAATACAGTAACTTTAGTATCATTCATCATTCGTCTTTTAATTAATTTGAATCCTATTTTCTCTTCAATCATTACGACTGTGTGTTGTGTTGTTGTTTGTTTGCTAATTGATCCCTACAACTATTTTTTAATTTTCTTTGCTATCTTTAAAAGTAAGCCCGGTACAACATGGAATTTGGGTCTCTGAGGGCATATTGCAGGCAAGGCAAATTGCATAGAATATACTGCTGCCCTGTACTGTCTAATTGTCTAGTAGTAGTTAGTAAGTACTACTCATTAACCATCAAGTTATCTTCATCATCACGCATGCATTTCCTTTTCTCCCTTTATAGATTTATTGGATAAGATCATGGTCGTCTGCCAACATTGCGCTTTGCTTTTGTTGTGTCCATGCGTACTGTTTTTCTTTGTCAAACCTTTCCCCAAACCCCCCTTTCCATCCATTCATCAAACCCTAACCCTCTTCCCCCGGGCTGTGATTTATATTGAGGTGTGATGTGACTACATTAAATGTACACCAATTGATCACACGCTTGCTGGGGCAGATGTGGTGAAAGCAACACTAATTAAATTTCAAGGCAGGGCGAGGAGCTTCTTCTGCTTGCCCACCCATGCTCAGTCTATGTGCAAGCCAATTTTTTTTCCAAAGGGACCGTCACCTAATACATCATAATTAATTGCCGGCATTGATTGGATTCATCATCAACATCCTACCACACAGCAGTAAAGGTTATGAATTACGATTGTGTTAAGTTAAGTGACTCACTCAACACAACTACCGTTTGTAACTTCTTGCACTAGGCTGTCCCCGCCACCATTATGTTTTATTTGACTTTAGCAGTTGCAATATTGTTTGTTTGGCAGTCTTCTTCTGTACTGTACTTTACTTCATTCTACTACTCCTCCCACAGTCGCTCTCAGGCAAGTGAATGTCTCTTTTTTGTTTTTTTTGCAAATGCTACTGCCAGTGTCTACTACTACTACCACAACCATGGCATCTTCTCCATTCTCTTGGGAAACCATGCAGCCATCGCTGTGCCGAACTTAATCATCATCAATCACAGGTAAGATAAGTTTGGTGGGAGGTATAATGGACTAGGAGGAGAGACTGACAGTACTAGTAGGACAAATAACTCAGTGAGGGGTACCGCATCTATCTGTTTGTGTTACATCATCGGCCCATTATTTAAATCAAACACTGGCTGCGGCCCTGCAGCAGCAAGGAAACCATGTGACGTAAATTTGTAAAACAGTAACCCCCCACAAAACATTAACATTGTATGTTTAAGTATAAATATAATTTATTACCCTAACAAAAATAAACTATCGCACACCTGACCCACCCCTCTCCCTAACCCCAATGTCCAAAACGAAAAAAGTCCAAAGAATGTCCAGAAACCCCAACGCCCAATTCCCACCCACCAACAAAAGGAATAAAAAAGGGGCAATCCAACAGGGTCCTATAGTTCTTCTTATATTCGGCGGGCTTTTAGGTGTTTGTCCACCAGTATCTTGACACACTCCTCTAGGCGTGAAATCCGGAGGAGCATCTGGTGGCGAAATGCCCTGCAATGGCATCCAGGGTGGGGGACAGCAGTGCTGGCTGATAGAGAATTGCGGCGGCGGGCGGCTGCCAGACCGTGGCGCCGTACCACTGGAGGTGGGGCCTGGCTGGGGCCCGGGACATCGGAGGAGGCTGCAGCTGCTGCCGCCTCCTCCTCCGCCTGAGCCACCAGCCGCCGGTACTCCTCACAGATGGCCTACAGTTTCCGGCGCCGGGCCCTGGCTGCCAACTCCTTCCGGGATGGTTTTTCTTGGGAAGGAGTATCTATATCAAGAAAGAAAAAGAATATTGTTGTAACCAATACTCTTAGCAAAACAGTAACACAAAATTAATTCAACACAT
This sequence comes from Calotriton arnoldi, assembly GCA_963921515.1. Classification (NCBI taxonomy): domain Eukaryota; kingdom Metazoa; phylum Chordata; class Amphibia; order Caudata; family Salamandridae; genus Calotriton; species Calotriton arnoldi. The sequence goes on along the minus strand of CAWUFW010010027.1, from coordinate 178,730 downwards.
AGTGGCACAGTAGCACTAGCAAGAAGCACAGTACATAACATTTGTGGTAATAATCTATCTATCCTCCCACTTCCTCGGCCTCTAACATTTGTGGGAGTTTCAGGCATTATACTAGCACTATGGACTCCAGTACACAGTACACCAGTCTTCTTCTTATCTCTAGTTTAGCGAAATTACATAACCTGGTTGTAGCCGGCATGCCAGCTCAGTCAGCTATGCTTGCACCCAAGACAAACATATGAGTCATGACGCAGACTTACATTAGTTTTATTTACTACTGTCTGCAGGTGGGGAAGCTCGAATTTTTCTATTACGGGTGGCACTGGCCATACTCTCTGTGACATGAAGGGCAATTGCTCAATTTCACTTGCACAGTGCCCTGGCTACTACAAAAAGGCAAATTATATATCTGATCCAATGATCATTTCTTATATATGGGACGACGACATAAGGTCAGTAGCGGTCGGTGGTGGGAGTGCTGCCGGGCGGTGACGTGGGGAGGGGCAGAGTGGGGGTAGTAAACTATGGATTACGGCCAATTACAGGTAAGTAAACATATAAATAAATAAAACTAATTTTGTTGCGCGCACTGCATCGCATTTGGCGGTGCAGTGCGCACAATGAAATTCGCTTTATTTATTTTTATGTTTACAGTAAAGTTACCTGTATTTGGCCTCGTAATCCATTGTTTACTACCCCCCACCCTACCCCTCCCCACAACCGCGCCCGGCAGCACTCCCACCACCTACCGCTACTGCATAAGGTACTTTGTTTTGATTGTCTGTGTAACCAACAGATAGGCCACCCTTTGCAGGCTGGCTGACACATTCGAAAATAAATTAACATAGGTAGGGAGTGGTCCTCGGAGTCGAAGGAAGGCGCTTGATAACTAACTATACACAATATATATGATGTGCTTGCAAACTATTGTGAGTCAACTGTATTCTGAACATACAACTTGTATTCCCCTCGGCTTTGCTACTCTGGCACCGTTTCTTTTACATTCCCTTAAAACTAAGACTCTGCATCCCGTGACAGTTTCCACCTATGCTGTCTATGATGAATACATTCATGCATGCATCCATTCTAAGTAAATGTCTATCATTCTTCTTAATCTCGCCACAAACCTTACTTTGTTTCACCAACAACAACCCATGCGTCCACTCCTTCCTTGCTTGCCTTGGCTTTGAGTTTCACCCAAACACCGCTGATGATTCTTGCTATCCACAGTATCCACCCATACTGTGTCGCCCACCCAGGCAGGCATCCATTCTTCTTTCGCCTTCCACTCATCCTTCAATAACACATGCATCTGATTCCTATCAGCCACCTATCCATGCTTCCAACGTATCCTTCTCTGCCAGTCATATTAAATCTCGCCCGTCCTTCCTCCTTCCACCCTTCTTTCCCTTTTTGTTCAACACATCCATCAAGGTCATCTGATCTGACTTTTAGTCTTCTCCATAAAACTTTCACAGCTGAGTTGGAGTCAGATGGAAGAGGCCATTGGTTAATCAACTCACGCTGCTAATGCTATTGCTAATGCATTGCTAATGCTAAGTAAAGGGTGTCTTCTTCAACCGTTGTATAATGTTCACTACAACTTCATACCTAATAAGTCTCAACAACAGTACAGTGAGTGAAGTGAACACCCTTCCAGCTAGTGCAATGTCAATAAGTAATGAATATAACTTACCACCGCCCGCCACTGCTGCTGGCTCACCCCTGTAGCTCCTGCAGGTGCCGCATCTCCTGCCCCCTCCGGAATGGTCGCATCGCCGCTGGCCCCACCGGCACTGGTGGTCGCTAGTACGCCTAGAAAAAAATATGACACATTTTTAGATGCCTGTACACCTCCCCCTATTTATTCGTTTTCACTAGCAAGATTGAAAAAAAAGTTAATACATACATATTCAACATACATCACTAGTCCAAATCGGGTACTAGAGTAGAGTCAGTAGACACTAGTAGTGTTATAGTCCCTAGGGTCATTATTATAGTATACGCTACTCTTTGCAAAGTTAGCCTGAGCCATGCAACCATTTTTCGCTTCATGTCTTTTGCGCATGTTACCTCGCAGCTTGTTGTGCAGTAACAGTAAGACGCCTTTTTGAGCCCACATGAGCTCATACAGCTACTGTCTGAGCGTTGCGTACAAGAGGTAAAAAAACAAGCCACTTTGTTATAGAGTTCGGTTAGTCTGTATTGCTTAGCCATAAGTAACATGTTACACTTTTTGGCATGACTGAGAAATGCTTGCATTATACTATCTAACGCGCACCATTTTTGTCATAACAGGCAGAAGATTCCCTTCTACGAACCAGAGATTTGCAGAGCTTATGAATGATGCATGTAACCAGCACTTCTATGTTCTACGGTGAGGGGTCTCCCAGAATTCGCACAGATTTTTTGTCTTCTATCATGCACCTGTAACAATGTTTATTGTTTTAATCTTATGCATTTTGCTGTTGGAGCTGGCTGTAGTACACTAAGCCTGGGCGTAGTTCGCGAAGTAGCGCTACGCGAAGCTACGCAAAGTGCAGTTCGCACTACGCGAACTACGCGTAGCACTACGCGAACTGCGTAGTGCACTGTTCGCAATGATTGCACAGTGCCGGATGCTTGTCCGCACTGTGCAATCATTGAAAACGGCATCTTGCACAGTGCGAGCTGTCTTTTACTGCCGCTCGAGTAGATTTTTACTCGAGCAGCAGCTTTCTCAACGCGAACTGGTAGTTTCTCATCGTGAGCGGTCGCGAGCATACGCGACCACTCGCAATGAGAAACCTGACCTCCCTGCGTTGAGAATCTCGCCGGGATGTCATTTTGCTTGCTCGCGGTCGCCAACTTGACGTTGAGGACCGCGAGCAAGCAAAAAATGACCGCTGCACTACGCTACGCGTGTTTGCACTGTGCTACGTGCAATTCGCGTTGTGCGAAGTAGCGCAAACTTCGCAAACTATGCGAGCGTAGCGTAGTGCTTTGCCCAGGGTTATAGTACACTGAATTTTATAGAACAACATACAGAGCTTGTTAGTTGAAAATAAACCTTTTGAACTTACACATAGACTCTGTGGTATTTGGTGTGGTGGTGGTGGTGGACTTACACGAGTGAGTGAGCGAAAGGGTGTTATCTGTTCTGAGTTGTGTAATCATTGGGTATCTTCGGGTGGGGGTTCGGGGACCTAATGAGACACTATAGCTAGTCGTTCAGGGGATTGTGGGTTCACTTCTGACTGAGGTGTGAGGAAGGTGCAACCTCCCATCACCAACATCCTACTTTCTTGTGCATAGTTCTGTATGTGGCAGTGCAGAATCCCCACATCAGCAGTAGTATGTACTATATCCTATCAAAAATAGTCAAATATCTGGTTGGGCATTTTGTTTGTGGTAATTGTCAAAGCCTCAAGATTAAGAAGACTGGAAGAGGAGAACCCAAAGGACTGGACTCAGTGGCTAGAGCTATTGGTCAATCTGAGTTTTATTCAAAACCGTAAAATAAAGAGTGGCAAACTGGGCAAGCTTAGCGACAGACTAATAGTAGTAGTACAGACAGTCATAGCAAGGCAGTTAGAACTTAGAGGCAGGGATAACCAGAATTTAGAAACAGATAGTCAAGTCAAGATCAAAGAAGCTTTTGAAAAAAATAGAATTAGGAAGTGTAACCAGAATTAATAGTTCGGAAAAAATAAGGTGCAGTAAAAGTTAGGGCAATATAATTGTTAATATTAACCACTGGAGGACTTACTGGGGCCAGCAGCAGGGCCCTCGGAAGAGGAGCGGTCCTCTGGTGGTTGTCCCGCCGACTCGGACCCCGTCTTCTTGCCCCTGGGTGCTGCAGATCAGTGATCATGTAAGATATAATAAAGAAAGAGACAAACATTAATGATTGCTGTGAAACAAATAAATGATCTAAAAAAACTTTCAAAAACGTTTTAGGAAACAAAAATTGCAATAAAATTGACCTATCTAATCCGATCGACTACTGGCTTGCGGGATTCACGGACCGTCTACTTATTTATGAACACTAATCCAGTGTTCCATTCTCATTGATTCGAATCCAGAACACTAACTAAGCCTAAGTACCACCTGACCTAGCCCACCTATTCCAGACGGGCCAATTGTTCACTAAGTCTGCATTTCCATTTTTTAGCCCTCAAAAATGCATAGATGAGAAGGAGGACACATGCATAAATTTGTGCATACACCAAATTGTTGGTTTGTTGCGTCTGATGTTCTGCTACTGACTGACACTGCTAAGCCTACCACTCACTAAACAAACTACAAAAGGTTCTACTAAGGACTGGGGTAAGCAGCACTCAGTGACAGAGGATGCGTCACGCAGACCGCTCAAAAATTATCAACTAATAGTAACTAAACCTAGTATCAATCCATCCACCACTATTTGACAGGAGGACAAAGGAATGACTAGAGTCTCTCTAACAATAGCATTACCTAACTTAAGTTCTCTAAAGTAAACTCTTACATAATAATAAGGACAAGCGAGCGCAAAGTTGCAAACAAGTAAGAGTAGCGCCGAGCACCTGTGTCCTACAATCACAGAAGATTTTAAAACGTAATTTACCTGCAATGTAAGCAGCAGTATTCTTATTATTCGTAAAAAAATTATACACAATACTTATACTACTATATATATTAGCTACTCACCAAGCCCCATGACCTCGACACCTAGCAGGTCCAACAGGTCCTGCTCCCGGTCCAGTATGTCTGACCACCAGTGTGCCAGCTGGTTATGGGTGCGCCGGACCCCTGAGCGACGAAACACTGCCCGGCGCACCTTCGCCCACCGGCGGTGACGCCCCTGGGTAGGGTACCCGGAGCCTGGCCTGCCGCCTGCTGCCAAGGTCAAGGGGAGGTGGCGCTGCACAAAAAAAACAAGGGCAGCAACCTCCGCCTCACTAAAAACCTGCCGGGCTTGCACCCCTTCAGGGCGCAGTCTGCCGCAAGGCAGGCGGCTCTTGGGTGCACGCGCCTTGCCCTTGGAGCCGTTATTGGTGCTGCTACCCTTCACCATGGTTCTGGGGTGTGTGGGAGGAGGCGGAAAAGAAAAGTTAGAAGGGAAAAATAAAGTTGGGGGAAGAAGTAGGAGCTTAAAGAAGAAAGTAATATAAAACAGTAGAAAAGTAAAAAAAAACAGTAAAAGTAGAAATAAATGCAAAATATAGACTTAGGCACAGAGAGAGATAGATGAGAAATAAAAAAAATTTGAAAAACAGTGTAAAAAACTAAGGATTGCAAAGATTGAGGGAGGATAGAAAAGCAGGCACAGAACCATAGCATAGAGTGAAAAACAAGATGGCCGCGCCCATCGCGACCGCGTGTGTAAGTTCACGCGATATTTCTCCCCGAGCACGCAAAAAGCATCGCGAACACGTACAACGCGTTCCCGAACATGAAATGCGCATCGCGAGCACGCTATACGCGACCCGGAACAGGAAATAAGGCATCGCGAACGGGCGGTAAAAGTGAAAAACAAGAAGGCCGCGCCCATAGGCGACCGCATGGGTAAGTTTGCCAGATACTATCCCCCGCACGCAAACAGCGTCCCAAACACGCACAACGCGTTCCCGAAGAAGAAAAACGCATCGCGAACGGGCGCGACAAGCAACTACGCACGCTCGCGTAGCTACGCGTAGCGCTTTAACGTCTTCGCGTAGCTTCACGTAGCGTGACTACACGAACTACGCCCAGGGTTAGTACTGACACATTTCATTCACAATTTAAGATGTTCTGAGATATGTCTATGCGGTGCATGTGTGCACATATAAGTAGTGGCATACTACATGCACCAGACAGATGGGTCCATGGAGGGGAAGTGTATGAGTGGCATGGTTGACTGGCAGAATGACAGGTGTATTTTTAAATATGTGCCAGCACTTCTAGCAATATTTAGCAAATGCGGAAAATGCGTCATCTGTAGTGTGCTGTAATGACTGTGATGTCTCAGGTGAAACAAGTGACTTATGTGTATCTGTTTATCCTGATTGTTTGCAGAAACATCTTCGGCTACTGGAGGAGACAGCTCCATGGACCAAGAGGAGACGCAGAGCCAGACTGGGTCTGCTGGAGAGGAGTTGGAGGGACTCAGTGGCACAGAGGGTGAGGGGAGCCACACTGAGGATACCTCAGCTACAACCACCTCGGCTGAGGAACACAGCATCTCCAGTGAGGACTCCCTTGTGGAGGCGGGTGTCAGCAGACCTCAGACAACACCGATCGAGTCTGTCCCCGCCACCACCACCATCTCCACCCTCCCATCAGCGCCCATTCCAGAGGTCCATGGAGGCCCCCGTGTAAGGGAGCATGTCTCCTTTGTGCCAGGCACCGCACCCCCTGCCCCTGTCTCCCCTGCTGCCCTGAGTGTGGAGTCTGTGGACTTGCTGAAGCAGCTCCATGTAGGGCAGACAGCGATGCTGAGTGTCCTCCATTCCCACACCAGTCTGTTGACACAACTGGTGTCCTTCATGGAGGGCATCTCATCAAACATGTCGGCCCTACATCGGACTATTCAGGCCATGGCCTCCACACAGACATCAGCAGTGTTCCTCTTCCAACAGTCCCTCACCCCTCCTACCTCTGCCACATCCACAATCCCCACTGCCCTACCTGTCCAACGCACACACACACCAGCACAGGCACACACCACAACAGACACAAGCAGCACACAGCCACGCAAGCCAAAATCCAGAGCCACAGGCACGCACACTCCGGGGACTGATGGCACACACACAGGGGATGGGTCACAGACGCACAAACAGACATCCATAAGCACTCCGCAGTCCGCAGTCCTCAGGTGCCTCTCCCTCCAAAACCCCTTCCCTTGCCTCACCTGCAACCCCCCCTTCCCAGCAGCTCTTCCTCTGTGACCTTGGCCTCTTCCCCACCGATCCATCTGCTCCAACTCACAAGGGGAAGAGAAAGTCACCACGCGCAGGGGGGAGTTCCCCTGCCACACGGACACCCTCCCCCAGGTGTACGGACACTGAGGCCCCCATCCGCAAGTCCTCCCGGACTAGGAAGAGCAAGACCCCACCACAATCCGGCAGCTCCACCACACAGTATCCGTCCTGCAGCCCCAAAGCCACCACTCCACAGGTCCCACAGCCACACCCTGCCCCTGGTTCACCCACACACCAATACCGCATCCCCAAAATGATTAGGCCCTCCCCCTACCACATCCACTTCCACCCCAACCTCACATGTTCAGCCTGTTCCTGCCACTGGTGTGGAGTCCGTGTCTCCCCCCTCTGTCCTGCCCACCTCACCTGGACCCCATGACACTACTTTGGAGGTTGGCACTGCAGTTGAGAGCTCATCCACCCCGTCTGACTTTGGCACTGCAGTGGAGACCACGTCCACACCATCTGACCTGGCCACTGCTGTGGTGCCGGCAACCACCCCATCTGACTTCATCCCTGCAGTTGTGACAGTGCCCACTGTGTCAGACACCTCCACTGCAGTTGCCAGTGACACTCCAGCACCCACCACCCCTCCCCTGTCCCATTCTGCTGTCCCCTGATCCTGTCCCTGTGGTGCCTGGCCTGCCCCATGTATGCCCCTCCAAGGGGAGATGTCCCCTGGTCGTAGCAGTGCAGGCAAGCAATGGGTGACAACTTGTCACATGTCACCATGGTTGAATTAAGAAATGGACTGGCCATTGGCCTTTTGACATTGTGGACTCGAATTACCAGTTTTGAGGAGTTTCATTTTTTAATAAAGCAAATTGTTGTTATCCCTTGTTGTTGCATCTAATGTACATGATGTTGAGGATGAGTATCATGGACTTGATGTTGTACTTGTGTTTTGAAGGTACAACGGGATGATTTGTTGATGTGATGGACTCCATGTGGTCCATGGGATATGTGTACTTTTCTGCTATGTGTCCATGACATCTTTTGCAGCAATTACAGGGCGTAATGATTGCAAAATGTTGTAACCAGGATTATCTCTTTGTGTTTGCTACTTCACATCTTTGGCATACACTGTTGCACATATGTTGTACTTACATTTGGGCACATGGTGAGATTCCCTGACTGGGCCCATCTACACTGGACAGGCAGGTTTGTGCATCCATGGTAAACAAGTCATCTGTGTCATCAGTGCAACTATCTCTACATGTGTATTGAGTATGTGCAGATGACTGAAGGGACACTCCCGAACACATGTTGCTGTGCCCAGAGCTTTCATTGTGTTGTAATTGTTGGCTCACTGTGCAGGTGGTGTGCTGGCATGACAGGACCCTGCACAAACGTTTTTCACAGCTGACATTCCCCTGGAGTGGAGACCCCTCATGGCATTGTGTCATTCCGTGGCATTGCCTGTGCACATGGTGTGTGTTGTGTGAGCATGTCTGTGTGTGTTGCCTTCCCTTTTTTTGACTCAGCCTGTATTCCATGCAAATGTTCTTGTTATGTGCACTTGCTGAGTTGTCCTGTGTTCATCAGACTTCTTTTCCCTGGGTTTACTGGGGTGTCGGTGCATGGCAGACTACTGGTCATTAGGTTGTCATCCATGGCTGTTTTAGTTGTAATTTCAGGGATGTTGTCAAACGCACATGGGACACATTCAGGATTCCCATTGGCACTTATGTGTTTCAAACATCATGTTGTTTTCCCTATGTGGTATCTGTCAGTGTGAGGCTCACTCGTATGTGTGTGTGACTACTCCCACTCATCAGGGTCATTGCTGCAATGTTGGAAGGTGCCAACATGTGTTCTTTGTGGTTATCCTTTGGTTCCTCATTGGTGTAGGTGTGTGGCAGTGTTCCCAATGAATCGTGTTGTCTTCACATTATGCCCATGTTCCACATACTGTGCATTGTGGCAGACATTCACAGATGTTGTTGACAGGCCATGTGTGTTGATTTTTGTGTACCCTAGATCCCCCCACCACCCCTGGGATTGTAATGGGTGCTTGAGCAATGTCAACAGTCCCTGTGTGCCTAGCTGATGCACATTGTTGCAGATCAGGGTGTGTGGTGTTGAGGGTGGCCACATGTGAGTTGTTTCATATCTAGGCCCCTACCTACATTTTGTACATTGGTTGCAGGACATGGCCAGTGATTTGTGTTTATGGAGGTGTGATGTGAGTTTGTTGTTCTGGACACATGACCCAGTATGCACAGCTGACTGTGCTCCACAGTATAGGCAAAACAGACCTTTGTCATCACAGTGGGATTGGCGTACAGGCTACTGTCACCACAAATGAGGGTACTAGAGGGTAGTGCTGTAATGGGTCTGTCTCTTGCTGTGTTGGTTGCTGTTCCACCCAGCTTGTGTCACATGAATACGTTGCTATACCACTCATCTGACGATGTATGCTTGACCACAAAGGGGTGCCCAGTTCATTAGTTACTTTTTGTATGGCACTGTGGACACATCGGTGTGATTGGAGTTCATCCCACCATCATGTGTTGTGTACTAGCCTGGGGACACTGAGACACACACACGTGTTGTGTATGATATGCAGTGTGGGTATGCCTGTCTGTGTTTGTGCATCTGCACCTCTGCATTGGTATTGCTTTTGTGTTCCATTGTGTGGATGTAGTTTGGAGGTTTTTCCCTAATGTCCATGCATCTTGTAGCTCATCATCCTGCACATTGCTCATGTTTGGTAAGACCCATTGCTGCCATGGTATGGGACTTTGTCACCTAACATCGACAGTCTCCACAGGATTCCTCAGTTTGTGTGTCTGTTCGTAGAGATATGTGTGTATGCGTCATGATGCTCACTTTTCACATAGTCTAATTGGACACTGTGGGCCTTGTCAGGGCTCATGGCCAATGCTTGTCTGCACATGGCAGAGGGAGTTCTTGTGATACACAGCAATCTGTGCCTCTCAAATGTATGTTTGTATGTGACACAACCACCACATTGCCACTACATTGGTTGTGGATTTGGGACCAGTGAGCACAAATGCTGGTCTGGTGATGCTGCTATTATTTTGTCAGAATACATCAAAAAGAATCCGTAGGTGACGGATCAATAGAACCTAGCCAAGAAACACAACGCACAAGCAATGAGTGGCTTATAACAAATCCTCATTATCTCATTCCTTTGTCTATTATTATAATGTAGGGTTTCTACAGGCCCCTCCACCCAGACAGACCATGAGGCGCACTTTTGCCAAAAAATAAGTATGTTTCAAAAAGAAATTGATTTTATGTTACATGTTGTGTGTGTCCTGTTTTTGTCCTTGACTACAAGTGTTTTTAAATTATGTCTTTTCAACCTTGCCTGCTCACAATTAAGGTATCATGTGTAGTATTACCCACACAAGATCTGAGCAATAACTAAGTTTGCTTTCAAGGGCACTTACACCATAGTATGAAGTACCTTCTTTTACGCGCAGCGTAACGCTTTACCTGCCCACAAGAACGGTGGGCAGGCAGTATGTATTAATTTGCATTTTGCTTTTTCTTCCCAATGACAGTTACTACGTGTTCAGAAGCAACCGTATGTATATATTTTCCCAATGCTCACACAATAGGTGTGCATTAATAATTTTTCACTTCACTTTATTATAGGTCCGGCACGGAGTGGTACACAAAGGGCTGGTCCCTTTGTTGTCCTGAAGAAAAGGTTTAGGGGATACCATGAAACATGTTGACATAATACAAGGGAAATAATTACATAACAGTTACATTTCCCTTTTATTAGCCCCCTTTTTATCCCTACCAACTAGGAGCAGGAATAAAACAATAGCTCACTAGTTAGGTAATTTTTTTAAAACATCACTTACACCACTCCCCCCTACACTGCACAACACATAGCCTCACAAGGTAAGTGCTCCTACGTAAATCCGCAAGTCGCAGCACGCCCCAATCAGTAGATGTTTGGGATGGCCCCAATGATGAAGCATGTCACCTAGGGGCAACCCAGGGTGAGTGAGGGGGCACAAGAAAATACATTTTTCTTTTCAACCAGTAGAGGTGGCCTTCACCCCAATTGGTGAACCCGCCCTTGTTTCTTGGCTAGGTTCTTTTGATCCATCACCTACGGATTCTTTTTGATGTATTCTGATCACACAGGAGGGTGAACCTAGCCCAATCCTCCTCCTCCCCCTTTTTCTGATTGCTATTATTTTGTCCACACTCACCTTCTGGTCACTGTAGTGATGTGGGCTTTGGAACCCATTACCACAATGTTCCTGAGATGCTGGAGTTTTGAACCCTACACTCATCTTTTAGGTACACATGTGATGGGAGTCACATTGTATGTTCACTATCAGAATCAGTGTTGTGGGCATTTGGCACACACATACATAGAATCTTGCAAAGATGGTAGGGGTGGGGGTTTGCTTAGTGACCCTATGCGTGTGAATGCTGGTGGTGCAGGGCATCCAGCCCCCTATGAGTGGGGGTGGTAGTGGTGCAGGGCATCCAGCCCCCTATGAGTGGGGGTGGTAGTGGTGCAGGGCATCCAGCCCCCTATCAGTGGGGATAGTAGTGGTGCAGGGCATCCAGCCCCCAAAGAGTGTGGATGGTAGTGGTGCAGGGCATCCAGCCCCCTATGAGTGGGGGGTACTGGTATTGATGGGCATCCAGCCCCCTATGAGTGGGGATAGTAGTGGTGCAGGGCATCCAGCCCCTATGAGTGGGGGTACTGGTATTGATGGGCATCCAGCCCCCTATGAGTGGGGATGGTAGTGGTGCAGGGCATCCAGCCCCCTATGAGTGGGGGTACTGGTATTGATGGGCATCCAGCCCCCTATGAGTGGGGATGGTAGTGGTGCAGGGCATCCAGCCCCTATGAGTGGGGGTGGTAGTGGTGCAGGGCATCCAGCCCCTATGAGTGGGGATGGTAGTGGTGCAGGGCATCCAGCCCCCTATGAGTGGGGATGGTAGTGGTGCAGGGCATCCAGCACCCTATGAGTGGGGGTACTGGTATTGATGGGCATCCAGCCCCCTATGAGTGGGGATGGTAGTGGTGCAGGGCATCCAGCCCCCTATGAGTGGGGATGGTAGTGGTGCAGGGCATCCAGCCCCCTATGAGTGGGGATGGTAGTGGTGCAGGGCATCCAGCCCCTATGAGTGGGGGTGGTAGTGGTGCAGGGCATCCAGCCCCCTCTGAGTGGGGGTACTGGTATTGATGGGCATCCAGCCCCCTATGAGTGGTGATGGTAGTGGTGCAGGGCATCCAGCCCCCTATGAGTGGGGATGGTAGTGGTGCAGGGCATCCAGCCCCCTATGAGTGGGGGTGGTAGTGGTGCAGGGCATCCAGCCCCCTATGAGTGGGGATGGTAGTGGTGCAGGGCATCCAGCCCCCTATGAGTGGGGATGGTAGTGGTGCAGGGCATCCAGCACCCTATGAGTGGGGGGTACTGGTATTGATGGGCATCCAGTCCCCTATGAGTGGGGATGGTAGTGGTGCAGGGCATCCAGCCCCTATGAGTGGGGGGTACTGGTATTGATGGGCATCCATCCCCCTATGAGTGGGTATGGTAGTGGTGCAGGGCATCCAGCCCCCTATGAGTGGGGGTGGTAGTGGTGCAGGGCATCCAGCCCCCTATGAGTTGGGATGGTAGTGGTGCAGGGCATCCAGCCCCCTGAGTGGGGATGGTAGTGGTGCAGGGCATCCAGCCCCCTATGAGTGGGGGGTACTGGTATTGATGGGCACCCAGCCCCCTATGAGTGGGGATGGTAGTGGTGCAGGGCATCCAGCCCCCTACGAGTGGGGATGGTAGTGGTGCAGGGCATCCAGCCCCCTATGAGTGGGGATGGTAGTGGTGCAGGGCATCCAGCCCCAATGAGTGAAGGTGGTAGTGGTGCAGGGCATCCAGCCCCCTATGAGTGGGGGTACTGGTATTGATGGGCATCCAGCCCCTATGAGTGGGGATGGTAGTGGTGCAGGGCATCTAGCCCCCTATGAGTAGGGGTGGTAGTGGTGCAGGGCATCCAGCCCCCTATGAGTGGGGGGTACTGGTATTGAAGGGTATCCAGCCCCCTATGAGTGGGGATGGTAGTGGTGCAGGGCATCCAGCCCCCTATGAGTGGGGATGGTAGTGGTGCAGGGCATCCAGCCCCCTATGAGTGGGGGTTGAGTGGTGCAGGGCATCCAGCCCGCTATGAGTGGGGGGTACTGGTATTGATGGGCATACAGCCCCTATGAGTGGTGAAGGTAGTGGTGCAGGGCATCCAGCCCCCTATGAGTGGGGATGGTAGTGGTACAGGGCATCAGCCCCCTATGAGTGGAGGGTACTGGTTTTGATGGGCATCCAGCCCCTATGAGTGGTGATGGTAGTGATGCAGGGCATCCAGCCCCTATGAGTGGGGATGGTAGTGGTGCAGGGCATCCAGCCCCTATGAGTGGGGATGGTAGTGGTGCAGGGCATCCAGCCCCTATGAGTGGGGATGGTAGTGGTGCAGGGCATCCAGCCCCCTATGAGTGGGGATGGTAGTGGTGCAGGGCATCCAGCACCCTAGAGTGGGGGGTACTGGTATTGATGGGCATCCAGTCCCCTATGAGTGGGGATGGTAGTGGTGCAGGGCATCCAGCCCCCTATGAGTGGGGGGTACTGGTATTGATGGGCATCCATCCCCCTATGAGTGGGTATGGTAGTGGTGCAGGGCATCCAGCCCCCTATGAGTGGGGGTGGTAGTGGTGCAGGGCATCCAGCAACCTATGAGTGGGGATGGTAGTGGTGCAGGGCATCCAGCCCCCTGAGTGGGGATGGTAGTGGTGCAGGGCATCCAGCCCCCTATGAGTGGGGGGTACTGGTATTGATGGGCACCCAGCCCCCTATGAGTGGGGATGGTAGTGGTGCAGGGCATCCAGCCCCCTACGAGTGGGGATGGTAGTGGTGCAGGGCATCCAGCCCCCTATGAGTGGGGATGGTAGTGGTGCAGGGCATCCAGCCCCCAATGAGTGAAGGTGGTAGTGGTGCAGGGCATCCAGCCCCCTATGAGTGGGGGGTACTGGTATTGATGGGCATCCAGCCCCCTATGAGTGGGGATGGTAGTGGTGCAGGGCATCTAGCCCCCTATGAGTAGGGGTGGTAGTGGTGCAGGGCATCCAGCCCCCTATGAGTGGGGGGTACTGGTATTGAAGGGCATCCAGCCCCCTATGAGTGGGGATGGTAGTGGTGCAGGGCATCCAGCCCCCTATGAGTGGGGATGGTAGTGGTGCAGGGCATCCAGCCCCCTATGAGTGGGGATGGTAGTGGTGCAGGGCATCCAGCCCCTATGAGTGGGGGTTGTAGTGGTGCAGGGCATCCAGCCCCTATGAGTGGGGGGTACTGGTATTGATGGGCATCCAGCCCCCTATGAGTGGTGAAGGTAGTGGTGCAGGGCATCCAGCCCCCTATGAGTGGGGATGGTAGTGGTACAGGGCATCCAGCCCCCTATGAGTGGAGGGTACTGGTTTTGATGGGCATCCAGCCCCCTATGAGTGGTGATGGTAGTGATGCAGGGCATCCAGCCCCCTATGAGTGGGGATGGTAGTGGTGCAGGGCATCCAGCCCCCTATGAGTGGGGATGGTAGTGGTGCAGGGCATCCATCCCCCTATAAGTGGGCGTGGTAGTGGTGCAGGGCATCCAGCCCCCTATGAGTGGGGGGTATTGGTATTGATGGGCATCCAGCCCCCTCTGAGTGGTGATGGTAGTGATGCAGGGCATCCAGCCCCCTATGAGTGGGGATGGTAGTGGTGCAGAGCATCCAGCCCCCTATGAGTGGGGATGGTAGTGGTGCAGGACATCCAGCCCCCTATGAGTGGGGATGGTAGTGGTGCTGGGCACCCCCCCTAGGTGTGGGCACTGCTGGTGGTGTGGACCATGCTACCCCTGTGGTTTTGCTTTTGCTGATGGACGGCATGTCCCCCACTATGTGTATGTTGCATTTCGCGCGTTTGTGACGTTTGTTTCTGTGGGTGTCTGACTTACCATCTGCGACGTACACATATGTTCCTGATCCGGTCATAGATATACAGTACTGGGATGACCTGCTCGATGGGATTCGTCATTGGTCCGTCTCGTACTTGCTGATTGTTGCTCCGTCTCGTACACGTTGTGAGTTGGTCCGTTTCGTAGCAGTGGATCGTGTTGTGGCATGAATCGGACCTGCTATTCATCGCTCCCGGATGCTGTGACATGCTGCTAGTGGCGACCCGTTCGGCACGTAGGATTTTCGCATCGTACTTGTCCGGCCGGAAACTAATGTGGAAACTGCTTCCGGGCGACTCGGATGGGCGTTTGGATAAGCGGCTCGTACGGGAAATGTTGCTGGAATCGAAGCCTACGTATCTTTCGGAATTGTGGCACTTTTGCGCATCGTACTTCATCGCCCGGACGGACCGGCTCCCAGTACGAGTCGGTCGCAAGGTAAGGCTATGGACAGCTCTCGGAGGGCTGTCCGAGTGAGATCGGAATCGGCCCCATAGATGTGGAAAGTACTGTTGTCAAGAATACAGATGCAAAGGAAAATTTTACACAAGATTTTGTTTTGGATTTCCACGACTTGTCATCTCAGAAGGAAGAGTCAACAGATTTTTGTCTGCAGTCAGACATACCATGACATGTAAATCACCCAAAAATACATACAATTTGAGAAAAACATATGCTTCCAAGTATATCAGTGACTACAACCCAGTGATTCCAAAGATGTGGAATGCAAATATGGATCTACAATTTGTTGCAGAGTACTCCATCACTGTTGCCCGCTATGTGACTTCATAGAAAATCAGAAAAGACAGAGATAAATGTGAGAGGAGATTTCTGCAGAAAAGAGCCTCACCAAGAAAATATACAGCTTCACCTTGAAAATGATTTCTACAGAGGAATAGGTTCTTATGAATGCTCTGACAGGTTGAGCTCAGCTAGTTTGTTCTCCAATTCAAGAGGTATTGTTTGGGTAAGCCTAGGCATAGCAAGCAGTCAAAACAGAGTACTTGAGTGTTTTCCAGGAATACAGTATTTCAAAGAATTTGATCCAGAAAGTAGAGATATTCTGAAAAC
Source organism: Calotriton arnoldi (assembly GCA_963921515.1). Lineage (NCBI taxonomy): Eukaryota > Metazoa > Chordata > Amphibia > Caudata > Salamandridae > Calotriton > Calotriton arnoldi. The sequence goes on along the minus strand of CAWUFW010010027.1, from coordinate 162,759 downwards.
TAACATGCTGAATACATACTACCCAAGAAGGAGTCCTCAGCTTCACAATATACATCTCTATGATGTATTTCAGCACCACACATATAGAAGTAATGTAACTGAAAACATAGAAGAAGGAAGATCTGGAGTGCTTGGATGTGATGGTTGTTTCGTGAGACACAACAAAGGAAATCTAATTAACCACTGAAAGCTTAGTTGCCAAACCCCAGAAAGAAGAGATTTTTTTCCACTTGCCACTTTTGCAGTTGTTGAAGCCATGGTGCGCAGAGTCAGAATTACTTAGGTCACTATTACCGTTGTGAAGACTCTTATAACGCTGCGAAAGACACCATTTAGTGCTCAGTCTTTCCAACCTACCTACAAATGTTGAATGATGATATTTGAAAGGAAAAAACCATCACTGCTGAGATAGCCAAGGATAGTTTACAAAGCAGCCAAAGCTCTTCACTAGCAAGTCAAGATCCTCTTGGAGAACCAGTTATTCAAAATGAAGCAACAGTAGCTCTGAATGAGGTGGAGACAACACTGCAGCAAGCAAGAGAGGAAACTGGGGATTTCAAACACTTTGGGCCCGATTCTGATGCGGGTTGGAAAAGCTTCCCGACCGATGGCCTGATTCTGATGCGGTTAGGAAGGCCTCCTAACGGCATTTGCTCCTTCCAAATCGGATCGGGAACTTGTCTTCCCGACCAAGGGCCCAATTCTGATGCGGTTAGGAACAAATGTTCCCATTGAAGTCAATGGGAGTTCAACCAAATCGTATCTGGAAACATCCGGATGCATCCTACTCTGCCGGTTGGACTTTCCCGATCCCAGTGGGTCGGAAACCATTTCCCAACCAATTCGGTCGGGAAGCTTTTCCAACCCGCATCAGAATCGGGCCCATAGTAGAGCAACTAAACAATGAGCAAAAGTAAATTTACAATGAAGTTAAAGGAAAAATAGAGCATGGATTTCTACACAAGAGGAAACAGTGTTATTGTTCTTCATACAAACCTATATTACTATACAGCAGTGGTCAAGCTGGCACTGGAAAATGCTTCCTAATAAAAGTTCTCACTGGTTATCTACAGAGGACTACAGAATCAAATGTGTCATATGTAGTAACAGCACCAACAGGATTAGCCTTACATAACATAAAAGGTATTACTTTCACCTACTAACGCTATCTGTTAAATATGACAATAAACTGGAATCCCAGGAACTATCTGGTGAAGCTTGTCATGAGGCATCAAGAATATTGAAGAAACTGAAGCATTTAATCATTGATAAAGTCAACATGGCATCCAACTTAATGCTTGCTTTCATACTGTTAAGAATGCAGCAGGTTATAAGAACAAACTACAATGTGCACTTTGGGGGAAGGCATTTGATTGTATTTGGTGACCTACTGCAACTCACCCCCGTTAAAAGACAACTTGTTTTCAAAACACTTGTGCATAATGAAACAATAAATTCTCTGGGCAGTATTGGCAAAGTAAATATTTGGTTACACTTTAAAAGCAAGTAACTAGTGAAAAATATGCGTCAATCATATGATCTAAATTATGCAGATATACTGAAGGACATTAAAATACACGTTCTAACAAAAGAGGGTAAACATGCTTTGGAAAGTCTTTTTATCAAGAAACTAGTTCCATCTAATAATACAGCAGTTGAACTAATTTTATTGAAGAACAGAAGTCTATAGTGAAACATGGCGTAGAGGAGACTCGACGGGCCGTACTTCGCTCTGCACCCGCGAGTGAGTTGATAAGACTTGGATGATTTACCTTTGTTGGAACTATGATTGCTCTGTGACATATATAAGTTACACTTTGTGGAATACTTGGCCTGACTGCCGTTTATACTCATGAGCATGCATTATGTGCTGAATTACAGGATGCTCTGGAATTGAATTTGTGACAATCGAGTGAAGCTATGGTGAATACTGGTCATTCTTCAGTGTGATTGATTTTCATTTGTTTGTGACGTTGCCCTGAAGAAGCCCTTATGTTTGAGCAAAACGCGTCGGCTGCTTCCATATGCCTGTCTACAGATTGTGCATCTGAACAAGAAAATAAAAGGACCACTTTGTAATAATTGGGAGTTGTGGACTCATATAGCTGATATTGATATCATGCACCTAGACTCATGGGATAGGGTTTTATTGCCTCTCTTTGTTTGTTTAAATAATTTCTGGTCTATGGCCATGTGGCAACTGGTCATTTGAGGTGGGCAATATATTTGAAAAAAAATTCTATACGTGACTATACCGGGTGGTGCAGTCATTTATTCCTAGCTTGTTAGAAGTCTTTAGTTTGTTTAACGCCAACACTTCAAGAGTGCTCCAACTTTAATGAACAATTTCTAAAACTGGAGAAAGAAGACATTTTGGAAATGACAGCTTTTGATACAATGGAACATCAAGGAGTCACAATACTATTCACAGATAAACTACAAGCACAATTGGATGCTTTGGAAAAGGATAACAAAATCAGCAGGATTAGAAACAATTTTAAGTATCAGCAAAAACTGCTGAGTAATTTTTGCTGTATTTTAAATGTAGAGGAAGGGTTAGTAAATGATGCAATGGGCAAAGAAATTGATTTAAATAATTTCCCAAGCAGAGGTGAGGTTGAATACGTGGCTATAAAATTTGATCAGATTTATGGTGTGAAGCAGATTGGCCGTTGTGTTGTACATTTTTTGTTAGTGACAGACTTACATGTGCGCCACCAGCAGTTTCCGCTGTCTCTAGCGTATACTATAACTATCCATAAATCACAAGGTATAAGTGTAGATACAACTTTTGTTAATATCGGAAGCACTGTATAATAAATAATTAAATAAGGAATGTCATATATATCACTGTCACAACTTAAAACATTGTCTGGTTTGTGTTTGATTGATTTTGACGAAAAGAAAGTTAGTGCTGATGCAAGCTTTGTAAGAGAGTACAATTGGTTAAGAAGTGTATATGCTCATCATTTAGGTCAATACCCTGTTTATGAGAAATGGACAATCTGTCCAAAACACAAGATTATAAAAGAGTGTATAGATGCTGAAGAAAAGAAAGAACACAAGGTCAAAGTAGAAGCTATGAAGAAGACACAACTGTGAAATGATGTAGATATTGTAGGTTGCCAGCTGAAAAATAGTGTCAACTGCTATGCAATTGTTGTTCTCAATGTACTGTTTCACTTACCACATCTAGTGAACCAAATTGAACAAAAATCAGATAAGAAATTGTGTGCTGCATTGTATCACTTGCTCCAATGTTTAATAACTGACAGAACTGTGACACATTCTGCTTCAGGTATTCAAGACCTTTTAGATATATGTAGTGGATCAGTAATGTTTACTCTCAACAGTCAACCTCTGGACACTACACTGTCTATTTAAAGAGTGAAACTAGATGGATGGAATATAATGACATCAACCTAAGATTCAAACCAAGACTTCCTTTGAAATGACCAAACTCTTATCTTTTCTTTCTTCAACCAAAGTTCTAAGTAGGAATTGTGAATAAAAAAGTGATGTACTATGGGGCTGATTACGATGGTGGAACGATCGCCACCGCCGGGCCGGCGGTGAGGTCCATTGAAATGTCGACTGTCAAAATATCATTATGTGAAAATATCATTATAGTATTTTCTATTATGTTTAATGTTTGTTTTTGGTATAATATTAGTTAATTAATGTAATTTAATTTTTAGGAACGGGATGTTGGGTTTATAGGGGATAAGGGTGGGGAGTGTTTTAAACAAATTGATTTTAAATTTGAATTAAATTCGAAATTTGTAAAATTAAATTAAAAATGTTGTTTTAGGAGCGGGATGTTGGGTTTATAGGGGATAAGGTGGGGAGTGTTTTAAAAATATTGCTTTTAATTTTTAAATAAATTTGAAATTTATAAAATGTATTTAAAATTGTTGTTTTAGGAGCGGGATGTAGGGTTTATACGGGATAAGTGTGGGGAGTGTTTTAAAAAAATTGATTTTAAATTTAAAATAACTTCAAAATGTATAAATGTTATTTCAAATTGTTGTTTTAGGAGCGGGATGTAGGGTTTATAGGGGATAAGGGTGGGGAGTGTTTTAAAAAAAAATATTTTAATTTTTATATAAATTCGAAATTTATAAATTTTATTTCAAATTGTTGTTTTAGGAGTGGGATGTAGGGTTTATAGGGGATAAGGGTGGGGAGTGTTTTAAAATATATTCAAATTTTAATTTTTTTTAAAAAATGATCTCTACATTTCCAATAACATTTTAAAATGATTGTTTTTTTTAATGAAGGTGTATAATTTCCTATAATTTAAAAAAGAAAAGTAAATTAAATATTTAAAAAAATTAATTGATGAAATTATATTAATAAAATTATTTGCAAAATATCGTGTTAAGAGTGGATAAGTTTAATAAATTGATTATTATAAAGTATGGATTATTATTAATTGTTAATTTTTAATAATTACACTTATTATTTTTACTAATTAAGAAATATTATTTGTGTTTTTTATTGATTATATATTAGGATTTGTTAATAATATTTAATATTTCTTATAAAAAATAAAAAACAGTAATATATCACTAATATGTTTGAAATTTAAAATAATAAAATATGTATTATGTATAATAATTGAGAAAAAAATAATTTAAAGGGGAAAAATAATTTATTAAATTTATTATTACCTATATACATTTTTACAAGTACCATTGTATGTGTATTATATTTATAAAATTATTCAGAGTAATCAAAATAAATATTGAATTTTTTAAAAGAGAGAATATTAAAGGAAATATGTTTTATGTATAATATATTCCATGATGTTATACTGACTGGAGTGGGAATAGTAAATAATATAGTTTTAATGTCCAGCACCTTCCATGATTTAATACTAACTGGAGTGGGAATATTAAATTAATTATGTTTAGTGTCCAGCACCTTTTTTAATTTAATACTAAGTGGAGTGGGAATAGTAAATTATATAGGTTTAGGGGTCGATTCCGATTCGGGCCGGAAAAAATATCGACCGACTCAATACGGGAATTTAGTCCGACCGACTCGGACCGGCGCCGTACGACCCGGGTAGTACGATGAAATGCATGTGAAATCCGACCGACTCGGACGGAATACAAAACGACCGGCCGAGCCGGACGGAAACAAGCCATCCGGCCGGGGAAATCACGTGAAACGAACCAACCGACAAGCACCCGGCTTGAACCCGAACGAAACGTACCTGCGAACTCCGACCCGCGTAGTACGATGCTGTGCGTGCAAAACATGACCGACTCGCCCGCAGCACAAGCCGTACGACCGACACGCATACAAAACCCAGCCGAAGCAACCCAATACTCCGCGACCGACTCGTACGCCGCATATGAAACCTAGCTGACACACAGCGGGAACGAGTCGGACAAGATCGCACCAGACAACTGCAGCGTCCTACTCGGACACAAGAACGACTCCTACATGCACCAAAAACACCAAGGAAAAAAAGGGCCAAACAAGCAACCACAAAGCCAATAAATACAGGGAGGAAAAAAAATGGAACAAGGACACACCTCCAACTCCACCTACATAAATGCCACAAATCCCTACCATGATCCTTTGCAAATTCCACTGACCTGCCAGCACAGAACACCATCACACCGCAACTACAGACACACTCACAGCTCATACATCACACAAGCCACACACCATTATCACACCTACAAATAGCACCCTCACACACACCCAGCTAAACCTACACTCACACCCCCCCACTTGCACACACACACACATAAATCACCACCACCACCCATCACCATGCCCCCAAAGAAGAACCATAAGTTCCTAGATTGTGAATTGGAAGTCCTGGTAGACGAGATCCTGAGGGTAGAGTCACAGTTGTTTGGTACATTGGTACAACAGACCCCCATGTCGCAGAAAACCAAGATGTGGGCGAGGATTGTCGACAGGGTGAATGCACAATCACCATGTTTGCGCACAAAGGAAGACATCCAGAACAGGTGGTATGATGTGCACAGGAGGGTCCGGGACCTACTCAAAAAGGACTACCTCCTCAGCCAGCACACCAGTAGTGGCCCTCCTGCAAAACCAGTATACCTCAGGCCCTGGGAGGAGAAGGTGCGGGCCATCCTACCACCAGTGAGCGTATACAGACTAACAGACATCCCAGAGCCTGGTGAGTACACAACTAATATACACAATATGGTGTGACAACACACACACATCACAGTCAAGGGGATAGGCAAACCATGCACCCTTAGCAAATACACAGCAACCAAAAGATATTCATCCCAAGATGTGAATGCTAGTCAGACAAACACAATACCTGCCATCTCATAGTGATATGTAACTGTGTCATGACATGTACAAACCTAACAACAAATACAGCAAGGCAGTGGCACAAATAGAACCAACAAACACTCCCAGATATTTACCCACCACTAGAACACCACCTCACAGGGAAGCTCACTGAAAGGAAGGAATTCTGTATATGCTGGTGAAGTCAGTGTAGCCAATAGCATGATGGGAGTGGTAGTCACAGATATTGGTCACACCCACAATTGGCCCATCAACACCACTCTGAACCATGCTCACATCACAGGGAGTGGAAAAGGACTCACAAGATGGCTGACACTGGGTACTGCTGGGAGAGCACAAGGCCCTGCTGGGAACTGTGCAACAACCAACAGCAGGACACCACTGACTGACATCCTGAAAGACAACTTGCACTCCCTGCAATGGAAGCACGTTCCATGGTGGGATATCTGGCTGGGTGGGAAGGAGGACTCACAGCACTGACCATAGTTACAAGCACCTCCCCTCACACACCCCTCAACACTAACTCCACATAACCCACCTGGGAGAATGCAATGCCTCACATCCTAACTGAAGATCCCACAAAGAACCACCACCCTGGGTTATGCTGTGTGAGGCACAGGGACACTCTTGGGACTTGTAGCCAAACAACTGCCAGGACAACACTCCCAGCCATCCTGTCAGCACAGGCACCCCACCCCACAGGGAAGCAGAGTCAAAAGGAAGGAAGGATGGGCATGCTGGGAAGGGTGGTGGAGGCAATAGCATGATGGGAGTTATAGGCACAGATATTGGTCAGCCTCACAATTGGCCCATCAACACCACTCTGAACCATGCTCACATCACAGGGAGTGGAAAAGGACTCACAAGATGGCTGACACTGGGCACTGCTGGGGGAGCACAAGGCCCTGCTGGGAACTGTGAAACAACCAACAGCAGGACACCACTGACTGACATCCTGAAAGACAACTTGCACTCCCTGCAATGGAAGCACGTTCCATGGTGGGATATCTGCCTGGGTGGGAAGGAGGACTCACAGCACTGACCATAGTTGCAAGCACCTGCCCTCACACACCCCCTCAACACTAACTCCACATAACCCACCTGGGAGAATGCAATGCCTCACATCCTAACTGAAGATCCCACAAAGAACCACCACCCTGGGTTATGCTGTGTGAGGCACAGGGACACTCTTGGGACTTGTAGTCAAACAACTGCCAGGACAACACTCCCAGCCATCCTGTCAGCACAGGCACCCCACCCCACAGGGAAGCAGAGTCAAAAGGAAGGAAGGATGGGCATGCTGGGAAGGGTGGTGTAGGCAATAGCATGATGGGAGTTATAGGCACAGATATTGGTCAGCCTCACAATTGGCCCATCAACACCACTCTGAACCATGCTCACATCACAGGGAGTGGAAAAGGACTCACAAGATGGCTGACACTGGGCACTGCTGGGGGAGCACAAGGCCCTGCTGGGAACTGTGAAACAACCAACAGCAGGACACCACTGACTGACATCCTGAAAGACAACTTGCACTCCCTGCAATGGAAGCACGTTCCATGGTGGGATATCTGCCTGGGTGGGAAGGAGGACTCACAGCACTGACCATAGTTGCAAGCACCTGCCCTCACACACCCCCTCAACACTAACTCCACATGACCCACCTGGGAGAATGCAATGCCTCACATCCTAACTGAAGATCCCACAAAGAACCACCACCCTGGGTTATGCTGTGTGAGGCACAGGGACACTCTTGGGACTTGTAGCCAAACAACTGCCAGGACAGCACTCCCAGCCATCCTGTCAGCACAGGCACCCCACCCCACAGGGAAGCAGAGTCAAAAGGAAGGAAGGATGGGCATGCTGGGAAGGGGGGTGTAGGCAATAGCATGATGGGAGTGGTAGTCACAGATCAACATCTCACACCCACATGGCCCAGCAAGTTAGCACTGAAGCATGCACACCTCACAGGGAGTCAAAAGCCACTTCAAAGATGTCTGACACTGGCCACAGCTGTGGGGAGCACAAGGCCCTGCTGGGAACTGGGCACCAACAAACAACAGGACCACACTGTCAGCCATCTTGCCATTGCTGTCACACTCACACACACTGAAGTCCACTCAAAAGGAAGGAAGGATGGGCATGCTGGGAAGGGAGGTGGAGGCAATAGCATGATGGGAGTTGTAGGCACAGATATTGGTCAGCCTCACAATTGGCCCATCAACACCACTCTGAACCATGCTCACATCACAGGGAGTGGAAAAGGACTCACAAGATGGCTGACACTGGGTACTGCTGGGTGGAGCACAAGGCCCTGCTGGGAACTGTGCAACAACCAACAGCAGGACACCACTGACTGACATCCTGAAAGACAACTTGCACTCCCTGCAATGGAAGCACGTTCCATGGTGGGATATCTGCCTGGGTGGGAAGGAGGACTCACAGCACTGACCATAGTTACAAGCACCTCCCCTCACACACCCCCTCAACACTAACTCCACATAACCCACCTGGGAGAATGCAATGCCTCACATCCTAACTGAAGATCCCACAAAGAACCACCACTCTGGGTTATGCTGTGTGAAGCACAGGGACACTCTTGGGAGTTGTAGCCAAACAACTGCCAGGACAACACTCCCAGCCATCCTGTCAGCACAGGCACCCCACCCCACAGGGAAGCAGAGTCAAAAGGAAGGAAGGATGGGCATGCTGGGAAGGGGGTGGAGGCAATAGCATGATGGGAGTTGTAGGCACAGATCAACATCTCACACCCACATGGCCCAGCAAGTTAGCACTGAAGCATGCACACCTCACAGGGAGTCAAAAGCCACTTCAAAGATGTCTGACACTGGCCACAGCTGTGGGGAGCACAAGGCCCTACTGGGAACTGGGCACCAACAAACAACAGGACCACACTGTCAACCATCTTGCCATTGCTGTCACACTCACACACACTGAAGTCCACTCAAAAGGAAGGAAGGAAGGATGGGCATGCTGGGAAGGGGGGTGGAGGCAATAGCATGATGGGAGTTGTAGGCACAGATATTGGTCAGCCTCACAATTGGCCCATCAACACCAATCGGAACCATGCTCACATCACAGGGAGTGGAAAAGGACTCACAAGATGGCTGACACTGGGTACTGCTGGGGGGAGCACAAGGCCCTGCTGGGAACTGTGCAACAACCAACAGCAGGACACCACTGACTGACATCCTGAAAGACAACTTGCACTCCCTGCAATAGAAGCACGCTTCATGGTGGGATAACTGGGCTGGGGGGAGAAGGAGGACTGGATGGCAACCAAATACCACCAATGCTGGTCATGCACACACCTCAACATTCACATTGACATGCCACAGGTTGGCAGGACAATGTGCTACACCAATATCACTCTCTGACTGTCACAATTTAGAAGAATGCAATGTCCTGGCCCACATCCAGAGGTACAGTCACAACTGTCAAGTGTTTGAACAATTGATGCCAGTAGAAACATAACATACAATCTGTGTCTTTCCCCAAAACAGGTGATGATGGGGACACAGCAGCAAACGAGGAGGAGTCCATGTCCCAGGCTCCGGGGAACACTGAGCTCACTGATGTGGATCAGCCTCTGCACTCCTCGGATGGCGAAGAACCAGCTGGACCCTCCGGTGTGAGTCATCATGCAGCACCAGCAGGACCAACATCTGCACCCCCTGTACCCACCCCTCCAACAACTGCCAACACACAGGCCACCCCTGCCAACACGGACAGACCAAGGACCACAGATGACAACAGCGCAGGGACCCAGGCCCAAACTGGAGCTGGTGACAATGAGCCCAGGAACAACACCCAAGTGGGCCCACGGTCACCTGTGCGTGCCACCGCAGGTCCTGCACGTCTCGCCAGGGGTGGAGGGAGGGGTGGTAGACATAGGTCGCTCTTTGCAGAGGGGTCTGGACTGCATGATGACCCACAACTGGCACGCATCGCGGATGCGTACCAGACTAGCACCGGAGAGGTCAGCCAGGTAGTGAGGATCCTCAGGGACATACAACAGCAGCAGGCTGCCCATCATGCCCGCTTGGACTCCCACATGTCCCGTGTCGAGACACACATGTCACGTGTCGAGACACACATGTCTGGCATGGAGTCCAAGTGGGACACATTGGAACAACTGACAGCGGTGCATAGGGACATACTGACATGCCTCCGCCAGATCAGCACCAACATGGCCTCACCTCCCTGTGTGCCCACAACAACTGCTGCTGTAACAACTGCAAATGCCACAGGGAGGGAGGAGGACTCTGGCAGAGAGTCCCCTGCACTGCCGCAGCCTGCACCTGAGGGTCCCCCCCCCAAGAAGAGGGGCCGTCCGAGGAGGCCAAACTGAGAGGCCGATGGCCATCTACATCCCCCAGGAAGCCAACACCTGTTCTGGAACTTTTCCTCTGTGTGCAAACTGCACTCCCTGTCGAAGCCAACCAACTCTCCCACATGACATGGGGAGCTCTAGTTGACCAAATTTATCAGATGACTGTGGACTTCACTCTGGACATTTCAGCTACCAAGACTTCCAAATCACATGGGAACTTTGGATTCCAATTTCTATGTACAGCACCCACCATCCTGTGCACCATCCTCACACCTGTATGTAAATAAACTCACCAATACACCATATCTGCCTCTGTTGTGATTCCAACGTGCTCTCTGTCATGGAGATGGTGATCAGAAAAATGACACTGTGCATGCTAACTGCTACAGCAAGTCCAACACCGTCATGTCAGTCATGGCGACGTGACACATATGAGGGAGACACACCACTAGGGCCACACAACACATACACACCAGGGCCATCAGACTCATCACCTATACTGATGTTGCAACAAAATATAGTGGAATGGACAGACACGCCACCTATTCACAGTCAGTGTCAACTAGACTACAGGTGCAGTAAGCAAATGTCAGTCAGATGTGTGACTACAGACAACGCACATCCCAAAGTGAAGCACAGGTTTATTACACATTTGTAACATGTTGTTTCCACTACAAATGCAAGCTAATCCAACCTGGCTGTGGCCACAAAGTCAAAAAGTGCAGAAGATAGAAAGTCCAGGGGTGTGTGGCACATCACCTGTAGGGAAACGACTGCTTCCACCTTGGAAGTTGAATCATGGATTCGGGGGATCCAAGTTGATCAAACAACTCCGGCAGCACCCTGTGAAGGACAGACATGACACACAGTCAAAACCACTGAAGATCAGCACAGAACAGCAATACTCATGTCTAATACATGTCACGAGATAACTACACAAAACCAAGTTAGCATGTCAACACTGTTGGGCAGTACAGACCACCTGCAAGGACACATCGCTGCACGCATCCAGTCAAGTAGCACATGGCCACACTCAAACAACACCAGAGCACCACACACACATATCATGCAAACTCAAATCATTGACATTACAACCCTCTGGAGACTCACATTCAGCTGAAGAAGTTGGTGATGAGCTGTGTGCGGACATCACCATCTTCATCATCATCATCTTCACTGGCATCATGACCCAGGCCAGGATCTTCCATAGGTGGCGGACGTTGGTCATCGTCATCCAGGATGAGAGGCAACTCCTTCCGCACTGCCAGGTTGTGTAGCATGCAGCAGACGATGACAATCTTGCACACCTTTGCTGGGGCATATGGGAGGGCCCCTCCTGTCTTGTCCAGGCAGCGGAAGCGGCTCTTCAGGAGACCAAAGGTCCGCTCAATCACCCTCCTCGTCCGACCATGTGCCTCATTGTAGCGCATCTGGGCTGGTGTCACAGGGTTCCTGAGGGGTGTCAGCAACCACGGCATGTTGGGGTATCCCGAGTCACCTACAGACAGACAATTGCACATTAGCCGATTTGAAAATGTGTGCGGAAAACAACATAGCAGAACACACACAATGGTACAAAGTCAGTACACACCAACAAGCCAGGCACGCTGGTTCGGCATCTGTGACGTCATCCTCGGGATGCGACTACTCCTCATCACGTATGCATCGTGTGCCGAACCGGGGAAACGGGCACACACATGTGTGATGGTCATATCTGCAAGACATACCACCAGAGCATTGATCGAATGGTAATGTTTACGGTTCCGGTATGCCTGCTCATGTGCCTGTGGTGGTATCAAAGCCACATGTGTCCCATCAATGGAGACAATTACATGTGGCATCCTCCCCAGGGCATAGAAGTCACTCTTGACGTCAGTGAGTCGTTGACCTGTTGGGAAATAGATGTACTGGTTCAGGTATCTCAACATTGCCCCCAAAACATTGCATAGCACACGGCTGAACATAGTCTGTGACATCCCACCAGTAGTTGCCACAGTGTGTTGAAAGGTACCGGTAGCAAAGAAGTGTAGGGCTACCATCACCTTCACCTTGGGGGTCAGCGCTGTACGATATGGCCGGCCAGGCTGCAAATGTGGGTCCAACCGCACTGCCAAATCCTCAATCAGCTGCCTGGTGAAGCGGTACCGTCAGATGCTGTCATGTTCCACCATCGTTGCCAGGTCTGGGAATGGTTGATGGACAGCAGGAGCCCTGCAGTGCATAGGTGAAGAAAGCAAGATTGTCAGTCACCCCACCTATGTGCCGTTCACCACACTCAATTTCACATGATACATCATTAACAAACACAAGTACTTGATGTGTGTGTCGTTCTGTTTGGACATATATGGCACCTACATGGACATCATCTAACATCTCTGTTCAACAAGTGTTGACAACAAGTTCCAGGGTGTGCTATGGGAAACCATTAGGCTGTGTCACAGTACCCATTTACTGCTCTCACGTTCCACACACATACCACAGTGACATGTCTGGACAGATGCTCCACAGGCATCACAGCTCATTGACAGGTAGATTCCCAGGGACCCTGTCTTGCCACATGGACACTGGCATGACATGGCGTATCATGTACACGTCAGAAAAACAAACATGACACCCACAGGTAGTGGCCCCTGTAGCCTCTGCAGGACAGACATGGACGTCTGTGACACACACACACACAACATCAAAGTTCATGCACAAACCACGTGGATGTGGGGACTGTCTCCCATTGTGCACATGGAGTCAGAGACATGTGAAACACAACATGCACACAGACTGCGGAGGGACATCACTATTGTGGCAATGGGCCACCCTGTGACGTACATGCCTTCCCACATGTGAGCCTGGGGGTATGTGACATGTCATACACATACACAACCTGGAAACGTGACCATGACACATGCTCAGAAATGAAAAGTTGCACACCACAGTGGTCAGGTGCACAACACACAAAGGACCCTGTCCCCATGAACACGTGCACAGCCTGGGTGTGTCTGCCCCCAAGTGCCACCCCAAAAATCACATGTTCACCCCCATACACAGATAAGGTTATGCTGCCACACATGCCTTAGATACAGTGTGGACTGGGTGTGGTGTTGTAGGTGTGCCCCTGAGTCCCTGGAAAGTAAATGTGGCTGGCATAGGTTCACCAGTGACCAGCATGGTGACATATGCGTGTGACCTGTCCAGGGACGCGTTGTACAGCAATGGACCGATCGGTGTGCCCGCACGGCCCATTGCATTGGATGAGAGCGGGTACGCGTTGTATCCCGGGTACGCGTTATACAGCAATGGACCGATCGGTGTGCCCGCACGGCCCATTGCATTGGATGAGAGCGGTTACGCGTTGTATCCCGGGTACACGTTGTACAGCAATGGACCGATCGGTGTGCCCGCATGGCCCATTGCATTGTATGTGAGCGGGTACGCGTTGTATCCCGGGTACACGTTGTACAGCAATGGACCGATCGGTGTGCCCGCACGGCCCATTGCATTGTATGTGAGCGGGTACGCGTTGTATCCCGGGTACGCGTTGTACAGCAATGGACCGATCGGTGTGCCCACACGGCCCATTGCATTGTATGTGAGCGGGTACGCGTTGTATCCCGGGTACGCGTTGTACAGCAATGGACCGATCGGTGTGCCCGCACGGCCCATTCCATTGTATGTGAGCGGGTACGCGTTGAATCCCGGGTACGCATTGTACAGCAATGGACCGATCGGTGTGCCCGGCCGGCCCATTGCATATGATGTGTGGGAGTACGCGTTGTACCCCGAAATACGCGTTGTACAGCAATGGACCGATCGGTGCGTACGCATTGGCTGGGGCCTGGCATGGCAACGGACGCGTTTTCGTGGCTCCAACGAGTCTGATGCAGTGAATTCAGTTGGCCAGCCACAACAATGTTGCAAAATCATGGCTGTCATGAATTTGAAGATTTGAAGGATGCTGTGGGCGTGTATTAGTGCTGCTATTCCATGGATTGGTCAGATTCAGAAGATGCAAACGACTTGGACCTATCACTTTGGACACATGGGACAGTATCTGCCTCTGCAGCACACATATAATGCTGGCTGTTCCCCTGAGAGCTCACTTGCCTGCACTACATGCTCCAGGACGACATCTGCCAACAACACTGCTGCTGTCTCTGCTTCCTCTGGCTACTGCAATGGCACGTACTGTGGATAGAGCCCCAGCCTTCAGCCCTGAGGAGAACCAGGCCCTGCTGGACAGCCTCCTTCCACAGTACAGCAAGCTGTATGGGAAACCAGGGGAGCAGGTGAGTGTGCTGTCCACTGCCTTACCAATTGTGCATGTTGTCTGACTAGCAGGACTTACATTGTGCACACCACTGGCTAGCATGCTCACTGAGTAGTTGTCACACCCCAAAGTGCGTAGTTACATGCACTGAACAGGTACAGTGCAGTAACAGTGCATTCCAACAAGGTTTACTCCCCATGCAATGATACCATGTAGTGACTGCTAGCAAACTGTTCATAGCCATTGTTGCACTGCCTATGTACATCAAATGCCCCTGTTATTGAGACATGTATATCCAACTGTGTGATGCACGGATATGTTGCTTGTGTAGTAATGGCCTTTTCACTTTCTCATCCTCACAGGTTGATGCCCACCAGAAGCAGGAAATCTGGCTGACCATCGCCCGGGAAGTAAGATCCGTGGGGGTCTACAGGCGCAGGATCCGCAACTGCCCGAAGAGGTGGCAGGTCCTTCGGGGCTGGACCCGGAGGATCGCAAGGGTCCAGCTGAAGCTGTTGCCTCCTCGCAGGAGGGGCGGACACCGGACCCTGACCCCCCACATGCTCCGGATCCTGGCGGTGGTCTTCCGTGACCTGGATGGGCAGCTGAAGGCCAGACAGCAGCAAGGAGGGGGTGAGTCCATGACTGCACTGTGCACTTTGTCTGACATGCTATGTGCCCTCCTCTGGCCTGGTTAAACTTCCACAGTACATCAGTCATGTGGTCCAGGACCCATGTCACTCATTTGTGACATGCCCACTTCTCCTCTGATACGCATATGTGTGGCCCTTACAGTCAGGAAATTGTGTCACTTGGGGACTGTGTCGTTGCATTTAGCTTTGCTCAAGGTGGGGGACAGCATTTGTTCCCGTGACTATGTTGTGGGATTCATGTGTGGGTCAATTGCTTACATAATGCCTATGTTCTGACATGTAATCTGGGTGTAACTTTGATATGTGGTCCACTTGCTGATCTGAATCACCACATGTCCCTGGGGAATTTGGCACACACCCATCCTGCAGGTGGGAACAATGTTTGGGCCTCAGGAGTATGTGTATCAAGTGTGTCACACGTGCTTAGCCACCTGCCTACTGTCCAGGACTCATCCCTCTTACAGGTGGAGCTGGACAGTCATGCCTACTCCAGGGCATACAATTCACTCTGTACTCCCACTCCCGTGTACCATCTGGCATGTTGTGATCAGTGAAATGTTCCCTCAGGTGTCTGCCTCTGTGTCATTGTGCTGTGTCCTCGTTGTCAGGACTACTGATATGTTTATCGGTTAGGGCTCAGCATGCCAGCGGAGATGTGACCATGATAGACGATACTTCTGTGATTTATAGGTGTCTGATCACTTGACTGTGCACACAGGTGTATGCGACTGTGACTTTCAGGCAGCTGTTACTCATTCACAGCACACTGTGAGGTGCTCATGTTCAGAGAGTTGTGTTTCATGTCCCCCATATGTCCAATTGGTATGACGTGGACAAATAGTTGTTCTGATGATCTTGTTTTTGGGGGATGGACATGTGCACTTGTCAGTTACATGACTTGCATTCCCCATGTCCTAGGATTGTGACACAGTGCAGACTGTTGTTGGCTGGCTGCCATGGCCATGTGACTGGAGACAGTGATGTATGACTTTGCACGCATGCCTGTGTCATGGCATCAAACTTCCTAAGACTGATCCTGCAGGGGAGTGACATGTGCAACATGCAGCCCATAGTGGCATTGACTATCCGGACATGGGTGCATCATGGTGTATGGTGCTGGTATGCATCACATGCATTTCTATTTCGACTCTGGCCATCCCTTCATCCGGACACCTGCACTGACTCAGTGGCAAGAGATGTGTTGTGTGCATGTTCACATACTTCACCGTGTTCCCTGCAATGTCCAACAACTGTGTAGGTGGTGCATGTGTCCACACTGGGGTCTTACCATCAGACAGGCACCAGACAGATGGGTGCAAGGGCAGGAGGAGTGTGAGTCCCATGGTTGACCATCAGACTGACAATTGGCTTCCCCAAATCTGTGTGAGGACTTTAGGCAATGTGCAACTAAGGATGCCAGGGCTTGCTCTGTGATGTGCTGTGCTTACTGTGGTGTGTGCAGTCAGTGCAGGTGACTGATGTTTGTCTGTTTCCCTAATTGTTTGCAGATACATCCATGGCCACAGGAGGGGACAGCTCCACGGACCAGGAGGAGCAGCGGAGCCAGACTGGGTCAGCGTCCGACGAGTGGTCAGAGGGACCCAGTGGCACGGAGGGCGAGGGGAGCCACACCGAGGAGTCCTCAGCACCATCCACCTCAGCTGAGGACCACAGCAGCTCGGAGGATGACTCCCTTGTGGAGGCGGGTGTCAGCAGCCACCACACCCCAGCTAGTCTGTCTGGCCCGCCCCCACCACCACCACCACCGCCCTCCCATTGGCTCCCATTCCTGAGGTCCGTGGAGGCTCCTGTGCTCGGGAGCGTGTCTCCTTCATGCCAGGCACCGCACCCCCTGCCCCTGTGTCCCCTGCTGCCCTGAGTGAGGAGTCTGTGTACCTCCTTCGGCAGCTCCATGTAGGGCAGACAGCAATGCTGACTGTCCTCCATGCACACACCACTCTGTTGACACAGCTGGTGTCGTTCATGGAGGGCATCTCAATGGGTATGTCTGCCCTACAGAGGAGCAATATGTCCATGGACTCCTCCCTGACGGCAGCAGTGTCCCTCTCCAACAGTCCCTCACCCCTCCCACCTCTGCCCCATCCACACTTCCTGCCCCCCTACCTGTCCAAAGCACATGCACACCTGCACAATCACCCAAACACACAGACACGAGCAGCACAGACACACCCAAGAGAAAGGCAAGACGTGCACACAAGCATCCTCAGGGGACTGATACCACACACACAGGGGATGGGGAACTGACACACACACAGGCAACCACAGTCACTCCGCAATCCTCAAGATCCTCTCCCTCCAAGACCCCTTCCCTTGCCTCACCTGCAACCCCACCTGATAAGCAGCTCTTCCTCTGTGACCTCGGCCTCTTCCCCTCCAATCCCGCTGATCCAGCATACCGGGGGAAGAGGAAGTCCAGCCACACAGAGGGGAGTGCCCCTCGCCCCCGGACACCCTCCCCCAGGTGCAGGCAGAGTGAGCCTCCCACCCGCAAGTCCCCCTGGTCCCGGAAGAGCAAGACCCCGCCACCGTCCTGCAAGTCAACCACCCAGTCTCTCACCCCCATCCCCCAGGCCACCACTCCACAGGTTCCACCGCCACACCCTGCCCCAGGTTCCCCCACACACCAATACCGCATCCCCAAACTGCTTAGGCCATCCCCCCCTGCCACTTGCTCTTCCACCCCCAAACTAGACGCTCTGCCTGTTTGTGCCACTGGTGTGGAGACCGTGTCCCCCCCCTCTGTCCTGCCCAGCTCTTCTGCCCCCCCTTCCACTACCTTGGAGTCATGCACTGCGGTGGAGTCCACAACCACCCTGTCTGACTCGGGCACTGCATTATGGACCCAGTCCACTGCATCTGACCAGCCCACTGCTGTGGTTGCAGCACCAACACCATCTGACTTGAGCCCTGCAGTGGTGCCAGCCCCCCCTGAGTCAGACACCTCCACTGCAGTTGCCGGAGACACTCCTGCACCCACCTCCCCTTCACTGCCTCCTTCTGGCATCCCCTGATCCTGTCCCTGCGGTGCCTGGCCTGCCCCTCGTATGCCCCTCCAAGGGGGATGTCGCCTGTCCGTACCTGTGCAGGCAAGCAATTGTTGACAAGTTGTCACACATCACCCTGTTGGGACTGTATATTTGGACTGGCCATTGGCCTTAGTTTATTTTGGACTTTTGATTTGAGTTGCACACTTGCTGAATAAAGCCTCTTTTTGTTTACTTGTGGTTAATGTTTGGAGGTACATGATGTAGATGTGTAGAATCATGCATTTGCTGTTGTAATAGTGTTCAGATCAGCTAAATGAAGTTTTGCTGTGATGGGCTCCATGTGGTCCATGGGATATGTGTCCTAATCTAGTCTGGATCTATAGCATCCTTTGCTGCAGTCTGAGGGTGTAATGTTCAGCATTTGACACAGGGATGTACGTTTAGCATTTGTAGATTACCATCTTTGTCCTACACTGATGCACATCTGGTGGGCTTACCACTGTCCAATGTTCCTAGTACCCTGACTGTGTGCCCGTCTCCAATGGACATGCAGTTTAGCACATCAAATTTGGAGGACTCATCTATGTACACGGTGCAAGTTGCTTGACACGTGTCTTGGGTGTATGCAGATGACTGACGTGACACTCCCGTGCCCAGGCTGATATGAGCAGAGCCTTCAGTGTGTTGTAGTTGTTGACTCACTGACCGAGTGTTCTGCTGACATGTTTGAGTCGTGCACAGACAAGGTTTGGCACAGCTGACCTTCCACAGGAGTGGAGTGCCCTCATGGCAGTGCGTGATTCCGTGATATAGGCTGTGCCCGTGTTGTGTGTTGTGTAGGCATGTCTGTGCGTGTTTCCTTCTCCTTTTCCTACACAGGCTGTGTCCCTACGGATGTTCCTGTTTGTGATGCTTGCTGAGTTGTTCGGTGTTCATCCAGCATCTTGGACCTGGTTTCTCCGGGATGTGGGTGCATGGCAAACTAATGTTCATGAGGTTGTCATCCCTAGTTGTCTTTGTTGTCAGGGCTGGGGATGTGGCCAAACGCAGATGGGACACAGTCAGGATTCCTCTTGGCACTTGTTGGTTACACGAGTAATGTGATTTTCTGTTTGTGTATGCTTTCAGTGATTGTGACACATTGTGTGTGTGACTGCTGCCACTCCTCAGGGTCAGAGCTGCAATGTTGGAAGTTGTCTATGTGTGTCCTTTGTGGGTCAGCTTGGCTTCTTCATTGGTGTGTGACTATGGCCAGGATCCCATTGTTTGGGGTGGATTTCACGACATGCCAATGTACGGCATACTGTGCAGTGTGTCAGACATTCACAGGTATTGTTGACTGGCCATGTGTGATGGGTTTCTGCAACTTATTTCCCCCCAACACCCCTGGGATTGTCACGGGTGCATGTGCAATGTCAGCAGTCCATGTGAGCTTCACTGCTGCACATTGGTGGAGTTCAAGGTGTGTGGCGTTGAGTGGGCACTACCTCCATATTGTCCTTGGCTGGCAGGCCATGCTGAGTGCTTTGTGCTTGTATAGGTGTGATGGTAGTTTGTTGCTCAGGTCACATGGCTGTGGTTCACAGTGTGGATGACATCTACCTTTGTCATCACAGTGTGATTGTCATGCAGGCTAGTGTCACCACAATGTGGGGTCCCTGGGGGGAGTCCTGTGGTGGTTCTGTCTCTTGCTTGTTTGTTGCTGTTCCTACAAGCTTGTGTAACATGTGTAATTTGGGCTCCCTCTCATCTCACAATGCCTGTTTGCCCACATAAGGGAATCCTATCCATGAGTTACTTTTGTATGTGACTGTGTTGACATCTGTGTATTAGTGAATCTGGCCTCCTCATGTGTTGTGTGTTTGCCTGGGGACACTGGCACACAACCCCCCTCACCTGTTATGTATGATATGCAGTGTGAGTCTGCCTGTTTGTGTTTGTGCATTTGCACCACTGCATTGGCATATCTTTAGTTTGCCATTGGCTGTACGTTGTTTGTTGGCTTTCCCCTGCTGGCCCTGGGACTGCTAGGTCATCAGTCAGCACATTGATCATGGTTAGTATGTCCCATTGCTGCCATGGTATGGTATTTGTTCACCTGACATCTACAGTCTCCACAGGATATCTACATTTGTGTGTCCATTGGTGCAGATATGTGGGTCTGCATTATGATGCTCACTTCTGTCATTGTGTTATTTGTGAATGTAGACAATGTGGGCCCCCATGGCTGATGTTTGTGTGCACATGGCCAGAACAAGGTGTCATTGGCACTGCACTGCTTGCCTCACACAATCTATGTTGCTATGGGACACAAGCACTACAATGCCACTGTAGAGTTTGGTGTTGTGTGGCCAGGAATAATCCCTGCAGTTTTGTTTTTGCAGCTTTTACCAGGATTACACTTACCTTTTGGGCACTGAGGTGATGGGGCTTTGGGCCCCATTGCCACACTGTTCAAAATGTGCTTCAGCTATGGTGTACACACTTACCTTTTGGGCACTGTGGTGATGGGGCTTTGGGACCCATTGCCACACTGTTCAAAATGTGCTTCAGCTATGGTGCACACACTTACCTTTTGGGCACTGTGGGGATGGGGCTTTGGGCCCCATTGCCACACTGTTCAAAATGTGCTTCAGCTATGGTGCACACACTTACCTTTTGTGCACTATGGTGATGGGGCTTTGGGCCACATTGCCACACTGTTCAAAATGTGCTTCCGCTATGGTGCACACACTTACCTTTTGGGCACTGTGGTGATGGGGCTTTGGGCCACATTGCCACACTGTTCAAAATGTGCTTCAGCTATGGTGCACACACTTACCTTTTGTGCACTGTGGTGATGGGGCTTTGGGCCACATTGCCACACTGTTCAAAATGTTCTTCAGCTATGGTGCACACACTTACCTTTTGGGCACTGTGGTGATGGGGCTTTGGGCCACATTGCCACACTGTTCAAAATGTGCTTCAGCTATGGAGCACACACTTACCTTTTGGGCAGTGTGGTGATGGGGCTTTGGGCCCCATTGCCACACTGTTCAAAATGTGCTTCAGCTATGGTGCACACACTTACCTTTTGGGAACTGTGGTGATGGGGCTTTGGGCCACATTGCCACAGTGGTCATGGTCTGCTTGCATTGTGTAGGCCACACACACAATTGTGTGTGACACATGTGTTAGGGGGTCACATTGTATGTTCAATGTCATGTTCAGTGTTGTATGCATTTGACACAGACCACACACGCTTGTCATGGTGTTGGGGGTGGGATGTAATTTACAGACAGTCCTTATGTGGGAGTATGCTACTTGTGTCATGCATTACCCGTCCTATGAGTAGGGGTGGTTGTAGTGACAGACATCCAGCCCCCTATGAGTGGGGATGGCAGTGGTGGTAGGCATCGAGCCCCCCATGAGTGGGGATGGTAGTAGTGACAGGCATCCAGCCCCCCATGAGTGGGGATGGTAGTAGTGACAGGCATCCAGCCCCCTATGGGTGGGGATGGCAGTGGTGGTAGGCATCCAGCCCACCCATGAGTAGGGGTGGTGTTAGTGGTAGGCATCCAGCCCCCCATGAGTGGGGATGGTAGTAGTGGTAGGCATCCAGCCCCCCATGAGTGGGGATGGTAGTAGTGACAGGCATCTAGCCCACCCTGAGTGGGGATGGTAGTAGTGGTAGGCATCCAGCCCCCATGAGTGGGGATGGTAGTAGTGACAGCCATCCAGCCCCCCATGAGTGGGGATGGTAGTAGTGACAGGCATCCAGCCCCCTATGGGTGGGGATGGCAGTGGTGGTAGGCATCCAGCCCACCCTGAGTAGGGGTGGTGTTAGTGGTAGGCATCCAGCCCCCTATGGGTGGGGATGGCAGTAGTGACAGGAATCCAGCCCCCTATGGGTGGGGATGGCAGTGGTGGTAGGCATCCAGCCCCCCATGAGTGGGGATGGGAGTAGTGACAGCCATCCAGCCCCCTATGGGTGGGGATGGCAGTAGTGACAGACATCCAGCCCCCTATGGGTGGGGATGGCAGTGGTGGTAGGCATCCAGCCCCCCATTAGTGGGGATGGTAGTAGTGGTAGGCATCCAGCCCCCTATGGGTGGGGATGGCAGTGGTGGTAGGCATCCAGCCCACCCTGAGTAGGGGTGGTGTTAGTGGTAGGCATCCAGCCCCCTATGGGTGGGGATGGCAGTAGTGACAGCCATCCAGGCCCCTATGGGTGGGGATGGCAGTAGTGACAGGCATCCAGCCCCCTATGGGTGGGGATGGCAGTGGTGGTAGGCATCCAGCCCCCCATTAGTGGGGATGGTAGTAGTGGTAGGCATCCAGCCCCCTATGGGTGGGGATGGCAGTGGTGGTAGGCATCCAGCCCACCCTGAGTAGGGGTGGTGTTAGTGGTAGGCATCCAGCCCCCTATGGGTGGGGATGGCAGTAGTGACAGGCATCCAGCCCCCCATGAGTGGGGATGGTAGTAGTGGCAGCCATCCAGCCCCCCATGAGTGGGGATGGTAGTAGTGGTAGGCATCCAGCCCCCCATGATTGGGGATGGTAGTAGTGACAGGCATCCAGCCCCCCATGAGTGGGGATGGTAGTAGTGACAGGCATCCAGCCCCCTATGGGTGGGGATGGCAGTGGTGGTAGGCATCCAGCCCACCCTGAGTAGGGGTGGTGTTAGTGGTAGGCATCCAGCCCCCTATGGGTGGGGATGGCAGTAGTGGCAGCCATCCAGCCCCCCATGAGTGGGGATGGTAGTAGTGGTAGGCATCCAGCCCCCCATGATTGGGGATGGTAGTAGTGACAGGCATCCAGCCCCCCATGAGTGGGGATGGTAGTAGTGACAGGCATCCAGCCCCCTATGGGTGGGGATGGCAGTGGTGGTAGGCATCCAGCCCACCCTGAGTAGGGGTGGTGTTAGTGGTAGGCATCCAGCCCCCTATGGGTGGGGATGGCAGTAGTGACAGACATCCAGCCCCCTATGGGTGGGGATGGCAGTGGTGGTAGGCATCTAGCCCCTCATTAGTGGGGATGGTGTTAGTGGTAGGCATCCAGCCCCCTATGGGTGGGGATGGCAGTAGTGACAGACATCCAGCCCCCTATGGGTGGGGATGGCAGTGGTGGTAGGCATCTAGCCCCTCATTAGTGGGGATGGTAGTAGTGGTAGGCATCCATCCCCCCATGAGTGGGGATGGTAGTAGTGACAGGCATCCAGCCCACCCTGAGTGGGGATGGTAGTAGTGGTAGGCATCCAGCCCCCCATGAGTGGGGATGGTAGTAGTGACAGCCATCCAGCCCCCCCATGAGTGGGGATGGTAGCAGTGACAGGCATCCAGCCCCCCATGAGTCGGGATGGTAGTAGTGACAGGCATCCAGCCCACCCTGAGTAGGGGTGGTGTTGGTGGTAGGCATCCATCCCCCTATGGGTGTATATGGCATTGGTGTTGGCCATCCCACCCCTATGGTTCTGCTGTTGCTTGTGTACGTCATTTGTGCATCCCTATGTGTGTGTGACATATTTTGGGTACGTGTCGTTTGTTTGTGTTGTGGGTGTTTGACTTACCGTCTGCGCAGTACGCGTCCGTACCGGTCCCGGTAATAGATGTAGAGTATTGGTAGGACCTGCGCGATGGGATTCATGGTTGGGTCGTCTCGTTCTTGTTTCTCGTGGCTTCGACTCGTACTCGTCGCTTGCTTGTTCGTCTTGTCGCCGTGGATCGTCTTGTGGCGCGAATCGGAGCTTAAGTGCGGCTCGCCCAGATGCTCAAACGTGCCGGACGTAGCGACGAGTTCGGCGCGTACGGAATACGCATCGTACTAGTCCGGCCGGAAGGTGCTGTGTATTTGGTTCCGTGCGACTCGATTCGGCGTTTACGGATCCGGCTCGGTCGGGGAACAGGAGCTGGAATGGGTAAGTACGGCTCGCTCGGAATCTGGGCTGTTATGCGCATCGTACTTGTTCGTTCGGTTGAGTGTTCGAGTCGGTCGGAAAACACGCATTCGGCTGGTATTTTCTCCGGACGAATACTGTTAGGGGCGCTTCCGGCCGACATCGGAATCGACCCCTTAGTGTCCAGCACCTTCCCTGAATTAATTGTAACTGGAGTGGGAATGGTAAATTTATTATGTTTAGTGTCCAGCACCGTCCCTGACTTAATACTAACTGGAGTGGGAATAGTAAATTATATAGGTTTAATGTCCAGCACTTTCCTTAATTTAATACTAACTGGAGTGGGAATAGTAAATTATATAGGTTTATTGTCCAGCACCTTCCCTGACTTAATACTATCTGGAGTGGGAATAGTAAATTATATAGTTTTAGTGTCCAGCACATTCCCTGATTTAATACTAATTGGAGTGGGAATAGGAAATTAATTATGTTTAGTGTCCAGCACCTTCCTTGATTTCATACTAACTGGAGTGGGACTAGTAAATTATATAGGTTTAGTGTCCAGCACCTTCCCTGACTTAATACTAACTGGAGTGGGAATAGTAAATTATTTAGGTTTAGTGTCCAGCACCTTCCCTGACTTAATACTAACTGGAGTGGGAATAGTAAATTATTTAGGTTTAGTGTCCAGCACCTTCCCTGACTTAATAGTAACTGGAGTGGCAATATTAAATTAATTATGTTTAGTGTCCAGCACCTTTTTTAATTAAATACTAAGGGGCCGATTCTGATCTCGGCCGGTAGGGCACCGAATCGGATTCGGCTTAACCGGATCCGATTCGGAGCCCTGTTTCCCGACCGATTCGTACGTGCGTCCGTGCGAGCGAGTACGATGCGAGCGCCCGCGAAATCGCTGACCGACTCGTACACGGGTTCAACACGCTCCGACCGACTCGCACGGACACAACTCGCACCGCGCAATGGAGTCGTTCCCCGGCCGGGCAAGTACGATGCGCGCTGCGAGCAGTCCGACCTACTCGCGCCGTCCGGCTCGAAAGAGCTGTCGGAGCCGGACTTTGGGGGTCCGCGTCGGACCCCCCTGTACGCGTAGCCGCGCGAGTCGCACACAGGGGGGACCCATGGGTCCCCCCTACCTGTGCATGTACGGCACGATGCGCACCGACGCGTACCTGCTGTGGGGGGCCCTTGTTCGCCTCGCACCCATTGAGTCAATGGGAGCCCGCGTACGTGTTGTACGACCGGCTCCCATTGACTTCAATGGGAGTCCGACCGACTCGAGTCCGAGTGCATGCGTGCGCATCGTACTCGTTCGGTCGGACTGCCAGAGTCCGATTCGGTCGGAAATCTCTCTGGGTCCGGCTCGGTCGGAGAGCTTTCCGGCCCGAATCGGAATCGGCCCCTTAGTGGAGTGGGAATAGTAAATAATATTTGTTTAGTGTCCAGCACCTACCCTGATTTAGTACTAACTGGAGTGGGAATAGTAACTTATATATGTGTATAGTTTTGTGACTAAATTTTTTTTTATATAGTGTGTATTGGGAATGTGTATAAACAATAACATAGTTTACAATGAAAAATAATAAAGTTAAATATATTTATTTATGAAAGACATATTATTTCATACAGTACATTGAATTAAAATATATTTTTTAATATTAAATAAAATATTAATAAATGTATACAAAAATAATCACACGTAATTTTTTTATTCATGTTTCTTTATTGTCAATGATATAGTAATGGTAAAACATTATATTTTTTATTAAGTGCATGTAATACAATTTAATACACATAGGGCATCATTAGGATGGCTGGCGGACTTTGTCCGCCCGCCATCCTGATGTAGAGAGGGACCGCCCGCCATAAGTGCGGCAGTCCTGTGGGGGTCATTAGGATGCACCCGCCACACTGGCGGGCGCATCCTGCATTCTTGACATTGCGGCGGGCGGTGCTTTCAGCACCGCCCGCCGCAATGCCAAAAAGGCATGTTGCGCATTTTCATGCACAACATGGCAGGCACTGCGCGGTGCCTGCCATGTTGTGCATGAAACTGCAGGGGGGTACCATAGGTATCCCCCATGTGCACCACCCACCCTGCAACTTCCTGGGGGCCCACTACGGGCCCCCAATAGTGAAGACCGCATGCCTTTCCATGGCAGCATTGCCGCCACGGAAAGGCAAATCCCCGCATGCATCATAATTAGGGCTCCCGGTTTTATGGTATATATTCTTTTGACATTTCCGTCTGTATTTATCCATATTTATTTTTTATCAACTATATCTGTATTTATCCATATTTATTATGGGTTTTGTGAGAAAAATAAAGCTGAAACTGGTATATTTCCCCATTTATTTAACCAATAAATATGCAGTCATGCTTGAATGTCTGCCACGTTTCAGTGATATGAACACCTTCAGAAGATAAATCAATGCACTTATATGAGAATATGCACATTTCAGTATCTGCCTTGTTCATATCTACTGCTGTTTAAGCCTCTTTACCAAAATTACTTTCTTTTTTAACCCTCTTACCTATCAGTCCACACAGTTATTGGCCTGGCAGTCATGGCAAAGTGTATTTAGAATCACTCAAAAGTTATTCCAATTTCCGTTTTTATCCATATTTAAAAATAAATACAGACAAGAAAATAAATGGTTTTCTGTCTGTATTTATCTGTAAAAATCAGTAAAAACGGAAAACAGGGAGCCTTAATCATAATATGGATGGCGTGTCTAACAGACACCGCCACCATATTAAAACCTTTTCCGCCCGGTCGACTCATCGACCGGGCGGAAAACCGGCGGACGGTCTTTCCGTCCGCCGGGGTCACCCCCGCCATAGTAATATGGCGGGGGAAAAAGGCATGCGGGCGGGAAAGAATGTCGGGCGGATCGCCACTGCCATGCGGGCGGTGGCCATCCGCCCGACATTCTAATGACCCCCCATAGATAAAAAAAATAAGCATTATTTTTCTGACATAAAAAATTGGGTACATTTTGATAGTTTTACATATATTTTTTTGGGAAACAAATGTTTTCAACATTGGTAAAGTTTTTAATAGAAATATGTACACTTGGTAACATGAAATAATGTAGTTTTACATTGCTTTTCTACAAAATTGTTTAGAAAAAATAATTTTTAATAACAGTTGTACACTTTTATTTTGTATTCTGAATATTTATTATTTGGTTACATATACTGTAAATTTTTACAAATATAACTGTTTTAACATTTTTTAAATACAAATTGTTTTTTACATTGTATAACATTTTTGTAACATAGTAATATTTTTTAATTAATATTATTGATATATAAAATATTACAAATATTAATTATTACATGGTTTAATTTTATATAACCATCTTTTATAATAGGTATACATTTTTTCTAACATTTATTACATTCAGTACATATTTTTAATAAATGTATATAACATGTATTCATATGGAATTATAATAATAATTATTATATGTTTTATAATATTTATTATTATAATTTTACAATGCAAAAATAATGTTACATAATTTAAAACATAAAAGTTATTAATTGTATTTTTAGAAAACATTTCAGCAATTTATTATTTATGTTATAACATCTTTTTAAAGAAATACATTATTTTTTAATGTTTAAAGTAGCCATATTTGTTTACTGGTTGTATTTTGTAACCGCTCGCGATTTTTTGGGGTTATTTCTGAGGGGAGAAGCTTGCGGTTGGAAGCTGCGTTGCATAGAGGAAGGTAAGTTTAATTTTATTTATTTAATATATGCTTTTACTTTAATATGAATGTAGTTATGCGCTAGGTAGTGTGTCTAGTGTTAGGTTTTTGGAGTTGTCGTGTAACTTAGGTTTTAGCGATATGCCGATCGTTATTTTTTGAGGCCTTGGTTAGAAAGGTTTAAATAAGTAAGAATATGTGTGAATATGGTGTGAATAATGTTTGTAATACTGTTATGTTATAGTCTATGTGTATATTTGTGTGGGTGGGTTTGTTCTTGTTTTTTTACAGGTTTTGGTTGTTAGAAGTGGCGGTTACGAGAAGATTGCGTTTTTTTTGGATTAAGGAAGTATGTATTAGTTTAATCAACTAATAATTATTTTACACTTTTTTAATTGTTCAGGTTTTCATGGAGCGTTTCTTTTTTTAAAAAAGAATTTCGGGATTTTTATGGTTTTTTGTTTTTGGAGTTACGGACGAAGGATTACTTTTTAAACAGTTGGATTATTACATTTTTTGGCTTTTTTGTGTTCAATTGGTATTATGATATACCTGGATTGGATTGCAAGAGTTGGGATTTTCTTTCTTCAGCTACAGAAACGGTTATTTTAATTATTTATTGTGGGAGGGAAATGTTAAGAAAAGTATTGTTATTGTGTTTGTTATTTTCATAAAAATAATTAATATGTCAATATTAAAAATAATTAATATGTCAATATTTATGTTTTTATAAAATATATATTTGACAAATTATTTATGTTTGTGAAAAGATAAAAATTATATGTATATATTTGCATTGATTTTGGAGAAAAGTATTAGAATATTTTGCGCATTTATTAGTTAAAGTAGGCTTTTGGCTATTGTTTCTAGGTATTCTAGGCCTCTTGTTGTTGGATATAGTCTGACTTTATATTGTAAGTATTCAAGCATTTGTCTAGTTTGTTTGGTAAGTTTGGGTCCTATTTGTGTTACAGATTGCTCCATTCTTAGCTGTTGGTAGCTCTGTTCTTTTTGGAGAGATAGTAGGAGTTTGTGTAGATTAGGTGGAGTTCTGCCTGTGGTTGCTTGGAAGGCATTATGCCATCCTTCAACAGCATTGTTTGTTTTTGACTCTTTATTTAGTGTGCTGAGGTATACATTCCACCATGGAATGTGGTATTTAGGTTGCCTTCTGTGTCCTGATCTGTGGAGTCTTCCCACCCAGGTATCTTCAAAATAGTATAGAAGGGGACTTAATTTTTGTTTGTTTTGTTGATAGTATGGACTTTCTATCAATAAGTTGTAGTGTTGAGCCACGTCAGTAACTGGGACAAAGGCCAGTGCTATAAGTTTTTTAATTTGATATGCGAAGGAGCTATTTGTCGCATATTCAACACTAAGGGGCCCATTACGATGACGGACGGAAGCCCATCCGTGCTGGTGGTGGAAAACCGTAATGTTTTACGCCCCAGGTGCAGTCATTGCGACCAACAAATCACAATGGACCTACAGAGGCCATTTTCTGTCCGCTGCTGTCTGTCAGGCTCCGCACATTTTTTCCGTACGCAAGGGTGGCAGATGGAGCAAACAGAGCAGGACCGCCGTGCGGAAACACGTTCCGTCCGCCAACCAGATCACGATGTTGCAGACAGCCCTTCCCCCGCCGCGTAAAAACCACCACATTGCAGATGGCGGAAATACAACAACGGAGAGGAAGAGCGAAACAGAAGCTATCTAAACCACCGGAGTCGCCATGGACCCTGCGCAACTGGCCTTCCCGCTGCACAACCTGCTGCACCTCCGGCAGACAAGACGCCGCCTTGCCCAACAGCAGAGGTACGTACCAAACATCTCCAAGCATGCAACCCCAGAACAACTACAACTCCCAGCAAGCGTGGCGGCACCACGATGAATGTGGCAACCTGCCAAATACAAAGTGCGAGGCCCACCCAATCCCCATGAGTGACCCTCAGTTCCCCAGAAGGCAACTGGGGCCAATGCCGAGCCCCGCAGTTGCAGAGCGCGCACACTGCAATATCTAAATATGTATGCCAAAGGCTCCCATTGGCTGATGGCTCATCCACATAGTGTGTGCCACACCCTGCGACCGCAACCCTGCAACATTCAATTAGGGCCAATGCGTGTCATCGCTGCGAATGCCAGCTACTGCGCATGCGAACACATACTGCATTTGCATTGGGGCCCTGCGAATTACATCACACATCACAACTCATTTTCCAAAGTGATTGGTGCACCCCATGTGTAATGTTGTGGGGCACGAGGCCCACATGCATATAAAGTAACCACACAGACACCGTACATGTATAGGAGAACTGGCCCAGGGCACGTACGTCTGGACCCGTTTGTTGGCAGGGTCACATGTCCAGCAACGCCTGTGCTGAGTGGCTGTGGGGTGGGGGGTAAGCCAGCCCTCTGGGAGTGGCTGGTACATCAGAACAACTAGAACAGTGACCAGCTGTTCACTACACTGTGAAGGGATGAGAGAGAGTGACCTTTGAGTCAAGTCCTCACACACATGGTATGTCCAAGGAAAGGAGAGTGAAATTAGATACATAGTCATGCCTCGTGGCCATCTGGACATAAATGAGGGAAGGAGTAAAAAAGGACTAAGGTCTCTCGCACTGAACCAATGTTGTGTAATGAAACATCCAATATATGAACCCCGCTTGAATATCCCTTGACATCTGATTGGCGTCTCTTGGCCAGGGGTCATCTTGTGAAGGGTCAGTGACGTAGGCAGACAATCAGAGGTGTCCATTATCTGCTAATCAGACATATGTGTAATCCCTAGCACTCCCAACACACGTACTGGTGTGGCGTGCAGTGTGCCTAGCTGCCATTGACTGTAAATGTACCCACACACGTCCTGAGTCAGTGCTACTCCAGACCAAACGCCCTCAAAAATCCTGCCCACCAGTATGGATGACATGTGATCACCACACCTTGTAATCCTCATTGGCTTTTGTGACGTTCCCTGTAGACTGATGTACTTACATACTTGCATGATTGAATGTCTCTGTACAATGTGTGCGTGATGTAAAGTACTGTCACAGCCTACACTGATATAAGTAGCACCATACAACAAATGAAATGCACATGAGCGAGTGTCTATGGAGAGATGAGGGGCGCTGGACGAGGGTGGCAGAGAGGGAATCCGAGGAGGAGGGCATGAGTGAGAGCATGAGAAGTGTCACGTGCCTGATACTCCCACCTTAGGAAACCTCCTCCTCCCATCAGGAGGACCCTTTATGGAAAAAACACACTTCTTGAGAGTGATAACATCTAGAAAGAGAATTTGGAAGGAAAGAATGTGTCTCCCTGGCCCTTATAAAACTGAGGAGAGATAAAGGAGGGGCCTGAAGCAGGCCTTGCGAGAGACACAAGTGACAAATCGGGCATGCAGTGGCCCACCCGAAAGCCTCGTTGGACCACACAAATAAAGATTCCTGGAGCCGGCCCTGCCTGGGAGGCATCCCAAATGTTGATGGGAGCCATTGATGGTACACACATTGGCCCCGTACCACCACAGGCAAGTGAAACCATCTATAGGAACCGCAAACACTACCACTCCATCAACATGCAAGTGGAATGACAGGCGGAGCAGATCATCTCACACGTTTGTGCAGAGTATCCGGGGTTGGCACATGACTACTACATCTGGCGGACCAGCAACATAACCCCCGCTCCCAACCCACACATGCCCAGTGACGATGACAGTGGTGAGGAAGAAGGCCTTGACCAGCTTCAACAGATCATCATCAACTACTACAGTTGAGTGTGAATCAACAATGAGCGACAATGACTGTGTCTGTGTGCCTTGCTGTTGTCTCACAGACTTTGACAAATGTCCCTGAGCTTCCGTACACATACTGGACTATGCGCAGGATTTGAGAACTTGTACATGCAGGGACTGAGCACCCCTACGGCCAGGACACCATTGCCATTCTGCCTCACTTGCTCTCCTACTCACTCTGAGGCATTCAAGTGCCAGTACACAAGCAGACAAGTTGAAGACAAGAAACGTTTCCAAATGTGACGTTTTTACTACAGTGCCAAAGCATGCAACATATGTGCCACAACAGTTTGAAAAGGCATGAGTACCTAACCAGTAACCACAGTGACATATCCATTTAACATGAAGCAAGATGTCGCATCAATAATCCCTCTGGACATAGAACCACAAGCATAACCCCCCACCCCTTGCAGGAAGGAGTTGCATGGGATGTCCTTGGTCTATGGGCTTTGTCAGCAGACATTACTCAGCCTATATATGGTGAATTTTACACCACATTTGCTGTGTCGCTCTCATCACTGGATGAATCACCCTCCAAGTGTGGGGCATCTAGCCCGCATTCCCATGTTATCTAAAGGTGGATCCATGTCCTCTTGCAGCTGTGAGACTTTGTTGAGTCGGGGTGCCATGGCCTGAACAGAACAGAATGACAAGGGACAATGTTCTCCGACCACAGACAGAATGTTCAGACAGTACTCCAGGACCGCGCAGAGAACAAGCTCTGCGGACACCTCTCATGTGACAGACATGTACTAAGGTACTTGCAGGGCACAAGTCCTAAACAAAAAGTGGGGGGTCTGACCAAGTAAGATAAAATGCAAATGACCTCACAACGTCACTACGTAGCCCTATGAAAGTAGTAAAATAGTGCGACTAACATGATTTGTGCAAATACTGGGACAGACTAACCCATCTGACAGTCTTACAGTGCCTGCATTGATATACAGGGACAGAACTAAGGCAAAAGCATGCCTCCCTTAAGTACTTGTGAACAGAAGGCAAGCTGTGTGCCTATGTTTCCCTCTGAGGCATCTACATTCAAATGTAAGGTTCAATGCTTCCCCCAGTCAGCATGTACAAACAAAAGGATGCCGGATGGCCCCTTCACTTCGGCCCGGCTGGAGGTGAAAAAAGGCTCACACGCTGCCAACACGTTGCTGCTGGGAATGGAAAGCAGTCAACGTGCAGGTGCTGCTGAACGTTTCCCGGTATCTGGAAAGTACACCCGGACAAGTTAAGCATATTCCTGTGGGGACCAACGTCCTGGCAGGGGGGACGGTGTCCACCCCGTGCAAAGAGGAGGATGGGCGCCATGTACCTGCGTGTACCCCCGACTCGAGCCCTGGGCACTTGCAAAACAACAACGCCATGTAATCTTTTACGCTACAGCTGCGTAATGGAAGCCGGGCTCGTGCCAGACGACAATGTCCACAACGGTCAGATGACAGCCGACAACTTGCTCAGGTCTGTGGTACCAAGCGAAACAGACCGCAGAGCTCAGAATAGTCCAAGCCAATGCAGACAGGGCTAAAGTCAGAGAGCTGGATGACAAATATTGTCAGGAGGCGTGAAGAAAGGGAAACGATAATTGAATTAGTCACCAACAGTTCCTGTTGCTGTAAAGTAGTTACGAAACCAAGAAGGCACAGGCAGCTTCGAAGGCAATCAGTTCCAAAAGATAATCCAATTAATCTTCAGCAAAGAGGACCGCCATCTAATCCAGCAGTATGAAGGAACAGATGTGCTCCTTGCACCACAAGGTTGCAAGGAGCATTCCATCGCAACCTGGGAGAGGTTCGATGTAGGCATTGCACAGGAGCCATTGCGCAAACGCACAGGCGCAGCTGTCAGCCTGCCTGACACATTGAAAGGCATCCCATAAACGTGTCTCACCGAAGCAGTCTTGCACGTGGACCAACAAAGGAGTCACCCACAACTCATGATCCAGGTCAGCAAGGTATGTGTTGGAAAGGCAGACATCCATGGCCCACTCAAACAAACATCTTCTGCAGGAAAAGACAGGTTGCACGCAGGTGAAAAAGGCATAGCAGAACGTTAGCCTATAACTGATGCCCAGCACAGCCAATGGGACACATCCAAAGAGAAGCTGCATGCGGTCACGGTACAGTTGCAACTGACCGGGCTCGGCCTGGACCACAGGACGGTCGGACATGGCGTGAAAGCAATCTCAGAACCAGTGCTCAGCTGTACAGCCAAAGTAATGATCTGAAACCGCTAAATGCATTGTGCAAATTGGAGGAATGACACCCGGTGGTACTCCCGGAAAAGCATGGAAGGAAGGGACAAGGCCAGAGCCCAGAAGTCTGATAAAAAGTGTGCAATGGCCTTCAGTATCAGACGCTATCAATAATTTGTGTGTCAGTTCACCGCGAAAATAGTGGGAGAGCCGTGTTCAGCAGTGACTAAATCGCGCGGGACGGTCAAGACACCTAGAATTCGAAGGTCTCCGGGCTGGTGTGGGAGCGACTACTTGGCCCATTGTGCATGCACACTTATTGAAGTATGCTTTCGCTGTGGGAATGTGAGGCCACAAATGACTATCCACAATCACCTATGGGGGAGTTAGCAGAACATTGCCACAAAAAAGACATGTTGTGCAACTGTTCCCATATACGTGATGCCTGGCCTGTGCACGCAGCTGTTGTGCTCATGCAGGAACAGCTGAATATGTTTGAAAAATAGATTTGGCATGGGTATGTTGTCAGGGACTGGTATTCATGTGGTGAAACATGCATAAATCGCACATGTCTTATGAAAATCCCTGTACAACAATACTTGAGTGTGTGAATGCGACATTGTCACCATCATCCACTTGACAGGATGTGGTGTGATGCTGGCTCCTGTGGGCACACTGCTAAGGATTTCATTGGTTTGCGCTATGTGATCTGTGACAACTTCCGACATGTCCATGTTGATGTTATTAGGGGGATGGGAGCACACTGCTTCACCTCCCAGCACAGTTCATCCCTTAGCATTCTGGTAAATGCAGTTCAGTCATGATGCTTACTCGTCATGAGACTGAGGTGTTTCATCTGAGTTGGGCAGGGAGAGGTACAGAGACCCGAGTAGCTTGTGGCAGCTTCCTCAGCAGACACCCATCACAATGTATCTTACCTCTACTGATGTGGGAGGATAACGCGACACACATGTGTCTAGAGAATCACAGCACTGGCCTGCACCAACCTTGGTGACACACGACTACGGTGACACGAGTAAGCATTTCAGCTGAACTGCATTGACCAGGATGCTAAGCGGTGAACTGTGTTGGGAGGTGTAGTTGTGTGCTCCTGTCCCCCTACTGTCCATGTTGATGGTGTTGGCCGGTGTTCCCTGGAAGGCATATTGTACAGTGTTGCTTAGTGGTGTGCTTTTACGGTTATTCCATAATATGTCTACGCACTGTTATGTCCTTGTGTCTTTCAAGCTCCCTCCACTCTCTCATTGGATTTTCGCTTTTACATATTCGGATACATTGCAATGTGGGTTAACATGCTACTTACTGTAATGAAAATGATCTTGACACCAAGGCATACTGTTGTGAGTTGTGTTCCTAGGCCAATGTGTGACAGGTGAGAGGTGAATTTGAAAGTGACGGTACACGGATCGTTAGTGTAGGACACACAATGGTAGAGTCCAAAAGTAAACCCGAACACTCCCATCCTTGTGGCAATGTGGGTTCAGATTTACAACAAAGTCAATGTTCGGTGTTACAGTGGTGACATCAGCAGTTGCTCCGAGGACTGGTATGGCACAGTGCTGTGCCACATGTTCGTCCCGGGGTCTTTTTGGGACGCCCCCTCAGCCGTTTTCCAGGGGGGAACCTGCTGCATGCTCAGAGGTGTATGAGGATTCGCTGTGGTGTGACTCACCCCTCCCTGTGTCTGCTGCTGCGGTGGTGTGACTGACATCCGGCTGGCCAGGGAGGGGGGGTGGCCAGCTATTGGTGCTGCATGCATGTCCCTCAGGACACCCACAAGCTGGCCCATGTACTCAGCAATTTGTCCCAGACGAGTGTCCATGGACCACTGCAGCAGGCGCTGTTCCCGCAGTACTTCAAGGCCCTGGACCATCTGTCCCCGGTTCTGCTGGTATGCCCCAAGGACAGTTAGCATTGTGTCCAGGGCCTCTGTCTCTTTGTCCTCCTGTGACTGTCCCCCAGTTGTCTTCCCACCTGCCCTGAAACCACGGACATGTGGCGTTGCCTGGTGCAGCCGCCGCACACCGTGCCCAGCATCCCCGGTGTGCCTGGTGTTATTTGCAACTGCTGGCAAAGGGACAGTGTTGGAGGCATCGGTGGTGATGGTGGAGGTGGCTGCCACACAGGTCGTTGCTGCAGGGGTCTGCTATGGCGGTGCAGCTGTTGTGGTAGTGGTGGTGGTGGTGTCAGTGAGGGCCAGAGCATGGCAGGCCCTGGGCACGCCGGAGGGGCAATGTAGGTCCTCCTCACCTGAACAGAACAGGGACTCTGCATCCGAGGGTTCACCTTCCGAAGGGGGGCTGGCTGGGCTCGTACATGGCACGGTCACCTGCTGTTGCTAGCGAGTCACCTGTTGGAGTGTGGTTATATTGTCAGCATGATCGGCACACAGCACAACTTTGATGTTCATGTGTGGCACATTTAATTTGAGATGGCATGACTAATACCTTGGCATTACTAGGCATTCATGTCAGTATGTCATCAGTCACACATGATGTTGAGGTACATATAGGGATTTAAGTGGGCCGGGTCTCACTGGTGCTGGGCACCGTCATTTATTCAAGGGGGCCTCGGTACGGATCTCTTTCGTGCTCAGTTTTGTGCCCTGCCACAGGCGGTCCATTCTTTTAGCTGGAATGCATTGACAGCAGGCATATCGATGTGCGCATGGTCACACTCCTCACTTCTCACTGGTGGAGCAGTTACGGCATGACGCCATACCAGGTGAGCGTTGTGGGGAAGTGAAATCCTTTAAGGATTATTTTTGTCTCTGGAATTCACTCCTTTGGAGACTCATGTGGAGCAACATCATTGTGGTGTCATCAGGGCTTTGAGTGGAAGATTTTCCATTGTTAGGTGCAAGCCATAGTTTCTGCTTCTTCATCTTATGCAACTGACAAACATTGACATGGCCAGTAGTCCGGAGTTGTAGTAGGTATCATGTTACTTGTTGTATCATATGTCTGGGTGCAATGGCAGTGACAGAAAAATGCTAGTGGGGTAGCCCAATATGCTAA
Organism: Calotriton arnoldi; assembly: GCA_963921515.1. Classification (NCBI taxonomy): domain Eukaryota; kingdom Metazoa; phylum Chordata; class Amphibia; order Caudata; family Salamandridae; genus Calotriton; species Calotriton arnoldi. Next base: position 125,530 of record CAWUFW010010027.1, on the reverse strand, counting down.
GCCCAGATTTATGTCTGAGGTTTTTAGGCCATGCCCTTCATTACATTGGCCAGGCCCCTTTGAGAGACCCCCCAGTTTTTTCATCCCACTTAGAGCCCTGGGTACCTACATTGCTCGTTATCGAGGTGACATGTTTAAAGGGCCAATTTCATATGTATCGATGTTGTATTTCCGAGGGCATGTCCTCTGGTACTAACTTGTTGCTCATCCAATTCAGTTAATGCTTGGACAGTTGTGTCTTCTCTATGTGTATCTGTCTACTATGCCGCCACTTCATGCTTTGTGTTGTGCTTTTTGTGCTTACCTACTATGTTTGTGAGGTTTGACAGAGTTTCCATGCATGTGTTGGGTTGACCTGAGTATTTCTGCTTTGAGGCAATGTGACTTGCACATTGGCTTTTTGTGGTCGCGTTCTTGTATTCTGCTTTGCAGTTGCATGTGACTTCATCAATGACACTGTGAATCATGTGGCCGCTCGATGGTATTAGCTGTATGTGCATGGCCGGAGAAGTTATGGGGGTTTCCAGAGTTGGCTACCAAGTGCGAGATGTGGGGGTCATTTGGCTCCATGCTGTTTGTGATGGGAGAAGGAAGGCCTTGTGGGAGTTGTGGTCTTGCTGTCAGGGCTCAATATCCCCCTCCCCAGTGAGATGGCTAGCTACCTGTTGGGAGGCACTGTCGACGGAGTTAGCTGCCACATGACTGTGGGGTGGGGAGGGTGAGCCATGCTGTTTGGAGGGAGGGCAGGGTGCATGAGCTGCCCACCTACCTGAGAGGTTGAGCTGATTGAGGAAATGCTGTTCTTGTGATCCATTCATATTGTAAGCGTGCATTCCACATGAGTTTGATGTGGGTGGGCGATTGGAGCTCACTTGTTGTGCACAATGGTGCATTGTAGTGTGATGTGTTCATTTTGTTGGTACTTACCAGCCTCCAGTCACTACTCGATTCATGTGAGACTCTCTGGATGCATTATGGCAGGCACCTTCTCCTCCCATTCGGTGGAGGTTAGTGGTGGGATGGGAGGGCCGCCACCAGTTCTCTGGGCTGCCGCGTGGTTCCTCTGGGACCGATGCTTGACCCGGCCCTTGAGGTCGCCCCACCGCTTCCTGATGTCACACACAGTGTGTAGGGTGGTCCCTACAGCATTGACTTTGCTGTGGATCCTTGCCCACATCTGATTCTTGCGCGCAAGTGGGGTGTGTTGGACCAGGTACCCAGACAAATGTGGTTCTACCCTGATTATCTCGTCTGCCATCACTTTCAACTCTGAGTCGGTGAATTTGGGCATTTTCTTGGGGGGCATGGTGCAACTGAATGAGGGGTGCAGGGTGCAAGGTGGTGGTGGAGATATGTGTAGTGTGTGAGGTGTGTGGGTGAAAGTGGTGTTGTGTGGAGATGGGTGGGTGTGATGTTGTGCAATGTGAGTCAATGGTGTCCTGTCTCAGCTTGTGGTGTGCAAAGGATGCTGGTTCAGGAAGGGGTTGGTTTTATACTGTGGTATGTGGGTGTGTCCACATGAGTGATGACCTTCAGATGTCTCTTCCATGCTGCGCATGGCTTTCCTTACCAGGAGCAAGTTGGGGTGTATCATTGTGGCGTGTGTGTTGTGATTGAGGGCGGCAGGGAGTACAGGCACACTTCAGGCGTTGTTGTGCAGTTGGTTCTGTCCACCATTCATTTGGCCTATGTGCTTGCGCGGCGGTCGGACGCAGTGCTCGGTACGCCAGCTCTGCATTCCCATCGTAATTGGCCGTGCGGTCATGCTGCGCAAGGAGCAGCCTTTTCAAGCTTTTGAACAGCTTTCCACGTCCGCCGTGGTCGGATTTGCAGCTTTTCCGACCATGGTGGACGGTCTTTGGTGACATCCGTCCGCCGAGGTCTGGTTTTGCGTGCATTGCCTCGTAATTTGACCGACGGAAATGCCGGGGGTCATGCGGGCAGATTTTTCACGACACCACGGCGGTCGGAGGGCTTTTCCATACGCCATTGTGATTGGGCCTTTAGTGTTGATTTCTGAAGGTGTCTCCATATACATTGATTAAAATGATAGTAGCAACCCTGAATTACTGTGTGTGGGTAGGTTTTTAGAATTGCATTTATCATTGCCTGCTCAAAATCAATGATTATTTTTTGGGGAAAATAATTATTGGTTTCTTGTTTAATTTTAGATAGTAGTTCCATATAGGTGGAGTTTTGTTTATTTGGTAGTAAGGCGTAGATAAAAGGGATGTTAGTATTTTGGTATAGTGCGTGGACAGTATATAATTGATAGAATGGTTTGTGACATATTTTAAAAGTCCCATCCATCATCCAAATTTCTGACTGTTGGAGTTTTACTAAATTATTTGCAGTTCCAAACATAATTATTCTTTTATCTTTAGATTTGTTATCATAAAGAAGAAAAGGTTCTTCATTATGTGTAATTGATAGTTCTGGGGGAATTTCTACTTCTTAGTAAACAACAAGGGGGACAATGAGGGCTTGATAAAGGTCCACCGTACTTGCCCTGGGTAGAACAAGAAGACAAAAGACACCTAGCTTGCTGGGTGTGTGAGGGTCCTAGTTCCGAAAGGAGGTATTCCCCACCTCCCCACCACTCTGAGTACTAACCAGGTGGCCAACTTGCCACCCAGGAACACCGTACCTCTTTTGTCTTTCAATTTCTACTTCTTCAAATGTTTTTGGGGCAGGTGTGGTGGTGGTAGTGGCTTTTTTCGTTTGAGCTATTGTTCTTTTCAAGGAAGCAATAGAGGGCATTTGGCCAGTAGCATGTTGGGGTACTTTGGGCAGCAATTCCTTCAGGAATTCATTGGTAGATGTCTGTGAGCTAGTGCTAGCTCCTTTTATATTGTCTAGAGCATTTCTAACCTCTATTTCAGTAACATTTGGGGGATGATTATGCTCCCTAACATACAGAACAGTTGTTTCTTTAGTTGTAGCCCTCCCATTACACTTATTAGAATAGTATTTACTACATTTCCAGTTTACTTTCAGTCCACTTTGCTTTTCTTGGGTATACACGTACTCCCATGTAACATAGTAAACACTTTCCTTTCTGTGAAGTTATGAATTGGGCGCCTTCAGTCATTGTGATGTTTCAATTGCTAAGAAAAATGTATATATAAATTACTAAAAAGAATATTGTACAGGTTTTTAATTAATACATATACATTGTTATTTATATACTTACAATGTTGAAATTGATGTAGTTTTCTATGCTGATGCCCTTGGTTTGTTGTTTGATTTCAGTTTTGTTTCTGATATTTCTGTTGGTAGAAAAAGATAATTTTAATAATTTGTTCAATTGTGCACGAGGTGGGGGTGAATTTGGGATAAAGTTGGGCTTTGGTTGCGTATGTTAGCTAATTGTTTTAATAGATTTTCATTTAATACTTACTTTATTTCTCAGTCGATTTTTCACACTGTTCTGTAAGTGTTTAGATGTTTTGGGAATTATCTGTAGAGGAGACATAAATTAAAAAAATATATTATTTATTTATCCATTATAAATTGTTGTTGTTGAAGATTAGCAGTAGTGTTACATTATGAATGGTATTTAACTTACTTTCTGAAGTAGGACATAGAATTTTCTTTAATGAAGTCCTGTGTTCTGGCAGCAATCCGGCAGAGTTTCGCCTTCTTGTTTCTTTTTGGTTTGAGGTGTAAAATAATGATTAATATTTTGTTCTTTATATAGTGTTTAATTAATTGTTTGTTTAATATGATTGATTTATTTTAATATTGTGCGTTTTTCATTGGTTATCATTTATTGGCTTTATTGTTTTGGTCGTTGATTTCCATATATGGAAAACACTAATTAAGAGTCAGTTTAAGCTTTTTTTTTACAGATTTAGGGGCCTATTAGGATGGCGGGCGGAGACACGACCGCGGTGCCGGCGGTGGCGGTAACACCCATTTACCGTACGCCGCCAGCGGTCTTCACGCCCGCCATATTAGGATGGCCACACATTGCCCATTTGCCGCCCGCGCGGTGCAACGCCGACCGCCATCAGCAGGCGCCGCCACCGCGGCGGAGTGAGCCAATCACCACACACCGCCGTGCGGAATGACGTCCCGTACGCCGAAGATATCACGATGCCGGAAACATGGCAGCGCACCGCGACAGAGAAACCGCACAGCGAAAGACGGCGGAGATATCACAGCGGAGACAGAAAAGAAACACCCGGGACACACCGCGATGGATCCTGCCCTACACGCCTTCCCGGTGCTGTACATGATACACCACCTGCAAGTCATCCTCCGCCGCGGACGCCTCCGCAGGTACGTACAGACACAACAGTGCAAGTAACACAATACACAGCTCCAGGGTGAAAAAACTTTGCATGGGAACACCACACACCCCTGTGGGGACAGGCACACAGCCATCACTGCACACACACATGTCCCACCTGTGACAAAAATACCTCGCCACATACTGCCCACCCATGTACCGCATTCATGAACAAATGTCCTGGTCACGTCACTGCCGCGGTCAGTGTGCATGAAACCATGCACACAACACAGAGCCCAGGGCCAGCGCATGCCAAGGGCACCGTACAAATCGCACAGAGCCACAACTGCATCCACAACACACCAGCTACCTCCCTGAAGGGACACAACATGTGCCTCACAAGTGCCACTCCTGCACAACAACCACACAACTACAGCCACACCATGCCCCACGTCCCAACAACTGCATATAGAGCCACAGCAGGACCCTTTGCACAGGAACACATAGCACAGAAGCCCAGGCCCCAGCCAACACACACACCACAACAACATCACACACAAGCCAAGAACACTGAGGCCAGGCACAAAATGTACACACACATAGATGAGGACCAAACACTTCACTGCACACACTACCTGAAAAGTCACACACACACCACCCTGACTCACAGCTACATACACACACCACATGCCAGCAGTAATGGAGGACAACATATAGGAAAGCCAAAGTGAGGTGCCCACAAATGGAAGGACAGTGACACAACCATCAAGCATGTGTGATGCACATGCAAGACAAGACACATGTGAGAACACACACAGCCCATCACAGCACACATGGCAGACACAGTCAGTCAACACAAACCACGGTCACCCCAATGCAACAACTCCTGGAGACAGCAAGGACACCCATGTATAGGCACAGGGATGTAAGGAAGGCCCTGAACTCAAACACTGACCAGCCACACATAGGCATCCAAATACTGGACAAGAGAATGTCTGCTGCACAACACACAGGGCCCAGTGACACACTACATGAGAGCCAAGCACAAGTAGGATATGTCACACATACCTCCTCCCACAACAGCAACACACAATACTGCCATGTGCACAAAACACAACCACAGGGCTCAACAAGTACACATACAGGCACACCACTCCAGGGTCACACATGGCAGTAGTTGACAATGCAGGTGCACACACATCCACAGTCACAACAAAGTCACCCCCTTCACACCATACACTTCTCCACCACCCAAGTCCACACATTGGAAGTAAGCCATGGGACTTGGATAACTCATCACCACAAGATGTCCATACACTGACACTGATTGGCACACAGAAAGGAAGCTCACACAGACCCCATGACCCTGGCCTGCCTGCCTGTAAGCCTGTGCCCAAACTCCCACTCTGTGCTGCCATTGCCCACAAACCTGACATGTGTCCACCATAGATAACATGAGCCAAGAAGTAAGATGACAACAAGATTTCATTGCCAACCACCTGCACTGCACCCATAAGTATCACAGTCATGTAGAAATGAAGTGCCTCACACCCCTGCAAAAAAAATTAAATGTGAGACAACCCATTGGCAATGTTGAAGTGGCATACTGAGCCTGTGACACAGTAAACCATGCACACACAGAAACAACTTTATTCAGGAAGGACACTGACACAACTCACTGCAGGACCAACTGTGTTTATTCACAATTTGCATATTGAAACAACAAATTTGGGCAACAGCAAAGCCAGCGGGCATTTCAATATGCACAGTATTTACATGAAAAGCTGCTCAGGCAGGGGGCAAACAGCAGTGAAACACAAGGCAAGTACAATGTGCAGAGAAGTTACATCAGAAGCTGCACAGGCAAGGGGCAAACAGCAGTGAACAACAAGGCCAGTGGCCAGTCCAAAGTGCAGGTGAGGTACATGAGATCCTGCACAGGCAACAGGCAAACAGCAGTGAACAGCAAGGCCAGTGGCCAGTCCAATGTGTAGATTAAGTCCATGAGAAGCTGCACAGGCAGGGGGCACACAGCAGTGAACGACAAGACCAGTGGGCAGGACAAAGTGCAGAGTGAGTCCATGAGAAGCTGCACAGGCAAGGGGCAAACAGCAGTGAACAACAAGGCCAGTGGCCAGTCCAAAGTGCAGGTGAGGTACATGAGATCCTGCACAGGCAAGGGGCAAACAGCAGTGAACAGCAAGGCCAGTGGCCAGTCCAATGTGTAGATTAAGTCCATGAGAAGCTGCACAGGCAGGGGGCACACAGCAGTGAACGACAAGACCAGTGGGCAGTCCAAAGTGCAGGTGAGGTACATGAGATCCTGCACAGGCAAGGGGTAAACAGCAGTGAACAGCAAGGCCAGTGGCCAGTCTAATGTGCAGATTAAGTCCATGAGAAGCTGCACAGGCAGGGGGCACACAGCAGTGAACGACAAGGCCAGTGGGCAGGACAAAGTGCAGAGTGAGTCCATGAGAAGCTGCATAGGCAAGGGGCAAACAGCAGTGAACAACAAGGCCAGTGGCCAGTCCAAAGTACAGGTGAGGTACATGAGACCCTGCACAGGCAAGGGGCAAACAGCAGTGAACAACAAGGCCAGTGGCCAGTCCAAAGTGCAGGTGAGGTACATGAGACCCTGCACAGGCAAGGGGCAAACAGCAGTGAACAGCAAGGCCAGTGGCCAGGACACAGTGCAGGTGAGGTACATGAGAAGCTGCACAGGCAGGGGGCAAACAGCAGTGAACAAAAAGGCAAAGACATTGTGCAGAGTAGTGACATCAGAAGCTACACAGGGAATGTATGCAACTCTACCATGCCCAGCAACAGAGTAATGGGCCTGACAATGGGCATCACACACACCCCTGTGGACAGACAGGTGTGTGAGGGTGACCACCACTCATATGGGGCTGTCTGTCGGACTTGGAGCTGACTGTGTGTTGGGGTCAGTTGGAGGACTGCCCTGGGCAGTGGGAGTAACAACTGTGGAAGAGCCAACTGTGCTTGTGGGAGCTGGGGGACTGCTTGGACCAGGTGGGGTAGTGGCCCGGGGAGGTGAACTCATGCCCTGGTGAGACACAGTGTGTGCTGGAGATTGTGGAGGGGTGCCTCTCCACTTCTTGGGGATCCTGAAAGGCTTCCCTGTCTGGGGATTGAGGGGAACTGGGGCAGACACAACAGGTGACCCCACTACCAAAGCTGATTCTGGTGTGGATGGTGACCCTCCCTCTGGGGACATGCTGGATCCCGCTGTGCGCTTGCCTGGTGTTTGCCACCGCCCTGCCTCCCTCTGTCCACCAGCTTTGCCCCCTACAGTGTCCTCCCATGCTGGCTTCACAGGGCTTGGGATGGGAGTGGAGGTCAAGGATGGATTATCCAGGGGGCCCTCATCCTGTGTAATGTTTGCAGGCAACACCTTCTCAGTGGGTGTGGAAACTGTCATTTTGCCTCTGCAAGACGTCTTTGGGACAGGGCAGTCTTTGGCGGGGGAGGAAGGTGAGGCCTGTGACCCTGATGCTTGTTTCTTTGCTTTGTGGCCCTTGCTGTTACCTGATGGGCTTTTCTCTCTGCGCTCTGGGGTGGCCTTACTCTTATGTGGGGATGGTGTCTGCGCCCTAGTACACTTGGGCTGCTGCTGCTCCTGTGTGCTGTAGGTTCTGTATCGGGACTTTGGGGTCCGTTGAGCATTGTCACTGTCGTCAGAGGTGCACAGTGACAAGGGGCCGGACCGAGTGCTGGGAGCCGCTCCCTGACTATGTGCCTGTTGCAGGGCTGCTGTCACAGTTGAAGATAAGGACTGCACAGTCCGGTGTAGCCCACCTACGTCGGAATGTATGCCCTCCATGAAAGCTATAACCTGCCCCAACTTTTTGTCGTGCTCTTGGAAGGCATTGAGAAGTGCTGTCTGCCCCACACACAGCTGGCGCATTAGCTCGACTGCTTCTGCACTGAGGGCAGCAGGGCTGACATGGGCTGGGGCACCTGTGCCTGGGGTGAAGGTGACTCTTCCCTTCCTACTCGTGCGGACACAGGCAGCACCAGTGGAGGTTGAAGGGAGGCTGGGCACTGGACGCTATGTGGTAGAAGAGGAGGCCGAGTCCCCGTTCCCTGTACCCCCCAACATGGATGTGTCACCACTGGCGTCAGATGACATAGAGCTTTGTGTCTCCGGCTGTGAATCCTCGGCGCTGGTCACATCTGTGTCAGTCTGCTCCGGTGCGGCTGTTGCACTGGATGCCTCACCACTGGTGTCCGTCCCTCTCCCTCTGCACATACGGGAGCTGCTGCATAGGAGAGAGAAGTACTGTGAGATGAGTGGCATCAACAGAACTAACACGTGCCAATACATCTGCATCCTAGAAGAGGTGTGCAGCACATCGCATGCCACCCTGTGCACACATATATCTTGCCACCCAAAATATCAAGCCAACGGTGCATGTCCAACACACATCCTGCCATAAGTGCCCCAGGTGACTCACACAGCACACCATCCTGCTGTTGGCTCACATCAGACACAGCCACAAAATGGCCTGTGCACACACACTGTCCCGATGTTGGCAAGGATGAACACCACAACATGGTGCACATCACCTACATGTATGGAGCAGTAGGGGACCACACAGACCACAACATACCAGCCCACAATGACCCTGCACACATGCCATCCACCATATCAAGTCCATGGGCACATCTACAGTTGCACATTGGCCTCAAATGTCTGACTGGCAGACATCTGAGGTCTGGAATTGCACGCATTCATTGAAACGCATTCACAGTTGGCACACTGGCATTCCCATCCATCTGAATTCACAACCTACCCCACAGCAGAAGGTACCTGAAGGCCACAACTCCAAATGTAAGAGAGATGCACAGTGCTAAAACTCACTTCATGAAGCACCGTTTGGGCAAAAGCAGGGCACATACACCCAGCACAGAGGCCACTCACAAAACATTGCACCACACAACCAACGTCACACAGCTGACAATTTGCACACTCTGTAGACACATGCACCCACTCCCATCCAAAGGCAGCCTGCAACACATACTCACCCCTAGCTCGCTGCTGATGCTCCTTCAGTTGTCTGTCCAGCTCAGGTTGTGTGACAGCCAGGATGCGGGCCATTAGTGGTGTCATGCTGCGCCTAGCCAACCTGCCAGTCCGAGGGAGCAGCCCCAGCGTCATCTCGGCCATGTTCTTGCTCAGCCGGCAGATGTCGTCCCACCTTTTATGACAGTGGGTGCGCCTTCGGTTTGACACACCCAGATCTCGGACTCTGGAGGCAATGGTCCTCCACACGGCTTTACGCTGGTGGACCTTCAGCTGCAGGCATGGGAGACAAGAGGGGTGAGGTTCCAGTGACACAGTGCACAATGGCAACACAACGAAAATGCAGTAGCACGACAGTGACTCATCCAAAACTCCATCTACAACTGTAACAGAGCCAACAATTGCTGTGAACATGGTACAATGTCATTGGTCAATCAGACGTACAGGCATGCATGTTCGATGGTGGACACAGTACCTCCACATCCCATTCACATGCAGGATACCAACACAGCAAGCAATGTGTAGTCTTGCCGCAGCTACTGTTTGCAGTTACCTACAACTACACATAGAGAAGATAGCAAAACATGTGTCTTGTTGTTGGACTCACTGTGTCCAACACTGCGCATTCCTAAGTGTCCTAGCCCTGTGAAAGCCTCACTGTGTCCTGGAACTCACATAGAGTGACAACAACTGTCATACACACACCCTTCTCCCACATGTGGACATGTGGCATTCGGCGGGGACTGTGCAGGGCAGGTGGACTGACACTGAGTGGGTAAATTGGGAGCAACACAGCCATTCACACAAACGATAACTGGCCAGACTCCTGCATCACCAAAATGCAGCTGCACTGTATGGCTGACACTACAGGACATGTCCCTCTACTCAGGATAGGCATGCAGGGTAACGTGTGAAAGAGCCCACCAAGCCCTTCCCGCTGTAGTAAACATGATAGGCAGTACATGTCAGAGCCCCACAACCACTGACACATACCGAAGCACCTCCACCTCACGTGGGCCCACCCTGCACTCTCACTCACAGTCTGGGACACTTACCACGACATTAGGGCCGCCATAAAGCCTTGGGTACTGTGCAAGCACCCCGTCTACCAGGACCTCAAGCTCCTCACTGGTGAAGGGACTGGCACGGATCTTCTGAGTCCTCAACATCACAATGGACATGTGGCAGCAGCAGCACGTTGAGGGTGGCAGCCAGCAGTCCCTTGATGCAGCAGCAGCAGGTGCAGGGTGGCAGCCAGCAGTCCCTTGAGGCAGCAGCAGCAGGTGGAGGGTGGCAGCCAGCAGTCCCTTGAGGCAGCAGCAGCAGGTGCAGGGTGGCAGCCAGCAGTCCCTTGAGGCAGCAGCAGCAGGTGGAGGGTGTCAGCCAGCAGTCCCTTGAGGCAGCAGCAGCAGGTGGAGGGTTGTCAGTCAGCAGTCCCTGGTAGCTGTGGGAATGTGGTGCACCCTCCCACACATATATAGGCCCCTGGGGCTGTGTCAGTGGTCCCAGGGTGCTGCAATTGGTGTACCAGGTCTGCCTCATTCAAATACATCCAATGTCCGCCTCCGCGGTGGCGGTGCACGCCTACCGCGATTTTCAAACTCGCATCAGGCTACTGCGAGGCTGCTTCCCATTGGCTGCAAGGGCATGGTCCATGCCGGTGACACACTGTAGGGTCCAGGCGCGTGCTACCGCGGTGGTGCATCTTTTGAATGCCTCCAATGACCGCCTCCACGGGGGTGGGGCACGCTCACCGCGATTTTCAAACTCGCATCAGGCTACCGCGAGGCTGCTTCCCATTGGCTGCAAGGGCATGGTCCATGCCGGTGACACACCGTAGGGTCCAGGCGCGAGCTACTGCGGTGGTGCATCTTTTGGATGCCTCCAGTGACCGCCTCCGCGGGGGTGGTGCACGCCTACCGCGATTTTCAAACTCGCATCAGGCTACCGTGAGGCTGCTTCCCATTGGCTGCAAGGGCATGGTCCATGCCGGTGACACACCTAAGGGGCCAGGCGGTAGGCACCGCCATATGTCTGCCAGACAGTGCCTGGAGTGACCATGATTTGGGTAGCGGTGCATGGTGACCGCCATTGTCACATACATATCTGGCGGTGTCTCCCGCGATCGTGCCTGGGTTATGGGCGGTGACACACCTCAGGGGCCAGGCGGTAGGCACCACCATATGTCTGCCAGACAGTACCTGGAGTGACCGTGATTTGGGTAGCGGTACATGGTGACCACCATTGTCACATACATATTTGGCGGTGTCACCCGCGATCGTGCCTGGGTTATGGGCGGTGCCAGTCCGCAGGGGCCAGGCAGTAGGCACCACCATATGTCTGCCAGACAGTGCCTGGAGTGAGCGTTAATGGAGTTGTGGAGTAGCTGTGCTGCACCTAACGTGTCCTCCAGCTCTCTGCATAGGCCAACATGTACAGTGCCCAGTGTCTCAACAATTGAAGGGTCCTCATGAGGGCAAATGCACAAAAGGGACATGTCACTCCACGTCACCAACACATACCATTTATGGGTCGCCAATTCATTGCATGGGCACATTCACTCGCACATGTCACATGTCCTGTGTAATGAAATGTAGACTGTCCAGTTAATGTGTTGCATAGCATATGTAGATAATGGTCAATGTCTGTGTGTGCAATGTAACGCACACTGTCGTCTCATTTACTGAACTAGGGGCATCAGCAACTGGCACATTGTCCAATGCACATGCACACACGTGTCCCCCATGCTCAGCCGGTGGTCAGTGTGTAGTTGAAGTGTGCCATGTGCAACCTGTGTTGGGAGGTGTATCAGGGCCAGCAACATGGTGTGTTTGGGTAGTATTGCAATTAGTAACATATGCTGGGGGTCATACTCACAGGTATGCACACATATCTGTTAGTATATCACACTGTGCATGCGAATGAGCCGGAGGGGTGCACAGATAATTGCTGCTGGTAAGGGGACAGGTGTAGGAGTAGTGTGCCTGATCTGTACCTACTTGTGAAGTGCCCTGTCGGTTAATGGTGCATGTTGTAAGACTTGGGAATGTGTCTGTAGAAAAAATTTATGTGATGCACATTTCATGGTCTTCTGCATTGACATCAGTGCACTGTGATCTGTCCTAGGAGGAGGAGGCACAATATCCATCGTCCGTTCACAGTCCTGGCAGACATGGAGAATGAGGATATAATCCGCAAATTCAGGCTGGACCGACAAACCCTGCAGAACCTATGTGCCATGTTGGAGCCCCACCTGCAGCCATGTCGGACATATCCAACAGCTTTCATCGCAACATCTAAGGTGATGGCATGCCTGCATTTCTTTGCAACAGGCTCATTCCAGCACACGGTCGCAAGTGCAGGCGGGATGTCAGAGCCGATGTTCAGCATGGTGCTGAGGGATGTCCTGTCAGCCATGATGCTCTACAAAGACTGATATATCCATTTTCCCAGAGGGCCTGAGTTGGTGGCTGTGAAGGGCGATTTCTATGCCCTTGGACATATCCCCCATGTCATTGGTGCAATTGATTGCACACATGTTGGGCTTGTGCCACCACAGGCACGTGAACAGGTTTACCGCAATAGGAAGCATTCACACTCGGTAAATGTTCAAGTGGTGTGCCTGGCGGACATGATCATCTCAAACGTGTGTGCCAAGTTTCCCGGCTCAGCCCATGATGCCCACATCTTGCGCAGCAGCATCTTTCCTCAGCTGATGGCCAATCTGCTTCCAGAGCGTGCGTGGCTTGTGGGTGAGTATGCATAGTGGATTAGAGTGGTGTGTGTGTGACATGCTGTTGTGTGGCATTTTGGGACTGCAAGGTTAATCTGTGTCTCTCACACCCAGGTGACTCGGCACATTCGAACCGCCCATGGTTGCTGAGCCCATTGCGGAATCCTGTCACGCCAGCTGATGTGCGATACAATGATGCCCATGGGAGGACACGGCGTGTGATAGAACGGACATTTGGTCTCCTAAAATCAAGATTTCGGTGCCTGGACCGTACTGGAGGTGCCCTTATGTACTCGTCAGGGAAGTTGTGTCAGATAGTGGTGGCATGCTGCATGCTCCACAACCTGGCCATTCGCAAGGCAATACCCCTGATCCTGGATGACGATGATGAGCAGCCAAGGCTGCCGCCTGCAAATCAAGCCGGATCCAGTGATGAGGGCAGTGGAGAGGAGGAAGGGGTCGACATGCGTCAACAGCTCATCACCCGCTACTTCACTTGAAGGTGAGTGACGATGTAGAAGGGACAAAATGGTCTGATGGTGTTGCAGTTGCTGTGTGGGTGTATGTGAGCTTGCTGACTGCAGCTTGGTGTTGACTCATTGCTGCCTGCCAATGTATGTGTGATTGGTTAGTGTGATACAGAATGTCTCTATGGTGACTGTGGCTCTGTGTAAAGTTTGTAGATCTGAGTACCTTGTTGACAAGTGTTGTGTGATGTGTGCAATGCCACACCCATACAAGTGACTCTTGATCTGCGGTTTTCCCTAGGTCCCTTCAGCATCTCACTTGTTACCGACATTCCATTCCCCTGGACCATGTCCTACACGGTGAAGATTGCACATCCTGTATTAAAGACGGAGCAGACACAACAACATGTGTGTAAGGTGTATTTATTTACAACTGTGACATGCGAGGGTGGAGAAAATGTGAAGGGGGGAATTGAAGTAGTGAGTTGACAGTCATGGTAGATGAGATACTTGAGTAGTCCCCACAATGATGTGGAGACCCAGTCCAACAGATAGATGCAATTCACATGGCAGTGTGGTGAAGGATAGTCCAAAAGGTCAATGCAGTGGTGCAGTGGTCTTCCATCATGGCTGGCTCGGGACTAGCGTTTGGCAGGTGCTTTGGCACATGAGGCCCCCTGGCCTTTCTTAGACGGCCCTCTTGCGCTTGACTGGAGGGGCCACTGCTGCAGGGACAGTGGTGTCTGAGGACTCACCTCCTCTGTGGACGCAGGGGAGGATGATGAAGTGTCATCCTGCTGCCCAACAGGGGAGGCGGAGGGGTAGAAATGTTGTGCTTGCCTGTCCCTCAGAACTGTCACTAGCTGCCCCAAGAGGTCCACAATCTGTCCCATGCGTGTGTCCATGGACCTCAGCAGCAGGAGGTGCTCCCGAGATTCTTCCTCTAACCGGCCCATTCGTCCCTGGGCCTGTTGGTAGGCCCCAAGGACTCTGTCGATGTGGCCCAGGGCTTCCGTCCCAGGATCAGTCCCCCTCTGCATGACCCTGTCCCAACCACCTGCACTGCTGCCACGGTCCTGTCCGGTCCTCACATTGGCCCGCTGCATCCTCTCACTGGCCTCCGCAGTCGATGTGGTGGGCTGCTCAACCCCTGGGGCAGGGAGGGTGTTGCGGACAGCTGTGGTGGTGGTGGTGGTGGTGGTGGTAGTGGCTGACACACAGGCCGTGACAGCAGCTGTCAGAGGATAGTCAGGGGCTGCAGCTGATGTGGTTGGGGGACAATGGGTGCCTGGGACTGGTTGCGGGCTGCCACACCAGATGGGCCAGCGTGGAGCTCCTCATCCAAGGAATCCAGGAGTCCTCATCCAGTTGTCTCTGTTCCGGGGGACTGGCTCTGCAGGGTGGTGTCATCCTCTGCAGTGAGATCTTGGTCACCTGTGGGTCAGATGAGAAATGGTCATTGTGTTGCACCCATCAAAGTTTGTGTTAGCAGTGTTACATAAACTGTTTGTACATCCAGCAGTTGTTCACTGTACAAATTTGCATTGACCGACATCCAGTGATGCATTACAAGCTGTTGTGGTACATGCATTACTTGTCCAAATTGGGAGTTGTCAAGACATGACATGCACAATATAATTTTTTAACATTGACAGTCTCATGTTGGCATCCAGTTATTGATCAATCATATGTCATCCATTTACGCGTATGTGTCACTTGTTGAGCCCTTGCAGCGGTTTATTCTGCACAGTGAGTGAACATTGTAGTTTCATGCATACCTTTTCAATGTGGTGTAGATATCTGTATTTGCAATTCCAGACATGCTTAAGTTTGCTTTAATTAGATCCTAGGTGGTCTGGACCACTGCTACTATCAGATGGCATGTAGTGGTGTGCATGGTTGTGTTCGGAGTTCCATCTACATGGGTTTCAGACATTCACCCTTTGGTTGCTGTCACAGTTTCATTTTCTTAGGTGTGTGCACACTATAGTTGCCAATGCTATCTGGGTGTGCAGTTATGCATTGAGAGGCCTGGTGTCCTATGCCAACATGTTTTTTTAAATGCATATCTGGCTGCATGTTGTGGCTGTTGATTTGTTGTGTTTGCTGTGTTTTCCTTGTATTTGAGAGACCTCTCTGTGTGTGTATGATGAGGGCTTCCATCTTGGTCCAGTGTGGAACAAGTCAGCATGATATGTCCACATGTCAGTTCTTTTGAAGTGTAGATTGCAATGACTGACACATGCATGTTGGTGCCAGGAAGTAATGGGTCTTGTGTGCTGGCGGTCAGGTGGGCCCGTGTGAGTTGTTGTGCAAGCTTCCCAGCCCCACACACCCCGACCTGTGAGATGCGGTTACCTACCTGTGAGTTGGGTGGGTAGCATACATTGCCTGCCACATGCTTCTTATTGGGGGTGTAGTGTCCCATCCTCCATAGTGGTGGAACAGCATGCATGTTGCATTTTGTGGGATGGATAGCCAAACACACTACACCGTCTCACTGTGAAGATGGCTAACTACCGTTTGAGGTGAAGGTGAGCAATGACATGGCTATGTGACTTGGTAGAAATCTTTGGATGGAATGTGCGTGTGGTGAGCATAATGTGTGTGTGGCTTTTTGTACCCATTGATTTCAGATTACATTTGGTCATGGGGTATAGCCCCCATCACTGTTGTCCCACCTATCTGGCTGTGGGGTTCAGTCCCCCAACATTTGAAGGCAGAATAGGGCATGGGGTATAGCCCCCATCACTGTTGTTCCAGCTATCTGGCTGCGGAGTTCACTCCCCCGACATTTGAAGGCACAATAGGGCAAGGGGTATAGTCTTTTAGCACAGTGGTGACATACAGCAGGGTGAACATCTCACCCAGCATACATTTCCACACTGTCATAGTTTCATGGTATTTGTGGACCTGAGAACATGAGCACAGTAATGGTGAAGCAGTTGTTCCAGGGCATCCATACACTGACATGTTGTGGTCAACACTGGTGTGTGTGTGAGATGTACTCAGCCCTGTGCAGACAATGTGTGCTTTTGGGGCCAGACTATACCAGCACTGTTCAGACAGACAGTATGAGATGTGAACATTGTCAATGCATACACACATTGGTGGTCCAAACAAGACACCTTTGACTATTTAATTCAGACAAGGTGCTGTTCTGCAATTCAGTGCAGCACTGTGGTAGCTGGGTGTGTTGCAGGACATTTGGGATGTGCTTAGTTTAGCATTGTGAGTCCCAGCTTCAGTGTAGTTTTTGGGTACACTGCACTTCCACTATTTACATTGCAACACTGTGGTATGACATGGGTGATTTGCACTTTGCCAAACAAACGGCCAGACACTGATGCAGGGCAGCATGATCATTGTTAGTGTTGCAGTGTGTGATGCCTGGCACAGTGTACACAATGTGGGTCAATTTTGAACAGAGACTTGTGCATGGTGACTACAACACAACTGTTTTGCATCAGGAACCTGGAACCTCTCAGGTGTTTTAATTTTAGAGCGGTCACGCAAATCATATCTACACTCAGAAGCGTCAGGTGGAGGCGAACCTGCACGTGAACCAGGCTTCTGTTGTTGCTGCCGCTGATTTCTGTTCCAAGCCTTTTTTAGGAAAGACTGGATGACCCTCCTTGTAAGAAGGGGGTTTAATGGGTCATTGACTAAACGGCCAAACACCTACGCTATTTTGATCCAAAGATGTATATACATCCGCTATGATAATCGGCAAATGTAGCTGCCGATCCACTGCAGCCACTGCCGCTATGCGTTGACGTATTTGTAAGCAAACTGCTTCACCTTTAATATTGGCCAGAATCATATCGGAGACAATAGGGAACATCCCCACTAACTTCACCCCCAACTCCAGGGCTGGACCAGCCCAGTGTTCATCTTGAGAATGCTCGGTAGAACGTTCATGGAGGGGGTGCCAAAGCACAGCGTATACACTGAAGCAAACACCGTCCCCAAGGAAGTGCAGTCGGCTTAAGCGGGAATCAAACCATTCGGTAAACTCATAGTAAGGATCCTGTGTTTTTCTACAGGAGTAGTATGTGGAAAAACAGCCCTAAGTTGCTCAAATTTTTGTGCCAGCCAAAATGGCAAGTCATCCCTGTTTTGAGGACGTTTACCCATCACTGAGTTAATCATGACGGGATTAATGACAAGACCACCACCAAGTCAGCCCCTGTATTGGGGACTCCATGTTGAGTCAAAAAAGCTGTAACCGCAACACGGTTATGTGCTGCAATAGCGACCGGTTGTGCCATATTAGAAATGGGACAAAGAAACAAAGAAAACAGTAGCGCAAAAGGTGATAAAGAAAACCTTTTAAATCTCAAGCTTGAAAAACCTATAAATATACAAATATAGGAGGTTAAGCCCCCCCACCACAGACATCTCCGGGAACTGGTGAGAGGGTACTGTGGACAAGCACAAGCACTGCTCAGGGGTTTCGTGAATAAGTACCGGACCAAACCTTGGTGGCGCCATGTTGCAAGGATTCTGCACAAACACAGAACTATGCGCAGGATTATAGGACCTGGTGTACAGGGACTGAGTCATCCTACCACCTTAGTACCCATAAGCCCAGGACCGACTAGCTATAGTGTCTCACTTGCTCTCCTACTCACTCACAGAGAAACAAATGATTAGACACCCCAGAACACAACACTCCCAGATCTCTCAAGAATCACGGTAACAAGACACACCCTTTCGCTCGCACTCCTGTACTTGTCCACAATAAAATCTGACAGAGACACAAACAAGTTTAACATATTTATTTTAACTAACGTGCTCTAAGATGCAGTATACAGCAAGCAGGAAAATGCATAGTACAAATACAGTCAGCATAGCAGCTAGTCCATAAATCATGAAGGGAGATGTCCCCATGGAAAGAAAAAGGAGCCTAACCTCCAGAATATCTTTTGGGCTTGGCCAGCAGACCCCATATCTTAGCCTATAGATGATAGATCTACATCATAGGTGCCATCTCGCTCTTCTCTGTAGAAAGGTCCCTTTCCAAGTGTGTGCTACTTATTTGTGTATCCCACTAAAAACCAAAGTACATTGTCCAAACAACAGCTGCATCAATATGTTTTGTCTAAGGGCTAAGGCCTGGCCAGAACAAAATAACAAGGGGCATTGTTGTTTGACCTTGCACATAATGTTCAGCCTGGATCCCAGGAACATGCAGAGAGTGAACCCAGAGATGAGTTCTCATGTAAAAACAGCCATTGAAATCATTACAAAAAATAAAGACATGTAGTAAAGAGCACAAAGCGCAGGCAAGCTGCAGCGTGCTCATGCTAATAAGAATAACCCAGTATTTGTAAAGCGTGAACAAAACCCACTAAGGGTCTCAAGGCTCTGGGGGCCTTCAGGGAGATTAAGTGAGCTATTGCCCAGAGTCACATGATGCGAGGCTGACCTGCTGCCAGCACGGGAATCAAACCGTGAGTCCCGTGTTCCGGAGTCAGCCACCCTGGCAGCTGCACCACACCTCTTCCACCTCTTCTAAGTTAGTGAATATGACAATGTCCCGATGGGCCATGTGACATCCTCCCCTTGGCCAGGTTGGTAGCCCTGTGCTAAAACAAAAATCAGAGATAAGCAGAGGCAAAGCATCATAGTGATGTCCAAATTGGAGTCCGTGCAGACCACAAAAATGTTTTTCTTTTTTTTTCCAAATTGAAAAAACAGCCAACTGGGTAAACCAAAATACATCCATTTATAGCGAATCTTCAGATTCAGAAACGTTGCGGGAAAAGAGGAATGCCATAAACTCCAGAATGTTGTCTGTCCCTTCCATAGTGAAAAGGTATGCCATCCAGTTGAGTAGATCGAACGAGCACACATGCTCCTCATATCCAGAAGCTGTTAGGAGCATCTCAGGGCAACCTGTGTTAACTTCGATGAAACTTCGATCCAAGAGGCGCTGTGCTGGAGCACAGGTACTCAAGCCTGCTGTTAGTCCAAGTAGATAATCACAAACAAAGCGCCTACCCATGGAACATTCCTGGTCATGGGCCTACAACGGACCCAATAACAGTTCGTAATCCAGGGCAGCGTGTGTTGTATTGGAGAGGCAGACTTCCAGGGCCCATTGCAAAGGACACCGGAGACAGTGGAACACAGGTTGCACGCAGGTAAAGTAGTCATAACGGAAGGTCAGGCAGTAGCCGATGTCAATAGTTGTCAATGGCATGGCACCAAAAAGCTGGTGCATCTGCTCACGGTACAGCCGCAACTAGACCAGGTTTGGCAACTCCACAAATCGAGGAGCCATTGCATAGCAACAATAGGAGTATAAGCACGCTGCAAACTAGGAGGAGCAATAGGGGTATCCCTCCGAAGGTGCTGGAAAAAATAGAATGGATAAAAGCTTGGATGACTCCAAAAATAGTCTGATAGGAGGTGACAAGGCCGGATCCCACAACTTTAAAAAAGTGGGCCAGGCCCTCTGTATCAGACGCATTAAATATGAATTAATTCTCCAAAATGGAGAGGGAGGTTCGTGTTTATTAGTGAGTGAATCTCACTTGCGGTTCTCGCCACCAGCAATTCGAAGGTCTTTCGAGCTGATGTGAGAGCCACTTCTTGTTGAAACAATAGTGCTTTGAGTCTGCTTAGCTTATTGAAATCTGTTTAAAAAGTTGGAATGGAAGGCCAAAGCGAACTATCTACGATCACATGCGGAGGTGGAAACAGGACATTGCTGCAACATGTAAACGTTGGGAAACTGTTACTATATACGGGATGCCTGCCTGTAAGCTGCAGCAGTCGTGGCTATTTAGAATAAGATAACTGCCATTGGAAAGCAAAGTTAGTGTGGGAATAATAGCTGGGACAGGGGTACCCTATAAAAAACAAGCCAGATTAGGGGCAGTAACGTTACAGGCTCCATGAAGCTTAACTTGTTTACAGACTATGGAATGTCCTACTGTAGAATCGCAATCCTTCCCTGTAAGGAAAACCTCCTTATCCGCACGTTGACATCTAAAGGTGAAAGGCAACAAACATAATTCATGAATATA
The DNA here is from genome assembly GCA_963921515.1 of Calotriton arnoldi. NCBI lineage: Eukaryota > Metazoa > Chordata > Amphibia > Caudata > Salamandridae > Calotriton > Calotriton arnoldi. Next base: position 105,015 of record CAWUFW010010027.1, on the reverse strand, counting down.
GCTAATGCCGAGGGGCTCATATCTACCAACAGAATAGTGTTTCATGCAGGCCGTAAATTGAAACAGTTAGGCAGTGAAATAACCCCATGTATTAACCACACAGCTGAATCAGTCTCTGCTACAGAAAACGGTAACTGTTCCAATTGTTCAATGTGTAACAATGTGTAGGTCGCATTTTTCATGGACATTAATTTCTGTTTATGAGTCAAATTAAATGGCAAAAATAGTGCTGAAGCATTCAGGTAATCCCATGGTACTTTTCCACTTTAGAGTGTTTGCAAGGTCCAAGCAAATTGCATTACAGAACGTAACTGAATTTGACCATGATATAAAACAGACACCTAACATTGAACAATATCAATAACTGATGATACAATATTATCCAAAGTAAATATTCAGGAGGACAGTGTATTAATGCTGTTATCTACTACTAAAGAAATTTTTCTAATTTTGCTTAGTCAATTTGGCGCAGGCGCACTGCAGCTTCCATCTGCGATTGCTTCCAAAATTCATTATATGCTGAATAAATAAAACGTTTTGTTCGAGGGGACTTTGGACCTAAAAGAAAATCGGCAAGATCTATGTCTCCAGACAAAAGAGAAAGTTGCTGTTTCACAGATGACAATGTAGAATGTTCCAACCATTGTTGACATAATCTACCCACAGAATATGTGGTAACTGTATGGGAATGTGGGAAACGAGGATCAGGTCTGCTTTCTGTAAAACCTTTTGTAGTATTCAAAAAGCATAATTGACATGCATTGGAAGTCGTTGGCCACAATAACCATCCTAAAGGGTCAATTTCGGAAGAGTTGAGTGTGCCATTCTGAAACATGACAGTTAAGTCCTCAATTGTGTAATTCATATGTGTTTGCCATGCGTCATATGCAGCTGGCAACGGAATAGAGGGAAAATTTAGATGTTTAGCTGTTGCCAGAGCAAAACAAGTAGTCTGTTGATACATCATATTTAAAAAAATAAGTTGAGACGGTATCAGACACGCACAATGTAATGATTCAGTGCCCTGCACTTGCCAAGCTTTGGTACCCCAAATGGACTTCAAATCAATTGTGTCCTTCCAGTAATCATAGTCAGCATCTGCAAACTCAAGTGCTAAAACCAAAGCACGTAGCTCAGCCAATTGAGCTGTGCAATCACCAAGAGACTTTGTGTGCACCAAGGAGGATTTAAAATCCCCGTCAACAATCTTTCCTGCTACAATCGTGCAGGCTTCAGAATAAGCATGCTTAGAACCCATGGCTGGCTGCGCAGATCCATCAGTGTAAATAATGCATTTGTACTGATCAAGAGGGAGTAATGACAAAGGAGGAGGATGAACACGTTCATATTGTAAAAACTCCTGTGTTTGCAAAGAAGGGTCAAAGAGCCGATGTCAAAGAACTTGCCCATTGTATCCAACGTGGATGCAAGGCTTTGGAATTTGGGACACTAGCTTTTGTAACTGCTTCTAAAGCAGGTACCGGTGAAACCATAAAAATGCGTTTACCATGAGCCAAATAGCATTCCTTAAGAATCGTCATCTGGACAGCTGTCAAAATCTTTTCTGTAGGGGAGAAACGCATCTCAACAGGAGTATACAAATGCGATTTGTAAGCAATGGGGACCGTGTCCCCTTCATTGAAAGTCAAAGAGGTAATACCTAATGCTTCTGGTACAATCCTTATGACCAAATTAGTAGAATTGTCTCTTGTTAACAAGAAGTTGGTCGCGAGCAGATCAGACTGCAGAGACCAAAGAATCTTGGTATGTAACGGAAGCCAACAGGAAGCCGAAAAAGAAGGTTGTATCAATGAGTAAAGAGGTTTGATACGCTGGGCATAATCAGGAATGTATGTCCTCCCGAAGTTAAAAAAACCCAGCAAAGATTACAATTTTTTAAGTGTATATGGAGGTTGCAATCGAGCACATTTCTCCAGAAAGTGGGGGGCCAACCCCCTACCTTCATTGTTAAGTTCGTAACCAAGAAAAAGTACAGCCAAGAAGGCGATGTGTGACTTAGCAAAATTGAATTTGTAACCAAAGTTTGCAAAATGTGTGATAATGCGATGTACACGCAAGAGATGCAGCTTTAATTCATCACCCATCAAGCATATGTCATCAGCGTGCAAGAAGGCATCAGGGTTGATCTCATGCAAAAGGGACACGATGCATGCCGCAAACAGACCAGGGCTATTCTTATATCCCATAGGCAATCTCGCATATAGGCGCTGATTGCCCAACGCACTGAATGTTGTCAAATCACGGCTCTCAGGAGCCAAAGAGTGACTGGAAAAGCCATTGGAAATATCCACAGTGGTTTTGTATTTTTTGCGAATAATGTTATTCAATCAATATATAATTTGTTTCAGTCATTACGTACCATAAAAGTGCAATGCATACAGTACAGTAGAAATAAAAACAGGGATATAAAATCAACAACTGGAGGTTGGTCAAATCTACATTATGTCAACCAATGAAATATATAACTGAGTACAATTATTGGTAGCTACAAAGTTTAAAAGACAGTGATAAACAGTAATCTGCAATCATTAGTGAAAGGCTCAGAAAGTGCAAATGCGTACAGTACAATAGGAAGATAGAGCAGCATAATAGAGATGGTGGTTAAAGTCTAACTCTAACCAGCCAAGTGTCCATGTTAGGCGATTGGTAGCTGGTAGTACTGTTAGTTGGGTTGCTAGATAATCTGCAACCCTTGATGCGGAGGCCAGAAGGTGTGAATGCATACATATCGACAAAAAGATAGAGCATGACGTGCTAAGGCTGGTAGCAAGGTCGTGAAACAGACCTTCTAAACCTTTGATCGACAGTAATTAATGACAGCCCATGTGGCATTGTGGCTGCAGTACAAACAAAAGGGAAAATAAAAGCATACGTGCATAGGCAATAAATCCATCTTATCTAGCGTATTCGCTTGGGCATCAGTGCTAAAGCGATGATAAAAACCATTAAATAGGTTTGCAAGTCACCTGCGAATTATGAACGCATAAGTCTATACTGTAAAGGGAACAGCATGACCCATCATGCGGGCACAATGCTAAGGTAGCCCTCAAACCAGATCCAGGAGGATTCCTTACATAGGTAAAGCAATATATAATTTAATTTTTTTAAAGCGGGGTTTTAAAAAGGGTTACAGTGACTGTAATTTCATCATGGACCCTCTAATGATCCACACCCTACTAAGAAATTTGGCAACTGCACAAGCTATTAAAAGATGTGAGTCCGGTTTTAAAATGCGCAAGACTTCACTGTGGGAGCGGGTCTCAAGCTGCCTGCAAGCCGGAGCCAGCCACTTGGTTCTTGTAAGTTGATAATTGGGGCACACAAAGAAAATACAGCTGATTGACTCGGGTGCAAATCCGCAGCCTGGGCAGAGCTGTGATGCAGTAGGGATCAGGCGCCAGGATGCTGTGAAGGTGTTAACAGGAAGGGTGCCAAACCTGAATCGCATAAAGAGCTTTCTATCCTGCGGGATTGTGATGGGCTCCAGATATTGTTCAAAGGTGCCTGTCAGTTTGAATTCCATAAAATCAAGTGTCAACTGACCCCGAGTAAGACAAGTAATAGACAAATGTGCTACCCAGTCCCAGTATTGCTTCTTCATTAGGGCTTTGCTCGGGAGCAATGCTGGGTCTTTGGTGTCCCACGCACCTTTCAACCCTATAGGGTCTAACATAGACTTCACCTTGCTCATCCATCCAATCTTCCCGAAGCGATCAAAGGCATATACCTCATCCAGGGCGGCAGCATTTGGATGCAACTCAGGGGTGGATTTTAAGCAGAGCTAAAAGAGTAAGGGTCTCATCTGGGCTTTTTCTATGATGGTGGTTGCCTCCATATCTAATCGTAAGGGATGCAGGGGAAGCGAACATAACAATCTTACAAATTTATTTTCTCTCATAAGCAATGCGTCCAGTTTATCAAATCCCCAGAGTTTGGCTCCATATAAAGCTGCACCTACAGCCTTGTGTTCGTAAATGCAGAGCGGGACAGCTATTGATTTGGTCACTGAGGTCTTATGCTCTTTAATCAGGGCCCCTGTGATTCTCCTGTGTTGAAGGTTCCGCTTCTTAGCATGATGTTTCCATGTGAAGTCTTCAGAGAGAGTGACGCCCAAGTAGTCAAACGTGCTCTCTCTCTCTCTCTCTCTCTCTCTCTCTCTAGAGAGAGAGGGGTCCCGTCCATAAGTAGCTTGCCCTTGAAAGATCTATGAGGGTTCAGCATTAAGAGTTTGGTCTTTGAGTTATTAACTTCGAGACCTCGCAGAGCACAAAAAGACTCAAAGCATTTTAGATGGTGTTGTAAGCCGCTAGGGGTCTTGGAGACTATCAGGGTATCTTTGGCAAAGAGTAAAGTTGCCACCTTGACTCACCCTAGGGTCGGCGCGTCGGCTGGGCTGTCTGCAAGATGCTGCACAACTCCGTTAATAAAGAGTGAAAAAAGGGTGGGAGCCAACACGTAGCCCTGGCGGACCCCCCTTTCCATCACAATCGGGTCACTCAGCTGGCCCTGACTACCCCACTGGGCCCTTGCATAGTTGCTCTCGTGAAGGCGGACCACCAGTGCTAATATCTCGGGGGGAGGGACATCTCCTTCAAAACACACCAGAGTCTGCGTCTATGGACGAGGTCGAATGCACATCTTAGATTGATAAAAGCTACATATAAGCTTCCCTGGCCAATAGTTACAGTCTTCCAAGCCAATAGCAGAAAGACTTGATCAATAGTGCTTACTTTCCTTTGGAATCCTGCTCGATAAGGGGAAAGAATGTTATTGTCACTTATCCAGATCTGAATGTTGGCAAGGAGTGCCCGGGCAAAAACCTTCTGGGCACTACCGATCAAGCTGATGGGTCTGTAGTTCGAGGGCAATGAGCGGTCTCCCTTCTTGAACACCGGAATTACTTCCGCCCCCCTCCAAGAAGCTGAAATTGTAGAGCCCGCCGCAATACTATTGGCCGGGGTAAGGATATAAATCGACCATTTCTCAGTTTTGCTGAAAAGACATCGCCAGGAATAGCATCCGGCCCCAGGGCTTTAGATTGGACAATTGAGTTGATACTTGCCCTTATCTCTGTTAGGGAGAAAAACCCATCCATCTGGGGACAGTTACATTCAGACTCAGGGGTTGCATTAGCGTGCTCAGGCTCTTCAGTGTATAATGAGGAGAAGTGGTGATGCCAGTCATCAATGGAGACATTATTGGTGGGTGGCTGAGGTCTTCCTCCATCTCCCCTTGTTACTAGGAGCCAAAATCGCTGCATGCCGTTTTTTCGACATGCTTCGCTGATTGATGACCAGCGATCTATTTTCCACTCTTTTCTGGCTTTATTTAAAGCCATCTTAGAGGACCTCCTAGTACCCCTCACAGCAACCATATTCTTTGCTCGGACAGCAGTAGCTAGGTTTGTTCTCAGGATCCTGCACTCTTGATTGAACCAGGCCTGATGTGCCTAGAGCTCTTGGAGTCGATATGGGGGGGTCCTGCTGTTTTAAAATAAAGGGCCAGATGATCAAAAAAATTTGTGTGGCATTGGGCTACCATTTCCAGGTCACCCGGGGGCTCTAGTAGTCTGAGCATTTGGTTGGTACTAGACTCCAGATCGATGTTTATAGAATCTAGCTTGCAGATGTCCATGGCTACGCATGCCCATTTGAGTCGCCTATTGTCGTTGGTAGGGCACACCTCCCTGGTTGTAAGTGAGATGTTTGTGCGAGCTAGGTCTTTGGCCCATGATGAAATCAAAGTGAGCTCAAGAGGATTGTGATCGCTATCCGTAGTGGTAACTACCATCATATCGATAACTTTGGGCCACAGTCTTAAATCCAACAGAAAATAATCGATGCAACTTATGTTAGTTGACTGATTGTAGGTACTTGTTATTCACTAATGCAGAGCTATGTATGTTCTGATCTGCAAAGGTACGAACATGACTGTTTAAATGTCTGTAATCTAAATCTATGCGATACGAACCATCCGGTTTCAGTTTCCAAAAAAGAGGATTATTCATGGATGAAACACATGGTTCAATCACACCCTGGTATTCAATTGGGTCAAGATTTCACTTATGGACTTCTAGCGTCTCGTTTGATTGGATACTGTGGTTGGGGCTGAGGTGTGGAATGCAAAGGATTTACATGAACTGGGGAACCCTCGTCCCAACCTGCCTGATTGCGATATAACGCTGGGGCTAAAGATAATGCCCACTTCAAGGCATAAGCCATTTTATCATCATCAGGAACATATTGTGAAAAACTAGGAAGAATAACATCTTCCCCTGTAGAGGAAGCTAGGACAAAAGGGGGAGGCCAATCAACATCCGCCAACAAAATATCATAGGAAGAAGTGAGGTTTTCGCAAAACACTGCTTTAATTGGGCGTTTAATATCACCTTCAATTTGGAGGAGTACTTCATAAAGTCTATCTGGAGGGGCAACATGAGTATCAGACAGTCTCTACTGTAATAAATGTGTCAGTTGCTTTCGCCTCCAGACGCTGGTGGAGTGTCTGCCACACTATGGTAACCTGCACCGCGCTGTCGAGGAGGGTTACTGCCCAACTTCTGTCGAGGAGCAGAGTTCTCACCATCTGAGGCGTACTTTGCAGTCAAAGCGGCAACTTTTTTCTTCTTAAATTGGGGTCGATATTGAGGTGGTTCCTCCGGCTTGACTTTTACATCAAACTGGCACTGTGGGTCACATCTTGTTTGCATAGACTTGCCTTGTCTGCGATCCTGACGCCCTCCCCTGCCGAACTGTTGATCCGACGATTCCTGAAAGGAACGAGGAGAATGGTGATCAGGAACCTGGAACCTCTCAGGTGTTTTAATTTTAGAGCGGTCACGCAAATCATATCTACGCTCAGAAGCGTTAGGTGGAGGCGAACCTGCACGTGAACCAGGCTTCTGTTGTTGCTGTCTCTGATTTCTGTTCCAAGCCTTTTTTAGGAAAGACTGGATGACCCTCCTTGTAAGGAGGGGGTTTAATGGGAGGTGACTAAATGGCCGAACACCTAAGCTATTTTGATACAAAGATGTGTATACATCCGCTATGATAATTGGCAACTGTAGCTGCCGATCCACTACAGCCACTGCCGCTATGCGTTGACGTTCTTGTAAGCAAACTGCTTCACCTTTAATATTGGCCAGAATCATATCAGAGACAATAGGGAACATTCCCACTAACTTCATCCCCAACTCCAGGGCTGGACCAGCCCAGTGTTCATCTTGTACCTTCTTGAGAATGCTCGGTGGAACGTTCATGGAGGGGGTGCCAAAGCACAGCGTATACACTGAAGCAAACACCGTCCCCCAGGTGGTGCAGTCGGCTTAAGCGGAAATCAAACCATTCGGTAAACTCATAGTAAGGATCCTGTGTCTTTCTACAGGAGTAGTATGTGGAAAAACAGCCCTAAGTGGCTCAAATTTTTGTGCCAACCAAAATGGCAAGTCATCCCTGTTTTGAGGACGTTTACCCATCACTGAGTTAATCATGACGGGATTAATGACAAGACCACCACCAAGTCAGCCCCTGTATTGGGGACTCCATGTTGAGTCAAAAAAGCTGTAACCGCAACGCTGTTATGTGCCGCAATAGCGACCAGTTGTGCCATATTAGAAATGGGACAAAGAAACAAAGAAAACAGTAGCGCAAAAGGTGATAAAGAAAACCTTTTAAATCTCAAGCTTGAAAAACCTATAAATATACAAATATAGGAGGTTAAGCCCCCCCCCCACCACGGACGTCTCCGAGAACTGGTGAGAGGGTACTGTGGACAAGCACAAGCGCTGCTCAGGGGTTTCGTGAATAAGTACCGGACCAAACGTTGGTGGCGCCATGTTGCAAGGATTCTGCACAAACACAGAACTATGTGCAGGATTATGGGACCTTGGTGTACAGGGACTGAGTCATCCTACCACCTTAGTACCCATAAGCCCAGGACCGACTAGCTATAGTGTCTCACTTGCTCTCCTACTCACTCACAGAGAAACAAATGATTAGACACCCCAGAACAGAACACTCCCAGATCTCTCAAGAATCACGATAACAAGACACACCCTTTCGCTCGCACTCCTGTACTTGTCCACAATAAGAGCTGACAGAGACACAAACAAGTTTAAAATATTTATTTAACTAAGATGCAGTATACGTGCCACAACAAGCAGGAACATGCATAGTACAAATACAGTCAGTATAGCAGCTAGTCCAAAAATCATGAAGGGAGATGTCATCATGGAAAGACAAAAGAGCCTAACCACCCTCTCCTTGCTAAGAAGTAGTATTATAAATTAGAAGATCTCTAGGCTTTGTCAGCAGACCCCATACCTTAGCCTATAGATGATAGATCTTCATCATAGGTGCTGTCTCGCTCTTCTACCTGGAAAGGCCCCTCTCCATGTGTGTGCTACCTATCCGTGTATCCCACTAAAAACCAAAGTACGTTGTCCAAACAACAGCTGTACCAGTACATTTTGTCTAAGGACTAAGGCCTGGCTGGAACAAAATAACAAGGGGCATTGTTGTTCGACCTTGCACATAATGTTTAGTCTGAATCTCAGGAACATGCAGACAGTAAACACAGCGATGAGTTCTCATGTGAAAACAGCCATCGAAAGCATTGCAAAAAATAAAGACGTAGAAACGTGCACAAAGCAGCAGGCAAGCTGCAGCATGCTCATGCTAAGTTAGTGAAGACGACAATGTCCCTATGGGCCACCTGACACCGGAAATAATTCCCCCTAAGAGATGATCCGTCTGCTCATGGAACAGGGGAAGAAGGGCGGACAGTGTGGCTTCCCTCTCGTCTGAGTTAGGAGGGTTATAATGTTCAGAGATAGTTATTTGAGCCGTGTTAGAAAGCTCTGAGTTAAGGTCGTCTAGGGAGGAATAGATTTCTAGGATATTTGAGTGGTAGTATTTGGCCATCTTGTCACAGAAGTCCTGCGAACTGTCCTTGTATAGTGGAACAGGAGGAGAAGATAGAGAGTTGACCACATTAAATAGTTCCCTAGGAGATTTGAGCGATTCTATCTTTTGAGAGTAAAATAAGGACTTTTCGTCTTTGATGGCTGTTTTATATTCCAATAGCTACTTTTTGTGATTATCTCTTTTGATCGGGTCAAGATGCCGCCGCCAGACCCTCTCTTGGCATCGACAGGTTTGTCTAAGTTTCCTCAACTTTTCTGAAAACCAGGGGGCAGTGTGCTTTTTTCTGCCTACATAATGTTCTTTAAGGGGGGCGAGGGAGTCGATAGCTATCGTCAGCCAGTTGGAATACTCTGCAGATGCCAAACTGGCATCATTTTGATTGGTCCAGTGATGGTTGCTAAGGGCCCTGAATAGAGATTCCTTATTAATATGGTTGTAGTTTCTTTTAAGTACTTTTTTATTCCCCTTGTTCAAAGTTTTGTGTAATAGTGGAAGCACGAGGGAAAAAGGAACAGCATATTGATCTGAACAGGAGAGTTGAAAGGGCTCCATCCTTGTCTTACGGTGGTAAGACAAGGATCATTAGAGAAAATGTCATCCAGAATATGTCCTGCCTCATGGGTGGTGGATTTTACCAATTGTGGTAGACCACAGCATGCCAGAGTTTCTATAAAAGTCTGTGAGGCCAGAGAGCCACTACGTACCCACTCATTCACCTATAGTCAACCTGATATACCCTCTCAGTCATTCAGAGAACCCCTGACACACCCATTCACTAATCCATTGACCTCTTTATCCAACTACTCACTTTCCCATACAGGTACTCAAACATGCATTCACTCACCCAAACAGCCACTCACAGTAGCACTCACTCACCGACACAGCTGCTCACATACCCACTCACTATCTCATACAACCACTCAGACATCCATTACTTCACTCATACAGCCACTGATGCAGGCACTAACTCACCCATACACCCACTCACTCAACTAATCACCCACCTTTACAGCCATTCCCACAACCACTCACTCTCCCATATGGGCACTCACACAGCCATTCACTCACCCACACAGCCAGTCACACAACCTCTAACTCACCCATACAGTTACTCACAGTAGCAGTGAGTGACCCATACAACCGCTCACACTAGTAGTCATTTACCCATATGGCTACTCACAAAGCCACTCACTCACCCACACACCTATTCACACACCAGTTCACTCACCCATATAGCCCCTCACGCAACCACTCACTCACTCATACACACACTCAACCAACCAGTCACTCACCCATACAGCCAGTCATACACTCACTCATTCACCCATATACTACCTCACACAGAGCTGCTTACTCAGCCATACAGGCACTCACACTAGTACTTGCTCACCCATATACGTACTCACACAGCTACTCACTCACCCATACAGCCAGTCATACTAGCACTTACTCACCCATAGAGGTACTCACACACCCACACACTCACTCATACAACCACCCAGACATCCTTTCACTCACCCATACAGCTACTGATACAGGTACTAACTCACCCATATAGCCACTCCCATAGCCAATCAGTCAACCATAGAGGCACTCACACAACCACTCACTCAAACACCCACTCACACAGTCAGTGGCTCACCCATACAGCACACTTTATCTTTTTTTGACCATAAAAGGCGGTTCTGACAAGAACCTATGTTTTTTTTTGGTTTTCTAACATTTTGTAACATTTTTGTATTTTTTAACAAACAAAATGGCAACAAGGGGAAAGAATTCTAACCAGAAACACAAAAACAGTACAAAAACTGGCATAAATTATAAAATGAAATTAGCAAGTATGTTGCCTTGCTGCCTCTAAGATGGCATCAACAGACTGCTCACCAACTGTCAGCGTAGTGCTGTAGTCAAGGCAATATGTCCCGAAACATTTTAGTTCAGGCGTAATTTGAGGTCGATGTCTCTCCACTTCTGATGGCACTCTCTTCCCAGGAACGGGTGGTGCAGCCCTGGATGTGCATGGCCCCTCTCGCCTTCTATGCCCTCTTTAAGTCATTCCTTTGGTAGGTTTTTAAGTTGTACAAAATCCTAATTGTACACAGAAATAATTTTTGGCTGTTCCTCTTGAGAGGGTCTTGTCACAGAGGCTGCATTTCACAAACTTTGCAACCATTTTTGATTCCACAAATGGGATTGTAAAACAGTCCCAGTAGCCACTGGTCCTTGATCATCAGAGTTTTCCAGATGTTTTTCCTGCTCCTCTGGCTTCTGTGGCACCTCATGCTGGTCTCTACCTGCTGTTGCCATTTTGGATGGAAAAAATGACAAAAGAAAGCCCTAAGTACAGTTCTGCACTAATAGCAGAGGACAGCTCCAAAGAATGATCCAGATATGAATTGGAACATTCAAGAAGAGAGAAATGGGTGGGAGCTTCCTTTGAAGATTAATGGAAACTGTCTTCTCCAATCATATCCCTTTGTTTCCAAGTCACATGATCTTCGCGATTAAAGACGTCATCGCAAAGACCAACATTGTCTTGAAAATGGAAAAGCAATTGAAAAGTGGTTAACCTTAAAATTACTACAGAAACAGAAGTTTAATCACTATGGGGCCGATTACGATGGCGGACGGACTGGAGTAGTTCCGCCATCCTGGTGGTGACCGGGACCGTCCGCAATACATGTGGCGGTCCCGCACACCCAATTAGGATGCGATCGCACCATGGCGGTCAAATTTTGCACTGACTGCAGCACCCGCCGCGATGTTCAAAATGCATGTTGTGCATTTCAGTGCATTACGTGGCAGGCACCACACGGTGCCTGCCACTGGGTGCAGTGAAATGTATGGTATGGCCCCAGTGCACAAACACCACCCCCAGACACAAGGGGGGCCCGCAACGGACCCCAAAACCAATCCCCGCCAGCCTTTCAGTGGCGGTTTACCCAACACGGAAAGGCTGGCTGAAGACAGCATCCTAATTTGGCGGACGGTGCCTGCTAGGCACCGCCACCATTTTATGGATGCAGACCGCTCCGCCAGGCAATCATAACGATTGCCTGTGGCAGTTCTGTGGCAGACGGTCTTTGCATCCACCACGGTCGCAGTCTGGATCCCCCCGCCATCATAATGTGGCGGGGGGAAAATCGCAGTCCGATGGCGGAAGGCCGCCACCGCACGGCTGGCGGTGGTGGTCCTTCCGCCATCGTAATGACCCCCAGTGTTAGTAAACAATTATTATCAAACATTATTAACAATATATGTAGATATGTGTTCTACATGCAGTTTTTGTAACTTTACCGCGAAACCAGAACATAAGTATTGTCATAAGGTTTCTGCACATACACAGAGCTATGCACAGGAAAATGGGACCCTGGAATACAGTGGTTTGCCACCATATACCATAGCACCCAAAAACCCCAACCCAACTAGCTTAGCATCCCATTAGCACCCAAGTACTAATGTTTGGACAACCCAGAACACGGTATCTTTATCTCAGGACTCACTGAAGCAAGAACACTCTTTCGCCACTCACTCGTACTTGTCCACAAGGTGCGTAGAAAGAGACACTGGATAGGTTAAAATGTTTATTCCAACTTACGTGCTCTAATGTACAGTACACGTGTCAGTACTAATAGCATAATGCATATTACTAATATAAGCAGCATGGTTACAATTCCATAGAATACAAACGGGGAAAGCATCTCAGAGCTCAGTGGATAAACGTATAAATAACATTACCACCCTCCCCTTGCAGTAAGATAGTTTATTATAATAATAGAAGAAGACCTCTGGGCTTTGACTAGCGAACCCCCATACCTCAGTCTCTAAATGCAGAATTACATCAGCAGGACATCATAGCTCTTCTCACTGAAAAGGATTTCTTCAAGTGCCCCAAGCGCCAGCAAAACCACATATTAAAAGCATATCAAATTCTTCATGGCAATTGCACATAATGTTATGTCTGGGTGCGCGAGACTGGCCATATCAGGAAGAACCAAAATATATTGTTATGCGACCTTGTACATGTTTGTGCAGACTGAGCCCAAAAAGGTGAACAACAGAAAATGCAGACAGTGCAAAAGAACTTGGCACGAGCAAAAGGCGAGGCAGGCCCGGCTCAGTGTAACGTGCGCAACGAAAAGCAGCATGGCAGCCAGGCCTAGGCCAACATAACAAGGCAGGTAACAATCCACAAGACACCCTCCCTGGACAGTCCGGCGGCCAGGACAGAGGCCCATCAGAGGAGAGAAACAGATGTCGGAGCACAGGGAGCGCCCAAACGGCGAAGGGCAGGTCAATCCATGAAAGTGAAAGTGCAGAAAAAAGCCATACCCTCCAAGAGTTCATCATTGGAATCGTCAAAAAACATAGATGCCATCCAATCCATGAGTTCAAAAGAGCAGGAATGCTCCTCAGCAAAGGGAGCATCCAGAAGCAATGCGGGACAGCTTGCGTGATAAATGAAACAGCTTCGATGTAGGAGATCCTGGGCAGCCGCCCAGATATCCCATTGCGCCAAAATCCCCAGTGCAGCCGCACGCGCCATACAGCCAGCGACGGAACAGTCCTGCTCATGGGCCTCTAAGGGACCCATCAACTGAACAAAATCCGGAACAGACAATGACGAATTGGAGAGGCAATAATCCAGAGTCCAGGTGAAAGGACAGCGGACACAAGTCATCACAGGTTGCACGCAAGTGAAATACGCAAAGCGAAATGAAAGAGTATATGACACACTCAGTGTCGCCAATGGCAAGACACCAAAACCGGCCAAAAGGCGCTCACGGAGCAGCTGGAGGCGTTCTGGATCGAGCAGGTCCCATCGGGGAGCAGCCATTGCGCAGAAAGCAAATTAAGAGTAAGACACCAGCCGCTAAAGCGAGGATCAATGGGAAACCGCCAAAGACACTGGAAAAAATAGAATGTATGAAAGCTGGGATGACACCAAAAATAGTTTGGAAGGAGGACACCAAGCCCGACCCCACGACCTTAAAAAAGTGCACTAGGCCTTCAGTGTTAGATGCGTTAAAAATACGATGTATTAACTCCCCAAAATGTTGGGGGAGATTAGTGTTTAAAAGGGCCTGTATTTCACTGTGGGTACTCGCCACCTGGAGAATGAATGTCTCCCGGGCGGACGTGAGCATAACTTCCTCGTTTAATAATAGTGCCTTTATTCTGCTCAGTCTATTGAAATCTGCCTCCATGGTAGGGATGGAAGGCCAAATAGAGATATCAACCTTGCCATGAGGGGGAGGAAAAAGCACATTTTTGCAGCAGACAACCCTGTGCGAAACTGTTACAATGTAAGGAATGCCAGCCTGTAGGCCACAACAGTTTTCGTTATTTAAAAGTAAATAACTGCCATTGGAAAGGAGAGTGAAAGTAGGTGAAATAACAGGAGCAGGAATACCTTTCAGCACACAAGCAAGATTAGGAGAGGAAACACTACATGAGCCATGCAATTTAATGTGTTTACAAATAAGCGAACGACCTACAGTCGAGTCGCAGTACTCCCCGTGAGAAAGACTTCCTTGCCGTCCCGAAGGCATTTATACATGAAAGGCAAGGACCAGAGTTCATGCAGGAAAGCACTGCCCAATGGCCGGTAACGGCCCACAGGATAATGTTTCATGCACGAGTCAAATTCAAACAAGGAAAATGGTAAAGCTATAACCCCATGGACTAGCCATACAGCAGAATTGAGTTCTGCAACAGAGAACGGCAATGGATCCACCTTTTCGATATGTAATATAGTGTAAGTTGCATCTTTCATGGACATAAATTGCTGTTTGTCAGTTAAGTTAAAAGGTAGAAATAAGGCAGAGGTGTTCAAAAAATGCCAAGGAACTTTACCTAACTTGAGCGTTTGTAAAGTCCATGCAAACTGCATAACTGAACGCAATTGATTCTGACCATGATATAACACAGAAACATCATCTTGTACAATATCGACAACAGAGGACACAATATTCTCTAAAGTGTAAATGCGAGAAGACAGGGTATTAATACTATTGTCAACAACAGCCAGCACCTTTTCCATATTTGCTTGATCTATTTCCCGAAGACGGGAAGCAGCTTCCATTTGTGATAGCTTCCAGAGTTCATTATATGTTTCATAAATGAATCTTTTAGGTCGGGGACCACGAGGTCCCAAAACAAAGTCGGACAGATCTATATTGCCTGAAAGGAGGGACAAATGTTGTTTAACAGAATCAAGGGACGAATGTTGAAGCCATTGTTTGCATAATTTACCAACAGAATATGTAGTGACAGTACGGGAATCAGTAAATCTCGGATCAGGCCTATCCTGTGTGTAACTAGCTCCTGAGTCGTGAAAACGCATTTGACATGCATTAGATGATATAGGCCATACTAACCAGGGTGACTGAACCAGAGCAGAAACATTAAACGAATTATTTTGTAACATTGCCTGCAGGGACACGAGGGACATATTGAATCGTGAGCTTTCATTTGGAAAACTCGACAGGGATGGTATTGATGGCGTATTCAATTGTTTAGTGGTTGCTAAGCCCCAACATGTAGTCTGATAGATGGAAGAATTTAGGAACATAATTTGGGTAGGGATGAGGCAAGCACGATGCAATGCCTCGGTTCCCTGTACCTGCCATAGCTTGGAACCCCAAATAGATTTTAAATCCACTGTATTATCCCAGTACTCATAACCACCCACAGCTAGGGCACTCAGAAAGGAACCTGAATAAAGCAATTTGGTGTGTGTCAACATAATTTTCTGAGTTGATGTGTTATTAAGTCTAAAATAATAGGATGCAGGGTTCGACCGATTAAAATCAGTAAAATAATTAAACTTATTTCGAAGAGTTTGAGAGCTACCTGGCAAGGGGTTTGGACAATGTTCCCATTGGGTGATAGTTAACAGAACTACGCAGGGCACTGGGCTTATGGAGAAAATGATTACCCCAATGTTGGTAACAATACAAATCGGCATAATTAGCAGAATTCATATATAAATCCTCAGCATTAAAAGATGCATAATATTTTAAATCGGCAAACAATGCTTCAACGGCATGCACATCCCAATCGTCAGAATGAATATTATTTCGTACTACATCACCCATTGAAACTCGAAGGACATTAGGTACATTAATAATTTCCGTCGGACCATGGATTTGATAGTTCACTGCATCCCATACGATGCCATCAGCAACGGGGAAAGCTGAAATGTTCACAAATGTGTGGTCACGCTTCATGATGTGAGACGAGGAATGAGGAGCCAAAGTTCCAGAAACATAGTCTACAGCAGAGCGTTCAGGTAAATAGTGACCATTAATTAGTAGAAAAAACACTGTGACAAAGCCAATGGACATGAACAAAAATATCAAGAAAAGTACCAACCAGATGTATGTCCAGGGGGAATCAAAAAATTGTCTCTAAACCAGGATATAAAAATACTGAACTTGGATGGAACTTTTGAAGATGTGGAATCCGAATCAAAGGAATAACGAGTCGGGCTTAGTGGCGTTGTTGGTTGATGTGCCACCGATTCTGATGCAGGATAAGTATACTCGTCCTCGTTGATATTGGTGGAGAGTTGGGGATCAATCGTAGTTTCAGGCAAAGTTGAGGATGCAGGCAAATCAACCATCTCAATTACAGCATCAGCGATCGTTCGTGCAGATGGACTATGAACATATGTCCGATAAATAGCAGGACAAGAGACCGCTGGTGTGACACTATTCAGGATCGGCCAGGCGCTGTAGCTTGACATTTTCAACTGAGATGTATCTGTTCTCTTTGCGACCAGGAAGCGGTGGTAAAATGACTGTACGTGTTCCCTTCAGGCCAAGTACTGGAACTGGTGCACGAAAAGAGGGGCCAAATTCTTTTTTGTTTTCAACCTTCTCTCGAACCAGTTCTCCAACTTTAGGAAGCCAGCCGGCTACCGGAATCTGCAACGCAGGATCTGTGGCTGAAGGCAAGTGTGTAGTTGCAAGTTTGTCTCGGGCTTCTTGTAAGTCCTGTAACATAGCAGAATGGTTATCTACATCAAACTTGGCGGATTGCGCCGCGATGTCTGGACCTTCAAGGTCAGGCACAAACATTCTTATGCCAAAGAGCATTTCGTATGGGGTCCGCCCACCCAGAGGTCTTCTAGGGAGATTATTAAGTGCACGCTGAACGGTATACAAATGGGCCAGCCAGTTCCTGCCAGTACCTAAAACCCTAGCTGTTAAGGATTGCTTTAAGTCACGGTTCATTCGTTCAACGATAGAGTTGCCCTCAGGCCTATACGGAGACGAAAATTTCACCCGCACCCCAAGCGAAGCCATTGCATCCTTGTAAGCCCTAGAGGCAAACGCTGGACCTTGGTCCGAATGGAAGGTGCCGCATGCGAAAATTCCCACAAAGACACGCAAATCCCTGATTACATTTCGGGCGTCAGCACTCCGTTGTGGCCAGACCCAGAGAAACCGTGTGCACGAGTCCACTGCCACTAAGATGTATTTATAAGCAGTGTCTGATGAGAATGGACCGCAGTGATCCAAGTAAACACACCCAAAGGGTCTGTTAGCAATGCAGAGCGGTGTTTGTGGTGGACGTGTTACCGTGGAAGGCTTAATCTGTTGACAAACGTCGCAAGAAAGCACAAAAGCACGGGTGTCTTTATACAATCCACGCCACCAATAACGCTGCTGCAAAATGGAAACCGTAGCTGATACCCCTGCATGAGCAGAAGCCATGCCTTCGTGTGCAGCTGATATCAAGGCACTCCTGCGGTCCGCGTTGGGGATCAGCCGATCTCCAACGTCTGGTATAGTTACATAAGGAACCTGATCGGGACTTAATGTGTAAGAATACTTGGAAGGGAAACCTGTAGGGTAATTATTACCTTCCTTGGTTGCAGCAATAGCTGCTAATATTACAGGGTCTATTTTAGACATGGACCTGGTAACCGCTGCTACTGTACACGTGACTACTGCTGAACGGGCAGCTTCATCTGCCAGATCGTTACCAATAGCGTGTGCGCCCACCCGCTGATGGCCTAAGGTGTGAACCACCTGTGTGAGGGGCAGACGTTGTTGCAATTCTGCCACTCGAACCCAAAGCATTTTATGCTTAATTGTGCTCCCTTTTGCGTCCTTATAGTCGTTTTTCGACCAGAAAAACAGATTGTCATTGTAAGATTGTACACAGTAAAAAGAATCACATACAATTAGAGTGGTCTCATCCTGAGAAGCAAACTCAAGTGCTAGGAGCAATGCATGCAGCTCAGCCAATTGTGCGGTACTATCTCCAAGTGTGCGAGTGTGCACTACAGTGGATTTGAACTTTCCATCCACAAAGGATCCCGCAACAATAGCACATGCAGCAGAATAAGCGTGCTTGGACCCAGTGGCCGGTTGCGCCGAACCATCGGTGTAGATCACACATTTGTAATCCTCAAGCGGCAGTAAAAACAAAGGGGGAGGATGAACGAATTCATACTGCAAATACTCCTGAGTCTGAAGAGAAGAATCAAAGACAAAAGTGACGTCCGAAGACGTCAAGGATGTAGCCCATTGTATCCAACGGGGATGCATTGCTTTTGAGTTTGGTACACTTGCCTTTGTTACTGCCTCCAGGGCAGGACAGGGTGTTACCACTAGAATCCGCTTTCCCTGTGCCAGTGCGCGTTCTTTTAGAATCGCCATTTGCACTGCAGTCAGAACTTTTTCAACAGATGTAAAGCGCAATTCAGCGGAAGTGTACAGATGTGACTTATATGCGATGGGTACTGTATCACCTTCATTAAAGGTTAAATAGGTGAATCCCACCGCCCCCGGAATAATTCTAATCACCAGGTTTGTGTGGTTATCACGAGTCAAAAGATATTTAGACTCCAAAAGGTCTGTCTGCAAAGACTGCAGAATTGAGGTGTGCTCAGGCAGCCAGCAAGACCTTGAATAAGTAGGTTGTATCAAAGCATACAAAGGCTTGATACGCTGTGCATATTCAGGAATATAAGTACGCCCGAAATTCAAGAACCCCAGCAAAGACTGAAGTTTCTTCAGAGTATTTGGGGGGCACAAGTGTGCACATTTCTCCAAGAAATGGGGGGCTAAGCCCTTACCTTCGTTATTGAGCTCATAGCCCAAGAACAGAACGGTAAATTCAGCAATGTGTGATTTAGCAAAGTTAAATTTGTAACCCTGCTCCGCGAATTCAAGAATAATGCGGTCCACACGGGACAAATGCTGAAATAATTCGTCGTCCGTCAGATAGATGTCATCTACGTACGAACATGCGTCTTGATCAATGTCATGTAACAAAGAAACAACACGGGCGGCGAATATACCCGGACTATTTTTATAGCCCATGGGTAATCGCCGGAACTGGAATAATTTACCACCGGATGTGAATGCGGTCCATTGACCACTCTCCGGGGCTAGGTTGTGCGTGTAGAAACCGTTTGAAAGGTCAAGTGTCGTTTTGTATTTTTTACGAACAAGACTGTCTACAAGCGCAGAACTGTGTGTATTTTGCACCGCAAAGTTCCGACAATGAGAGTTTAAATGTCGGTAATCCAAAACTAAGCGGTACGATCCATCGGGTTTAGAAACCACGAAAAGGGGATTGTTCATAGGTGATACGCATGGTTCGATTACTCCCTGATATTCCAACTGTGTCAGAATTTCGGAGACGGGGCCTTTTGCCTGCCGTTTAATGGGATATTGGGGTTGTGGCTGCGGTAGTGACCGCAAAGGTATTGCATGAGGAGGTGATTCTTCATCCCATCCCACATGGTTGCGGTATAACGCTGGTGCCAGGTACACAGCCCACTCAGCTGCAAGTGCTTCAGCTTTGTCTTTTGGGACATGCTTTGAAAAGCTTGGAAGGATTACCTCCTCTCCTTTATGTGCAGCTAAAACGAATGGGGGTGGCCAATCCACCTCTGCTAACAAAATGTCATATGAAGAGGTTAGATTTTCCCAAAAATCCCTTTTATTTCACGCGGTATGTCACCTTCGATTTGTATAACTATATTATATAGTCTGTCAGGGGGTGCCACTCTCGTGTCAGCCGTCTCTACAGCAACGAATGTTTCAGTTGCTGTCGCCTCCATATGAGGACGTAGCGCCTCCCGCACTATGGTAACTTCCGCGGCGCTGTCTAGGAGGGTCACTGCCCACGTCCAATTCTGGAGTCTCGTTCTCACGGTCTGAGGCATATTTTGCTGTGACAGCGGCAACCTTTTTCTTCTGAAATTGCGGTCGAGGAAGATGAAAATCTTCTGCTTTCCCTCTGACTTGTTGTCGAGGTTGGTCTCGCTCCTGGGGAGCCTCTCGGCCCCTTCCTCTATCTTGCCGTCCTCCTCCACCAGCCTGTGACGACGTCTGTGCCTGTGAAGAACGAGGAGAACGCGTATCAGAGCTCTGAAACCTTTCCGGTGATTTAATCCTTGACCTATCACGTAAATCATAAGTACGTTCAGAAGAAACCGAAACTGGGGAAGCGCCTCTCGACCCCGGCTTCTTTTGTTGCTTACCCTGTTTTTTCTGTCTCCAACTCTTTTTAGTGAAGACTGGTTTATCATCTTTCTCAGATGCACTTTTTGTCTGTATAACTTGTGTTTGCGATTGAGTTTGCATTTTTACAAAAGGCTTGTTGCCTAGGCTATTTCTTCCAATTGTTTTATAAGCCCGGGCTATTATTTTCGGTAATTCGCGAGGCCTGTCCAACTCTGGGACCAAAGCCAAAGCATTCGCTACTTGAAAGTTCATAGCATCGCCCTTGACATTTCCAAGGATCAGCTCAGCTACTACATCAAACACTCCCACTAGTCTCATCCCTAATTCCACAGCCGCTTCAGGGCCATGTTCATCCTGTACTTTTTTAATTACAGAGGGTAGAACCGTCATGGAAGGAGTTCCAAAACATTTTGAATAAACTGCTGCGAATACCTTACCCCAGTTTTCACATGATGTCAAATCGGGGATTATGTCTTTTGGCAAACTTATCGTGAGGATGCGATGTTTATCCACTGGGGACGTGTGTGGAAACACTGCTTCTATCTGATCGAACTTTTCGGCAAGCCAATAAGGATAGTCGTCCTTATTTTGTGGACGTTTGCCCATCACAGAATTTACCATGACAGGACTTATAGTCACTCCAGCTGCAATAGCTGGTTGGCCTGCGACTACAGGAGCAGCTCCATGGAGGCTACCTGTAACGTATGTCACTAGGGCTCGATGCACTCGTACCAATTCGGTATGCATAGTGCGCAGTTCCGCAAGCGGTAATGCCAGATAATTCGGATGTGGGGTATACCCGGCCAATACAGGCCAAGTGGCCCCCTGAATTGACAAGGGGCCTAAACGAACTGCGGTAGTTGGTTGTGGTAGGGCGCCATTAAACCAAACACGGTGCTGCCAAGCCGTGAGAGGCACTTCAAGAACAGTATAGGGTCGATAGGCAGCAGGAACAGCGGTGGGCTTATATTCATGAAACAGCTTATCACCTGCATCCACCGCTTCAAAAGTGATCCAAGTGTAAAACACTTCAAAGTGATAAGCCGCATCGGCTTGAACCACAAAGACCAACTCGACCCCAGCATCGGGCACTCCATACACAGCTAAGTGGTCTCGGAGTGCTCCTCGACTATGTGCAGCTATCGCCACACCAGCCATGACTAAACAATTATATACGACAACCTAACAGGGAGCACAAAAATGGGTCTATTAACTAACCTTTTTTAATAATATCAAGCTTGAAAGAACCTATAAAACATTCAATATAGGAGGTATCACCATCACATACGCCTCCGGAAGCGTACGCGAGGGGTTTGTGGACAAGCACAAGTACTACTCAAGCGTCTCGCAGATAAGCTGCCCCACGGTGGTCGCGCCATGTCATAAGGTTTCTGCACATACACAGAGCTATGCACAGGAAAATGGGACCCTGGAATACAGTGGTTTGCCACCATATACCATAGCACCCAAAAACCCCAACCCAACTAGCTTAGCATCCCATTAGCACCCAAGTACTAATGTTTGGACAACCCAGAACACGGTATCTTTATCTCAGGACTCACTGAAGCAAGAACACTCTTTCGCCACTCACTCGTACTTGTCCACAAGGTGCGTAGGAAGAGACACTGGATAGGTTAAAATGTTTATTCCAACTTACGTGCTCTAATGTACAGTACACGTGTCAGTACTAATAGCATAATGCATATTACTAATATAAGCAGCATGGTTACAATTCCATAGAATACAAACGGGGAAAGCATCTCAGAGCTCAGTGGATAAACGTATAAATAACATTACCACCCTCCCCTTGCAGTAAGATAGTTTATTATAATAATAGAAGAAGACCTCTGGGCTTTGACTAGCGAACCCCCATACCTCAGTCTCTAAATGCAGAATTACATCAGCAGGACATCATAGCTCTTCTCACTGAAAAGGATTTCTTCAAGTGCCCCAAGCGCCAGCAAAACCACATATTAAAAGCATATCAAATTCTTCATGGCAATTGCACATAATGTTATGTCTGGGTGCGCGAGACTGGCCATATCAGGAAGAACCAAAATATATTGTTATGCGACCTTGTACATGTTTGTGCAGACTGAGCCCAAAAAGGTGAACAACAGAAAATGCAGACAGTGCAAAAGAACTTGGCACGAGCAAAAGGCGAGGGAGGCCCGGCTCAGTGTAACGTGCGCAAAGAAAAGCAGCATGGCAGCCAGGCCTAGGCCAACATAACAAGGCAGGTAACAATCCACAAGACAGTATTGCCATCATTCGTAATGAATTTGTGACAAATTCATAGCAATTCAAAAAAAATTGAAAAAAACATAGTTAATAATCCACTGAAACAAATATTAAGAAGTGTGACAGAGAAATACATAAAGGAGTGGTCGATTATTCAAGTATAGTGTGTAATATGTAGTAGATATTTCAGAATAACAAAATATTAAGTAATTCCCAGTAGAAAGTAACAGAGGTGAGAACAGAATTTCAAGAAGTCAGTGGACACTTCTAAAAAAATTAGATTCTATTCAAATCTTCATGTTCATTATAGAAAAATTAAACCTTGACATAAAAATGGAAATAAATCTATTTTCAAAGCTGCACATATATAAACCCAAAAGGTCCACTGTAAAAAATCCATATTAAAAAAATCTGAAATCAGTAACAGAAGGGAATACATGATAAATATATACAAGTAAAATCTAAACTTCTCTAAGTGTGGTGAATGTATACTAAACTGGCATCTCATTATAAGAGCAGAGATCATGATTTTGTTTTTTAAATATACTAAGTATGTAAATGCACAAAACAGTCACACCACTGAGACACCCACTTGTACACTCATAAACTCACTAACATACACTGCCAAAGATCCAAAGCACCCCTTTTACCCGTACTCACAGGCGCACACAGGCTCTGACACAACCAGTCAAATCTCTACACTGGCATTCACACAGTCACTCCACGACCCACTTGTGCACTCATAGACCACCTCAGATAGCCACTGACAAACTTGCACTCAGACAGCCACACACACACTTATACACCCACAAACAGACACACAGAGGTACTCACACATCCACTGTGAAACATTACAGATTACATTTAAGGAAAAAAAGTTAGAAAAACCATAGACATTCACTGAAAAAAACAAACGTTACATGGGCATTATAATTAGGAAATAGAATTTAAAAACATAGAAATCCACTGAAAAAAACAAAGGTTACAGCAATGTTATAGTTAGGAAATAGAATCTAAAAAAGCTTCAATATTCACTGAAAAAAACAAACGTTACATGGGCATTATAATTAGGAAATAGAATTTAAAAACATAGAAATTCACAGAAAAAAACAAAGGTTACAGGGACGTTATAATTAGTCTCAGAACGGGGGAGACCGCGGACATTGTTTTTTCGTGCACTCAGGAGAGGGCAGGGGCCGGGACTCAATGCCCCAGTGTTCTTTGCGGCTGCACGCCACCAACGCTCGCATTTGCGCGCCAGGAGGCGCTTAAGAATGGCCCAGGTCTCCCACAGTGCTGGAGACCGTGGACATTGTTTTTTCATGCCCACAGGAGGGGGCAGGGCCCGGGACTCAAAGCTCCAGTGTTTTTTGTGGATGCACACCAGCAGCACCCGCATTTGCGCGCCAGGAGGCGCTTAAGAACGGCCCAGGTCTCCCGCAGCACGGGATGCGCCCGGGCGTGCCCAGGCCAAGGGCGAGCCCATCTGCGCCTGTCAGTGACTGACAGAGGCTGGGCTGGGCCTCCCCTCTTTCGTCCTTCCTTCAGCAACCAATATGGGTAAGCGCAAACAACCTTGCAGTTATGATCTGGGCAAATCCAAAGCTAAAATCCCCCAGAATTCTGCCTCCATTATATCGTATTTAACTACTGCAGTGGGAGCACTAACACAGGAAATCCAGAATGAGGAGGAACAGTTGGGACTGAGGGCTGAACATTTAGTGCTGAGTGTACCACCAGTTGACCCTTCTTCGATCATAATCCCATCTGAGTCCCCTGGTACTACCACAAAGCAGGTTGCCGTGGCACAGGGTTCGCAGGATCCTTGATGGGGGTCCCAGACTGTGGAGTGTGGAAATTTGGGAGTGGCTGCTTTATCTATGCCCCACCCGATCATGGGCTCAGGGAAAAAGAAAGGGAAGAAGAGAGGCACAAAATCTGGCACGGTGCAGGAGTGTAAATGGGGCTCTAGCTAATTGTAGGTTACATCTGCCCCCTGAAGCCACCCCTCTGGTATCAGTATTAATAGGAGTACCCCTGCTTAAAGACAAAATCACTGAATCAAATGAGGAGCTTATACGTAAAACTAAATTCTGGTGTAAACAACTTTCAGGTAATGGGGCCCTAGCGTACGCTCATATCATCATGGCTAGACGGGTGGGCTGGGTGGGTAGAAGACCAAAACAAGAAGAGGGTGGTTGTATTATCATCAATTTTGCCCAGATCGGTATAGAAGGGAACCTGTTCCATGGAGGTTCAAACCAGGGCCCAGGGGGCATCAAGGCTTTGCCGCTTGTTTTTTTTTACCCACCATTAGAGGGCCCTCAAGCTTATAGCCTGAGTGAGTCGGGGACCCTTGTCCCGGAGCTAGTTAGGGCCGCTTGATGTATAGATCAAGAACCAGGGATGGCCGTCCTCCCCGTCTAATCCTCCTATTGCTATTATACCACCTCCAATTTCAAGAGATTTAATTAGGGAGGAGACAGAGGAGAATAGTCTAGTATCCACAAATAGATTTTTCCCTTTGAGCCAGCTGGATAACAATGACTGGCTGGTGTCATTCCCCCCCCCCCAGTCGAACCTTAGCTTGGATGATTCAAGTATTGCCCTTTCCCACCCCACTAATAGGATAGGCGAGGGAAATAAATCACACCTAAGGGTTCTCAGTTGGAATAAAGCGGGCCTGAGAAATAAAAGAAATGATCCCAGGTGGTTTGATAACCTGAGGGAATGTGATGTGGTGGGCCTACAAGAATCATGGGACAAGGATAACAACTTTTGGCTGGAGGGGTGTGAGAGCTACTGGGAACCTGCACGGCCCACCCCAGCAGGTAAAGCTAAAGGGGGTTTAATAACTCTTATCTCCCGTAAACTGCGAGGAACACATTGCACGGTGGACTCTGGTTCCTGTATCTGTCTTGCAGTAGAAATAACCCATCTCCAGGCGCCGAAATTCCTAATTGTTAATTTTTACAACTCTCCTGAATGTAGTTTTATGAATGAACATTTATGTAATTTGAAACATTTTTTAGAGGTTTAGAGGGAGAAGCAAACCACTTTTTTTTCAATAATAATCTTGGGTGATTTTAACATACATTTATGCACAATGAATTGTCACGTCAAAGATTTTTGGGGTCTTGCTAACTGTGTTAGCTTGCATTTTGAGCATACACAGCAAGGGGATTTCCTCGAGGATTTACTGGCTGAATCTGACCTTGTACAAGTGTGTATAAAACCAGGAGACCCCAGGATCCCCATTTTTAAGGGGAGAGGCCTGAATTCTATAAATGACTACATCTTCATTTCCCTAGGCCTGCCAACTCATATGGTTTCTCATAATGTGTTGAGGTCACACTTTAGTGATCACAATCCTATCCACCTTATATTGGAAGGTGAAATGGGATTAGCTGGTAAACCTAGGGAAACCTCCACTGAAAAATGTCTAAAGCTAACAGACCAGGGTCGTAGGTTGAAATGGACCAAGGTAGTCCTGGGCCTTTTTATTCAAGAATTATGGGACACCCTTAATGAGGATATTGGGGTTTGTCTTGACCATAACAAGATGGGAGTAGAAACTCTCTCAGCCTTTGAAAGGATCTGTGAGCAGGTGGTGAGTGGTCTCACATACACAATCAGAAACCGTAAAGAAATAGGCGAGAGATGGTTCGATGGCAAATGCACTGATGCCCATCAAAAGCTTCTTTTTGCCTTAAAACAAGTTCCCCTATAGCGGTACTCAGAAAGACATACAAGCGTGTCCTAGAAAACCACAAAACCGAAATCAAACAAGAAGCCTGGAATGATTTACTTTCGGTGGATGTTCTTAAGAACAGCTCCAGGTTTTGGGAGATTGTAAATAAACCCTTTTTTACTGGAATTAGTAACTCCCCGTTGGAATATAATATAACGGTGGATCAATGGCTCACTCATTTTAAACACACATATGATGACCAGAAAGAGGAGGGATCCCCTAGTCCCCCCTCACCAAGAACGGGTACATATAGTCTGGTTTTTGACTGTCATATGGCTGTTTGGGTCATTGTCGACACTGCTAAATTAACATGATCTCTGCTGCCATGATGCTGCTTTTGCGCACGTTACTACATGACTTTATTTTGCAAGACTCTGTTTGGGCCTTTCACATGAGAACCGTCTGCTTTCTGAGTTCTTTGCCTGTTCCTGGAGTTTAGTCTGAACACGGTGTGCAAGGTCGATAAACAATGCCCCTTGATATTCTGATCTGGTCAGTCCCTAGCATCTAGACAAAACATGCTAACACAGCTGCTATTGCTGGAAACTCATGCTTTGATATTATGGGGATGCAGGTTGTTCTAACAGACACTTGGAGTGGGACCTTTCCAGTGAGAAGAGCTATGCTGTTCCTATGGTGTAAAAATACCATCTAGGCACTAAGGTATGGGGGTCTGCTGACAAAGCCCAGAGATCTTCTTTTATATAATAAAACTTCTCCTAACCAGGGGAGGGTGGTTAGGCCTTATAGTCCTTTATCCACTGTCTGTATACAATGACATCCCCCTTTATAATCTATGGAATTGCAACAATGCTAACTGTTTTAGGTTTATGCGTTTTGCTGCTGGTAGAGGCTCGTATACTGCATTATAGAGCACTATAGTTAAAATAAACATTTTGAACTATAACAGTGACTGTGTCAATTCTTATTTTAGACAGGTACGAGTGAGTGAGCGAAAGGGTGCTTCCTGCTACTGCGATTCCTGAGAGAGTCGGGAGTGTTGTGTTCTGGGTTGTCTAATCATTTGTAGCTTCTTGATTATGTAGGAGAGCAAATGAGACACTATGGCTAGTCGGTTCTGGGATTTTCGGTACTGAGGCGGTAGGAGGTCCTGTTTTCCTGCACATAGTTCTGTGTATGTGCAGAATCCCTGCAACATGGCGCTGCCAACGTTTGGTCTGGTACTTATCTGCGGGACTCCTGAGTAGTGCTTGTGCTTGTCCACAATCCCCTCACATCTGTTTCCAGAGACAGTTGTGACGGTGTAGCCTCCTATATTGTGATATTATAGGTTTTTCAAGCTTGAATTCTAAAAGGTCCTTTTTCTTTCTTTGCCCATTATTGCGCTGCCACTCGTAGGTTGTTATTCTCTTGCTTTTATTATGGCGGTTGCCATAGTGGGTTCTACCCGCGCTCCAGTAACCGCTTACTTGACTCAACATGGAGTCCCTAATGCCGGTGCTGATCTTATTTTTGTTGTAGAGGTGAATGCACGAATATACTGCCACGGCACTACCGCGGGAATATCAACCTTATCGATCTCTTGAAGTTCCGTTAACGGCTTGGCAACACACCATATGGTTTAATGGCGCCATTCCTCACCCTTTGACAGCGGTCCGTTTAGGCCCCTCATCGATTGATGGGGCCACATGGCCCGTTTTGGCTGGGTATACCCCACATCCAAATTTTCTTACTGTTACTGTCGCAGAGCTACGCGTATTACATACATCATTAATACGTGTACATAGAGCTGTTATACAGTTCATGTCGCGCAACATCGAGGTGCGACCACCTGGAGTTGCTGCACAACCACCGCGACCTGGTGGTGTAGTTATCAGTCCTGTCATGATTAATTCAGTGATGGGCAAGCATCCGCAAAATAAGGAAGAGCTTCCTTATTGGCTTGCTGAAAAATTTGGGAAACTCAAAGCTGTTTTTCCAAACACCACACCTGTGGAGAAGCACAGGATTCTGACCATGAGCTTACCGAAAGGCCTTGTTCCCGAGTTAGCTGATTGTAACATTTGGAGTAGGGTGTCTGCAGTGGTGTATTCGATGTGTTTTGGCACTCCCTCAATGACCGTTCTCCCTTCCGTGATAAAACGTATTCAGGATGAACATGGGGCCGAATCGGCCCTGGAGTTGGGAATGAGACTGGTGGGGGTGTTTGATATTGTCTGCGATATGATCCTTGCTAATGTGAAGGGTGAGGCAGTGAGCCTATAAGTGGCACAACGCTTGGAGGCTGTTGCTGACACAGACAAACAGCGCAAATTGCCAAAGATTATTGCTAAAGTTTATAAAAACCTTAGGGAGCAATAGTCTGGGAATGAAACCTTTTACTCAAACTCAACCTCAACAAAAAGCCCAGACTGATAAGGATGGGCGACCGTTCTTTCCTAAAAAGAAACAGAGAAATAAAAAACAGGGGCAGCAACAACAGAAGCAAGGTTCGAGTGCTGGTTCACCGACACCTGATTCTTCAGAGCGAACTTATGATTTGCGCGACCGTGCGAAAATTAAGACTCCTGATAGATTTCAAGTCCCTGATCAGTGCTCTCCTCGTTCTTTACAGGAGACATCGGACTCTCAAGTTGGTGGTGGGGAACGCCAGGATTGCAGCAAAGGTGTGACCACTCAACATGGACTGGATCAACCTCGACAGTTTGGGCAAACAAGAGGGACTGCCTCGTTTAAGACCCCGTATCAAAAGAAAAAGGTTGTCGCTTTAACAGCGAAGTATGCTTCAGATGGTGAGAATGCTACTCCTAGACTGGACATGGGCAGTGACTCTGCTCAACAGTGCGGCAGAGGTTACCATAGTGCGGGAGGCACTGCGTCCCTATCTGGAGGTGAGAGCAACTGATACATTTATTACAGTAGAAATAGCAGATACTCGAGTTGCGCCCCCGGATAGACTATGAAATTGTCTTCCAAATTGAAGGTGATATACAGCGTACAATTACAGCGGTTTTCTGGGAAAATCTCACCTCCTCGTATGACATTTTGTTGGCGGAGGCAGATTGGCCTCAACCATTTGTGCTGGCCGCTTCTAGAGGGGAGGACGTGATACTTCCGAGTTTTTCATGTTACGTCCCTGAGGAAGCTAAACAGGCTTACGCATTTGAGTGGGCATTGGCCCTTGCCCCACCCGTGTACGGTAATCAGGTGGGCTGGGACAGAGATTCACCGGCGCATGAGATACCATTACGGTCTATGCCACAGCCACAACTGCAATATCCAATCAGACACGAGGCTAAGGCTCCCGTTTGTGACATTCTGACTCAATTGGAACATCAAGGAGTAATTAAATCCTGTGTATCACTGATGAATAATCCTCTTTTTCCAGTATTGAAGCCGGACGGTCCATATCGCATTGTATTAGACTATCGAAATTTGAATAGTCATTGTCGTACATTTGCGGTAAAGAACAAACACAGCTCTGCGCTGGTGAACAGCATTGTTCGTAAAAAATACAAAACGACACTGGATATATCCAATGGTTTCTACAGTCATAACTTGGCTCCTGAGAGCCGTGACTTGACAGCATTTAGCGCCGTCCGAAATCAAATAAGATTTACGCGCTTGGCTATGGGGTATAAGAACAGCCCCGGGGCTTTTGCTGCACGTGTTGTGTCTTTGTTGCACAGCATAGATCCAGATGCGTACTCGTACGTAGATGATATTTAACTGACGGACAACGAACTGATACCGCATCTTGTCCGAGTCGACCGAATTATTCTGTCGTTTGCCGACTATGGATACAAATTCAATTTTACTAAATCACACATCGCTAGTTTTGCGGTGCTCTTTTTGGGCTAAGAGCTCAATAATTAAGGTAGGGGGTTAGCCCCCCACTTTCTGGAGAAATGTGCACAATTGCAAACTCCGTCTACACTGAAGAAACTTCAGTCTTTGCTGGGAATTTTCCATTTCGGGAGGACATACATCCCCGATTATGCCCAGCGTATCAAAGCGCTCTATGCGTTGATACAACCTACATATTCTTCGGCCTGCTGGCTTTCGGAACATACTTCTATTCTACAATCTTTGCAGTCAGGTCTGCTGGCGACGAACTTCTTGTTGACACGTGATAATTCCACGAACCTGGTCATACGTATTGTACCTGGGATGGTGGGTTTCACTTACTTGACGTTCAACGAAGGCGACACAGTACCTATTGCATACAAATCACATTTGTACACAGCAGCAGAAATGCAATTTTCAAATGTTGAAAAGATTTTGACTGTGGTCCAAATGGCGATTCTGAAAGAACGCTTGCTGGCGCAGGGGAAACACATTCTTATGGTTTCGCCTGTCTCTGCTTTAGGAGCAGTGACTAAGGCGAGTGTACCGAACTCTAAAGCTTTACATCCCGTTGGATACAATGGGCTACTTCTTTGACATCGGCTGATGTCACGTTTATATTTTATCCTGCTCTTCAGACACAGGAGTTTTTACAGTATGAACATGTTCATCCTCCTCCGTTGTCGTTGCTTCCTTTGGATGAGTACAAATGTATCATTTATACCGATGGCTCGGCTCAACCAGCCATCGGGTCCAAACATGCTTATTCAGCAGCTTTCGCTATTGTGGCTGGTTCAATTGTAAGTGGTGAATTTAAGTCTTCCATTGTGCATACACAGGCACTTGGGGATTGTACGGCGCAATTGGCCGAGCTGCGTGCTCTTGTTCTAGCTCTCAAGTTTGCAGATCCTAATGTGAATACTCTTATTGTGTGCAATTCTTACTACTGTGTCCAGTCTTTTATTGACAACTTATTCTTTTGGTCTCAGAATAATTAACGGGACTCTAAAGGCAGCGCAATAAAGCATAAGATGCTTTGGGTTCGAGTGGCAGAGCTTAAAGAACGTCTGCCACTCACACAGGTTATACATACTCTTGGCCATCAGCATGTGGGAGCACATGCTGTTGGTAATTCTTTGGCTGATGAGGCAGCCAAATATGCAGTAGCCACGTGTTCCATTGCAGCAGTTACAAGATCCATGACTAAGATAGATAATGACATTTTGGCAGTTATAGCTGCTATAAAGGATGGAACTGCATACCCGCAGGGCTTCCCTTCAAAGTGTTCTTATCATATATCTCTCGAACTAGCTCCTTATGCTACAGTTCCGTCAGTTGGGGATCGGCTTCCTTTGATCATTGCCGCACACGAGGGCATGGCTTCTGCACATGCCAGGGTGTCAGCGACTGTCTTTATTTTACAGCAACGTTATTGGTGGCATGGTTTATATAAACAAACCCGTAATTATGAGCTTTCTTGTGACATTTGTCAACAAATCAAACCGTCTATGGTTTCACAACCACCACAAACACAGCTATATATATCAAATCAGCCATTTGGCTGTGTATATCATGATCACTGCGGTCCATTGACTTCAGATACTGCATATAAATATGTTTTTGTTGCAGTTGATTCGTGCACTAGATTCCTATGGGTTTGGCCACAACGCAGCGCTGATGCTCGAAACGTCATTAGAGATTTGCGTGTCTTTTTCGGGACATTTGCCTGTGGCACCTTCCATTCTGACCAAGGTTTAGCGTTCACCTCTAAGGCGTACAAGGACGCAATGAAGTCTTTGGGGATGCTCCTGCTGCTACCACCTTCAACACTCTGGTGGGGCACCTGGTCCCAGAGTGCACCGAGGCCCCCCTACAGCTTGGGACACCGCTGTTACTGGGGCTGCTCCTGCCGCTACCGCCTTCAACACTCTGGTGGGACACCAGGTCCCAGAGTGCACCGAGGCCCGCAAATCCTTACAGCTGTTAGGGGAGAGGCATGGCCAACTCATGCTTTTAGCGCTGCCTTCTCCCCCACAACACGGGATACTGCTGTTTCTGGGGCTGCTTGCCGCTACCACCTTCAACACTCTGGTGGGACACCTGGTCTCAGAGTGCACCGAGGCCCCCCAGCAGCGCTGGACACTGCTGTTACTGGCGCTGCTCCTGCCACTACCGCCTTCAACACTCTGGTTGGACACTAGGTCTCAGAGTGCACAGAGGCCCGCAAATCCTTGCAGCTGCCAGGGAAGAGGCGTGGCCAACTCACGCTTTTAGTGCTGCCTTCTCCCCCACAGCGCAGGATGCGCGCGGGCCACACCCTGGCCAAGCCCAGGCCAAGGGCTGGCCCGTCTCGCGACAGGAAAAGGCAGGGCAGGGCCACCCCGCTTGGCCCCAACTTTGCAGAACTACTTCGCTGGTAAGATAGCTTTGCTACCTTCTGTGCCCCATCCCCGCTGCTTGAGTCTGAACTGGCCATTTGTTAAAGTACTTTGGCACCCGCAAAGGGCCTCCTGCCAATCTCTAGTAGAAAGCCCTATTGTGGGTTCAAACTGTTAAAGAAGTGATCCTTAGCTTTGGGAACGGATTGACTTCACCCCTAATTACATATATCATTGTTGATGTGTGATTATTCATATTTTATTTCCTTGTAATAAGAGGGGTGTTACAGAATTTGTTATCAAAGGTCACTCAAAGCCTGTGCTAAGAAGCATATTCCCTTCTCTGTTCTTGGGAGCGCGCTTTTTTATTTTAATTTATTTTCATCCCTCACTCACATGCCAACCTCTGAAGAGGAAATAGTAACACCAAGTATTTATTTATTTATTTAACAAAGTGAAGGTGTATAGCCAAGGATTCCCCATTACAAACAACTCTACTATGGGCAAGCGGAAAGCCACGGAGGGCTCAGACAAAGGGAAAACGCCTAAAATAAAGAAAAGTGCAGCAGAGAATTGTACCCTAGAGGAGATTGATGGCCTGTTAGAAGAAGTAGAGTCGCTATTAAGCAACAAACACAAGCCTGTTAGTACACACAAGTCTAAGATTACTGCTTTCTATGGGAAACGAGAAACAAACCCCCAGAATAAAACTACTCCAAAACCAGGCGAAACACTTGTATCTATTGAGATTACACCTTATGAAGCAGCAACCCCCCTGCTAGTAACAACAGCTCAGTCTGAAAGGGAAACTAATATAGAAATATCGTATACGGTGATACAGCGGTGACAATAAAAATAATTTCTCCTAGGTTACTCTTTGGTCATCCAGGTGCAAACTTATTTCTCTCACACACACACACTACATCCACATGACGGTGGGGCCCATAACACCGCCTATTCACTCACTTATTCATTTATTTCCCCTGGATTTCACTTTTTCCCTTTACCTTATCTCCTAGGAGGAAAAACACATGATACACCGCTGGAAGGAGCCGGGATACCCTCTTTAACATAACATATCACTTCTAATTTGCTTTTAAGGTATTCCTGCTCATTGGTCGATGGACCATCTAGTAAGATCTTAGTTAATAGTGACGAAGACCAGCTCAATCACAATAAACTTATTACTATTTGCCTTAAACATTTGAGTTAAAGAATCACTGAGTCGTTTGTTTAAAGAATCTCAAAAGTTTATATAAAGTTTGAAGCATGAAAAGATTTTTAGGTTTTATTATTCAGATCTTTACATTTATTATCATTATGCGAACAAGCTGATTTTAAAATGCATATCGATTAGATGGAAGAGTAAAATTGTCATAACAAGAACTCTAAATAACCTATCTATCTGTCTTGTGAAATCTAATAGTTCTAAATGAAATTAGTTTGGAAATAAGAGATTCTCAAAAGCGGCATCTTATACTCAACTGGAAAATAAATTAGCAGCAGAAACTTCAGCTCGTCAGCTTCGACATCCGCAACCTATTTCAGCAGCACAACCCAGCAGCAAGTCCCGCAGCAAGTAAGGCAGCAAAAGTGTGTCTCAAAATCAAAAATCAAAATTAAAATTAATCCCCTCCCACCCAGAGTAGGTCTTCTTATACCCAAATTCTAGCTTACTAACTAAAAATGTTGCTTCTTTATGGCGTGATTCTCTCTCATTGGTCAAACTCAGTTCCCTTATGCATTTTAATCAGGCTTCCTGGTCGTAACCAGTTCCTTGTGGAATGTCCATACTTGCATTGCTTCTCACAGTTCACGACATTACTCATTCGTTTAGATCAGTCCAATTTGTATCTTTTTCCGCTACATTTTAACTCTGAGTTTTGTCCATTGATTCTACTTTGGCTTCTCACGCTTCTTGCTGATTCTCTTGGCACACATCTGTTCAGAAAGGTCACAATAGCCTTGACCATACTTCCATTCTAGCCTTTCAGTACCAGCACGTGATCATCCTTTCCCAGCTTCTCTCCTCTATCACATGGTTCTCAGCGCATGCGCATTCTAGCAAACGGCGGCCATTTTGTATCGCTGCTTGATTAGACTTAAGCGCACTATTTCAAAGATAAACAAAAATATTGTTAAAACAGAGAAATATAACCTTTTCGTTTCCCTCCCGTCTTCTAGGTACCCCAATTAGGTATTACCTAGCAAAAAGCAACATATAAAGCCGTCCCTTACTTACCATCACTATATTTTGCAACTTCACGTTTTATTTTTAAAGCACAGATCATGCATTTATTATTTGATTAGTACGCAATTATTAGTTTATGTTAAACACATAGACATTTGTAAATCGATTATTTTGCACATGGAATAGCGTATTACCATTTCCCCTCACATGTAACATACATTGTTGGTTAATTTACTTAAACGAACATGTTTATTAATTATTTTACGAAAATTATTAGGAGGTTAAAAATTTTCATTTAGCCTGCTCCATCAACTCCCCCCTTTGGTGATTTTTAATATCACCACATAAACCCAAGTTATACAATCTTTTCAGACAGCATATATCTTTTATCCTTTTTGCTTATGTTAGTTTACACATCCGTATCCCTTTCAACTTGTCTCTTCGTTTCTTTGTACATGTTTTCTTTTATTTCTTCTAACTCTATTTCACCCATGTCTCTCTCTCTTTCCTTCATTATTCTGTTATTTCTTCTTGTCTAATCCTGTCTTCCTTTTCTCTTCATACATGTTATTATAAGCTTTATTGCTAAAATTAATATTATTACCATGTTTGCTATTATTATAACTTTCCCTATCATTAATCTACTCATTCTCGTTAACCAATTTGCTATTGAAGAAAACCCTTTACCAAGTTTTCCTAAGGCACTTTCAACCTCCAGTGGAACTAATTCTTTGTGCAAATTTGTAATATTTGTTATATACTTTTGTATATTTTCACTTTTATCTGGAATGTAAGTGCAACAATTTTGGACTTTCAACATTCCACAGACTCCACCCTCTTTTGCCAAAAGAATGTCAAGGGCAAGTCGATTTTGCATCACCATAGCTCTCATGGCAACCATTTCGGTATTTACCATCAAGAACCCTCCAGCAGTATCTGTAGATAAACGATCTACTACTGTGGATAATTTCCGAATTTTGAATGCATTCAAAGATATTCCCACTGCTGGTATCAATGTTCCAAAAATATCACCTACTATTTCTGAAAAACTTTCTCTTTTTCTACGTGTAAAGCTATTAATCATTTTGTATGTTCCTTTTTCTTTTCTGTCCATATGACATTTTTTTGGAAAGACCAGGCCTATATAACATGACCCATACCAATGGTCCGGTAACCTATAATAAGCCCTATTCCCACAAATATAATAGATCCCTGGAAATATTGGATCTTTTCCTCCTTTGAATCCCCAACCACCTAAAATTTGATAATTGTCATGGCAAATACTGGAACCTACAAAATAATTGTCATAGACTGTCTTATTTCTCCTAATACACAACCTTCCCGTCTGAGGCCAATCTAAAGTCATTGCTGCATTTGTCTTTTCCTTGTCATGATTTTCTTCCTCAAACACCCATAAAGGTGTTCTTGTCTCTTCTATCACTTCTCTTTGGAATTTCATTCTTCTTTCTTCAACCATTTCTAAAAATATCTTTTCTTCTTTCTTTAACTTACAAGTAAGGTTGTTTTTAATTATATCCTCTAATGTTAAAATCTTATTTTCTAAAAAGTACTCACCAAACGTTTTTCCCGGTTTTATTTTGTTTAGTTCAGGAACTACAGAAACTTTTGCAAAAATCCTATCTATGTCAGTGTAATAATATTCTAATCTACCAGTTTTATAAAATAAACTTGCTAGGACACTACATGTTATTCCATATGTCAAAGGTAGGTGATGATAAGTTACACCTTCTGTTACAGATGCAGGTAGCTGCATACAAACATAGCAATCTCTCACATCCATCGTTTCTACGTACTCATATAATAATTTTGTAAAAACATTTTTAGAAAAATCCGTTATTGACTTATCCTTATGTAATTCTGCACTATTTCTCAAAACAAATGGTTCTTGAGTGTTAGCTTCTTTTTCTTTTTCAGTATTATTTTTGTTTCTACCACAGCTAAACTAATTGGAATTGTGATTGCCAAAACTATCCATATTGTCATTAATAATCCTGTACAAAAACAGCACATTTTACACCATCTGCTTAGAAATTCACATTTACTTTTTCTATTTCTAGTATTCTCCATTTTGTTTTATAGCCTTATTTATTTTTCAGAAAATTGTGTCACTACACCTCAGAAAATGACTTATTTGCCACTCTGTACTCCAATGTTTTGGTCTTTGCTTAGTACTTTCTTTTAATTCTTCTTAGAATTCTTTCTTTGTCATATCCGGTAAAACTCGTCACATCCAGTATTTTGTCAAATCCAGTAGAGATTTTAAGACTTCCTTCAGGTTTGTTGCACTTCACCTTCACCCATTCGGTTTCTTGGCTTTGGGTTCTCGTGAGTGTTCTTTTCTTCCTTGTAATCAGTCAAAGCAATATACAACCATTCAGGTGATTTGTACTTTGAATTCACTTTCCTTAGTCTTTTCGTCTTTTGCAACCGTTTTCCACCTTGTTTTTCTTGCTCTTTCTGACTTGTTATTTCATTCACTTGTTCAGCACTTTTTCCACCTATCCTTATTATTCTGTATCTTAATTTTCTTACTTCGTCGGGCCAATTGTCTCCTTTTCTTGGCCTTTTGGCTTCACTTCCTTTTTCTTCCCTTTCTGATTTCCAATTTCTTTTTCTTGATTCTGATTTTGTGTTTCCTTCTTCTCCACTTTCTTCAGACTCTGTTTCAACTTTTTCGTAATTGTCCCTTAATTTGAAACTTATGATTTCATCCTCTTCCTCTACTTGTGGTTTTGTTCTTTCCTTCTTTTGTTCACCTATTTCTGACCCTCCTCGAGGTTCTTCCGAATTGGTGTCCGTCTTTCTCTCTGCTTCTAGATTTCCCTGCTCTTTTGTTTGACTATTTGTCCCTATTGCTCCTCGGGGTTCTTCCGAATTTTCTATCTTTCTACTTGACACTCTCCCTTTCTTGTCTATTAATATTATCTCTGAAGGATTCTCACCACAACTTGTACTTGGTTGCTCATTATTATGATCTTCTGGTTCAGTTTCCTCTCTTATTGTTTCAAATTTCCAATTTCTCCTTTGAATTTCTTCACAGTCTGAATGGTCTGTATCAGATTCTGAACTGGTATCTGATATTTCCAGATGTCGACTTACAGGTCGATCTTCAAGTTCTGGAGCTTCAGTTATTTCTTCTTCTTCTTCTTCTTCTTCTTCAATTGTTGTACTCGTAGTTGGGTCTTCCAGATGTCGACTTTCAGGTCGATCTTCAAGTTCTGGCACCCTGTCTCTTTCTTCTTCTGCTTCTGATGCTGAACTGTTATCCAACACTTCCAGATGTCGACTCACATGTCGATCTTCAGGTTCTGGAACTCTGATGGTGTGACTGGCATGCACCCAGTGTTTCACTCCTGCACACTTGACTGCAGTTGTTGTCACCAGAATTACCTGTCGTGGTTCGTCCCAGCGAGGAACCAAACAGTTTCTTCTCCTGTGGACTTTTATGCGGACCCAATCTCCTGGATTCAAATCGTGAGCTGGTTTTCTTTCAAGAGTGGTCGCATCCGGTCCAACCTGATGAAACACAGAACGTACCACATCAGCCAATCCTTTGCAATATTCCAGCACTAGATCATCAGTTATAGTCAGTAGTTTGTTGACAGGTACTTGTGCTTGTCTCATTGCTCGTCCCATAATTATCTCATGTGGACTGAGTCCAGTTTTCTTTTCCGGAATACTTCTGATTGTCATTAAAACTAGCGGCAAAGCATCCGGCCATTTGAGTCCTGTAGCTTGACACATTTTTCCTAACCTGTTCTTAATTGTTCCATTTACTTGCTCTACTATTCCAGAAGCTTCTGGTCTGTATGCACAATGCAGTTTCTGTTTAATGCTGAGTGCTTCACAAATTAATCTAATTAGTTCGTTTTGGAAATGTGTTCCTCTATCTGTTTCAATCGTGACTGGAAAACCATACCTCGGAATTAATTCTCGCAGCATAAGTTTTGCTACTGTTATTCCATCATTCCTTCTTGTCGGGTATGCCTCCACCCAACGGGAAAACAAACAGACGACCACTAGGACATATCTTAGTCTGTTCCAAGGGGGCATTTCAATGAAGTCCATTTGCATTCTAGTGAACGGACCTCCTTCTCGTCCTGTTGTTCTTAGACTCACTACTGTCTTCCTTCCTGGATTTAACTGTTGACAAATAAGACATCTTTGACAAAGACTCTCAGCTATTGCTCTGAATTTCGGGTTATACCATGTTTTTCTAAAAAGTCTGATCATTGAATCTCTCCCAATATGAGCTTGTCCATGGTACATCCGTGCCATGTCAGAAATCATGCTATCAGGCATAACTGGTCTTTCATCTCTGTAAACCCAAACACCATTCTCTTCATGTTTTCTACATCCTGCTTTTATCCATGTATCTTTTTCCTCATCACTTGCAGCTTCCTGTAACTGTCTCACCTCATCCCATGTCTCAACAATGTTAGTAAAAAGCAAAGGATAAGAAATATGCTCTCTTTCTCGATTTTTATTCAATGAAACCATATTCTTTGCGCAGTACTGTGCGATTTCATCGGCATAGTTATTACCGACAGTTATGTAGTCTTCATCTTTCTTATGTGCTTTGCACTTCACCACAGCAATCTGCTTAGGCAGCTGTATCGCCTCAAGCAGTTTTTTCACAAAATCTCCATTTCTAATGGGTGTTCCTGCAGACGTCAAGAAACTTCGTTGTGACCAAATCTGACTAAAATCGTGCACCACTCCAAATCCGTACTGGCTCTCTGTCACAATCGTAACCCGCACATTTCTTCCCAACTTGCATGCTTGAATCAGAGCTATCAATTCTGCAACCTGGGCAGACCGTATCCCTTTCAGACAAGATTCTTCCATTACAGTTGCTACTGTGCAAACTGCATATGCTGCACTTAGAACTCCTTCATTCGTTCTCAAACATGAGCCATCCACAAACAGAACATAATCTGACTCTTTTAAAGGCTCATCTCGTATGTCAGATCTTGGTTTTGTACAATATTCAAGCACATTCAGACAATCATGATCTACTTCATCCAGTTCAATTATACTTTCTTCATCTGGTAATGATGTCGAAGGATTCACATTTATACATCTGTCAATGGTCACATTATCTGCACTCAAAATTACTTTTTCATACTTAGTCAGCCGACTATGTGTCATGTATTGGGTTTTCGTTCTTGTCAAGAGAATTTCCACAGAATGGGGAACATATACTCTCAGTGGGTATCCCATCACGATGCCTTCACTTTGCTCCAGACTCACACAAGTAGCGGCAACTGCTTTCAAACATCCAGGCAACGCTTTCGCTATAGGGTCTAAAACAGCTGAAAAATAAGCAATTGGTCTTTTCATAGTTCCATGTTTTTGTACCAGAACTGAAAATGCACATCCATCTCTTTCACTACAATACAGTTCAAAATCCTTCTCATAATCAGGCATTCCCAACGCCGGGGCCTCACACAACTTCTTTTTTAGCTCCTTGAATGCTTTCATTTCTTCATTATTCAATTCAAAAGGATCTTTAACATCCTTCTTTGTCAGTTTTTGCAATGGCTTAGTAATCAGTGAAAAACCACTTATCCATTGACGGCAATATCCAACCATTCCCAAAAACATTCTTACCTCCCTTTGCGTCATTGGAGCTCTCATTCCTTGAATCATTTTTATTCTTTCAGTCGTTACCTTTCGCACTCCTTTCTCAATTTTATGTCCTAAATACTGGACTTCTTTTTGACAAAACTGCAATTTTGAAGGGGACACTTTATGTCCTCTTTTTTCTAAATGGTTCAGCAAAGCAATTGTATCACTGACACATGCTTCTCTCGTTTTTGATGCCACCAGTAGGTCATCAATGTACTGAACCATTACTGATTTTTCTGGCATTTTTAAATCTTCCAACGATTTCTTTAAAATCTGATTAAAGATTGAGGGACTTTCTGTGTACCCTTGAGGAATTCGGCACCATGCCAAAATACGCTCTCCGAACCTGAATGCAAATAATGGCTGGCTATCTGGATGTAAAGGTATAGAGAAAAATGCATGACATAGATCAATTACTGTATACCATTCTGCTTCATGTGGAATTTGATATAGAATTACAGCAGGGTTTGGCACTATTGGACAACAAGGCACAACAATTTTATTTACCTTCCTCAAATCCTGTACTATTCTATATGTTCCATTTGTCTTTTTCAATCCCATTATAGGTGAATTACATGGACTGCTCATTATTTCTTTTAAAATCCCTTGTTCAATCATTTTATTTATTACTGCAGTTATTCCTTCAATTATTTCTGGTGTCAATTTATACTGTGGCGTATTTGGGTAACTCGTTCCTTCTTTTACTGTTATTTTTACGGGATCTACTCCTTTCATTCATCCTATATCTTCTCCTGTAAAGTCCCACACGTTTTCTTTCACTGTATTTTTTAATTCAATTGGAAGCTTTTCTGCATCAAATATGGGAAACAAACCATTTATTTCTGGTTCTTGGTTTACCATTGTCATTTTATACAGTACGTCTTCATCTGGGGTCTGGAATGCAATTCCATCTGGGGTACAATAGATGGTGCAATTCATTTTGCACAACAAGTCACGCCCTAAAAGGTTCACAGGACTACAATCACATACCACAAATTTATGCATCTCACTAAAAGGACCAATTTTTACTTCCACCAATTTAGTAAGTGGCGTCCTGATCTGCTGATTCGAAACCCCAATTACTTGGATGTGTTCACCTGAGAGAGGAAGGTTTGGAATTTCCACTGACCTAACAGTAGAACGGGTAGCTCCAGTATTGACAAGGAATGTTACATTTGCACCATTCACTTCTCCATCCACAAATGGACCAGACTGATCTACCTCTAGAGTTGCGCCAAGCACGCACTCTTCTCCCTCTCCTAGGCACCGTCATAAATTCTCATCCAAATCATCCTCACCCTGTCGTAACCAATACTGAGAAATGGCAGCTCTTCGCGGCAACTGTGTTACCTGTTCTCCTCCGTAGAATCCTGTTTCTGCACTGTATTTCTGTTGGTTAACACTCTTGGGAAGTGGTGGTTGTGGCACCTGACTCCTTGTTGAACAACTACCTCATTCTGCACCTGTGGATTTAATGATTGATTTTCCACATTAGGTTTTGGAGGAAACTTACACTCGTTTCTCCAATGCCCTATCTTTCCGCAATTATGACATGGCCACTTTTTCTTTGCCTCATCTATACTCATTTGTCCTTTTCCTTTACATATATTAGGTCGGGATCTAACCTGTCCTGTTTCATTTCCAGTATTATTCAATTGAGCTTCCTGCTTCTCTGCAACTTTCACCTGTGCCCACATTGCCTTTTCTTTCAATTTACGCTGTCTACTCTCAATATCATCACTACAATATTTAGCATATCTCAAAACTTCATCCACCGTGCTGTTTTGCCAGCAAATCATATGCTGTTTAATCATTTCACTTATCTCTGGTTTTACTCTATACACAAATCTATATACAAAATGACTCATATCCTTCTCACTCAGTTCCTCATAACCACTATACTGTTTGAAAACTAATAACAATCTCTCATAATATGCATGTACCGATTCTTTACTTTCTTGCGTTGTTCTGTCTATTTTTACCCAATCCGTTTCTTTAGGCGAGAATCTTATTCTTCAAAAATGTAATCACTTGGTCATACTTCCTCATCACTTCTGGACCTGGCGCTCCTGTTTTAGGATCCCTTGGATATTCTACAGTTGGCCAATCAACAGTAATCTTACATTCAGTCCACAAATCAGCTGGCACTACTATATCAAACAATCCGTCCAAGTCTATCCACAATACTTTTGAAACTTTCACAAATCTCTCCACTTGTCGGTACCATTCTACTGGCTTTTCTCTTAACTTCGGGAAGTCATTTGTAAATGACAGTATATCCTGTCTAGTCCATGGAACATGTACATAACTACCACCTGGAGTTTCTCTCATCGGGTATTCTCTTATAACTGATTCCTTATCTGTCACTGCAAAAGCCAA
The DNA here is from genome assembly GCA_963921515.1 of Calotriton arnoldi. Classification (NCBI taxonomy): domain Eukaryota; kingdom Metazoa; phylum Chordata; class Amphibia; order Caudata; family Salamandridae; genus Calotriton; species Calotriton arnoldi. The sequence goes on along the minus strand of CAWUFW010010027.1, from coordinate 62,179 downwards.
AGATGATTTATCTGTTGTTTTCTCATTCTTTTTCGACCACCTGTTTTTCCATCTATCCACATCACCCCATTTCCTCAATAAAACAATTAACTCTTTTATTTGTGTCAGTCTTCCTGCCGTGTTCAAATTCTCTATATCTTTTTCACAAAAATCTACTCTGTATGGTTTCTGCAACGTACTCACTTTTATAAACTCTACTCCAAACTCACTCGCTGTCTCTTCCAATTTGTCATGTAAGTTTTTAGCTCTCCATGTAAGACTTTTGCACAAAAACATAATCTCATCATCCTGATAATTTTTTTATTTTTCTGTACCAATCGTTCCTAAAATCAACTCTTCCATGTCAATTTTTAGCCTAATTACATCTAATGGTTTTTCTTCCGGTTCTTTTGATTTTAATGCCTTCATCCACTCATTTAACTCATCTGGAGTCGGACCTACAGGTGTACTATTTAACTCTATCCAATTGCTGCTCCTTTCTGGTGTCACTGATGCAGACTCTGTTACCATAGGCATTTTCCTAACATTATTCTCATTTATCGTCAAATTAATAGGTGGACTTGGTCTATAGGTACTAGCTAAATTATGTGTACATTCATTATTCGGTTCCAGCCCTTCTCTTCTCGCTTGGTAAATTGTGAGTTCATGGGAATCACCAAAGAGCGTTCATCTATTTTCTGATTCTCAAAAACTGGTATTACTGGACCTATTGTCACTGGTACAGTTACAGCTTCCATGTTCTTTGTTAATGCTCTTATTTTCTCAGTTAATTCTTTTGTCGTTTTTGCTAACTCAGTTGCATTGTCACTTTCAATTTCTTCGTTCTGTGAAGTTTTTAATTGATCTTGTGACCTATTTGTTTCATCTCTTCTATCGGGATTTTTATTCCTCCCAGTTTCCATTGGCGGTGCATTAGGTGTCACCACTGCAGAACTCTGTTGGTATAGAGGTAGATTTCTGTTTAAAATATCTTCCAGCAATTCATCATCCGCTTCACTCCCATCATGCATATATCTTTCTATCACTAAATGTTTCTTTTTCTCTGAACACTTTCTCTTTGCTTCTTCCTCAACTGTAAAAGCTGGAAACAACCCTCCTGTCATGTTAGCACATCTCCAACGCTTTATTCTGTCCTCATGATTTACTCCCCACAACCTTCCAGGCATAAACTCATGATTCCTTAAACCTCTGAATCTTTCTCGTTCATACATCTCATCTTCCCATTCCGTCAAAGCTTCAAACTGTCGGTCTAGGTCTAGGTTCTAGCATTGTCATTATTTCTCTCAAGTTCCGTAATACAGCTACATTAAATGAACCATTCTCAGGAAAAGCCAATGCTCCATCATTCTTTGTATATTTCGTCCAATTTTCTAACCATATACATGTATGATATCCATATTTCAGCATCATATGTGAAGCTGGCGATTTCGGCGGAGGAATTACTTGTCCCTCTCTAGTTACTACCTTTTTGTCTTTCTTAAAGAAATTCTTAATTTTCGTCATCCATGACGTTTTCTCTCTTTCATACTCATAATACGACATGTTTTTTTCAATTGCTTTTTCTCTTCAAACGATCCGTAATTCAACACTGTTCTGTATACGTTATTTCAACCAATCCCAGCGCGACTCACACCAACACACCAATCAGAACAATTTCCTCCTACCGCGCACTGACCAATCCCAGTGCGGCCTTTTGTCTACGTCAATTCTGCTCCTGTGTCCACGTGACTAGCACACTAACCAATCCTAGCGCGGCCTTTGTCTATGTCACTCCTGTTCTTGACCCCTCCTTTACAAAATTTATCGGCACTTTTCTTTTTCAATAATTCTCCGTTAGTTACAACATTTAAAACATTTCCATTGCCTGATTCGCTAAACAAAAGTGACAGCTTTGTCCATTTACACAAGAATCCTGTATTTCCAGTAGGCAACGCTTACCTCTACCCTACCACAGAATTTTCCCGATTCGCCAATAAAGTAGCACTTCCCTCTACTTTACCCTTCTTTCAAGCAAACAGTAAGCCCGTTTCTCTGGGGATAAAACACATGTGGAGACTATACTGCTCCTGAGAATTAAGGCCAGAGTTTCACAAGAAAACTTGATTGCTATTTCACTTACGCACCTTTTATACGGAAAAATCCCTATCATAACACAACCCGTGTTATCACCAATATGAACTCAGACAATGTACCATTCCATGTGACTTCTCTTGCCACACGTGTTCCACTTCCTACATCCCGGAAGCGTGTAGACTCACATATAACATAACGCGACTCAACATAAAGTATTAGTCATAAATTTATCAATAATCAATAATCAATATTCACCAAACTAATCTATAGAAACCATAACTCTGCTACCAAGAAATCTGATACAGCGGTGACAATAAAAATAATTTCTCCTAGGTTACTCTTTGGTCATCCAGGTGCAAACTTATTTCTCTCACACACACACACTACATCCACATGACGGTGGGGCCCATAACACCGCCTATTCACTCACTTATTCATTTATTTCCCCTGGATTTCACTTTTTCCCTTTACCTTATCTCCTAGGAGGAAAAACACATGATACACCGCTGGAAGGAGCCGGGATACCCTCTTTAACATAACATATCACTTCTAATTTGCCTTTTAAGGTATTCCTGCTCATTGGTCGATGGACCATCTAGTAAGATCTTAGTTAATAGTGACGAAGACCAGCTCGAATCACAATAAACTTATTACTATTTGCCTTAAACATTTGAGTTAAAGAATCACTGAGTCGTTTGTTTAAAGAATCTCAAAAGTTTATATAAAGTTTGAAGCATGAAAAGATTTTTAGGTTTTATTATTCAGATCTTTACATTTATTATCATTATGCGAACAAGCTGATTTTAAAATGCATATCGATTAGATGGAAGAGTAAAATTGTCATAACAAGAACTCTAAATAACCTATCTATCTGTCTTGTGAAATCTAATAGTTCTAAATGAAATTAGTTTGGAAATAAGAGATTCTCAAAAGCGGCATCTTATACTCAACTGGAAAATAAATTAGCAGCAGAAACTTCAGCTCGTCAGCTTCGGCATCCGCAACCTATTTCAGCAGCAAACCCAGTAGCAAGTCCCGCAGCAAATAAGGCAGCAAAAGTGTGTCTCAAAATCAAAATCAAAATTAAAATTAATCCCCTCCCACCCAGAGTAGGTCTTCTTATACCCAAATTCTAGCTTACTAACTAAAAATGTTGCTTCTTTATGGCGTGATTCTCTCTCATTGGTCAAACTCAGTTCCCTTATGCATTTTAATCAGGCTTCCTGGTCTTAACCAGTTCCTTGTGGAATGTCCATACTTGCATTGCTTCTCACAGTTCACGACATTACTCATTCGTTTCGATCAGTCCAATTTGTATCTTTTTCCGCTACATTTTAACTCTGAGTTTTGTCCATTGATTCAACTTTGGCTTCTCACGCTTCTTGCTGATTCTCTTGGCACACATCTGTTCAGAAAGGTCACAATAGCCTTGACCATACTTCCATTCTAGCCTTTCAGTACCAGCACGTGATCATCCTTTCCCAGCTTCTCTCCTCTATCACATGGTTCTCAGCGCACGCGCATTCTAGCAAACAGCAGCCATTTTGTATCGTTGCTCGATTAGACTTAAGCGCACTATTTCAAAGATAAACAAAAATATTGTTAAAACAGAGAAATATAACCTTTTCGTTTCCCTCCCGTCTTCTACGTACCCCAATTAGGTATTACCTAGCAAAAGCAACATATAAAGCCGTCCCTTACTTACCATCACTATATTTTGCAACTTCACGTTTTATTTTTAAAGCACAGATCAAGCATTTATTATTTGATTAGTACGCAATTATTAGTTTATGTTAAACACATAGACATTTGTAAATCGATTATTTTGCACATGGAATAGCGTATTACCATTTCCCCTCACATGTAACATACATTGTTGGTTAATTTACTTAAACGAACATGTTTATTAATTATTTTACGAAAATTATTAGGAGGTTAAAATTTTTCATTTAGCCTGCTCCATCAACTCCCCCTTTGGTGATTTTTAATATCACCACATAAACCCAAGTTATACATTCTTTTCAGACAGCATATATCTTTTATCCTTTTTGCTTTTGTTAGTTTACACATCCGTATCCCTTTCAACTTGTCTCTTCGTTTCTTTGTACATGTTTTCTTTTATTTCTTCTAACTCTATTTCACCCATGTCTCTCTCTCTTTCCTTTATTATTCTGTTATTTCTTCTTGTCTTATCCTGTCTTCCTTTTCTCTTCATACATGTTATTATAAGCTTTATTGCTAAAATTAATATTATTACCATGGTTGCTATTATTATAACTTTCCCTATCATTAATCTACTCATTCTCGTTAACCAATTTGCTATTGAAGAAAACCCTTTACCAAGTTTTCCTAAGGCACTTTCAACCTCCAGTGGAACTAATTCTTTGTGCAAATTTGTAATATTTGTTATATACTTTTGTATATTTTCACTTTTATCTGGAATGTAAGTGCAACAATTTTGGACTTTCAACATTCCACAGACTCCACCCTCTTTTGCCAAAAGAATGTCAAGGGCAAGTCGATTTTGCATCACCATAGCTCTCATGGCAACCATTTCGGTATTTACCATCAAGAACCCTCCAGCAGTATCTGTAGATAAACGATCTACTACTGTGGATAATTTCCGAATTTTGAATGCATTCAAAGATATTCCCACTGCTGGTATCAATGCTCCAAAAATATCACCTACTATTTCTGAAAAACTTTCCCTTTTTCTACGTGTAAAGCTATTAATCATTTTGTATGTTCCTTTTTCTTTTCTGTCCATATGAAAATTTTTGGGAAAGACCAGGCCTACATAACATGACCCATACCAATGGTCCGGTAACCTATAATAAGCCCTATTCCCACAAATATAATAGATCCCTGGAAATATTGGATCTTTTCCTCCTTTGAATCCCCAACCACCTAAAATTTGATAATTGTCATGGCAAATACTGGAACCTACAAAATAATTGTCATAGACTGTCTTATTTCTCCTAATACACAACCTTCCCGTCTGAGGCCAATCTAAAGTCATTGCTGCATTTGTCTTTTCCTTGTCATGATTTTCTTCCTCAAACGCCCATAAAGGTGTTCTTGTCTCTTCTATCACTTATTTTTGGAATTTCACTCTTCTTTCTTCAACCATTTCTAAAAATATATTTTCTTCTTTCTTTAACTTACAAGTAAGGTTGTTTTTAATTATATCCTCTAATGTTAAAATCTTATTTTCTAAAAAGTACTCACCAAACGTTTTTCCCGGTTTTATTTTGTTTAGTTCAGGAACTACAGAAACTTTTGCAAAAATCCTATCTATGTCAGTGTAATAATATTCTAATCTACCAGTTTTATAAAATAAACTTGCTAGGACACTACATGTTATTCCATATGTCAAAGGTAGGTGATGATAAGTTACACCTTCTGTTACAGATGCAGGTAACTGCATACAAACATAGCAATCTCTCACATCCATCGTTTCTACGTACTCATATAATAATTTTGTAAAAACATTTTTAGAAAAATCCGTTATTGACTTATCCTTATGTAATTCTGCACTATTTCTCAAAACAAATGGTTCTTGAGTGTTAGCTTCTTTTTCTTTTTCAGTATTATTTTTTGTTTCTACCACAGCTAAACTAATTGGAATTGTGATTGCCAAAACTATCCATATTGTCATTAATAATCCTGTACAAAAACAGCACATTTTACACCATCTACTTAAAAATTCACATTTACTTTTTCTATTTCTAGTATTCTCCATTTTGTTTTATAGCCTTATTTATTTTTCAGAAAATTGTGTCACTACACCTCAGAAAATGACTTATTTGCCACTCTGTACTCCAATGTTTTGGTCTTTGCTTAGTACTTTCTTTTAATTCTTCTTAGAATTCTTTCTTTGTCATATCCGGTAAAACTCGTCACATCCAGTATTTTGTCAAATCCAGTAGTCCTTCAGGTTTGTTGCACTTCACCTTCACCCATTCGGTTTCTTGGCTTTGGGTTCTCGTGAGTGTTCTTTTCTTCCTTGTAATCAGTCAAAGCAATATACAACCATTCAGGTGATTTGTACTTTGAATTCACTTTCCTTAGTCTTTTCGTCTTTTGCAACCGTTTTCCACCTTGTTTTTCTTGCTCTTTCTGACTTGTTATTTCATTCACTTGTTCAGCACTTTTTCCACCTATCCTTATTATTCTGTATCTTAATTTTCTTACTTCGTCGGGCCAATTGTCTCCTTTTCTTGGCCTTTTGGCTTCACTTCCTTTTTCTTCCCTTTCTGATTTCCAATTTCTTTTTCTTGATTCTGATTTTGTGTTTCCTTCTTCTCCACTTTCTTCAGACTCTGTTTCAACTTTTTCGTAATTGTCCCTTAATTTGAAACTTATGATTTCATTCTCTTCCTCTACTTGTGGTTTTGTTCTTTCCTTCTTTTGTTCACCTATTTCTGTCCCTCCTCGAGGTTCTTCCGAATTGGTGTCCGTCTTTCTCTCTGCTTCTAGATTTCCCTGCTCTTTTGTTTGACTATTTGTCCCTATTGCTCCTCGGGGTTCTTTCGAATTTTCTATCTTTCTACTTGACACTCTCCCTTTCTTGTCTATTAATATTATCTCTGAAGGATTCTCGCCACAACTTGTACTTGGTTGCTCATTATTATCTTCTGGTTCAATTTCTTCTCTTATTGTTTCAAATTTCCAATTTCTCCTTTGAATTTCTTCACAGTCTGAATGGTCTGTATCAGATTCTGAACTGGTATCTGATATTTCCAGATGTCGACTTACAGGTCGATCTTCAAGTTCTGGAACTTCAGTTATTTCTTCTTCTTCTTCTTCTTCTATTGTTGTACTCGTAGTTGGGTCTTCCAGATGTCGACTTTCAGGTCGATCTTCAAGTTCTGGCACCATGTCTCTTTCTTCTTCTGCTTCTGATGCTGAACTGTTATCCAACACTTCCAGATGTCGACTCACATGTCGATCTTCAGGTTCTGGAACTCTGATGGTGTGACTGGCATGCACCCAGTGTTTCACTCCTGCACACTTGACTGCAGTTGTTGTCACCAGAATTACCTGTCGTGGTTCGTCCCAGCGAGGAACCAAACAGTTTCTTCTCCTGTGGACTTTTATGCGGACCCAATCTCCTGGATTCAAATCGTGAGCTGGTTTTCTTTCAAGAGTGGTCGCATCCGGTCCAACCTGATGAAACACAGAACGTACCACATCAGCCAATCCTTTGCAATATTCCAGCACTAGATCATCAGTTATAGTCAGTAGTTTGTTGACAGGTACTTGTGCTTGTCTCATTGCTCGTCCCATAATTATCTCATGTGGACTGAGTCCAGTTTTCTTTTCCAGAATACTTCTGATTGTCATTAAAACTAGCGGCAAAGCATCCGGCCATTTGAGTCCTGTAGCTTGACACATTTTTCCTAACCTGTTCTTAATTGTTCCATTTACTTGCTCTACTATTCCAGAAGCCTCTGGTCTATATGCACAATGCAGTTTCTGTTTAATGCTGAGTGCTTCACAAATTAATCTAATTAGTTCGTTTTGGAAATGTGTTCCTCTATCTGTTTCAATCGTGACTGGAAAACCATACCTCGGAATTAATTCTCGCAGCATAAGGTTTGCTACTGTTATTCCATCATTCCTTCTTGTCGGGTATGCCTCCACCCAACGGGAAAACAAACAGACGACCACTAGGACATATCTTAGTCTGTTGCAAGGGGGCATTTCAATGAAGTCCATTTGCATTCTAGTGAACGGACCTCCTTCTCGTCCTATTGTTCCTAGACTCACTACTGTCTTCCTTCCTGGATTTAACTGTTGACAAATAAGACATCTTTGACAAAGACTCTCAGCTATTGCTCTGAATTTTGGGTTATACCATGTTTGTCTAAAAAGTCTGATCATTGAATCTCTCCCAATATGAGCTTGTCCATGGTACATCCGTGCCATGTCAGAAATCATGCTATCAGGCATAACTGGTCTTTCATCTCTGTAAACCCAAACACCATTCTCTTCATGTTTTCTACATCCTGCTTTTATCCATGTATCTTTTTCCTGATCACTTGCAGCTTCCTGTAACTGTCTCACCTCATCCCATGTCACAACAATGTTAGTAAAAAGCAAAGGATAAGAAATATGCTCTCTTTCTCGATTTTTATTCAATGAAACCATATTCTTTGCGCAGAACTGTGCGATTTCATCGGCATAGTTATTACTGACAGTTATGTAGTCTTCATCTTTCTTATGTGCTTTGCACTTCACTACAGCAATCTGCTTAGGCAGCTGTATTGCCTCAAGCAGTTTTTTCACAAAATCCCCATTTCTAATGGGTGTTCCTGCAGACGTCAAGAAACCTCGTTGTGACCAAATCTAACTAAAATCGTGCACCACTCCAAATCCGTACTGGCTATCTGTCACAATCGTAACCCGCACATTTCTTCCCAACTTGCATGCATGAATCAGAGATATCAATTCTGCAACCTGGGCAGACCGTATCCCTTTCAGATAAGATGCTTCCATTACAGTTGCTACTGTGCAAACTGCATATGCTGCACTTAGAACTCCTTCATTCGTTCTCAAACATGAGCCATCCACAAACAGAACATAATCTGACTCTTTTAAAGGCTCATCTCGTATGTCAGATCTTGGTTTTGTACAATATTCAAGCACATTCAGACAATCATGATCTACTTCATCCAGTTCAATTATACTTTCTTCATCTGGTAATGATGTCGAAGGATTCACATTCATACATCTGTCAATGGTCACATTATCTGCACTCAAAATTACTTTTTCATACTTAGTCAGCCGACTATGTGTCATGTATTGGGTTTTCGTTCTTGTCAAGAGAATTTCCACAGAATGGCGAACATATACTCTCAGTGGATATCCCATCACGATGCCTTCACTTTGCTCCAGACTCACACAAGTAGCGGCAACTGCTTTCAAACATCCAGGCAACGCTTTCGCTATAGGGTCTAAAACAGCTGAAAAATAAGCAATTGGTCTTTTCATAGTTCCATGTTTTTGTACCAGAACTGAAAATGCACATCCATCTCTTTCACTACAATACAGTTCAAAATCCTTCTCATAATCAGGCATTCCCAACGCCGGGGCCTCACACAACTTCTTTTTAGCTCCTTGAATGCTTTCATTTCTTCATTATTCAATTCAAAAGGATCTTTAACATCCTTCTTTGTCAGTTTTTGCAATGGCTTAGTAATCAGTGAAAAACCAGTTATCCATTGTCGGCAATATCCAACCATTCCCAAAAACATTCTTACCTCCCTTTGCGTCATTGGAGCTCTCATTCCTTGAATCATTTTTATTCTTTCAGTCGTTACCTTTCGCACTCCTTTCTCAATTTTATGTCCTAAATACTGGACTTCTTTTTGACAAAACTGCAATTTTGAAGGGGACACTTTATGTCCTCTTTTTTCTAAATGGTTCAGCAAAGCAATTGTATCACTGACACATGCTTCTCTCGTTTTTGATGCCACCAGTAGGTCATCAATGTACTGAACCATTACTGATTTTTCTGGCATTTTTAAATCTTCCAACGATTTCTTTAAAATCTGATTAAAGATTGAGGGACTTTCTGTGTACCCTTGAGGAATTCGGCACCATGCCAAAATACGCTCTCCGAACCTGAATGCAAATAATGGCTGGCTATCTGGATGTAAAGGTATAGAGAAAAATGCATGACATAGATCAATTACTGTATACCATTCTGCTTCATGTGGAATTTGATATAGAATTACAGCAGGGTTTGGCACTATTGGACAACAAGGCACAACAATTTTATTTACCTTCCTCAAATCCTGTACTATTCTATATGTTCCATTTGGCTTTTTCAATCCCATTATAGGTGAATTACATGGACTGCTCATTATTTCTTTTAAAATCCCTTGTTCAATCATTTTATTTATTACTGGAGTTATTCCTTCAATTATTTCTGGTGTCAATTTATACTGTGGCGTATTTGGGTAACTCGTTCCTTCTTTTACTGTTATTTTTACGGGATCTACTCCTTTCATTAATCCTATATCTTCTCCTGTAAAGTCCCACACGTTTTCTTTCAATGTATTTTTTAATTCAATTGGAAGCTTTTCTGCATCAAATATGGGAAACAAACCATTTATTTCTGGTTCTTGGTTTACCATTGTCATTTTATACAGTACGTCTCCATCTGGGGTCTGGAATGCAATTCCATCTGGGGTACAATAGATGGTGCAATTCATTTTGCACAACAAGTCACGCCCTAAAAGGTTCACGGGACTACAATCACATACCACAAATTTATGCATCTCACTAAAAGGACCAATTTTTACTTCCACCAATTTAGTAAGTGGCGTCTTGATTTGCTGATTCGAAACCCCAATTACTTGGATATGTTCACCTGAGAGAGGAAGGTTTGGAATTTCCACTGACCTAACAGTAGAACGGGTAGCTCCAGTATCGACAAGGAATGTTACATTTGCACCATTCACTTCTCCATCCACAAATGGACCAGACTGATCTACCTCTAGAGTTGCGCCAAGCACGCACTCTTCTCCCTCTCCTAGGCACCGTCATAAATTCTCATCCAAATCATCCTCACCCTGTCGTAACCAATACTGAGAAATGGCAGCTGTTCGCGGCAACTGTGTTACCTGTTCTCCTCCGTAGAATCCTGTTTCTGCACTGTATTTCTGTTGGTTAACACTCTTGGGAAGTGGTGGTTGTGGCACCTGACTTTGTTGAACAACTACCTCATTCTGCACCTGTGGATTTAATGATTGATTTTCTACATTAGGTTTTGGAGGAAACTTACACTCGTTTCTCCAATGCCCTATCTTTCCGCAATTATGACATGGCCACTTTTTCTTTGCCTCATCTATGCTCATTTGTCCTTTTCCTTTACCTATATTAGGTCGGGATCGAACCTGTCCTGTTTCATTCCCAGTATTATTCAATTGAGCTTCCTGCTTCTCTGCCACTTTCACCTGTGCCCACATTGCCTTTTCTTTCAATTTACGCTGTCTACTCTCAATATCATCACTACAATATTTAGCATATCTCAAAACTTCATCCACCGTGCTGTTTTGCCAGCAAATCATATGATTAATCATTTCACTTATCTCTGGTTTTAATCCATACACAAATCTATATACAAAATGACTCATATCCTTCTCACTCAGTTCCTCATAACCACTATACTGTTTGAAAACTAATAACAATCTCTCATAATATGCATGTACCGATTCTTTACTTTCTTGCGTTGTTCTGTCTATTTTTACCCAATCCGTTTCTTTAGGCGGAATCTTATTCTTCAAAAATGTAATCACTTGGTCATACTTCCTCATCACTTCTGGACCTGGCGCTCCTGTTTTAGGATCCCTTGGATATTCTACAGTTGGCCAATCAACAGTAATCTTACATTCAGTCCACAAATCAGCTGGAACTACTATATCAAACAATCCGTCCAAGTCTATCCACAATACTTTTGAAACTTTCACAAATCTCTCCACTTGTCGGTACCATTCTACTGGCTTTTCTCTTAACTTCGGGAAGTCATTTGTAAATGACAGTATATCCTGTCTAGTCCATGGAACATGTACATAACTACCACCTGGAGTTTCTCTCATCGGGTATTCTCTTATAACTGATTCCTTATCTGTCACTGCAAAAGCCAAAGATGCTTTATCTGTTGTTTTCTCATTCTTTTTCGACCACCTGTTTTTCCATCTATCCACATCACCCCATTTCCTCAATAAAACAATTAACTCTTTTATTTGTGTCAGTCTTCCTGCCGTGTTCAAATTCTCTATATCTTTTTCACAAAAATCTACTCTGTATGGTTTCTGCAACGTTCTCACTTTTATAAACTGTACTCCAAACTCACTCGCTGCCTCTTCCAATTTGTCATGTAAATTTCTAGCTCTCCATGTAAGACTTTTGCACAAAAACATAATCTCATCATCCTGATAATTTTTTAATTTTTCTGTACCAATCGTCCCTAAAATCAACTCTTCCATGTCAATTTTTAGCCTAATTACATCTAATGGTTTTTCTTCCGGTTCTTTTGATTTTAATGCCTTCATCCACTCATTTAACTCATCTGGAGTCGGACCTACAGGTGTACTATTTAACTCTATCCAATTGCTGCTCCTTTCTGGTGTCACTGATGCAGACTCTGTTACCATAGGCATTTTCCTAACATTATTCTCATTTATCGTCAAATTAATAGGTGGACTTGGTCTATAGGTACTAGCTAAATTATGTGTACATTCATTATTCGGTTCCAGCCCTTCTCTTTCGCTTGGTAAATGTGAGTTCATGGGAATCACCAAAGAGCGTTCATCTATTTTCTGATTCTCAAAAACTGGTATTACTGGACCTATTGTCACTGGTACAGTTACAGCTTCCATGTTCTTTGTTAATGCTCTTATTTTCTCAGTTAATTCTTTTGTCGTTTTTGCTAACTCAGTTGCATTGTCACTTTCTATTTCTTCGTTCTGTGAAGTTTTTAATTGATCTTGTGACCTATTTGTTTCATCTCTTCTATCGGGATTTTTATTCCCCCCAGTTTCCATTTGCGGTGCATTAGGTGTCACCACTGCAGAACTCTGTTGGTATGGAGGTGGATTTCTGTTTAAAATATCTTCCAGCAATTCATCATCCGCTTCACTCCCATCATGCATATATCTTTCTATCACTAAATGTTTCTTTTTCTCTGAACACTTTCTCTTTGCTTCTTCCTCAACTGTAAAAGCTGGAAACAACCCTCCTGTCATGTTAGCAAATCTCCAACGCTTTATTCTGTCCTCATGATTTACTCCCCACAACCTTCCAGGCATAAACTCATGATTCCTTAAACCTTTGAATCTTTCTCGTTCATACATCTCATCTTCCCATTCCGTCAAAGCTTCAAACTGTGTCGGTCTAGGTTCTAGCATTGTCATTTTTTCTCTCAAGTTCCGTAATACAGCTACATTAAATGAACCATTCTCAGGGAAAGCCAATGCTCCATCATTCTTTGTATATTTCGTCCAATTTTCTAACCATATACATGTATGATATCCATATTTCAGCATCATATGTGAAGCTGGCGATTTCGGCAGAGGAATTACTTGTCCCTCTCTAGTTACTACCTTTTTGTCTTTCTTAAAGAAATTCTTAATTTTCGTCATCCATGACGTTTTCTCTCTTTCATACTCATAATACAACATGTTTTTTTCAATTGCTTTTTCTCTTCAAACGATCCGTAATTCAACACTGTTCTGTATACGTTATTTCAACCAATCCCAGCGCGACTCACACCAACACTCCAATCAGAACAATTTCCTCCTACCGCGCACTGACCAATCCCAGCGCGGCCTTTTGTCTACGTCAATTCTGCTCCTGTGTCCACATGACTAGCGCACTAACCAATCCTAGCGCGGCCTTTGTCTATGTCACTCCTGTTCTTGACCCCTCCTTTACAAAATTTATCGGCACTTTTCTTTTTCAATAATTCTCCGTTAGTTACAACATTTAAAACATTTCCATTGCCTGATTCGCTAAACAAAAGTGACAGCTTTGTCCATTTACACAAGAATCCTGTATTTCCAGTAGGCAGCGCTTACCTCTACCCTACCACAGAATTTTCCCGCTTCGCCAATAAAGTAGCACTTCCCTCTACTTTACCCTTCTTTCAAGCAAACAGTAAGCCCGTTTCTCTGGGGATAAAACACATGTGGAGACTATACTGCTCCTGAGAATTAAGGCCAGAGTTTCACAAGAAAACTTGATTGCTATTTCACTTACGCACCTTTTATACGGAAAAATCCCTATCATAACACAACCCGTGTTATCACCAATATGAACTCAGACAATGTACCATTCCATGTGACTTCTCTTGCCACACGTGTTCCACTTCCTACATCCCGGAAGCGTGTAGACTCACATATAACATAACGCGACTCAACATAAAGTATTAGTCATAAATTTATCAATAATCAATAATCAATATTCACCAAACTAATCTATAGAAACCATAACTCTGCTACCAAGAAATCTGATACAGCGGTGACAATAAAAATAATTTCTCCTAGGTTACTCTTTGGTCATCCAGGTGCAAACTTATTTCTCTCACACACACACACTACATCCACATGACGGTGGGGCCCATAACACCGCCTATTCACTCACTTATTCATTTATTTCCCTGGATTTCACTTTTTCCCTTTACCTTATCTCCTAGGAGGAAAAACACATGATACACCGCTGGAAGGAGCCGGGATACCCTCTTTAACATAACATATCACTTCTAATTTGCTTTTAAGGTATTCCTGCTCATTGGTCGATGGACCATCTAGTAAGATTTAGTTAATAGTGACGAAGACCAGCTCGAATCACAATAAACTTATTACTATTTGCCTTAAACATTTGAGTTAAAGAATCACTGAGTCGTTTGTTTAAAGAATCTCAAAAGTTTATATAAAGTTTGAAGCATGAAAAGATTTTTAGGTTTTATTATTCAGATCTTTACATTTATTATCATTATGCGAACAAGCTGATTTTAAAATGCATATCGATTAGATGGAAGAGTAAAATTGTCATAACAAGAACTCTAAATAACCTATCTATCTGTCTTGTGAAATCTAATAGTTCTAAATGAAATTAGTTTGGAAATAAGAGATTCTCAAAAGCGGCATCTTATACTCAACTGGAAAATAAATTAGCAGCAGAAACTTCAGCTCGTCAGCTTCGGCATCCGCAACCTATTTCAGCAGCAAACCCAGCAGCAAGTCCCGCAGCAAGTAAGGCAGCAAAAGTGTGTCTCAAAATCAAAAATCAAAATTAAAATTAATCCCCTCCCACCCAGAGTAGGTCTTCTTATACCCAAATTCTAGCTTACTAACTAAAAATGTTGCTTCTTTATGGCGTGATTCTCTCTCATTGGTCAAACTCAGTTCCCTTATGCATTTTAATCAGGCTTCCTGGTCTTAACCAGTTCCTTGTGGAATGTCCATACTTGCATTGCTTCTCACAGTTCACGACAATACTCATTCGTTTCGATCAGTCCAATTTGTATCTTTTTCCGCTACATTTTAACTCTGAGTTTTGTCCAATGATTCAACTTTGGCTTCTCACGCTTCTTGCTGATTCTCTTGGCACACATCTGTTCAGAAAGGTCACAATAGCCTTGACCATACTTCCATTCTAGCCTTTCAGTACCAGCACGTGATCATCCTTTCCCAGCTTCTCTCCTCTATCACATGGTTCTCAGCGCACGCGCATTCTAGCAAACGGCTGCCATTTTGTATCGCTGCTCGATTAGACTTAAGCGCACTATTTCAAAGATAAACAAAAATATTGTTAAAACAGAGAAATATAACCTTTTTGTTTCCCTCCCATCTTCTACGTACCCCAATTAGGTATTACCTAGCAAAAGCAACATATAAAGCCGTCCCTTACTTACCATCACTATATTTTGCAACTTCACGTTTTATTTTTAAAGCACAGATCATGCATTTATTATTTGATTAGTACGCAATTATTAGTTTATGTTAAACACATAGACATTTGTAAATCGATTATTTTGCACATGGAATAGCGTATTACCATTTCCCCTCACATGTAACATACATTGTTGGTTAATTTACTTAAACGAACATGTTTATTAATTATTTTACGAAAATTATTAGGAGGTTAAAATTTTTCATTTAGCCTGCTCCATCAACGGATAACCCCATAGACCTAAAATCCTCAGAAGATCATACTGGTCTTGCTGGAGATAGGGAGGCTATACCAACAATCGCGTGTACCAACAGATATTCACCTTTAGCCTCACTACCAATATCAACTAGCGGGAGTGCACCCTCTGCTACTCACAATCCGATTTTAATAACACTTCCAAACTACAATAACCTGCAGGCCCATATATACCCTTCCACTCGCCCCACGAGGGACCCCGAAACAACGGCTCAATGGACCCAAATTAATGTCTCCGTTCAGTTGATAACCCAATTAGTTCAGAAGCTCAATGCCCTGACAGAGGAAGTTGCCTCCCTAAAAACACAAATTAGCAATCTTACTTCTAGAGGTACGCAGGAGAGTCAGGCTAATTCAGAGGAGGCGCAGGCCCTAAGTAGGAACCACCTTGACAACTCCAAAGCTGCCAATACCTCTAAAACCTTGACGGGACCCTACAGCCATGCAATAAAACCAGCAAGTAGTACGATCATCAGCATACAAGAACCAACTTTTGTTGATGGGAAAGGTAATGAGGGGAGGTCTTCTGGGGCCGTGGGAGCAAGGCTGGAGTGTGGGGACGTATGGAAGAACAAGGGTGATGTTGGACAATACCACTCCTATAACAACAAACTGCAACACAACCACAATATGGGGGGGCACTTCAACTGTCCCATAGAGCCTACAAAAATTAGAAGGGAGCAGGACCAACAAAGTGAGCAGTTAAGATGCCGCCTTGGTAATAGAAACCTAGATCCTAGGCAGAATCAAAACAGTAACATATCCAATGATAAAAATACCCAGGCAGATCGGATGCTATTTATGACAAACGTCCCTAAATTGGCTCTCTCCTCCTATAGGGAGGATGATGAGTCACTAAAAAACAAGGCAATTCACTGGATCAGATCTAAGTGTGAGTGCCTATTAGTAATATGTTCCGATATTATAAAAGCGGATCATTTAGTGAATAGGCATGAACCATATGACACCATACACCTTGTCCTTAAATCCAAAAGTATAGTCGACGGCTTGATAGCACTGGATCTAAGGGCACCTTTAAACTCCAACACTGCAGTGAGGTTCAAGCTGAACAGACCTAGAATTGAGACACCACACCAAAAAGTGCCTGCAAACCTTGGCCAACTACCAAAAATAAATAGCACCCAAAATGACCTAGAGGCAGTAGGCTGACTAAGAATTCAGGTAACTGGATTCACGCATTGCACCACGCCTCCCTGCGTCCCGAGCCGGCCCAAAAGAATAGCCCAACGGAATACTCGACCTGATCACAGTCATAAAACACATCAGGGAACTGTCAAAGAGAAGGGTGAGAAAATGGATGTAGTCGCGGCTCACTTGAGCATTCGGAATGGTAGTGAGGAACCTACACAAAGTTTGAAATACCTGATATCATGGAACATAACGGGGGTGAGGAACAAACTAATAGACCCAGAATGCCAAGATTACATGAATCGATTTGATCTTTGCCTACTACAGGAAACATGGGCCTTGGCTTTCCCCCATAAGCTGGGCTATAGGACCTTTAGTATTAATGCTGTTCCCTCCCATAAGAGGCAGATCTTCAGGAAGCCTAGCCATATGGGCCAAAATATCCTTAAAGATAGACATTAGCCAACTCGATCTACCATCCCCAGATATTCTAGTGGTAAAAATAAAAACACAAAATAAAGGAGAATTCTTCCTGATAAATGTCTATAGCAGACCAAGAGCAGCTAGTTCTGAATCCCCTGTATTGGAGATACTGGACAACTTTTTAAATACTACTGATCCCAGGGTACCAATAATCGTAGGAGGGGATCTTAATTGTAAGTTTGAGCCAGTGGTAGGCCTTGAAACCATCCTAGAAGAAAAGAATATGGCAAGAGGTATCCCACCATTGGAACCCGGAACCTCTGTTCCTTGCACTAAGGCGGTAATGCAACTGGCTTGTTTGGTCTCAGGGCAAGGACTTACTGACACATGCATCAAAAGAAAAACCGGTCGCAAACGGGCAGATTCTCAGAATCTGCCCCTTTGAGACCGGTATTTTTGCATTTGGGATGCATCATCCCAAATGCAAAAATCGCAATTTAAGTAATCTCTAAATTGCGATTACTTAAATTGCGATTGCATTTAAGGAATCGCCAATTGAGATTCCTTAAATGCAATGAAACCAAGTAAAAAAAATAGCGATTTCGCCTCTAGGGGGCGCAATTTACCATGAAGTTGAACTTCATGGTAATTTGCAAAAACTTTGAGAAATGCACTAAAGTGCATTTTTCAAAGTTGTAGGTTGCACACACACATGTCCTTGGGACATGTGTGTGCGCAACATATGTGCACGGAACAATTTCAGGGGTGCAACAGGGTGTCCTTTTGACACCCCTGCACCCTTGAAATTGCATGCGCAATTTGCGAGTACCATAGGTACTCGCAAATAGCGTCGTAATTTCCCATTCATTCCTATGGGCCTGTAGGCCCATAGGAATGAATGGGAAGCCATTCCTTATTTGCGACTCGCAATTTGCGAGTCGCAAATAAGGAATGTGAAGGAATCGCTATTATTATAGCGATTCCTACATGCATAGGATTTTGCGAGTCCTTAATTGCGAATCCTTAATATTCGCTATTAAGGACTTGCAAAAACCTAGCTTGATGCATGTGCCTGTTAGGGCCTGCAATGGTAGGCTGCCCTCAGACAGCCCGAGTGCATATACATTTAAAAGAGGCACTAGTAGGAGCAAAATTGACTATATATTGGTGAGTACCGACTTATGGGGTAACCTAATTGACTTAAATGTAGAACAAAGAGATGACAGTGATCATTTTCCTCTATGCCTGTCTATAGAGGGAACACTTTTTGAAACATGGGCCTTGGGAAAAAGTTGACCAAAGAAAAACCCCCTTTAAATCCATTAATTAGTAATAATCGTAGAGCATTGAAATGGCCTTTGATTGTTGGCAATCACCAAGCCGTGGCAAAGATTTATAATACCTTTGCAGATGTATTAACTCCCTATATAAACATCTCCCCATGTGACATCCCGATTGTGCAAATACATCACACTCTGGCTGAGATGCTAAAAACTCTTTTGAGTAAAAACCCTAGCGAGCAAAAGTCATTAAACACCACCAAGTATCCTTCCTATAACCCTTGGTTTACCAAGGAATGTCGTGTGGCGAAACACCAACTGACGCTGGCAGTTCGGTCTAATAACAGCAAATTTAAGAGCTAGCAGGACACAATATAGGAAGATACTAGTACAGGCAAAAAAAGACTAGGAGGAAAGAAATTGGAGTGAATTACTTGTGGCAGCAAAAAATAAGGACCATATGGGATTTTGGAAACTGTTAGCCCAGGGTAGTAAAGTGGGGAATTCAAGTCTGGATCTTTATTTGGACCCAGGCACTTGGCATAATCACTTCTCAACTCTATACTCGAATCCTGTTGTCCGGTTAGCGATTGACAATTTTGTTGAGGGAAACAGCACCGGGGTAGCCGATTGGTATGGGCAAAACAGCACCCCTTACTTTACCTTAAAAGATACAGAGGTAGCAATAAAAGCGTTCAAACTAGGGAAAGCCCCAGGCCCGGATAAGATCCCAGGTGATCTGTTGAGGCATGATATTAAGGTTTGGGCACCTTATGTAAATCTACTTTGTAACAACG
The DNA here is from genome assembly GCA_963921515.1 of Calotriton arnoldi. Lineage (NCBI taxonomy): Eukaryota > Metazoa > Chordata > Amphibia > Caudata > Salamandridae > Calotriton > Calotriton arnoldi. The sequence continues at coordinate 42,738 of CAWUFW010010027.1, read as the reverse complement.
TTGCTGCAGGTGCACCAATACCTGAAACATGGAAAGGGGCCAAAATAATCCCCATTTTCAAGAAGGGGAATCACCAAGACCCTGCCAACTACAGGCCAATAAGCTTAATAGATACCCTACAGAAGATCTACACCAAACAGATACTATTTAAGCTTAACATCTGGCTAGAAGAAAATGATATCATGTCCCAATATCAAGTGGGGTTTAGATTGAGAACAAGTACAATAGACCAGGTCTTCAGACTGCTATGCATAATATGGAATTATACTAAACGTAAGGGAGGCCACATGTACATAGCCTTCATAGATTTGAAGGCCGCCTTTGATCTTATCCCTAGGTGCTCTCTGTGGAAATCATTAAAAAACCAGGGAGTGCCCGACGACCTTTTATCTCAAATAGTACGACTTCATACAGACAATTATGCAAAAGTTAGATGGGGACCTAGTGGCGAACTCACCGATGCTATCCCAATAAAAAGAGGAGTAAGACAGGGATGTGTACTGGCATCCACCCTTCTTTCTCTATATGGCAACGATGTTGTGCAATACCTTCAAAGATGTAAGCACGACTCACCAAAGTTAGGGGGGTATCAGTACCGGCCCTACTCTTCACAGACGATACGATTTTATTATCTCAAACGCCTAAGGGTCTGCAAAACCTTTTAGACTGCTTTAGCGAATTTTGTACGAAAAAAGGGTTAGAAATAAACACATATAGAAACCAAATATATGACCCTAAATCTGCACAAATCTTTCAAGAAAAACATCATTGTTGAAAAGCAAAAACTGGAATATGTGCCGAGCTTCAACTATCTGGGTATCACTCTAGACACTAAACTGACATGGAAGCCGCATATACTTAAATGCAAGTCTATTTTGATCCAAAACTCCATGGCAATTGTGAAAAAACAAAAAAAAAGTACATCTAAAGCAGTGTCACCTGCCCTAGAAGTTTATAAGTGTAGGGCGCAAACAGCAACCCTTTATGGTGCAGATCTCTGGGGTGTCAAAAATCAGAACAAGCTCACTGTGGAAGAGAATACATTTATAAGGATGATATTGCAGCTCCCGGTACGCACTCCTATGATCCCCATAATTCAAGACTTAAAACTTAGGCGAATCAAGCATCAAGCTATATTAAGACCTCTGTTACTCTGGGTTTGTCTGTGGACTATACAAGAGCTTAAATACTATAAAGATGGGCTAAGGGAGATATTGGGTCTTGATCATAATGTAACACTTTCATGGCTCCGACATGTGCGCAGTTGGTTTTATAAATTAGGTTTAAGTAGCTACTGGGACGATCCTCAATCATTAACTTATCACTCAAAAAGAATCTTGAAAAATGTTTACTGGTTGTATACTCAGGACAGTATACATCACACTTCAAAACTGGGAAGGTTGACCTTGCAGTTTTTAACCATAAAACCAGTCCCTCTGTTTGAGGTTTACATGGACGAAATACAACCCCAAATAGCAAAGTCCCTATACATGAAGTTTTGCTTCGATGTCTTGCAAATTTAATACATCGAAGTGGTTGTGTAACAACACTGACGATAAGGAGGCCATCTGCACTTTATGCACATTAAATGCTGTAGAAAACGACCCACACATACTATTCTTCTGCCCAGCATACACTATTCCCGGGAAAAGTGGATCAAACTGATTTTTATTAATATAGGTCTTAGGTTGCACTTAGGAGCATTACGTATTTTAAAAACAGATACATCTCAGAAAATTGTTTTAGTCTTAGTAGATATCTATCTGCTGTTAATTTAATACACAAAAGAAATGGACTGAAATTTTAAACTACTAATGATCTTTTTACTGTGGATTTTAGTATTGCATACTTAGGGGCCGATTATGATGGCGGGCGGATCGCCACCGTCCGCATGGCGTGGGCGATCCGCCCGCCATAATCGTCCGTCCGCCACCAAATTCCCCCCGCCATATTACTATGGCGGAGGGGACCCCGGCGGACGGAAAGACCGTCCGCATGTTTTCCGCCCAGTCGATCAGTCGACCGGGCGGAAAAGTGTTTAATATGGTGGCGGTGTCTGCGAGACACCGCCATCCATATTATGATGCCGGCGGTGATGAGCCTTTCCATGGCGGTGTCGCCGCCATGAAAAGGCTTGCGGTCTTTGCTGTTGGGGGCCTGTTGCAGGCCCCCAGGGTGTTGGAGGGGTGGGGGGTGCACATGGGGGGTACCTATGGTACCCCCCTGCATTTGCATGCACAAGGTGGCAGGCACCGCGCGGTGCCTGTCACGTTGTGCATGCAAATGCACAACATGCATTTTTAACATTGCGGCGGGTGCTGCTTACAGCACCGCCCGCCGCAATGTTAAAAATGCGGGATGCCACCGCCACCGTGGCGGTGGCATCCTAATCACATGTGCGGGACCGCCGCACACATAGCGGGCGGTCCCATTTCCCGGGGCGATGGCGGGTGGATAAAGTCCGCCCGCCATCATAATCGGCCCCTTAGTTTGGAAATCCGGTATACGTTTCCTATGTATTTGATATCTACAAGCGATTGATGCATTTGCACTTTATCACCTTGTGAATGATCATGCACTTTATTGTTTTCAAACAAAACGGGTGCTTGGTTTATACTACCTAGAAGGAATATCCCCCAGAAAGTGGAGAAGGCAATCATTGCATTTGCACTTAAATAATTTTATGGCTGATTCTAAATTCTACCATTCAATTAATCGAGTGCGCCCTATAGTGTCATTTTTAAAGGATATTATTTTTATTCAAAATTGATTTTAATAAAATTTAATACAGATGCTAGGCAATAATAATGTAACCAACTAGTGTGGGTTTGGACAATTACACTGTATTATACATTGATTTGGCCTGTGTCTGATATACATGTATTGCATGAAGCTGTATCTTTTATGATTTTTAAAATCGAATAGACTACAAAAAAAAGTGGGCGAATGAACTGTGACTTAAAGCAATCTTTGACAGCTAGAGTTTTAGGTACTGGCAGGAACTGGCTGGCCCATTTGCATGGAGTTCAACGTGCACTTAATAATCTCCCAAGAAGTCCCTGGGTGGGCGGACCACATACGAAATGCTCTTTGACATTAAAATGTTTGTGCCAGACCTTAATGGTCTAGACATTGTGGTGGCTGCAACATTCGATGTGGATAACCATTCTACTATGTTACAGGACCTTCAAAAGACCCGTGACAGCAACGCTACAGAACATATACCCTCTTCCCATGACACAGCAATGCTGATTCCGGTCGCCGGCTGACTTCCTAAGATTGGAGTTCTGGTACGAGAAAAACTGGAGAACAAAAAAGAATTTGGTCCCTCCTATCATGCAAAGGTCCCAGTTCTTGGATTGAAGGGAACTCTTACAGTGATTCTACCACCTTTGCCTGGTCACAAAGAAAACAGATACATTTCAGTCGACAATGTCAAACTACACCATCTGGCCGATTCTGAATAGTGTGACTCCTAGTGTTTCATGCAACGCTATTTCTTTGAATCCAAAGGCTGCAGCCTCTTCGACTAATGCCTATGACGTTGAGGGTGAAATGGAGACTACTATTGACCTTTTGCCTGTTGTGCCTTCATCCTCTTCCCACTCAGACGTTGAGTATGCTTATCCTGCGGATGGGTCCCACATTGAAGTACCGGACAGTCCTTTACACCAACACGCTGATGCTGCGCTACCACCTTTAATGAACGTGGGGGCATGCGGTTATTTTGGGGTCTGTACGAGCTTCTCTTATGACTCTTCCTCCTCGTCTTCCTCTGTGACACCTCCACCGACAAAAACGAGTATTTTCATCTCTTGGTTCAAAAAGACTTAACTGGTCCCACCCTGACCAACATTTGGTTGGTGCTTATCTTGATTTTCCTCTTCATCTAGATTGGGTTTGTGACTGTATTCTTATTGCTCATCAATTGACATTATTTGCCAGAACGCTCTACTGTGAAGTTGGTCGATGGAATTCTGGCTCCCCATACATCTTGCCATATCATGAAACGTGATCGAGTTATGTAAACATTTCGGCTTTCCCTGTCGCAGATGGCATCATTTGGGATAAAGTTGCTTTTGAAATCCATGGTCCGACGGAAGTCCTCAAAATACCATACATGTTTTGCGTTTCATTAGGAGATGTGGTAACACAGGACATACATTCTGATGATTGGGATGTACAAGCAGTACATTAATTGTTTTCTGATTTAAAGTATTATGCTGCTTTTGATGCTGAAGATTTATATTTAAATTCTGCCAATTATGCTGATTTATTCTGTTATCAACATTATGGCCATCATTTCTTGCACAAAACAAACACGTTATGACCTGCTTTTAATTACACTCAGTGGGAACAGTGTCAAACTCCCTTACAGGGAAGTTCAAAAACGCTTAGAAATAAGTTCACCTATCTCACTAGTTACAACACGTCCAATCCAGAATCCTATTTCTTTAAATTGAAATTGCCATCTCAATCTAAATTTATTCTGACACACACAAAATTAATCTATTCCAATTCTTTTAGAACTGAATTGGCCTTACTGGGTTATGATCACTGGAAAGATACCATTGATTTGAAATCGCTTTGGGGCACTAAGGCTTGGCAGGTCCTGGGTACTGAAGCTTTGCATCGTGCATGCCTAATTCCGACTCAAATATTTTTAAATGACACTGTGCACCAAACCATTTGTTTTGGCTTGGCTACTGCCAAGAATCTGAATATTCCATCCATTCCATCATTAGCGGATATTGATAATTGGCGTAAACACACCAATAGTGCCATCGATGTATTACAAGCTCTGTTTCGGTATGACAGTTTCAATATCTCTGATGTTGACCCCTCAGGATGGTTGTCGTGGCAAACCAATTAAATGCATGTCAACTGCGTTTTTATAATGCAACGACCGGTTTCACACAAACTAGACCTGATCCCCGTTACCCACATTCAAACTCTGTCACCACATATTCAGTGGGAAAATTGGGCCAACAATGGTTGGAACACTCTACTCTGTCATCCGTGAAACAACACCTGTTCCTCTTGTCGAGTGACATCAATTTGGCTGATTTTATCTTAGGTCCTAGGATTCCCAGACTAAAGAGATTCATCTATGCTGCTTACAATTAATTATGGAAACTTTCGCAAATCGAGGCAGCATTCCGTCTGCTCCAAATTGACAAAGCAAATTTGGAAATAGTCCTTGCAGTAGTCGACAATAGCATAAATACACTGTCTTCCCGCATTTATACTTTAGATAATATTGTTTAATCTGTTATTGATAATGTTCAAAGTGATGTATCTGTGTTATATCATGGCCAAAAACAATTACGATCTGTGATGCAATTTGCATGGAAGTTACAAACTCTCAAAATGGGAAAAGTACCATGGGATTATTTGAACGCTTCTGCTTTGTTTTTACCATTTAATCTGACTGATAAATAGAGATTTATGTCCATGAAAGACGCTACATACACGCTGTTACACATTGAACAATTAGAACACTTGCCATTTTCTGTGGCGGAGTCAGATTCAGCTGTATGGTTAATTCATGGCGTTATCTCTCTGCCATTTTCGCTGTTTCAATTTAATTCTTGCATGAAATATTTCCCAATTGGCCGCTTTGAACCCCTGGGTAGTGCATTTCACCATGAATTATGGTCCCTGCCTTTCACCTATAGATGTCAACGGAAGGGTAAGGAAGTTTTTCTAACAGGGGAGACCTGCGATTCCACAGTAGGACATTTCCTAGTTTGCAAACGAAGTTAAGTTGAACCGCGCTTGTAATGTGTCCACACCTAATCTGGCTTGTTTTTTGAAAGGGACGCCTCTCTTGGCAATAATTCCCGCTCTCATATTGCTTTCTAATGGCAGTTATCTTATTTTGAATAACAACGACTGCTGTGGCTTACGGGTAGGCATCCCGTATATAGGCACAGTTTCACAACTTGTTACTTGCTGTTGCAATGTGCTTTTTTCACCCCCGCATGGGAATGTAGATAGTTCCGTTTGGCCTTCCTTTCCGACTTTGAAAACAGATTTCAATAAATTAAGCAGACTCAAAGCGCTATTGTTTAAACAAGAAGTGGCTCTCATTTCGGCTCAAGAGACCTTCGAATTGCAGGTGACTAGAACATCTAGTGAGAATCAGTCACTGTTGAATACGAATCTCCCACTTCATTTTGGAGAACTGATACATCAAATATTTAATGCGTCTGACACAGAAGGCCTTGCTCATTTTTTTAAACTTGTGGGATCCGGCCTTGTGACCTCTTTTCAGATGATTTTTGGAATAATACCGGCATTTATCCATTCTATTTTTTCCAGCGCCTTTGGAGGGTTCCCCTTAATACTACCGCTGGCGGGTGGTGTCCTGATCCTTCCGCTCCTGTTACGCAATGGCTGCCTATCATGTGGTGCTGCACAGACCCGGCAATTGCGACTGTACCGTGACCGAATGCAACAACTTTTTGGATGCTTGCCATTAGCAACGCTTAGCGTGAGTTATGGACTAACTTTTTGCTTTGCCTACTTCACTTGCGTGCAACCTGTGTTCCACTACCAGCAGTGCCCTTTCTATTGGGCCTTGGATTTATGCCTCTCCAATACATCATACACAGACCCTGATTATGATCTGTTAGTGGGTCCATTACTGGCCCATCACCAGGCCTGTTCCCAGGATGACCGTATGGCGTGTGCGGCTGCACTTGGAGTGTTGGCTGAGTGGGATATCTGTGCGGTTGCACAGAACCTCTTTCAATGGAGTTTCATTGAATACCACTCAAGTTGCCCGGATATGCTCGTGGTGGCATCGGATTATGAGGAACACGTGTGTTCCTTCGAACTACTTGATTGGATGGCATCCCTTTTTGCTACGAACAATAGGGATGACCTTTTGGAACTAATTGCATTCTTGGGTTTGCATACTTTAATGGATTTTCCATCTCCCAATTAATCCTGTTCTGAATGAACAACTTTTACATAAAAAATATATATATATTTTTTCTCTCATAACATTTTTTTTTTTTTTATTTCCAATTGGGATTTTTCGAGCGCTTCCAGACTCTGTTTACCTTTGAACTCTGTTTGGGTCTTTTATCTATATGCTACTAACCTGGCCAAGGGGAGGGTGTCATATGGCCGTTAGGGTCATTGTCCACATTGCTAAATTAGCATGAGCTCTGCTGCCATGATGCTGCTTTTGTGCACGTTACTACATGACTTTATTTTGCAAGACTCTGTGCTTTTCACATGAGAACCGCCTGCTGTCTGCGTTCTTTGCCTTTTCCTGGAGTTTAGTCTGAACACGGTGTGCAAGGTTGATAAACAATGCCCCTTGTAATTCTGTTCTGGTCAGTCCCTACCTTCTAGACAAAATATGCTAACACAGCTGCTATTGCTGGAAACTTGTGCTTTGATATTATGGGGATGCAGGTTGTTCTAACAGACACTTGGAGTGGGACCTTTCCAAGGAGAAGAGCTATGCTGATTCTATGATGTAAACATACCATCTAGGCACTTAGGTATGGGGTCTGCTGACAAAGCCCAGCGATCTTCTTTTATATAATAAAACTTCTTCTAATCAGGGGAGGGTGGTTAGGCCTTATAGTCCTTTATCCACTGTCTGTATATGATGACCTCCCCCTTTATAATCTATGGAATTGAAACAATGCTAACTGTTTTAGGTTTATGCGTTTTGCTGCTGGTAGTGGCTCGTATACTGCATTATAGAGCACTATAGTTAAAATAAACATTTTGAACTATAACAGTGACTCTGTCAATTCTTATTGTGGAGAGGTATGAGTGAGTGAGCGAAAGGGTGCTTCCTGCTACCGCGATTCCTGAGAGAATCGGGAGTGTTATGTTCTTGGTTGTCTAATCATTTGTAGCTTTGTGATTATGTAGGAGAGCGAATGAGACACTATAGCTAGTTGGTTCTGGGATTTTGAGTACTGAGGCGGTAGGGAGGCTCAGCCCCTACACACCTAGGTCCTGTTTTCCTGCGCATAGTTCTGTGTATGTGCAGAATCCCTGCAACAGATGAAGAGGAAGTAGGGGTGGCAATCATGCAGATGTCTAGCAACAAGGCCCCTGGTCCGGATGGCATCGCGGCTGACTTATATAAAATGGCTGTGACACTCTGGGCAAAACTTTTGACAAAGGTTTTTAATGTGGCAAGTCAGCATGGTTTCCCGAAGTCTTGGTCCCACTCCACTGTTATACCGGTATTTAAAAAAGGGCCAGAGAGCTGATCCACGATGCTACAGGCCCATATCCCTGATTGGTTCTGCTGTGAAGGTATTAGCGAGAGTCATTCTAGGCAAACTAACAAAATGGTTGAAAGAGAGTGGTGTTCTGTCAAATCTGCAGTATGGTTTTAGAAAGGGAAAGAGCATAGTAAATCAGTGCTTAAACCTGCAGTTGTTAGTTGGGAAGTACACAGCGGGCAAGTCCGGGACATTACAAATGGCCTTTATGGACCTGTCCGTGGCATTCGATCGAGTTAATAGAGCAAAATTATGCGTGTTATTAATTGACATGGGAATGGACCGCGGTATAGTTAATTTTTTGGCGGACCTGCATAGGGACCTTTCTGCGAGGGTGAGATTTGATCAGAGGGGTAACTGCACTGAGCACTTTCGTATTGGAAGAGGTGTAAGACAGGATGTATTTTAGCTCCCCTTCTTTTTACTTTATATATAAATACCCTTGATACTACCCTGTGCACAGCCACCCAAGATATCCCTCGAGTGGGGATACGGGCAATCCCCGCTCTTTTATATGCAGATGATGTGGTTTTACTTGCCCGCACAGCGGTAGGGCTCCAGTGTCTCCTGGATTATTTTGCGGAATTCATGAGATCCCAGGATTTAAGTGTTAATATTTCTAAATCGCATACTATGGTCATGGGCCAGAGACCCAAAAAGCTCAAAACATTCCGCTGCGAAGGAACAGCACTAACAAGGGTGACCTCATTTACATACTTTGGGGTACTGTTCGACGAGAGGGGATTTTGGGTTCCACAAAAGAAGGCAAAAAAACATGCTATGGAAAGATCAACAGTAGTCCTTTGTGGTTTTGCACAGAGACTCAGAGCTAAGCCAATTAAAGCTATGCTTAACATTTATAGATCTAAATATATTGCCATTGCTAAGTATGGGTCTGAAATCTGGGGTTACAAAATGGTAGAGGAATTACAAATTGTGGAAAACAAGTTTTTAAAGAACTTACTCTTGGTGCCGCAATCCACTTACTCATATATTATTCACCAAGAATTAGGCATGGGCTTTATTTCTGACCTGATAGGTTTGGCACCACTCGTAAGCCGGATAACGATCTGAATTAAGCCAGAACTGATGATGAATCGAGAGATCGCCCGAGACTGTCTATCCTTGGATAGAGTTAGTTATATTCTGTGGTTACAGTATGTAAAGACCATAACAAAGAAATTAGGGCGCCCCGATCTCTTTGAGTCACCAGATAATATCAGGAAAGAGGATCTATCGTGGGTTAAAAAACATTTTTTAAACATGATGCACATGGAGAGAGAGGCAAATGAGATAACGAAACCTATGGTGCGAGCCTATCTCTTGCTGAAAACATCCCCATCAATAGAACCATATTTGAAAGTTGTAACAAAGCCATATCACCATTTTCTTTTAACCAGATTCAGATTTAACCTTTTGCACTGTATATTGGCCGAACCGCAGGGCTGGAGTAAGGCAAAAGATTCAGGCCCTTGTACATGTGATAATTTCTCCACCCAAGACACCTTGCACTTTATCATGTTTTGTGACCACTTTCATGGAATTCGCAGAAAAGTCTAAGCGTCTATTTTAAAGGGTAAGGGCTTTATCCAGGTACGACCAGCATTAGTGTATTTACAGATGCTGAATAACACATGGGAGATTTTCTATATTGCAAGTATTTTGGTCGCTGCTGCTAGAGAAAGGAAAAGAAGGCCCATCATGCCAAATAATGCTGCAGCTTTTTTATAATTTTGATGAACTGTGTCTTAAATGAAGGTTGTGTTAACTGATGAGTACTTTCTTATGAAAAATGTGAAGAAGTGTTTTTTACGTCTGATTGTCTCTTGTGCCCAGAGAATTCTTAAAGACATTTTTTAGGTTTTTTTATCGATCAAATCTAAAAGTTGAATTCTGTTTTTAATTATTTTTATGAAGTGGGAGATGAAATGTTTTACGGTCCCCAAGGTTATCTTAATATGACTTTTGTACATGTTTTTATGTTGTTGTATATTATGTTTGTTGTGTACTTAAATGGTTTCTAGTAACCGAATAAAGTACATTTGACTGACTGACTGGCTCAAATTTCACTTGTACATAACCATAGAAATTTAGCAGTTATAGTTACCTGAGCTAGCTATAACTTATGCCCCACAATGCACTGCTTATGATCTCACATATTACATCACTCATGACATGGTCAGTGACATCACTGATGACACCACTGATGACGTAGTGCATTCTCTGTCTTATTTGGTTAAAGCTGCTACAGTCCCGCCGCACCAGGAGCAGTGCCACAACCTAAGTCCCGGAAAATGGGTGGTGGTGAAGAAACATGTACAGAAGTCGTGTTTGGAGCGTCGTTGGTGTGTGCCTTACCAAGTCATACTAGTAACTACAACTGCTGTGAAGTGCGGAGGTCTCCCCATTTGGATCCATGCTGCCCATGCTCACAGGGTTCCATGTCTCCTTGAAGAAATAACAGCACCTGTACCAGACGAGCCAGTGGTGGTTGAGAGATCACAGGAGCAGGTTTGTCAAGCTGTAGGGGAACAGTCAAAAACTGAAATAGCACTTGATCGGCCTGAGGAGAGCTCTGGAGAGTTGAATGACGAAACTGGTGAAGGAGAGGCTAATCAAGGGGTCATAACAGACATAGATGTGGACCCTGATGAAGGGCCTAGTGCTAGAGAACTGCTGGGGACAGCAGAAGAACATTGGCTGAGAAGGCAGGAGGGGGGTCCCACAAACAGTAAGTGATCTTCCAGATATCCCAGAGGATATAGAGGATTCAGACCTGAGTGAAGGAGGAGAAGAGACAACACTCAGGAGGGCGAAGTAAGAGTGCTCTACTAGAGGGTACTCATCCTCTGAATGGACATACTTTCTTTTAAATGACACGTAGAACAAGTTCTTGGAATTTTGGGATCACTGTGAAAGTACAATTGAAACTTTGGGAACTTGATCTTCAGTTTGATCTTACCTTTGAACTTCCTTTTTGACAAGACTAAGTGCTTGAGACATCTTATCTTAGATGTGGCTGAATTTCCCTTTTTGGATGCAAACAGGTTTCCTGTGCTAGTTGATTAATTGAAGCATTTCATATTTGGACTAAAAAGAGAATGAGTTAGGACTGTTTATTATCAAAAACATTTAATACATTTTGTAGGGGAAAAAGAGGATTCATAAAGACTTTGTACATAGTTACGTTGCACAATCATTCGAACTTGGTTTTGCTGTCAGGACAGGTGGCTACTGACAGAGAAGTCTCTGCAGCTGCTATGGTCCACCCAAGGTTTAGATTCCAATGAAGTAATGGGAGCTGATCCTAATACTAGTATGTGTAGATACATCATAGTAGGCACACTAATGGCTTTAGTTGTAGCATTAGCTATAGTGCTTATAAGGAGTATATTCCGCTACAGATAGCTCTGTAGAATCTACGTCTACTGTTGCCCTACCATGCCACATTCTTCTGATAGTAGCATGCAGTTGTGGGCGTTTGAGAAATTACACAAAGATGTATCATAAGGGGGATACACCTCAAACACTAATTTTGGATTGTTTTATGAGTATATAGACAGGGTGAAAACTAGAAGTTGCTATGTTTGTACTCAATTTCCCATTTCTGCGTCAAACAGAATTACTTATCACCATCTGCCCCTGACACATGGTATTTCTTGTAGTCTCCTATTAAGTATATTTTATAGTGAAGGCAGTTTTCAATATCAGTTTTTGAATTATGTTGTAGTTCTTCCACAAGTTCCATTTGAATAAGAATCTTTATTTTAAAGGTGCAGAGATTGCAGGTAAATATGTTGTGTCTCTTAAGTCATTAGATACAGCATATGCACACAGACATAATTTGACTTGCTTGAAGTCAGATATGGAAAAGGAATTTTTGAATTTGGTGAAGGATAGATGGAGGGACCTAAAATCTTAAACTGAAACTGATAAGGATCTCCAAAATCACAAGTGGAGCAGTGAAGAAATCGAACATCAGGAAAAAGGACATTTACCTGCCTTAGTTTTGCATTGGAAACACAAAGGAAAATTATGTATTCATGTCGATTAGAGTTATATAGATCTGTTGTTTTTAGGGGAAAGCCAATGTGAACATACTTTTGAAGCGAGAGGGAAACATTCTTGTTTCCTGGAGGGACAGGATCCTGTAATTCCTGGAGCCTATTTTATTTGTGGACAAAATGCATATTTCACATTGCCGCATGGATGGCGTGGTACCTGTTATCTTGGCATCATTTTCATGAAGAGTTATCATGTGGAACATTTAAATGATCTCGTATAGGAAGAGAAATCCAGAATCAAATGAGGTGTTAGTGCAGTAGAAGTAGTAGGAGATATTTTTGGTGCCATAATCCTGTCTGTAGGAGTGATTTTGAATCACCTGAAAATTCAGAAGCTGTCTACAATAGTGCACAAATTGGCTACTAGTACCATCAATTCCTTGTTACTTGTAAATACTGAGGGCCTTGTTTATGAGGCCTTGCGTCACTTTTACGCCACTGGTGCGTCACTTTTTGTGACGCAATGGCGGCGTACAAAATTCGCTATGTTGCACCTTATTCACAAAGTGACGCATCTAGGCAGATGCATCACTTTGTAAACCCTTGCGCCACATTATACCTGCACCAGGTATAATATATGCAGGGTGGGTGTTACCCTGCAAAAAGCCTTGTAGAAGTGGTGCATTGAAATCTATGAGATTTCAGTGCGCCACTTCTAGGACGCCATTGCGTCAATATCTCACGCCTGCCTCACTGCAGGCATAAGGGTGAGGCAGCCCCTTTCACATGGGGCTTGCCCCATGTGAAAGGGCACATTGCTGGAGTTGCGTCTGTTTTCAGACACACCCCAACAATGTGGCACTTTTGCACCTACAGATACGTCAGAAATACTGACGTATCTGTAACTCCTTGCGACATGATGCATTATACAGTAAATATGACACATCCATCATGTTGCAAGGAGGGCACACTGAGAAGTGATGCATCGCTGTTTTCACGCAGCGATGCGTCACTTCTCAAAAATAAGGCCCTGAGACGATTGCGGTAAGGTCTATGGTCTTGCAGAACCAACTTGCACTAGACCGTTTGCTCGCAAAAGAAGGCAGAGTCTGACGGATGTTGAAATTTCAGCAATGCTGTACTTATATTCCGGATGAAAGTAAGGACCTGAAGAAATATATTAGGACTACATCCAGGTTGATGAAGGATTTTATAGAGTTGGAAAGGACAAGTACTTGGGAAGCTATTGGAAATGAGTTTGCCTTGTTAGGCAGAGGGTTTGGAAACTTGGGAAGTGGAATTTTGGGCGCCATTTTGAAACCCCTTTTGATAATTACCCTTTGTGCAATATTCCTATATTTGATCTTTAAGGGATATCAGCATGCACAAGTAAGACAGGGAGTGAAGAAAAAAAGAGAACAGATATAGAGGTAGAAGAAGGTCAGAGCAAATATTATGATTATATGAAACGTCTAGGGGAGTCTAGATGAAAGATGCTCAAGACCACTAGGTTTTGATTGGTCTAATCTGATAATGAATGGGCATCCCCCCTTTTGTTCTTCAACTATTGATCCGGCTTCACGAGGGGAACTTTGCCCAGGTCAGGTGGGGGGAACAGGGACAATTAACAGAGCGCATTCCCGTTAATAGAGGAATCCGACAGGGCTGTGTTTTGGCCCCAACCCTGTTCTCCCTATATGTGAACGGGGTAGTTGACTTCCTCCAGGAGGAGCCAGCAGATTCGCCTACCCTGGGGGGCAATAAGACACCAACCCTGTTGTTTGCGGATGATACCCTGCTGATATCTAAGACCTCAGCAGGGTTACAGCGCCTTATCAATAGATTTCAACTATTCAGCGACAACCGGGGATTGGTCATAAACGGTGCCAAAAGAGGGGGGATTGGAGTAGCATAATTTTGGCTCAATCCTTCTATGGTTTGCTATATGAATATTTACTCTTGGCCTTATGTACTCGCGTGATACAATAACACTAAAGAGATAAGGTACACTGAAGGTATAGGAGTGCGTCTCTTCTGTGGTTTGATATAGGTGTATGCATATTAATGTTTTCCTTTTCAGAAACATCTGGATTGCTGATATAAATCTTCTATAGGTTTATATTGTAAGGTGGTGTGCTAAAATGTATTTAATGCAGTACATCCGCCAGGGATTAATGGGAATGCATCAAATGTGTGTTAAAGTTTTTTCCTTATAAATTGTGACCAGTTGTTGTTTTTGCTTAATAAAATTCATTATGTATTGGGCCACATATAAGAGTACTGCACGATATAGCTTGATTGATTATTAAAGATTTAGGGCCAGATGTACTAACGTTTTTTGTGGGCGCAAATGGGTTTTAAAACGTGTGGCCCATGTACTAATCCTATTTTGCAAGTGGGAAATCAAATTGCGACTCGCAAAATAGGATTAGAGACTCGCTATTAGGAAGGGGCGTTCCAAGGGCGTCCCTTCTTAATAGCGACTCCTGAAGCTGTGTTTGACTGTTTTGTGACTACAATTGCGACCCCAATTGCAGTCGCAAAACAGTCGCAGTTTACCACCCTTCACAGAAGGGTGGTAAACCACTCGCAAACAGGAAGGGGTCCCCAGGGGACCCGTTCCCCTTTGTGAGTGGCTCTCAAAATATTTTTTAAGGGCAGGCAGTGGTCCCAGGGACCACTGCCTGCCCTTAAAAAATGAAACTGAAAGGTTTCATTTTTATTTTTTAAATGCATCCCGTTTTCCTTTACAGGAAAATGGATTGCATTTTATTTTAAAAACTGCTTTTTTTAAAAGCAGTCCCGGACAAGGTGGTCTGCTGACCCCAGCAGGCCACTATCCCTAGGAGTGCCAGCCATTCCCAATGGGGTCGCAAATTGCTACAGCCTCATTAATCTGCATGAGGCATGCAATTTGCGACCCCATTGGGAATCGCAAACAGTGTCTCAGACAATGTTGTGCTTCCATCCCGATTTGCGAGTCGCAGATGCTATGCAATTTGCGACTCGCAAATTGGTGGGTTGTACATCTGGCCCCTAAGTTATTGGATTATATGCAGGTTGTAGAACTAATGTGTTTTAAAGAAAAATGTTAAGTTAGCAATCAAGACAGTTAAGACTAACGTAAAAGTTGTTTTTCTGCTTGTTTTTCTCCTTTGCAGGTATGGACCAAAGTCATTCATTAGATAGTGAAAGGCACATTGTATTTCAGAGATAGAGAGGTGAGTAACAGTTGGTAAGGTCAAATGATTTTAATGAAGAACAAAGGGAGCATTACCAGTTGGTACTATAAGACAAAGGGAGGAATCAAAGTTGCTTTGGAAGCAGAGACTGGAATATATGAGTAGTGTTCAAGGCATCAAGGGGCATATTAGCAAGGGCACTATCGCCGCTTTAGCTGCACTTTTTGCCGCTAAAGCGGCGATATTTCTATCGCCCTATCAGCAAGCTGTCGCTAACAGGTGTTAGCGACAGCTTTTAGGCGATAGCAACTGGTTTGGGTGCCGCTTTGCATGTCAGCGATATTTATCGCTAATGACATGCAAAGGAGGCGTTCCCAACCTAACAGCGACTGAAAGCAGTCGCTAACATCGCTATCGCCTATTAGCAATAACCGCGAAGCGATAAAAAAACGTGCGCTAACCGCGATTAGCGCTGGTTTTTTAGAACTGGTAAAAACATTACTTACCCATTATAGTCAATGGGAGGTGGATTCTACGGCTAAGTCCCCACCTGCCTATTAGCGAGATTCCCCTTAGCGATAGGATTTTTATTGCTGGAAATCTCACGTTAATGATGGGATTTGCCGCTATCGCTGAATTGTTTATCGCTGTGGAGATAAAGGTTGTTAATACTGCGTTATCTCCACGATAAAATCCAGCGATAGGTGGCGATAAAAAAAATCGCGCTAAGCACTGTTTGCGATAATTATCGCAAGTTGTTGCTAATATGCCCCCAAGTTCTTTTCTGGGAACTGGAAAACATATTCCGATGTGTATGAGGTGATGTTTTCTCAAATGTTCTTTGTGCATTTTAATTAGTAAACCCATGTTGTGTTTAGTCAGATTTCCTTTAGACTTGGAGAGGTACAGACCTTTCTTGACATCACTGATTGTGTGGCTTCATGCTATACATAACTCTTTACTTATAGAACTTCTACAGAGGTTCTGATGCTGACACTGTTCTTGCTAATTTGTCTTAATAGGGTTTTCCCTATCCTTAGGTGAGTGTAGGGTTTAATGGATGCTTCAAATCTTTTCCATGTATGAGGAGAAGGATTTAAACCATTCGACAAGTCATCATACTCTTTTCCTTATCTTCTGTATCCCTGTTACTGAGATACTTATATGTTTTTGCTGTTGAGGACCAATATTGTATGATGCTTTGGTCTCCCTTTGGTTATTTTATACTTTTAAGCTAAGTTTTGAGATTGATTTTTATTAGTCTGGCTTTGAGTTTGTGATAAACCTTTTAACATCAAGTTCCTGACTCAGACTTTTATTGTGTGGTCCTAATGATCACACTGTACCTTAAGATAAAAAGTTTATTTAACCCCTCTTCCTCTCAAGCTACCACAAAGGTCTATTGCCCAGAGTTGATTTGGAAGAAGTGGCCCAGAGCGATCTCAGGGGCACATAATAATAAACACTTGCAGTGGTGTTCACATAGATGTTTCTAAAGCATCTGACTCTGTCAGTTACTATCTCATCATACAGAGTCTCTAAAGGCAAAGAGTTCCAATATATATCCTTGATCTAATAAGAGATTTATGCACAGATTCATCTAGGTATTTCAAGGATAAAACAATGAATCGACACCAGAAATAATATTGAAGTCTGGTTTCAAACAAGGTGACCCACTTTCTCCACTGTTGTATAATATTGCCATGAACCTTCTAATATGTGATCTTCAGAAAAACAGAATGCACTTTTTATTTGGTTCTAACTGACTTACTGAAGAAATCACTGCTTTAGCCTTTGAAGATGACATAGCAGTACTCAGTAACACATGGTAAGGCATGAGTACTAACTTGAAGATCATTGAAAAAAGTTCAGTCAAACAACAGGCCTAAAACTAAATGTCAAAGAGACAAATGGGTTTTTTAAAAGTTACCACAAAGACCAAATGCTGGTGAATAATTGCAAACCTTGGCATTTTGAAAAACAAAACATCAATAATTTGCATCCAGGCGACAGTGAGAGATTTCGTGCTTTGAACTTTGGTCCCCACACAGGTCATAATAAAAACAGTAAAATAAATGAGGTACTGTTGTATTCCGCTTTAGGTGTCCGTATATAGGGTTTCCTGAAACATGTCCTTATTTAGGCACAATTCGCATTGCCCTTATATAGGCATAAGATCCCAGTCCTTATTTAGGCATTAGCCATGCTATCCAAACACAGGCATGGTCATCTACATCCGTCCACCCTAACGTCACAACGAGTTCTTAGAAACCAGACCCTTAAGCTCTTGGGAGTTCCCTAGCACAGGATTATTGATTTCTCCAAGAACTCATTTATTATGCATGAACCGCTATTCCTTAAGGGTTCATTCCTGACGTCTTCCTCTGCCCGACTTTACGTCAATGCTAACAGTCCAAGGCACCTACTGGGTATAAATATACCTTCCCTTGCCCAAGCAAGTGGGAGGAGACCTCGACTTTAGAGGAGCCTGTGTCCCGGCCTGACGCACTGACAAGAGACTCTGTCATCCCTGCTCGCAGAGAATCCAGCTTCCAGTGTTCTGACTCCCTTCGCGGGGTGTTAGAGTTCGAGACCCGGAAGGAGATTGCCACCTCTCTCATTCTCAAGGTATGGAGCTGACTAGAACCTAGAGGGACTCTTGGCATACTAGACTTGGCATACTAGACTTGGCATACTAGACTATAGCATACCATACTATAGAATACTTCACCTACTTCTTACCTTGCACCACACTTAGGTTAGGTACACTGGGGTAGAACTAGTTAGAGAAGCATCTTATGAGTACTCGCATTTTTAGCTTATGTTATTTATGTATATGAATATATGTGTCATAGCTAAAAGATAATGCTAACGCAGTATTATTTCTTTCTACTGCTTACGCTGTACATTATATATCTCGCATACTGTCTTATGATTGTAACAGCTCATATCTCTTACACGAGAAACAAGACTGTTCAATAAATCCTTTTATTGAAACGCCCGTCTATTCTTTCTGTGTAACTCTGAAGAAACTAAGCATGCACGATTAGCTGAGTGAAACTGTTATCTGTTGTTTCCACGATTCTGAGAGTGTTCCGATTCTAAAGGGAAACAAAGTTGTCATGTTTATGCGGTTGCCAGAAACTACTCCCTTCTTGTTTACAAGGAGTTTCTAGTGGCCTCTGAGTTAGCTGGCACAAAGTAATTAAGTTTAATATACTCGATAGGGACATACTGACCTCAGTCCTATGTCAAACCTATAGGGTATATTATTCCAATGCGCAGAGCCTATTAGGGAAATAGGAACTACACTACATGGCACCCAATGTTTGGTAAGGCACTAATTTAACGCTAGATACTGAGTAACTCAGTCGTGCTTTTCTCTCAGAGACCCCTACTCACATACTCCATAAGACGTCTGGAGTGGGTAGGGTTAAGTATCCGCCACAGCTGAATAGGACAAAAATCCTATATTTTAGCTGTATGGTTTGTTCAACGTTGAAGCATACAGTGTTCCAAAATATTGTGCACCTTATCTTTGTTTCCTTGAAACTTGTTCTACATTTTTCAAAAAACAATGTCCCTGAACGGGGATACTAACACCGAGAACAGTGTAGCTGCGGCTGACCCAGTCGTAACAGCTTTTAATTTTACAGGTTTAAATGAAACCGATGAGGGTGTTATAAACATCCATCCAAACTTAAGGAGAGCCATCACTCTAAAACTTATAAAACACGGCCTAACACCAAGAGGTGGTAGAGCAGTTTTCGTGATAGAGGCACACGATTCCTTTCAGTCAGAGGTATTCTATTCATGGATAGTATTCCCAGAATCAAATCCAGTAACAAAAATGTTTCACTTCTTTAAAGAAGATGAACCACCAGTGGAATAAATTCCTTTAGAGGATATTGAAATTCCACTCACATACCAGGAGCATGATCTCTGGTTTAAAGGCGCCCTAAAACATCACAAAAACATTACCAGGCTCGGTCCACTAGGTAGACCAGGAGCAACATGGCCGATTCTAGCCGGCTACACACCTCATCCTGACATCGAAGAAATGTCAGAAGAGGAATTACTTACTCAACTACAAGAGTTAATAAAAATTTACAGACAATTAGTACAATATGTCATGCAGACTTTCATAGTCCAACCACTAATGACCATTCCAAATCAAACCCCTCAACAGGGGAATACACTAAAAATTACTCCACAGACTTTACACTCAGTCATGGGTAAAATGCCCACAAAACGTGAACAAATTCCATTCTGGAAAGCTCAAAAAATTACTCAAATCGAAGCAGTATTTCCAAATACTAGCCCTTATGGGAAACACAGAATCCTAACAATCTGTTTACCAATGGGGATCATACCACAACTGGAAGACTGCACCACTTGGGGCACAGTCTTTGCTGCCATCTATACTAAAACACATGGTGTTCCGTCAATTGCAGTAATACCAGATGTCCTGAAACAAATTCAAAACGAATACGGGGCAGAACCTGCTCTGAATTTAGGTATGAAATTACTGAAAAACTTCGACCAGGTCTCAACAATAATATTATCTAATATTAAAGGGGAGGCAGCATCAGTGGCGATCCGCCAACGCTTAAGGGAATTTGATGTTACAGAACATCAACATGAACTACCCAGAATAATAGAACAATCTTATGCAGAATTAGGCAGAGATAGTTTGGGTGGAAAACCTTTGAAGCCAAAACTATCTGAAAGTCCTGAGAAGGACTCTATTAAACAAAATCCTACATCTTCTAAAAAGAAATGGGAAACTAATAAACAAAATTCAAACGAGACACGTTCTCAATCCTGAGGTAGGTCTCCACAAAAGGAGCCCTCTGAAAGGAGGTATAACCTCAGGAATAGGGATAATTTAAGAAAACCTGACATGTATCAAGATACTGATACACGTTCCTCTCGTACCTTTCAGTTATCGTCACAGACATCAGAAAGAAGAGGACAGTCAGATCACAAAGAAGAACGCGTGAAATCCAAAGACAATAAACACGTTCAGAAAAATAAATCAAAACCTCAATTCACAAAAAAAAAGGCAGCAGGTCTAAAGATCAGACATGCAGAGAATACTGAGAACACAGCTCAAGAGCGGAGAATGGGCTCAGACAATGCTGGACAGTGCAGCAGAAGTAACAATAGCTCGCCAGAACCTGAAGGAACTTCTGGAGATAGTGGACTTGAATGAGTACATCACAGTAGAGAATGTAAACACCATGGTTAGTACTCCACAAAAGCTATATGAAATAACACTCCGAATGGAGGGAGACATACCAAGAAAAGTGAAAATACTCTTTTGGGAGCAACTTTAAAGGGGTTATGATATACTTCTAGCAGAAAAGGACTGGCCACCAAACTTTGTCAGGGAGTGCCCACATGGCGAGGACATCATTAGGCCAGCCTTCTCCAACCATATTCCAATTCACCTAAAATATACTTAGGATGGGATGATGACTCACCTCACCACAAAATACAGCTAAAAATCAACCTACTGCACAAAGGCAGTACCCAATAAAGCAAGAAGCTAAAAAACAGGTCAGGGAGATCTTAGATCAACTTGAATACCAAGGGGTGATTGAAACATGCACCTCCTCAATGAACAATCCTTTGTTTCCTGTATCCAAACCAGACAATACATATCGTCTAGTTTTGGATTACAGACACTTGAACATTTGTTCCAAAACATTTGCAGTGCAAAATGCACATAGTACAGCATTAATGAATAACATTGTGCGTAAAAATATATAAACCACATTGGACATTTCAAATGGTTTCTTTTGTTAAAACATAGCACCTGAAAGCAGGTACTTAACAGCTTTCTCAATAATGGGGACCCAGGGTCAATTTTGTAGACTCCCACAAGGGTTCAAAAACAGCCCGGGGTTATTCTCAGCAAGAGTAACATAGTTACTACAAATTTATGATAATGAGGCATTGTCATATGTCGATGACATCTATCTAACAGACGATGTCCTGGATAGGCACTTGAACAGGGTGAGTACCATTATATTGGGCTTCGCCTCTGAGGGCTATAAATTCAACTTTAAAAAATCCAGAATTGCCCATCTCAATGTCCTTTTCCTAGGATATGAGCTTTCAAGTGAAGGCAAGAGCTTGGCAGCTAACTTTTTAGAAAAGTGCTCGCTGCTCCAACCTCCAAAAACACAGAAAAATTTACAATCCAGCTTGGGTTTCCTAAATTTTTGAAGAACTTACATTCTAAATTACGAAAAAAGGGTTAAACCTCTCTACGAATTAATCAAACCTGATTTTTCAACAAAACATTGGACACAGGAACACACAGAAATCCTGCGTTCACTCCAAGCTAACATGTTAGCAACAAATCACTTCAAACACGCGTAAATAAACGCAATTTAGTGATCCGAATAATTTCGGGTCAATGCGGATTCACCTATTTAACATTTAATGAGGGTGAAAAAGTACCAATAGCATACAAATCACATTTGTATACACAAGCAGAAATGCGCTTCACTTCAACAGAAAAAATACTGACAGCAATTCAAACCGCTGTAGCAAAAGAAAGAGCTCTAGCACAAGGGAAACGCATTATTGTCGTAACTCCAGCACCAGCCTTAGAGGCGGTTACAAAAGCGAGCATTCCAAATGTAAAAGCTTTACATCCTAGATGGATACAATGGGTTAATTCTCTTGCTGCAACAGATGTTGAATATGTTTTTGATCCTGATTTAAAAACACAAGCGTTCCTGCAATATGAACATGAATGTCCTCTGCCCACTGAAATTTTGCCTCTCGATCAGTACGAATTTATAATTCATACTGACGGATCAGCACAACCCGGTACAGGGAGTAAGAAAGCTTACAGTGCAGCGCGCGCAATCGTTAAAGGTCGCATGCGCGATGGTAACTTCAGACCAATGGTCACTAAAACTCAATCTCTAGGAGATTGTACAGCTCAGTGAGCTGAACTACAAGCATTCAAACTGGCACTTGAAAATACAGATCGCGAATTCCCCACACTTATAGTGTGCGATTCTTTTTACTGTGTTCAGTCATATAATGAATATATACAGAGTTGGCTTCAAAACGGGTTCAAAGTTGCAAAAGGTGGCACAATAAAGCATAAAACGCTTTGGGAACAAGTAGTTCAGTTGAGAAACGAACTACCAAAAGCTCACGTGATACACACGCTGAGTCATCAGCGTGATGGCGTTCACGTTGCAGGGAATTCATTGGCTGATGAAGCCGCAAAGGGGGCTGTTCAGACGGCTTCCGTAGCTGCGATCACTTGTTCAAAAACGAGAATAGACAGTGAGATATTGTTGGCTGTCAATGCTTCAAGCAAAGGCAGTGGTGCAGCATTACCAAAGAAATTTCCACTCAAGTACTCTTATGTAATTGATGCAAACAAAGTTCCTTTTGCTCGAATCCCTGGAGTGGGTGATAGGGTAATTCCAAACATGGAACGTAGATTAGGACTGATCCTAGCAGCACATGAAGTGATAGCCTCTGCCCATGCAGGTGTTTCTGCAACAGTATCTTTACTTAAACAAAGATATTGGTGGCCTGGCATTAGGAAACAGACCAAGAACTATGTTTTGGAATGTGAAATATGCCAACAGATGAAAGTCTCCACAGTGAAACGTCCTGTGCAGACACCCCTGTTGATTTCAGACAAACCATTAGCTTGTGTTTACCTGGACCACTGCGGTCCCTTGCAAAGGGACGGTAACTATAAATATATAATGGTCGCAGTGGATTCGTGCTCAAGGTTCCTATGGATATGGCCTCAGAGCTCGGCTGACGCTCGAACTGTTATAAAAGATTTGCGAGTCTTTATCGGCACATACGCAATTGGCACACTACATTCTGACCAGGGCCCTGCGTTTAGCTCTCGGGCTTACAAAGAAGCCATGGCCAGTTTGGGCATAGCATTGCGGTACTCCTCTCCGTTTCATCCTGAGGGAAACTCTGTTGTGGAAAGGAAAAACCGGGACATAAAGCAGTCTATAACAGCTAGAGTATTAGGTTCGGGTGATGGGTGGGTCAAACATCTTTATGGGGTCCAACGCTCATTAAATAATTTGCCAAGAAGTTCTCATGGGGGGGTTACTCCATATGTGGTCCTATTTGGGACAATAATGTGGGTTCCTGATCTCGAATGTAAAGGCACAGTGGTGGAAAATAAGCCCTTTGATATCAAAGATCGTTTGGCTGTTTTACAGGATCTAAATGAACTAAGATCGAAACAAAGCAATGTGTTCCTGAAGCCAACCATCACTGGGGAAAAACCAGCAGTCCCAGCAAAGCCTGTCTGGATCCCAAAAGTTGGGGATCTAGTCAGAGAGAAGATTGCGGACATGAAGGAATTTGGACCTTCATACAGACAACCAGTAACTGTCCTAGCCGTCCACGGAACAAGTACAGTACTTCTGCCGCCCCTTGCTGGAAAAAAGGAGAAAAGATTTGTGTCAATCGACCTCATCAAACCACAGTATGTGGCCAATACTAAATAGTAGGCCTCGTGGACTCCGACCTAGTAGCAGACGCACTCCTCTCGTTACTATACAAGAGATTCAGACTGAAAGACTCATAACCATCGAGAATTCAGCAGTAAGAGATGAAAGACTAAGCAACAATGCTATGGAACTCATCCCTCTTGAAACTCAAGTAACAGTTCGTCCAGATACACCTGTCTACACCAACGTAACAAGTGATCAACTGGTTCCAGCGATTTCGACGAATCCTGATGAAATTCCAACAATTGACCGAACTGCTTCTGGCTATTTCATTAACTTTGATACGTTTTCTGAGGATCCAAGTGAGCCTGAAACGACGCCAGCCCTAAAAACTTTCAAACAACAAGTACAAGACCTTTTTCATTTCCTGAAAGAGACTTATCTGGTTTCACCATGGATTGAACTATGGACTATTTCTGGAATATTTTTCCTTCTGCTTTGGCTAGCTTTGGTTATGACTATCAGCGTGCTTATAAATGGCAGATACATCCATATGGACACTGAAAGTAAAAATGTGAACTTACTTTTAAAACCACACAAATCATCCCATCGTGAAGCAAGAGACTTGTCAGCAGTGAACATCACAGCCGTTCCTATACAGGATGGTATAGTGTGGGACAAAACCGATTTCGACATATTCGGCCCAACGGAACTTTTGAACATTTCACATTTATTTAAAATTTCATTAAGTGATTTTATTACCTCCAGTACCTTTTCTGATGATTGGGACTTTGAGACTGTTAATGACATGATGTCTGATCTAGAAAGGTCTGCTGCATTCTCTAACAATGAATACTTAGAGGGTTCATCAGACTACGAACAGCTTTTTTGTTACAACCACTATGGTCATCATTTCTTGCATAAATCTGCAACACCTAGAAATCTGTTTATGTTTAACCAATGGGAACATTGTCCTACACCACCAAAGGGTAGTTCAAAAACGTTTGCAAATAAGTTTCCATATTTTTCAGGGTACAATACGTCTGATCCAGAAACATTTTACTATAAAAATGTAAACAAAACAGGACAGAAAATTATGTTAACTAATACAAAACAGATTTATTCTGCAGCCTTTATTACCCAACTGTCTAGACAAGGATTTGACTTTTGGAAAGACACAATCGACACAAAGTCTGTCTGGGGTTCTAAAGATTGGCAAGTACAGGGGATAGAAGCTTTGTTTAGAGCCTGTATCATCCCCCAGCAAATAATGTTTTTGAATGACACTGTGCAACAAATGTCTTGCCTTGGTTTAGCCAAGATCAAAGACATGAACACACCTTCTGTACCAACCCCTGCAAGTAATAGCACTACACAGGGAGCGGTCACAGTAGACACAATACTACAAAACAACAGAACAGATCCTGATTGGAAAAAATGGTTGCTCTGGCCCACAGACACAAACATCTGTCAAGAAAGATTCCTGAATAGAATACAGGGCTTTACTATCCATAGGCCAGACCCACGTTATGTTCAACCACAACATCCGGGGGCAGTAACAACAAACAGTGTAGGAAAATTGTGCCTCGACTGGTTACAAAAATCTACACTCGAGGATGTGAAACAACACTTATCTTTACTTAAAGAAGATGCAGACCGTAGGGATTTCTTGCTAGGACCGAGAAATCCGCGTCAAAAACGTTTCATATATGCCGGCATTTATGCTGCTTATAATGAAATATGGAAGGTTTCACAGGCAGAGGCCGCAGAAAGAATATGTGAGCTTGATCGTATTAACTTAGAGAAATCTCTCACTGTGGTCGACAATGGGTTAACAACTTTGTCCTCCAGAATTTATTCACTGGACAACATTGTATCCTCTGCTAGTGACATACTGGAACAAGATTTAGCCATGTTACAACAAGGCCAATCTCAGTTACGTTCTATTATGTTATTAGGCTGGACGCTGCAATCCTTCCGTGCAGGCTATGTGCCTTGGCGTTTTATCAACACGTCGTCTCTGTTTTCAGAATACAATCTAACTGATAAACAGATCGACCTGGCACAAAGGGGAGCAAAGTATACAGTGCTGAGCATTGAAAAACTGGAAAAATTACCATTTACGGTAGCAGAAAAACCAGCTACAGAATGGCTTATCCATGGCAAAATAACTCTGCCTGTCACTACTTTTCAGTTTCAGTATTGCCTCAAGCAAATGCAAGCAGGCAAATATGAAAGGTTGGGTAAAGAATACATTAAGACATCCTGGGATTTACCTTACGAATACTGATGTTGGAGTGGGAACGTGAAGTGTTTATAAGCGGTACACACTGTGAAAATGCACTAAGCGGTTCACTTATATGTCAGGACATTTCTTTACACGGGGCTTGTAATGGTTCTGTGGCAAACTTGTCCTGCCACCAGCAGGGTACACCAGCTACTGTGATAAATCCAACGTTTGGCCAACTTTCTAACGGGAGTTACCTCATGTTGAATGATCAGAGTTGCTGTGGCATGTTGCCAGGCATCCCATATCTGGTAACGGTTAGCTCCAGGGTTACTTGTTGTATGCAAGTATTTTTCCCCCAATAGACACAGTCAGGGAGTCGCCTCTATGGCCTTCATTGAATGTTTCTTTTATACGTTTTGATACTCTAAGCAGAATGAAAGCCATGCTTTTGCAACAAACCGTGCCTTTGACCTCGGCCAAAGAAATCTATGATTTACAAATTGCAAGGACTTCGGCTGAGATACAGGCTCTAATTCGTACAAACTGCCCTATACATTTCGTAGAAATGATGGGACGTATCTTAAACATGTCTGATACGATCGGGATTGTACATGTATTTAAGACCATCTGTTCAGGACTGTTAACACCTTTTCAGGCAGTCCTCGGAATCATTCCAAACTTTGCACATTCGGTGTTTGGTGGTGTGCCATCAATTCTAGCACTAGTTGCGGGAATCCTGTTTTTATTCCTACTACTACGCTATGGCAAGCCTATCAACCGGCGTCACTCCCAGCAATTTGGAGAAAGCTCTCCTAGAACGGAAGTGCCGTGAGCGCATAGTGCAACTTTTGGGCATACCTCGTCTACGGGAACTTAATACAACATGGTTTCTGTCATTTAGACCAATCTGGCAAGTTTGCATCTTACCTGTTCTACGCTGCCTGCTTTGCGGTGAAGAATGCGTGCTAGACATCTGTCTAACACTCCCATCAGTCATGCCAACGGATATCGATACTCGAGAACACAGTCCCGGGCACACGTATTGAGGGTAAAATAGAACAAGGAGTCTCGTATGAGTTCAAAATTGCTGTATTGACAGTGACAGTACTCTGCTGGACCCGATAACGGCCCATGCTCTGTGTTGTCCCCAGAGGCTGCCAATCCTGATGACGGCATTCGTTGAGATCTCACAGACGCTTCCTGCTGCTGCTGAGGTACGAGATGGATCAACAGGCACACAGGTAACAACGGACGCCAACATTGCTGCGGCATCCAATGCTGAAGGCGATGCTTCACATTTCTGTGCAGTTAACCTTCTAAACGAGGTGTTCCAACTGTCACCGACATCGGTAGACGATCTTTTGTCTACAGGAATAGATGATTTCATGTTTACACCAGACCCATACACTGACTTTGATTCGGCTCACAGTGTACCGGGGAAGCAATGAATTTGGCCTCCATATTTTCAAAACAAAACAAAACTTGGAACTCTTCTTAAAAATTGCATTTTTTTTATTCTCTCTCTCTATTTTTGAAAATACATGGCACTTCAATCTGCTTACAGTAGAACTATTCATATAGAACGGACTTCTTTGAATACTTCCAGGGACACATTGTCACCTTATTTACTACAATTTCATTTAGTACCATGTTATGAAATGGCTTTGATTTTTGAAAACTCGTCAACCATTTCGTCATATGTATATATTTTTCTGTTTTATCATTCATGTTGCATTTATTTCCAATATATGCTTAGAATGAAAAAATGCTTTAAATGTACAGTACCTATTGCATTACATGTTTAGCAACAGTTTTTTTAAAAATTCTTTTAATATGCTTTTAGAAATGTTTTTAGTAACATGTGGTACTCAGTTTAATGTTTTAGCATTTAATGTTTAGCATTTAGTACTATCGTTCATTCGAAAGTGGAGTGGGTGCTGTATTCCGCTTTAGGTGTCCGTATATAGGGTTTCCTGAAACATGTCCTTATATAGGCACAATTCGCATTGCCCTTATATAGGCATAAGATCCCAGTCCTTATTTAGGCATTAGCCATGCTGTCCAAATACAGGCATGGTCATCTACATCCGTCCACCCTAACGTCACAACGAGTTCTTAGAAACCAGACCCTTAAGCTCTTGGGAGTTCCCCTAGCACAGGATTATTCATTTCTCCAAGAACTCATTTATTATGCACGAACCGCTTATTCCTTAAGGGTTCATTCCTGACTTCTTCCTCTGCCCGACTTTACGTCAATGCTAACATTCCAAGGCACCTACCGGGTATAAATATACCTTCCCTTGCCCAAGCAAGTGGGATGGAGACCTCGACTTTAGAGGAGCCCGTGTCCCGGCCTGACGCACTGACAAGAGACGCTGTCATGCCTGCTCACAGAGAATCCAGCTTCCAGTGTTCTGACTCCCTTCGCGGGGTGTTATAGTTCGAGACCCGGAAGGAGATTCCCACCTCTCTCATTCTCAAGGTATGGAGCTGACTAGAACCTAGAGGCACTCTTGGCATACTAGACTTGGCATACTAGACTTGGCATACTAGACTATAGCATACCATACTATAGAATACTTCACCTACTTCTTACCTTGCACCACACTTAGGTTAGGTAGACTGGGGTAGAACTAGTTAGAGAAGCATCTTATGAGTACTCACATTTTTAGCTTATGTTATTTATGTATATGAATATATGTGTCATAGCTAAAAGATAATGCTAGCGCAGTATTATTTTATTCTACTGCTTACGCTGTACATTATATATCTCGCATACTGTCTTATGATTGTAACAGCTCATATCTCTTACACGAGAAACAAGACTGTTCAATAAATCCTTTTATTGAAACGCCCGTCTATTCTTTCTGTGTAACTCTGAAGAAACTAAGCATGCACGATTAGCTGAGTGAAACTGTTATCTGTTGTTTCCACGATTCTGAGAGTGTTCCGTTTCTAAAGGGAAACAAAGTTGTCATGTTTATGCGGTTGCCAGAAACTACTCCCTTCTTGTTTACGAGGAGTTTCTAGTGGCCTCTGAGTTAGCTGGCACAAAGTAATTAAGTTTAATATACTCGATAGGGACAAACTGACCTCAGTCCTATGTCAAACCTACAGGGTATATTATTCCAATGCGCAGAGCCTATTAGGGAAATAGGAACTACACTACAGTACTGTTAGAAATGGGGGTCTATAGTTGGCAATGGCTGGCCACTGTCCAAGTAGGGACCCTTCTTCCTAAGTCAGGGTAAGAGAGCCACACCCTTTGATAGCCCCTGCTCAACCCTGTGGTAACGTAGCACGAGCAGCTAGGCCTATCTCAGAGGCAGTGTGTGAAGGATTTATGACCATACACAGTAACACAGTGAGGAACACTACAAAGGGACACCACACAAGTAGTTATAAAAAATAAGTATCTTTATATATAGACTTAATACAAGACCAATAACGATCAAAAAGCCACAATACTGTAAAATAGGATTGTTCTTGAAATGCTGTAAAAATAGTTCAAAGTGTGCAAAGATGAGTTCAGTTCAAAGCAGTGGTCTCTGCGACCCTTTTACTCACAAAGTACCTGAATTTCGTAGCAAAACCAACAAAATGTCGCAAAGAAGGGGTAGCCATGATTTTCCTCACGCGAGGCCGGCGATGCATTAAATCCTTGGTGCAAGGGAGGATGATGCGCCGATCTGCTGATGCGTGCGGAGACGATGCGACCAACTTCTGCACACTCGGCCGCCGATGCGATGACTCCTTGCCGCGAGGGAGGAGGCGATGCGACGATCCTGTTGCGTGTGTGATCAGATTGCGATGCGATGGCGCTCCGCGAGGGAGCGACGATCCGGATGCAATGCGATGAAAATGGCGGACGCCCGGCGTCCGCAATGCGATGTCGTGAAGCGATGATCTCTTTGGTTGCGAGCGCTCGGCGGCAGCAGCGCGATGATTTTTCGGGTGCTCTCAGCTGCGGCGGCTCGCAAACGTGCGGTTGCGATGATCTTTGGTTGCGAGTACTCAGCGGCAGCAGCGCAATGATTTTTCGGGCGCTCTCGGCTGCGGCGGCTCGCAAACGTGCGTTAGCGACGATTTCAGCACTCTCTTCTCTGTAGTAGAACTAGAGGCCCTGGAACTCACAGGAGCCTCACCTGCAGATAGAAATCCTTGCTGGGAGGAATCAGGAGGCTGGTGGTGAAGTCTGATGTGCCTGAGACTTCAGCAGGAGGCTAGCTCTTCTCCTAGCCCTTGGGTGATTGCTTTAGCAAGATTAATAAAAGTTCTCTCAAAAGTCCTTTTCACTCTTCTTCCAAGTCCAATGGTAACTACTGCAGGCCAATCCAAGAAACAGCACACAAGCAGAAGGACAGTCACCTCCTGCAGATTTCTTCAGTTACACGGACAGAGTGTTCGTCTTGACATCCAGGAGCAATACAAATTGTAGGGGTTTGAGCACAGATATTTATACCCCAAAAGTCTTTGTTCTCAGAAGCTACAAGTCACTGAACCCAGCCAGAACCAGTTCTGCTCAGTCCTGGAGCACTTTGTTTACCAGGCTGCATCCTTCCTTTCAGAAAGAGGGGGTCTGCCATCAGACGCACAGTAGGAGGTGGAGCCAGCATTCACCTTGCCAGGCACAGCCCTATTCAGGTCAAGGAGCCACCCCTCCCCATACTCTAAATGCAGATCTCTCTATTCAACCCAGGTCTGACTCAGCCTGCCCTGTCCCTCCAAAACCAGACAGCCAATACACATAACAGCAGAGCACACTGGAAGGCTTAGGCAAGAAAATACCTACTTTCTAAAAGGGGTATTTTCAAACACAGAATATAAAAATAAACTTCACTAAAAGATGTATTTTAATATTCTGAGCTCAGGCATACTAAATTAGTTTTTCTACCATGTTCCTGGGGTCAGTTAGGACTATAGGATGTAATAGTCTAACTGCCCATTCTAGCCTATGGGGAACAGGTAGCCTTACAGTAGTGAAAAACGAAATTGGGTGTAATTCACTACCAGGACATGCTACACACACCAAGGCATGTCCTACCTTACACACACAATGCACCCTACCATAGGGGTGACTTACATGATGCCAAGGGAAGGTTCAGGGGCTGGGAAGTGGGTGCACTTCACAGCCAAGATGGCAGTTCTGGGCTGCACACAGACTCTGCAGTGGCAGGTCTAAAACACACTTTACAAGCTGCTTCTGTGGGTGGCGCAACCCAGCGCTGCAGGCCCACCAGCAGCATTTGATTTACCAGCCCTGGGCACACACAGGCCACACTACTAGGGACTAACAGGTAAACCAAACAAGCCAATCATGGATATACCAATTCACATAGTCATATTTACAAAGGGAGAGCATTTGCACTTTAGCACTGATCAGCAGTGATAAAGTGCCCAGAGTCATAAAACCAACAAAAGCAGGTCAGAAAAAATACAGGAGGAAGGCAAAAAGTTTAGGGGTGACCCTGCAAAAAGGGCCATTTCCAACACGACCCCCTTCCAGCCAAAACGCAGGGTAGACCAATCACTACCTTGATAGGATTCCCTGCTTTGGGCGATAGAACACGGAACTGGCCCGCAACTGCAGGGGCATATTCCAGTTCTATGCAAATCTGAACCCTGGTGGATCCCTCTGTCCACACTCTCAGGGCCCACTAAGACAACCCATGGGGAACTCTTCCCCTCACCTGTGGACACCACCCGGGCAGCGCCTAACCTTAACTGGCCCCCAGGTGTGTCCCAACAGATAGGCAACAAGCCACAGTAGCCACTGACAATAGTCAGTGATGAGACCCAGGCCTTATACCTCTCAGGCTTCTCAAACCTTTGTGGCATCAGAGAGTGGGGGGCAGTAACCCCAGGTGCTTGGCACCTTTTGTCCACTCTCCCTCCTGTCAGGTCAGGCAAGGCACCCTGACACTGACCCACCAGCCCTGAGCTTGTACCCGGCGGCTGGGCCAGAGACTGGAGTGGGCTCTCCCACACCCGGTCCTCTTCTTTGGGGCTCGGTACCCTCCCACCTGGAGCGGTACCCTTTTCCAGAATTGTCAGGGCACCTGTGGCAGGTGTCCTGCACAACTCGCCCACCAGTTCAGGGGTTCTATCCTGAAACTGGTATCCCAGCATAGGGTCTGTACCCTTAGACTGGGCGGAGGTCAGGGGTGAGGCTGCCCTCTCCCCGCCCCCTTTACTGGGGCCCTGCACCCTCCCACCTGGAGAGGTGCCCCCATAACACAAACCGGTAGGGGCACTGTTAGCAGTTGCCCCTTCCTCCAGGTCAGGGGGGACACCCTGAACCTGGCCCCCTAACCCAGGGTCTGTACCCTTAGGCTGGACCTGTGCCTGGCAACCCAGCACTTCTGGGGGAGTACACCAATTCCCCCCAAGGAAAACACATTCCTCTAGAGTTGTTTGACAGTCTGCCTGGCACACCAGGACTTCCTGGGAAGCACACAGGCCCCCCTCAAGGGAAACACACCCCTCCACCAGTTCAGGGCCTGGACCCTGCAACTGATCTACCAACCTGAAAAAACCCTCAGGTTGCACCGGGTTCAGAGGCGGGGACTCCCTCCCTCTGCACCCTCCCACCTGGAGTGGTGCTCTTAGAAAAAACAATCATCGGGACACTGCTTACAGTTGTCCCTCCCTCCAGGTCAGACAACACCTACACCTGACTTACCAACCCAGGGACCAACCCCTGCAGCTGAACAACTGCCTGGTCAACCAGGACTTCCTGGGGAGTACAACTACCCTCCCCGAGGGTAACGCAGAACCCCTGTGTTGCGTGACAGTCTGCCTGGTGCAGATCTCCCGACCCCTGTCCACCTGACAGTGCGCAAAGATCCCCCAGGACAGAAGTGGTGTCCCCATGGTCACTCCTATGGGGCTCAGCCCTTCTGACTGGCCCCTGACCCACTGGTTCTCCCACTGGGGACTCCTTCCCCTTTCACCCCTCAGGCTGGACTTCTGTACCCCCCCCTAGGAGTGGCACTGCCAGACACAAGAACTGATGGAGGCCTGACTACAGGCACTCCCAGCGCACCTAACACGGGGAGACCCCCCACAACGTACGGTCCATCCGGACAGACTAGGCTCCCAACCTGGTGTTCCCTCCTGGAACCATCCAGTCTTGGAGACTGAGGTTGGGGCACTTCGGGACCTATCCCAGTCTCACTCCTGCTCCCACGAGACAGGATGTGAGGCCCTCCAACCTCCTCACAACATGGGGATCGAGCTGTATCACTCCGAACCTCTCCCACCACTCTGGGTTGGAAGACATCTGAACCACTCCTCTTAGGGTCATTCCCTACTGCCTCTACAGAGCCTCTGGTACTCACCCAGAGGTCTGCCTCCTGTGAAAGTCCCCTAGGATCAGAGAACTCGCACTCTAACAGGTGTTGGTTTAGTTCTGGAAAATAGGAACTCACAATATGCTCTCCCACAATTGGATTACACAGTTCCACGCAGGTGCTAACCTTCACCTCACAATCCAGTGCCTCACACACGTACCCCACACCACTCTCCTGAAATGGGCGAGACATTAACTGACTGTCTCTATCACTCAACCCACACTCTTCTGGGCGGTCCTCACACTCATACACCAGGACTTCAACCACGGGGGAACCCCTCTCCCTGCACCTCTCATCCAGAGTCGGTAGAGTATCCCTCCCTTCACTAGGACTATGGGCCCCCGCGCTAGTTCCCCAATCCACCTCAGGGACACTGCACATCAATGGGGCTACCTCATATCCTTGAATCCCCTGGTGTAGATCAACCCCTCCTTCAAGTCAGGTACCACATCTCTGGGTGGGTGTACTACACTGTCATCACTATATACCTCAATTTTGCTGCCACCACTGGACCCCACCCTCACTGGTGAATCCAGACAATTAAAACTGCGCTCAGGGGATAATCTACCCTCCCGAGCTAACTTCTCCTTTCCTGCTATCTGTGCTAGGTGTGCCTCCAGCTGGGCAATCTCTATTTGGAGCCTCTCTAATTCCAGCTGGTGCTCCCTCTCCCTCTGTCTGTCCAACTCCTCTGGGGACCATGAGGGGAATCGGGCACTACCATAGGCACTAGACTCAGCAGGGAACTCCCTACCTATGGGACCCTCCCGCCTGTCCACCAACTCCTCTGGGGACCATGAGGGGAATCGGGCACCACCATAGGCACTAGACTCAGCAAGGAACTCCCTACCTATGGGACCCTCCGGCCTGTCCACCAACTCCTCTGGGGACCATGAGGGGAATCGGGCACTACCATAGGCACTAGACTCAGCAAGGAACTCCCTACCTATGGGATATTCCATAACACTTTCTTCCTCCTTTTCAGACTCTCTAGAGCCACCCTCAGACCAACTACCCTCTTGGTAGGTGTATTGGGACTCCAAGAATCTCCATCTGTCTTGTTGCCAAAGTCTCAGGGATGTCTGCAGGGATAGCTGAGTCTCCTTCCTACTCACTGCTAAGCCCCTCTCCTCACAGAACCCCCTTAGCTCCTCTAGACTGTAGGTCAACAGATCATCTATATAAAAGGTAGGTCTCATTTCAGCAAGACCCATTGTAGCAATAACTGGCAATATAAATCAAAAATAGAATCAAAAACCTCAAAAACGTATGTGGTTGCGTTATGGTCTGCACTCAATAGTAGTGTACACTATAATTACTGTATGCGATCATAAATGCAAGTCCAGATCCTCACCGCTGACCACCAATGTTAGAAATGGGGGTCTCTAGTTGGCAATGGCTGGCCACTGTCCAAGTAGGGACCCTTCTTCCTAAGTCAGGGTAAGAGAGCCACACCCTTTGATAGCCCCTGCTCAACCCTGTGGTAACGTAGCACGAGCAGCTAGGCCTATCTCAGAGGTAGTGTGTGAAGCATTTATGACCATACACAGTAACACAGTGAGGAACACTACAAAGGGACACCACACAAGTAGTTATAAAAAATAAGTATCTTTATATATAGACTTAACACAAGACCAATAACGATCAAAAAGCCACAATACTGTAAAATAGGATTGTTCTTGAAATGCTGTAAAAATAGTTCAAAGTGTGCAAAGAGGAGTTCAGTTCAAAGCAGTGGTCTCTGCGACCCTTTTACTCACAAAGTACCTGAATTTCGTAGCAAAACCAACAAAATGTCGCAAAGAAGGGGTAGCGATGATTTTCCTCATGCGAGGCCGGCGATGCGTTAAATCCTTGCCGCAAGGGAGGATGATGCGCCGATCTGCTGATGCGTGCGGAGACGATGCGACCAACTTCTGCACGCTAGGCCACCGATGCGATGACTCCTTGCCGCGAGGGAGGAGGCGATGCGACGATCCTGTTGCGTGTGCGATCAGATTGCGATGCGATGGCTCTCCGCGAGGGAGCGACGATCCGGATGCGATGCGATGAAAATGGCGGACGCCCGGCGTCCACAATGCGATGTCGTGAAGCGATGATCTCTTTGGTTGCGAGTGCTCGGCGGCAGCAGCGCGATGATTTTTCGGGCGCTCTCAGCTGCGGCGGCTCGCAAACGTGCGGTTGCGATGATCTTTGGTTGCGAGTACTCAGCGGCAGCAGCGCAATGATTTTTCGGGCGCTCTCGGCTGCTGCGGCTCGCAAACGTGCGTTAGCAACGATTTCAGCACTCTCTTCTCTGTAGTGGAACTAGAGGCCCTGGAACTCACAGGAGCCTCACCTGCAGATAGAAATCCTCGCTGGGAGGAATCAGGAGGCTGGTGGTGAAGTCTGATGTGCCTGAGACTTCAGCAGGAGGCTAGCTCTTCTCCTAGCCCTTGGGTGATTGCTTTAGCAAGATTAATAAAAGTTCTCTCAAAAGTCCTTTTCCCTCTTCTTCCAAGTCCAATGGTAACTACTGCAGGCCAATCCAAGAAACAGTACACAAGCACAAGGACAGTCACCTCCTGCAGATTCCTTCAGTTACACGGACAGAGGTTCGTCTTGACATCCAGGAGCAATACAAATTGTAGGGGTTTGAGCACAGATATTTATACCCCAAAAGTCTTTGTTCTCAGAAGCTACAAGTCACTGAACCCAGCCAGAACCAGTTCTGCTCAGTCTAGGAGCACTTTGTTTACCAGGCTGCATCCTTCCTTTCAGAAAGAGGGGGTCTGCCATCAGACGCACAGGAGGAGGCAGAGCCAGCATTCACCTTGCCAGGCACAGCCCTATTCAGGTCAAGGAGCCACCCCTCCCCATACTCTAAATGCAGATCTCTCTATTCAACCCAGGTCTGACTCAGCCTGCCCTATCCCTCCAAAACCAGACAGCCAATACACATAACAGCAGAGCACACTGGAAGGCTTAGGCAAGAAAATACCTACTTTCTAAAAGGGGTATTTTCAAACACAGAATATAAAAATAAACTTCACTAAAAGATGTATTTTAATATTCTGAGCTCAGGCATACTAAATTCGTTTTTCTACCATGTTCCTGGGGTCAGTTATGACTATAGGATGTAATAGTCTAACTGCCCATTCTAGCCTACGGGGAACAGGTAGCCTTACAGTAGTGAAAAACGAAATTGGGTGTAATTCACTACCAGGACATGCTACACACACCAAGGCATGTCCTACCTTACACACACAATGCACCCTACCATAGGGGTGACTTACATGATGCCAAGGGAAGGTTCAGGGGCTGGGAAGTGGGTGCACTTCACAGCCAAGATGGCAGTTCTGGGCTGCACACAGACTCTGCAGTGGCAGGTCTGAAACACACTTTACAAGCTGCTTCTGTGGGTGGCGCAACCCAGCGCTGCAGGCCCACCAGCAGCATTTGATTTACCAGCCCTGGGCACACACAGGCCACACTACTAGGGACTAACAGGTAAACCAAACAAGCCAATCATGGATATACCAATTCACATAGTCATATTTACAAAGGGAGAGCATATGCACTTTAGCACTGATCAGCAGTGATAAAGTGCCCAGAGTCATAAAACCAACAAAAGCAGGTCAGAAAAAATACAGGAGGAAGGCAAAAAGTTTAGGGGTGACTCTGCAAAAAGGGCCATTTCCAACAAGTACCAACAGAATGGGCTAAACAGCTTGAAAGTCTACCCCTCAAGCACACACAATAGCTTGAAATACTATGTCAATAGTTGGTTCCTAAGTGGTCATTCAAACTGGAAATGTCAGACACAGAAGTAAAGACTTTCATTGAGCTAGGCTTGACAATAAAGAAATATGTCAAGAATGATCACCATTTACCTTCTTGCACATGCAGTGGTCTGTTGTACTCTAAAAGATCAAATGGTGGCTTAGGCACACCAAAGCTGTGTACACTACAGAAATCAACAAAGTGAACAACCTATTGTATTTACAAGAAACTCCAGTCTTGTGCATTGCTCACTCCTATATGTATGCAGCATATATAATAAACAATAGAAATGATAACATTATTAAAACACGCAATATAAAGCTGTCAGACAGCAGATTCTTAGAGTACTTTTTACAATTATTAGCATCTTATGACTGGAGAAAAGTAGGGGTGGGCGGAATTGGTGGAATTTCATTCTATGGAATTCCATGGAATTACATTAAAATTCCACAGAATTCTGCGCAGGGCCAGAGTGGTCACTGCAATGTAGTGCAGACCCCTTGGTACCCTTACATAAGTATGTAAGGGCACTGAGGGGTATGCAGTGCACTCCAGTACAGTGCATACACCTCGGTGCACTTACATAAGTATGTAAGGGCTGTGAGGGGGTATTCACTCAGTGCATAACCCTTGGTGCCCCTGCATACTTATATAAGGGCACTGAGGGGTATGCAGTGTACTCCAATGCAATGCATACCCTTCAGTGGCTTTACATAAGTATGAAAGGGCACCAAGGGGTATCCACTCCAGTGCATATCCCTCTGTGCCCCTACATACTTATGTAAAGGCACAAAGGGGTATGCACTGCATTATAGTATAGCATATACCCTTCAGTGCCCTTACATACTTATGTGAGAGAACCAAAGGGTATGCAGTGCAATCCAGTGCAGTGCATACCCCTCAGTGCCTTTACATAAGTATGTAAAGGCACAGAGCGGTATCCACTCCAGTACATACCACTTGGTGCCCTTACATACATTTATAAGGGCACCGAGAGGTATGCACTTGTTAGAAATGGGGGTATCTAATTGGCAGGATGTTACCCTGTCCAAGTAGAGGCCCTTCTTCCTAGTCAGGAAAAGGGTATACACTTCTAAAATAACCCCTGCCTACCCCCTTGGTAGTTTGGCACATGCAGTCAGGCGTATCTCAGAGGCAGTGTGTAAAGCATTTGCACATGACTTACAGTAATACAGTAAAAACACAACAAAAGGACACCACACCAGTATCTGTGCAAAACAGGACCAAAATGATAAAAATCCACCATACAGTTCTTAGAAATATCAATAAGCAAAAATAGACTTAAAATACAGTTCCTTGAAGTCGCTCCATCTGGGGCTATTATGGCGTCGTGAACAACAAATCTAAACAGTTCTGACTGACCGGGGCATCGCAGGCCAGCTACGGAGTCGGGAAGAACCGCAAAACAGTACCTTTAGAAATGCAGGGTGTCGGTGACTTCTCGTTGTGCTCTGAAGAGCCGGCATCGGCAGGCGTCAGTTCAGAGGTTGGTGCAGGAGGCGTTGGGCCCTTGAAGTCACACGCGTTGCAGATCGAACTCCTTGCGTTTGAAGTCGGGAGTACCGGCGTCTGCAGGCATGGGGCTGCAGTGCGAAGTACAGAGGTGCAGTGCCCTCAGGTCACAGTGCAGGCAGCGGCTCGGTGACGCTCATCCAGCGGCGTCGGTGGGACCGGGCTGCGGTGCGAAGTGATGCAGTAGACATTGCGATTCTGGCAGGTTATGGCGCAAGCAGCGTCCTCGCCGTTGCTGAAGTGCTGAACTGCAGTAGATGGTGCCAGCATCTGTAGGTCAAGGCTGCGGTGCGGGATGAGGGCGGTGCGTCATGTAACCTACAAGTGGTGCCCAGAACGGCAGTGCAAGCAGCAGCATCAATGTTGGTGTAGAGCGTCATTGTCAGGGATACCAGGACGGCGGTGTGAAGTGAGGTGGTGTGAAATGCGGTGCCCACAGGTGTGGTACAAGCAGCGGCTCGGTGGTGGCATTGAATGGCGGTGTCGGTGAGACCAGGGTTGCTGTGTGAGGTGCGGCAGTACATCACGGGGAGACCCCGATTTCATGTTTGCCAATCAGTGGCCAAAGGAGCTCCGTTTCAGTGGGATCCAAGTTTCCAGTCTATTGGAGGAGGGATTATTGTCTAGTGGCCCTGGTCCAGCAGACTCCTGGGAGATAGTGCCAAGAGGCCCGGCTTCCGGAAGTGGAGATTGAGGGTGTTTACTGAGCAATGCAGAGTAAATTTGTTCGAATTTCCTATTAAAGTAGAGGGTGAGCTCTTCACACTGGACGCTCATGAGAGCAAGAGGAGTAGAATGACAATCTGCGCCGGATAGTTCTTTTACCACCTTAAACAGTGATTTGGAGCAATTAGGGGCCTGAGAGATTTTATATGTAAAGAACTCGGCACGAGTAACTTTGCAGAGAGTTTGGAATTCCTTCAGGGCTTTTTTCTAATTTTATCTTCTTCATATTAATGTTTCCTCCAGGTTCTTTCAAGATATTTACATTTAGATTTCTCTGTGCTCAACTCCCTAGAAAACCAAGGAGCAGGTGGCAGTTGTCTTTTTACACGCTTGTTAGACAGAGGGAGGCATACATCGACAGTTTGAGTAATACAATTATGGAAAGAACCTAAGTCAGTGACAATGATCTGTTCTGCAGCTAGTTTGCTGTCCACTAACAGTTTATTTAGGGCCGAAACATCAAGCTTTGCCCAGTTTCTCCTTGTTTGCTAAGCAACCAGGCAGGTCGCTGGAGGAGAGAAAGCCACCTTCAAAGAGAAAGCTACAGCAAAGTGATCGGACCAGCACAGGGGAAGCGCAGGGCCGCAGCTAAGATCAAAAAGATTAGAAAAAATCGGATCTAACAAATGACCCGCAGTATGGGTTGGACTTGAATTGCATTGATGAATGTTCATGACTTCTAGATCAGAAATGAGAGACCGACTCTTAGTACAATTAGGATCGTCTAAAAGTAAATTCAGATTGCCCAGAATGGTGAAGTTTGCGGATTCCAGGATGTGAGGGGCTGCTTGATCGGCCAAAGAAAGTGCCCACGGCCCAACCGGGCCGGGAGGGCGATACATCAAGCTGCCTGAGAAAGTAAAGTTAGGCGTAAGTGCTATTTTGAATAACAGAGCTTCGCAGTTTGTGACACAGAAGTCATCTGTTTTACATGTGAGGGAGCTTATATGAATAATGACTATGCCGCCCCCAGCTTCAGTTTCCTGTCTTTCCGTATAATAGAGTATTTAGACGGAAGCACTGCTGCAACATCAGGTCCTGAACTTTCCTGTAACCAAGTTTCAGTTAGGAAGACAGCATCCGGTTGATTATTCATCAGGAAATCAAAGATATTATTTTGATGTTTAGGCAGAGAGCTGCAGTTAATGTTGTAAAATGTATTGTCAACTTAGGAAGGAAAAGTGCCTTTAGGGGAAGCCCTGTTAGGTGACCTTGCCGGGTAAGGTTGTCCAGCTTCACAACCAGTGTGCCTGGCCCTAGTGTTGGAGTTCCTGTTGTAGCTAGACTCAACAGGAGAAAACCAACAATGCCGGCAGCAGGTGCGGGAGTCATCAGCTTTTAAAATATTGCATTCGGGGGAAAAGGCCTGGCGTAACTCAGTCAGTTGTTTAGAAGTATACACTAAGCTACAAACCTTATTTGATCCAGGGGTCGTGGCTGCTGGTCGAGGTCGTGCGCGGACGGGCGCAGACGGGCTTGCCTTTGGCGCGTCTGCTGCGCGCATCTGCTCCCGGGACACTAAGTTGGGCCGAAGCGGGACGCGGCGTAAAAACAACTAGAGTGCTAACCGGTCGTCAGGCACACAAACAATGGCCTCCCGAGGAACCGGAGCCTCGAGAAAAATAAAGTGCACAGTCAAAAACACATCCAATTCATTAAAAAGTAGAACACATGAATTAAAAAACAGCGGCAAGCACAGTACGGAAATTTATCAGTGGTCAGTTAATCAGTTACAAGAAGTCCAATCTAGCGCTGCACGTCCGCTCCCGGGCCATTAAGTAGGGCCGAAGCAAGACGCGGCGTAAAAACAACTAGAGTGCTAACCGGTCATCAGGCACACAAACAATGGCCTCCCGAGGAACCGGAGCCTCGAAAAAAATATAGCACACAGTCAAAAACACATCCAATTCATTAAAAAGTAGAACACATTAATTAAAAAACAGCCGAAAGCACAGTACGGAAATTGATCAGTGGTCAGTTAATCAGTTACAAGAACTCCAATCTAGCCAAGGGACCTTTATATAATTTTATATTTATTATTATCTCTTTGTTTGATTAGTATTTTATTTAAATCCAATTGAGTTACTTATTGATTATCCATATGTGTTCAGCTTAAGTTTAAGTCTGCATATATATAAAATGATTTAGGAATGGCTTCACCCTTAACAGGGACAGAGCAGGTGTGATACCAGATTGGTTATTTGAATTTTTTAAGGCATAATGCCTACAGCCAATAGGTGGCTAGTGAGTGTGATAGCTGCAGCTTTATAGAGGTTTAACAATGTTGTAGGACAGTTTACACTCATTTGAACTTAGAGGCATCAGCTGTCATGAGGTATGTGCTATTGGAGTTTTAGGTAGTACTATTGTTTTTTAGTGAACCAAGTTTTGAAAACATTTCTGTAGATAAGTAAGGATGTGATTTTGACACTTTGTAGCACTTTATCTTTTTGTATACTTTCAGTTTTCTCAGTGAATAATTCCCTGATGAGGGATGGCTACTTTGTAGTGAATACACTTGGTAGCTAACGGGTAGGAGCATGAGTTGAACCGAAAATGTGGAAATGTCTAGTGAGGTGCAGAGACCGAATATCGAATCGCAAATATCGAGTTGCGCAAATATCGAGTTGCACAAATATCGAGTTGCAAATATCGTGGGTCACAAATATCGACAGCAAGAATATCCTGGTCAAGAATATCAACTTAAGGTAAGTGATATCGATTCTAAAAATATTGAAGTGTTTAATATCGCTTGCAAAAATATAGGGGCCCATTACGATGGCGGGCGGAAGCACAACCGCCGTGCTGGCGGATGCAAAAACCACCAGTTACCGCCGGCACGCAGCAGTCCACACGCCCGCCCAATTATGATGCGAAAAGCAGGCCAAACACCGCCGGCAAGCCAGCAACACCGTCCGCCATCAAAGTGCGCCCGCACACGTAGCGGCGCAGCCCAACTGACACACACCGTCCGACGAAACACGTCCCGCCCGGCGCATAAATTACGATGCCGCAAACAAACGGCTCCCACGGCAAAGAGACACCGCACGTGAAAGAGAGGCGGAAACACGGACGCAGAGCACGGACAACGAAGAAGCGGCACCCCGGGCATGAATCCAGCACTGCAGGCCCTTCCCATGCTTCTGCTGATGCACCACCAAGGACGCAACGTACCGCGGAGACGCAGGTAGGCACACACACAACAAGTGCATGCAAACAG